>CM062816.1:1444360177-1444960177 GCA_031772625.1 Pinus tabuliformis
CCTTAAAGAACCTAACCCTAATAGATTAACAATCCATGGAGAAATTAATCGCCCAAATTATAAGATTTTGTCATTCAAGATCTAATTACGGCTTGGATGAAGAAAATTACTTATAAAGTTAATTTCCATTATAGTAGTAACCTTCATTTCTACTTGTGTTATATAGCACAGTCACCTCCAAGTTTGTACGAACCCTGGGTTGATAAGTAAAGCTGGTAGCCCTGGGAGTTGTAGCATTCTTGCTGCAATACCTCCTGGCTTAGTCAAACCAACTATTCTCACACTTTATTGCATACTTTTGATTATATTTTGTTTATGAGATGAGTTAGAGTGAGATATTTCACTTTGTGGTCTAATGTGCATGTAATACAGTAATAAGCGATAAAAGAAAGGGAAATGCAGGGATAAAAGCTAAAATCAAGGGACTATTGGTAAAGACCTTGGTAAAAACTCAGATGGGAGAAGAGAGAGGAATTACAGGAGGTAAATCTCCTCATTTGTGGCCCATCCATTTGAATATCCCTCCATCAGCTAAAAGTACAAACAGCCAAATTAGGAATACTAAAAGGTAGCCAAGCAAGTGAAAGTACAAGTAGCCTCCCTACTAGAAGGCAGTCGAGCTCGTGAAAGTGAAAGGACAAGTTACCATTAAGTTGGGAGTTGTACCTCCCTACTTTTGAGGGAAGTCATTAGAGACTTCACATGTATAATAGAGAGGCTTAAGACCTCAGTTTATTTTAGTCAGTCAGAAATATTTAGTCAGTCAGTTAACAAGAATTCAAACTTTTGAACTAGGCCTGTAACAGTTCTTGATGTAATACAATGTTTTTATAATGGAGATGAGCTTTGTTCTAATCCAACACTCAGTTAACGCAAAGGGCTGAAGCTATTGGGTTAGGACCCAACCCTAGTAGCCAAAACTCCTTTTATTGTATTGGTATGCTAGCATAGCTTCCTATTTTATGCTCATTTACTTAGGTAGTTCATTTCCATTACAGCAGTAGCATAGATGCATGGTTTGATTGTTCATTTGTTTAAGTAGATGCATTTTCATTACAGTGGTTTAGCATAGATTTATAGCTTTCCTGCTCATTGACTCAAGTAGCTTCCTATTTTCTGTTCATTTGCTTGAATAGTTGTAGTCTCACTAGAGTAGTGTAGAGTATATTAGTTACGATTCAGTTTGCTTCCATTTATGCTTTCTTTCAAGTAGTAGGTTGGAAAAGAAAATATCCACAAGGTTTCTCATAGATGTCTCGGCCTCACTTCCTCCTCTGGGACCATGATGTAAGGAAGAAACCCTGTAGCAGCCCCAAAAACACAGAGTTTTGGTTTTCAAAGGGAGTTTGTCATTTAATGCAGTCACGTGGTTCGTTGCATTGTTACTTGGTTCATTTCATGGTCATTCATTCATTTCCTAGTCATCTACTCCTTCACCTCTATCTAAGACCTCACTCATTCGACCATTCTCCTTCAACATGAAACGCCTGAGTGAAAGTTGTTAATCCAAGTTCAAATGGTTTTTTAACCTTTGATCACCTCACACATCAAAATCTAACCAATCGCTTCTCGAATGCGCTTTTCACGCTAACTTTTTTCCTTTTAAATCCCAACCATCGATCTGCCTTGTCAGATCCAACGACTATCAGACACTTGCTCACCAACCCGCTCGGTCAAATGTCCACCATAGATTGCCTTTCTAGATCTGACAACCCTCGCACGATATCGCGTCGATTTCTGTCCAATCGTTATCCACTTGAGGGCACACGAAATGAGTGGTTTCCCCATGCTATGTGCCACCCGGGGAGGCTAATCGTGTAAAATTTTAGGACACCACTTACAACTCTAAGGGGTGTGTGATATACTGCTTACAGCACTCTAAACCCGCTCCCCATTTCTGCACGTTAGCTTTAAGCACTCCCATCCCACCGTCGATCTGTCTCCTGATCAGATGGCCATTGGATCACCCGATCACTTTATCGCCTTAAACTCCCACCATCTATCTACATCATTTGATCTGATTGTTGTCGCTTCACCCGATTGCCAACTTGCTTGGCCGATCTCCATCATCATCTGTCAATTTATTCCACCCATCTATCTCTTGACTTTGCCTCCACGATATAATCTCAATTGTCCATCATGTTAGTTAACCTTGTTCACCCATCTACCTACGTACCCTCCTGCAATCCGATCTAAGTCATTCAATTGCCTTTCACCCACCTGATCCAATGGTTATTATGCATTGTTGCTCCTTCACATCCTCCTTTGACCAATTTTTGATCTACAACCATTCATTCGCTTAGACACAGGCTTCACTTAGTTCCCTTGTTTACCCCTTCGTCTAGTTTTGATGTTTTTTTTTGCTTCTGCAACATAGATGCAGCAGTAGGCGTGTTAATTTCTAATTCTACTTAGCATAGTTGTTTAATTGGTTAGCTAGGGTCTGGTGTGATTTTAGCATTACATGATTGCCTTCTTAATTTCTATAGTAGAGTAGCTCTCCCCTAGAACAGGTTTGCTCTCCTTCATCAAAATCAAGCTTCTTCTGACCCTATAGAAGTCTAGCTTGGAACCCCTAGTGTCTCTGGCCAGATTGAGTAGTGACCACAAGAAGTACCTTCACTTCTACTAGCACAGTGACCTCCAAGTTTGTACGAACCATGAGATTATAAGTAAAGTTGGTAGCCATGGGAGTTGCAACATTCTTGCTGCACTACTAGGCTCATCACTTTTTGGCGTCGTTTCCGGGGAGGTGTCAGAGTAGAAGTGATTACTTCTCTTTTATTCTATTTTCAATTTTCAATTTTCTTCCATTACTTTATTTCTGCAAAAGTAATCTAGTTTCTTTCTTTCATTTGTCATTTATCTGCTTTCCTTTCCATTCTACAAGTTAATATAGTTTCCTTTCAGTTTAGAAATTTCAATTCAGCAAGTAGTTTCCTTCTGTTAGTGGTTCTTCATTCAATCAGCAATTCATTCTGCAAGCAGTTTTCTTGTTAGTAGTCTTTCATTCAGCAATTTTAATTCAACAGGAAGTTTCCTTTTGTTAGTTTTTTTCATTCAATTCGGCAATTTCCTTCTGCAAAGTACTTTCCAACTTTAAAGAAATTCTTACAAAAATCTAAAACATTTCCTTTCATGCCTCGTAGGATTAGGAATAATTCAGGAAAATTCTTGTGAAATACCCCCATTGCATCCAACAGTCAACCTTCTTTCTTCTTCACTAACGGTGAATTGGAAGCCCCTTTAGACGAGCAACCTGACATATTTGAGGAACTTATAGGGAAGAAGAAGAAGAGAAGAACCCATTCCTACTGAACCAATGGCTGAACACATAAATGACAAAGGAGATAGATGGAGAATTGAGGGTGCCTTCCCCATCAGGGAAACCAATGGGGACACTAAAAATGAAGAACATAAGACCCTCTGCTCTACCTTATTTCCATGGCTTGACCAGAGAGAACCCTGACACTTTCCTATTTGAGTTTGTTGTTGTATGATGAACCTATGATTGTACATATGATGAGTAGAAGTTAAAACTATTTCCATATACCCTCAGGATGCAGCATTGCGTTGGTTCATGGGTTTACCTGGAGAGAGCATCATAACTTGGGCTAAGATACAGAAGGCCTTTAACAACAAAATATGGGGACTAATTTAGGTCAAAAGATACTAAGGAATAGATTTTCAGGATGACCATAGGCCAAGATGAATCCTTAGAAGACTATGAAGAAAGACTCTAGCTCAGTTACAAAAGGGTTAGGTGCACACTTAACCCTGAGTCACTAAAGCTTTTCTTCTTAGAGGAGTAAGGGAGGATATCCTAGATACCTTGCATTTGTTAGCAGGAGGATATATCTACCACTACCCTATGAGGATATTAAGAATGTATTTAGAAACAATTTTAGGATAACCATAAAAAACAGTAGGAGTAGTCAACCTATGGCTAACACATCATCTGCCCACTCATCCACGAAGGGTGAAATTGGAAATATGTTGGAGGACTTCAAAAGTGAGATGTTGCAAACCCTTGCCTTGCAATTAGACACATGAACATCAAAATAAATCAAGAGGAAGCGTAAAGAACCTTGGCCATCTTTTTTCCCAGATGCATTAGGAGGTATACTAGGAATGAATGCCCATTAAACTATATTGATATTTTCTTAGTCTATGAAGAAAACCACTCCACAGACATGTGCCCTTATTTACCTGAGCCCAAAGTTTGTATATCAAGGAGTTGAAGGGGTCACTGAGCAACTTTGCTACATCAACCAAAGGAGAGCTCCTGGGCCTAGACCATACCAACAGGGTATGCAAGGATCATCCCATGCATATTACAGACCCAAGCAAACCATGAATACACCTTCTTGGGGACCCCCTACTTATCCTTCCTAGTCTACACCCCCTCCTTGGTCCTATGCATCTTAGTATCATCCTAGCAAGCCAACCAGTCATTTCAACCTTACAATCAGCCACAAAATTAGTGGAATACCCCACCCCAAGTGTGGAGGCCCAATTCAACAATGTTCCAACTTTATTGCCTCGATCACGTACCCAAACGCAAATCATGCACTCTGATCCACCTAGGCAACTCTAGATGCCATCCTAGCCAAATCCAAACCCAAACAATAGGTAGGCTCAACAAACATACAATGGAGAGACATCATACCTAGCTTATGTTGCTGAAATCCATGAGATCAACCTAAGATCTTGGAGAATTATCCCAGATAGCAACCTCCCTCTCCACATAAGGAGGTTGAGGAAGATAAAGAAGAAAGAAACCTTAAAGTAAATCCATCATTTCCTCAAAGATTAGCCCAACCACTCCAGACTTCCCTAGAAGAAACCGAACTTCTGGCAAAATTGAAAAATCTATTTGTAAATATTCCCCTTCTCCGTGCAATCAAAGATATTCCTATTTACAATAAATTGATTGAGGAGAAGTTCTCTAAGCATTGAGGAAGAAGAAAAAGGGATGCCCCTACCATTAATGTCATTAGGTAGTTATCTGACTTAATGTTGGGGTAGGAAATATGTCCAAAATACTTAGAGCATAGAAGCCCTGTAGTTGATGTGCACATCAATGGCACCATTGTCCCACACACTCTGATTGATCTTGGGACTGCCATTAATGTGATGACCAAGGACACCATGCTCACCCCTAAGGGAATTGTGGAGGATGTGATCGTCTCCATTGATTCCTAGGAGTACCCTACAGATTTCCTAATTCTCCAACCTAAGGCTAAGCTTATTGGTTACCCTCTCATCCTTGGGAGGCCATGGTTGGCTAGAGTTGATGCCTACATTAGCTGCAGAGCTCGGAGTATGACCATCAAGAATGGGCATATGTCCAAACAATTAGTCCTATACCCTCCTGATCAACCCTCCCTAAAACATGATTTACCTTTATGTTTGGAGGAGAAGGAAGAATATGAGCTTTATTATGCCCAGCTTTATACTTTGAAAGCCATCATAGGAGGAGGACAACGAGATGAGGATGATTTAATTGAACACCTGCTCCAAAGTCCAACTCCTAGCTCATTACCATTAGAAGAAGAAGTAAAGGAAACACTGAACAATCATCAAATTGACTTATGCTTATCCAATTCCAACCCAATCCGAGTCAAAACCATAGAATTTGACCCAAAGAAAGCCTTAAAGATTAATCCATCTCTTTCTACTTCTAAAGAGGAACAACTATGCAACTTGTTGAGAGAAAAACTAGAAGCCTTTACTTTGAGCTACAAGAAAATGAAAGGAGTACACCCCTCAGTGTGTGTACTTACAACATTTACATCAAGGAAGTTTGTAAGCCAGTCAAGTAACCACAAAGGAGGATGAATCTAGCCCTCAAAGACATAGTCAAAAAAGAACTGCAAAAAACTGTTAGATGTTGAGTTCATTTACCCTATCTCTGACAGTGAGTGAGTCTCTCCTTTAGTGTTAGTTCCAAATAAAAAAGGGAAGTGGAGGATTTATATCAATTATAGGGAGTTGAACAAAGCCACAAATAAGGATCATTTTCCCTTACCCTTCATTAACCAAGTGCTAGATGGCCTCGCATGGAAGAAGTTCTTTTCTCTCCTAGATGAATTTAGTGGGCACAACCAAATCCAAATTTTCCCAGATGACCAGGATACAACTACATTCACCTGTCCTTCGGGTACTTTTGCCAATAGGGTCCTTCTGTTTGGCTTATGTAATGCTCCTGCCACTTTCCAGATAGTAGTCTTGAGTATTTTTGTTGAATTAGTTCATGATATTATGGAGATCTATATGGATGATTTTACACCTTATGGTTATGATTCCCAAGAGGCCCTGACTAACCTAGGCAAAGTATTATGCAAATGAATTGAGATGAACTTGTCCCTCAGTCCAAAAAAATGTGAATTATTAATGACCGAAGGTACTCTGCTAGATCATTCCATATCTCATCAAGGACTGCAAGTGGACCCAAACAAAATAACCATCATCCAAAGGGTCCCACCTCCACAAAAATAGAGAGATGTTAGGAGTTTCTTGGGGTTAGCTAGATACTATAGAAGGTTCATAAATGACTTCACCAAGCTAGCCTCTCCTTTGTTTAGATTATTGGCTAAAGATTCCAAATTCACATGGTCAAAGAGCTTTCAAGAGGCCTAGACATTCTAAAGGGTAAATTAACCTCTGCACCAATCCTTAGAGGCCAAACTAGGCCATCCCTTTTCATATCCATGTGGATGCCTCACATAAAGCCATAGGAGTAGCCTTAGGTCAGTTAGAGGAGAAATTGCCTTCTGCCATCTATTTTACCAGTAAAAAACCTATCAAAGTCTGAATTAAATTATACTGTGATGAAAAAGAACTCCTCATGTGTTGTGAATTCATTGAACAAGTTTAGGCATTACATTATAGGCTATTAGACATTTTTTCATACTGATCATGCTGCAATTAAATATTTAATGAACAAACCATATGTAAATGCTAGAATCATAATATGGTTACCTTTATTACATCAGTTTGATCTAACTATTGTTGATAAGCCTGGTAAGGAAAATGTTGTTGCTAACTTTATGTGTAGAATGAATCTGCTTGTAGGTGAAGAAGGAGTGGTGGATGACTAGTTACCAAATGAGATTTGTTTGCTATTTCAATGCTCTCCTCATGGTTTGCTAATATAGCAAACTATCTGGTGTCAACACAGATCCCACCAAACCTGACCTCCAGAGAAAAGAACAAGATAATCAGGAAAAGTGCTCCCTTCACCTGGATTGGGGGAAATCTGTTCAATCTTTGCCCAGATAAAATCTTGAGAAGGTGTGTAAGAGAAGAGGAAGTCTATAACATACTTCTAACCTGTCATGATGGGCCTTGTGGAGGTCACTTTGTAGCAAAGAGGACATCATTCAAAGTGCTGCAAGCACACTATTATTGGCCTACTATTCATCAGGATGTGATGAAGTATGTTAGTTAGTGTGATCAGTACCAGAGGATGGGAAAGCCGACTCCAAGAGATGAAATTCCCTTACAACTCAAGTGACTTTTGAACCATTTGACAAGTGGGGCATGGACTTCATTTGGCCTATCAACCCTCCTTCAAAGCAAAAACAACACATATTTATGTGCACTGATTATATGACTAAGTGGGCTAAAACCAAAGCAATCCAGGCAACAACAAAATAAAATGTGGCTGAGTTCCTAAGCTAGAATATATTCTACAAATTTGGGTACCCTAGAGAACTAGTCACAAACCAAGGCAACCAGTTCACCTCTAGCATGATTGAAGAACTACTCAAGCATCACAAGATCAAGCATAGGACCTCCACTCCTTATCATCCACAAGCCAATGAGCAAGTGGAGGTGACCAACAGAGTATTGGAGAACATCCTAACCAAGGTAGTGAATAGTAGTAGAAAGGACTATGTTGAGAGACTAATTGAGGCACCTAGGCATATAATACAACATGGAAGACCACCACTAGATTTACACCCTATGAGCTAGTCTATGGGAAAAGGCTTTGTTGTCCATTGAATTTGAATATAACACATTGAGGATGGCATCCCGACTAGATTTAGATCTCAACCATTCATATAAGGGAGATTGCTCCATTTGAATGGCTTGGATGAATTCAGAATGCAGGCCCTCCTTCATACGAAGATAGTTCAACTTCGGAGGAAGATATGGCATGAAAAACATATTAAGGAGAAGCTATTTCAAGAAGGAGACTGAGCATTATTATATTATTCAAGGTACAAAGACTCTAATGGCAAGCTAAGAACAAGATGGCTCAGACCATATGTGGTGGAAAGATGCCATGACAATGGTTCAGTGCGGATCAGAACTATAGATGAAGAATCCATTCCATTACTTGTTAATGGACACAGATTGAAAATGTATAATAGGCCTTTATCTAAACAAGAATTCATTGAAGGCATTAACAAGACAGTGGTGATGGTGGAGCAAGTTTCAGCTCCTCCCTCGTCAGCTCACTGAAAAAGAAAGGAAACAGAATAAGGGTTTAGGTGAAAACCTCCATGAGGTACCTGAGACCAATCTTTGGGTTGAAAGCCTCCATGGGGCAGCCCAAGGATGAGCAAAATGGAAATAAAAAGAAGATTCCTGGGTGAAAACCTCCCTTGAGGTGCCCAGGTCAAATATCTAGGGTGAAAATCTCTCTCAGGCACCCTAGGTGTTTTAATATATTATATATATATATATATATATATATATTATATTATATATATATATATATATATATATATTATATCTATATATATATATATATATATATATATATATATATAATAAAAGAAAAAAGACAAAAACCATTATTTTTATTTGCAGGTGGATGAGAAAGACAAGCAAGGAGAAAAGACAAGATCTAAATGGAACCCTGCTTCACATATGTTCATCTCCTACACTCCTTACAATGCATCCCCTCCATCAGTTCCATTGTTTTTCACTTCATTGCTTCAATTCAGGAGAATATTGTGTTTTCTACAGAATCACTTCATCCATTACCATCATCCCTACATCCACACACACTCCTACTCCCTCTATACATACATCAGCAGCAACAGCATCAGATCTTTAGACAAGAAACCATCAGCAGCAGAGGAGGAAGAAGAATGACCAGCAAAACACCTCTGATATTTGACAAATACAACATGGCATTAACGCCACAGGTAAGTATCCTACTCATTCACTCATTTGCATCATTTGATCAAAATTTGTAAAGGTTAAGAGGTAGTTGGTTTGAAAGTTAAAAGGTGGTCAATTTCCTCTAAAAAAGGCTAGTGGATCACATACATAGGGAAGTTTGTTTTCTCAAGGATTTGTTGATTTCCTCTCTTCAAGCCTCACAAGCAAGATGCTCATCAAGCATATCTCATGTTAGGGTAGATACAATATTGTTTATGCTACCATTTTACAATGCTTGAAGAATTAAGATTTGGGGTAGAGAAACACCAGCTCACCAAAACTCAACATACCCTATTTCTTGATGCAATCACTCATGGAATCCGGTAGCAAAGAAAAAAGGTAATTCCCAACAGTTGGCTCCCCATGGGTTGATCAAGATCCTCATTAAGAATGCCCTCCAAAACCTCCAGATCCTTGTAACATGGTATGTCTTCAATGACTTACCAGCAAAGGATGACATCAAAACCTTCATTTATGGTGTTAGTCCTTTGTCAGTGAGGAGGAGGCAAAACAAGAAAAAGAAGATACATAGATAGATGGGGATGAGATGGATAAAGAAGAAACTAATACAAAGGAACATGATGTTG
Organism: Pinus tabuliformis; assembly: GCA_031772625.1. NCBI lineage: Eukaryota > Viridiplantae > Streptophyta > Pinopsida > Pinales > Pinaceae > Pinus > Pinus tabuliformis. The sequence goes on from CM062816.1 coordinate 1,444,369,945, forward strand.
AAGCAAAAGAGGAATAAGGCATTGAAAAAAAAAGAGTAGCAAGAAACAAAAGAGATAAGTGGCTTCAAGGACAGAGAAGCAGTTGAACAATCAAATCCCATGGTGCTAATCAGCACCCATAATTTAATTGCAAGTGATCCTCAACTAACACTTAGATATCTTGCTACGCAAGGGAAAGCAAGTACACATTTTGAGGATATGTTTACGCTGATAAGAAATGATAATATACATGCCTGCTAAAGAGATGGAACACACTACCATATAGCTTGAAGATCAGAGAATATCAATGGGAAGAAGTAGAAAGGAAAGCAAGCTTCCATAAACAAAAAGAAGAAACCACAACAAAAGCATGAGATGTCAGAGAGGCTACCAGAGCCATTAAGTTTCTCAAAGGATGAGCAACATTTTCAGTAGGGGGTGATGATGAGCCTCTTCATTGAGTAATTATATGGGCCTTAATGGCCTTAATTCACCTCCTAGCTTAGTCAAACCAACTATTCTCACACCTTATTTCATACTTTTGATTATATTTTGTTTATGAGATGAGTTAGAGTGGGATATTTTTCTTTGTGGTCTAATGTGCATGTAATGCAGGAATAAGGGATAAAAGCAAGGGAAATGTAGGGATAAAAGGTAAAATCAAGGAACTGTGGTAAAAGACCTTGGTAGAAACTCAGATGAGACAAGGGAGAGGAATTACAGGAGTTAAATCCTCCTCATTTACTGCCCATCCATTCGAATATCCCTCCATCAGCTAAAAGTACAAACAGCCAAATCAGGAGTACTAAAAGGCAACCAAGCAAGTGAAAGTACAAGCAACCTCCCTACTAGAAGGCAACCGAGCTAGTGAAAGTGAAATGACAAGTTACCATTAAGTTGGGAGCTGTACCTCCCTAATTTTCAGGGAAGTCATTGGAGACTTCAGATGTATAAATAGAGAGCTTATGACCTGATCTTTTTTTTAGTCAGTCACCAATAGTCAGTGAGTCAGTTAGCAAGAATTCAAACTTTTGAACTAGACCTGTAACAGTTCTTAATGTAATACAATGTTTTTATAATGAAGATGAGTTTTGTTCTAAGCCAGCACTGAGTTAACTCAGAGGGTTGAAGCTCTTGGGTTAGCGCCTGACCCTAGCAGCCAAAGCTCCTATTTATTGTATTGATATGCTAGCATAGCTTCATGTTTTCTGCTCATTTACTTAAGCAGTTCATTTCCATTACAATAGTAGCATAGATGCACGGTTTGATTTTTCGTTTGTTTAAGTAGATGCATTTTCGTTGCATTGGTTCAGCATAGATTTATGGCTTTCCTGCTCATTGACTCAAGTAGCTTCCTGTTTTCTGTTCATTTGCTTGAATAGTTGCAGTCTCACTATAGTAGTGCAGAGTATATTAGTTTTGATTCAGTTTGCTTCCATTTATGCTTTCATTCAAGCAGTAGGTTGGAAAAGAAAATATCCATAAGGTTGCTCACAGGTGTCTTGGCCTCACCTCCTCCCTCTAGGACCATGATGTGAGGAAGAAACCTTGTAGCAGCCCCAAAAACATAGGTTTTGGTTTTCACAGGGAGTTTGTCGTTTAATTTAGTCATGTGGTTCGTTGCATTGTTACTTGGTTCATTTCATGGTCATTCATTCATTTCCTAGTCATCTGATCCTTCACCCTCTGTCTAAGACCTCACTCATACGTCCATTCTCCTTTAGCATGAAATCCCTGAGTGGAAGTTGTTAATCCATGTTCAAATGTTTATTAACCATTGATCTCCTCACACAACAAAATATTACCAATCACTGCTCGAATGCACTTTTCGTGCTGACTTTTTTCCTTTTAAATCCCAACTGTCGATCTGCCTTTTCAGATCCGATGACTATCACACACCTACTCACCAACCCGCTCGATCAAATATCCACCGTAGATTTCCCTTGCTAGATCCGACGACCCTCGCATAATATCATGTGGATTTATGTCCGATCGTTATCCACCCGAGGGCACACAAAATCAGCAGTTTGCCTGTGCTACACGTCGCACGGGGAGGCTAATCACGTAAAATTTTAGGAAACCACTTACAACTTTAAGGGTGCATGATATAATACTTACCGCCCTCTAAACCCGCTCCCTAATTTCTGCATGTTCCTTTAAGCACTCCATCTCCACTGTTGATCTGTGTCCTGATCTGACGACCACCGCATCACCCGATCAATTTATCGCCTTAAACTCCCACCGTCGATCTGCCTTGTCTGATCCAATGGTTGTCGATTCACCTGATTGCCAACTGGCTTGGCCTATCTCCATCATCCATCTATTGATTGATTCTGCCCATCCATCTCTTGACTTCACCTCCGCGACATAATCTCAATCGACCACCTTGTTAGTTAACCTTGTTCGCCCATATACCTACGTACCCTCCTGCGATCCAATCTCAGCCGTTCAATTTCCTTTCACCCTCCTGGTCCAATGGTTCTTATGCATTGTTGCTCCCTCACGTCCTCCTTTGAACAATTTTGATCTCCGACCATTCTTCCTCTTAGACATAGACTTGGCTTAGTTCCCATTGTTTACCCCTTAGTCTCGTTTTGATGTTTTTTTTGCTTCTGCAACTTAGATTGCAGCAAGTAGGTTAGTGTTAACTTCTAATTTTGCTTAGCATAGTTATTTAATTGGTTAGCTAGGTTCTGGTATGATTTTAGCATTACATGATTACCTTCTTCATTTATGCAATAGAGTAGCTCTCCCCTAGAATAGGTTTGCTCTCCTTCCATCAAAATCAATCTTCTTTTGACCCTATAGAAGTCTGGCTTGGAACCGTGGGGTCTCTTGCGAGATGAGTAGTGACAATAGGTACCACCTTCACTTCTACTTGTGTATATAACACAGTCACCTCCAAGTTTGTACAAACCCTGGGTTGATAAGTAAAGCTTGTAGCCGTTGGAGTTGTAGCATTCTTGCTGCAATACTTAGGCCCATCAAAGTTCCACATCATCCATGCACCTCAATTACATGTCAATATGTTACTTTTTTTTAGGGATACGTGTCCATGCTTACTTATATGTAGAACTCTTGTTTCATTATATTCTAGCATAGTGGCAAGAAACCACCTTTATCAAACCAACGGTATTGCAACCCTGACAGTGTGAGTGTTCAAGAGGGCCTCAATGAATCTAATTCATTGATCTATGATAGGTGTGAATCTAGACTTTCTCCCCCATCTCCTAACCTCATTGAAGTGTCATTCCATAGTAATTTAATTTCATAACCTTGCACTTTATTTTCATATCTATAATGCATATTTTTCGATTTGTGTGTGTGTGTGTGTATTCTTTTTTTTTTCTTTGTAAAACTAAAATTTCTTCTCATACAAAAATGCCACGTGAATATGAATCACTCCATTTCTCTTTTGGGGCTAATATAATCAAATTTTCTTTTATATAGATATCTCATGCATTAGCAATAACGCAATGAAGTGGGTGAGGAATAGTGAGAGGACTAGAGCTTAGGATCTAGTTTTTCCATGTAGTTTCATTTATCCCTACTATTTTTTTGCATTTTAACCTCACTCGGAAAATGTTTTTAGAGGCATACTAAAGGATGAGAAAAGTAGGGAACTAATGATGATGATAGATATAAATCAACCTAAAGATAGAATGTATATAAGGGAGATATGCGAAACCTTAAGTATGTATGGCCACACACATGCAATGGTAATTAGAACCTCATATTTTTTGCCCCTTTTAGAGAGGGGGAATAAAGTACTCAAGAAGGGTCACATTATAGTGGGGGAAAGTGACAACAACCAAGGGGGAAATAAAGTACAGAGGAAGGGTCACATTAGAGTGGGGGAATGTGATAACAACCAAGGTGAAGCATGGGAACAAGAGTATAGTGAAAATTGGGCATTCATACAATTCAACTTATGGTCCATGATATAACTACCTTAAACATTTAATGAAAACGCTTTATTAAAAAAAAGTTCATGTACCTCACACGTGATGACCCAAATTTATATGATTAGTCTAGATGTAATGTACCTCACATGTGATGACCCAACTTTATATTATTAGTCTAGATGTAAAATAGCACTAATTGGAACATGGATGGGATTCATGGGAGGCTAGTTGTCCATAAATCACCATATGTGTGCTAATTGTTAAGCTAAGACAAGAGGAGAATTTTGTTCATATGTAGGTGGCTAGATGGAAACATACAATCAAACCAATAAGATAAATTATGTTCTCCTAGTGGCTACCTACATGGGCGGTGGCTAAATGGAAACATATCTATGTAAAAATTTAGTGTAGTTATCATAAATTTTATATTTATACATTATATATGGTTCATTTTTATGAATTTCAACTTGTTAATGTTAATTAATTTGATATTTATACTATTTATTTTGCATTGATGATTATTATAGATTAAGATGTAAATATTATATCATAAATAAAGGAAAGATATTCATTTGGTTTATGAATTTTAGGGTTCTCCTCAAAAATATTGCTCATATATAGGTGGCTAGATGGAAAGATACAACCAGAACAATAGGAGAAATTATGTTCTCCTAGTGGTTACCTACATGGGCTGTGGCTAGATGGAAACATATGTATGTAAAAATTTAGTGTTGTTATCATAAATTTTATATTGATACGTTAGATATGGTTCATTTTTATGAATTTCAACTTGTTAATGTTCATTAATTTGATATTTATACTATTTATTTTGCACTGATGATTATTATAGATTAAGATGTATATATTATATCATAAATAAAGGAAAGATATTCATTTGGTTTATGAAGTTTAGTGTTCTCCTCAAAATCAAATTGATAAGAAGATCAAGGAATTGAAGACACACTACTAAACATAAAGAGTTTTTGTTTTTTATTTTTATAGATTTTGAAATGTTGTATAAGGACAATGATACATAAAAGCGTAAGACAACACTATATGCCCCTTATAACCAATGAATAGTACTTATGCATAAGAAAAATCTAAATGGCCCTTATAACACATGAATAGGACTTTGATGGGGAGGTTTTAGAGTATTCACAGAGGATCCAAGTTAGAGTAGAAATTTTATTCTATTGTATATTACCTACTTAATAATTTTTTTAAACACTCTTTAGGAAAATACCCATATTAGGGTCTTAATAGTAAATAAATCCATAGTATTAATTAAAAGAAATCCATTGATTTAGCATATTCATATTTTATTGCAAGGCTTAAGATCACGTGCTTAAGAATGAATTTTTGAAGTTGGGTAATAAGGTAGTGAAATGCATCTTCATTAATTATGTGGTTGGTATCCTAAAGATACCCTATTAGGGTCTTAATTGTAAATAAAGCCATAGTATTAATTAAAATAAATCCATTGAATTAGCATATTCATATTTTAGTTGTAAGGTTTAATATCATGTCGTTAAGAATAAATTTTTGAAGTTAGATAATAGGGTAGTGAAATGTATCTTCATTAATTATGTGTTTGGTATCCTAAAGACCCCTATTAGGGTCTTAATATTAAATTAAGCCATAGTATTAATTAAAAGAAATCCATTGATTTAGCATATTCACATTTTAGTTGCAAGGTTTAAGATCACCTGCTTAAGAATGAATTTTTGAAGTTGGATAATAAGGTAGTGAAATGTATCTTCATTAATTATGTGGTTGGTAAGACCCCTATTAGGATGTTAATAGTAAGTAAAGCCATAGTATTAGTATTAATTAAAAGAAATCAGTTGATTTAGCATATTCATATTTTAGTTGAAAGGTTTAAGATCCCCTGCTTAAGAATGAATTTGTGAAGTTGGATAATAGGGTAGTGAAATCTATCTTCATTAATTATGTTGTTAGTATGAAAGCATACAAGATTTAGAGTGAACTTTACATATAAGAATATTAAGTCTTGTCCCATAGCTACATAGCTAGAAGAGGGTGAGAAGAAGCTACTTGTTTAGTTGTCTAGCAACTAAACAAAGATTAGAAAATTTCAACTAGATAATGAACCTTAGAATAGGAACTAGAAACTGCACCTTAGCCTTCAATAAGATGAACTTGGGAAAAAAGGCCACTAGATATATACAATTATAGTTTATCCAATTTCAATTATATTTTCCATTTTTTTGCTTAAGAAAATTCGCCTATAATTATAAATATATGAAAATCAAGGAGTGATAGAATTGGGCATGTATAAGGGGATGGCTTCATTTTTTACAAAAAATCATATCAAAGTGTTTGTTAATGGATGAACACGTGGATGCAAATATGGGTGTAAAAGGAAATTATGTAAATCGGTGTAAAAGGAAATTGATAAATTCAATAGCAATTTTGAAAAGTACAAAGTGATATTAGTTGTGAAAGAATATTTTGATGTTGCCAAAACACATTTGAGTTGAATGCAAATGGGTATTTAAGGAAAAGATAAATTCAATAACATCTTTGAAAAATACAAGGTGATATTGGTTTTGAAAGAATATTTTGAAGTTGTAAAAAATACTAAGAATGATATCAAAGTATGGTTGCTTAATGGATGAACAAGGAGATGCAAATGGGTGTAAAAGGAAAAGATAAATTCAAGAGCATTTTTGAAAAGTACAAGGTGATATTAGTTGCGAAAGAATATTTTGAAGTTGTCAAAACACATTTGAGTTGAATCCAAATGGGTGTTTTGAAGTTGTCAAAACACAAATGAGTTGAGATGGGGAGGTTTTAGAGGTATGCTTAGAGGATCCAAGTTAGAGTGGAAATTCTAGATGGGGAGGTTTTAGAGGTATGCTTAGAGGATCCAAGTTAGAGTGGAAATTCTAGATAGAAAACCTACTTAATAAGTTTTTTACACTACTCTTTAGGAAAAGGAAAAGACGAGTATTAGTGTGAAAGCCATGTCTTCATTAAAAGAAAGCCATTGATTTAGCATATTCACATGTGTTAGAGGATAAATTTTTGAACTTGGATAATAAGGTAGTGAAATGTATCTTCATTAATTAGATGGGTTGGTGGTTGGTGTGTGTGAAAGCATACGAGCTTTGCGATCATGTAGATGAAAACCTTTTAAAATATAATTAAAAAAAGACAAAAGTCTTGTCCCATAGTTGCTTATAGCTAGAATAGGGATTAGAAAAGCACACTATATCTGTTATGGGATCATGTAGATGAAAACCTTATAAGAATATAATTTAAAAAAAAAAACAAAAGTCTTGTCCCATAATTGCTTATAGCTAGAATAGGGATTAGAAAAGCACACGATATCTGTTATTTCCAACTAGGAAGATCTATTAAAACTATGGGCATTATATATTTTATTATTATATAAAAATAGAGAATAGAATTGTATTATTGTTAGTAATTTATAAAAAGGATATTATATATAATAAATATAATTGTATTCTATTAAAGCTTAATTTATTAAAAAGGATATATGTAGTAATTAAGTTGTTATAGTAGGAGGTTCTCCATATTCCCCTTAACATAATAATTATAAATTTAATATGTAATTATGGTTAGTGACTAAGAAAAATGAAGCTCGAATTGTTTTTGAAGTTATGAAAACTATCTTACTTTCTCATTTAGATTAAAAAATATTCTCCGTAACATAATAATATTCTCTGTTAGAGTTGCTACTGCATACTCCATGCTCCGTGGCTATAACGGCAAAATATCAAACCCACCCTGGTGTCAGTCGTGTACCGACAAGATGCGGGTAGCCAGGACCTTCACACTTCAATTAATATTATTTGATTGAGCTATGTTGCCATTCAACGTCGTTAACAATATAAATAACAAAGTGCTGGAAGGCAGACTGACGCGAGATATGACGCTATATTAATTTGACATATGATGACTGAAGTAATAGTATAATATTGTAATTTAACGAAGCTTTATTTCAATTTTGAATTTATTGAACAGGATAAAATGTTTCCATTTAAAATTGTGTCAAATATGAAAATTAAAGTGTATTTATATTTTTTATTATAATGAAAAATTATCATTACTTCAATTCATATAGTTAGCGTAGATTTATTGGAACTTTGGGTTTATAAATATCACCCATTCTTTATATAAAATTTTATTACAATTACAATTAAATATATTTATTTTCTTACCCTGGTCAAATTATTTGGCTGAATATAAAAAGGGAAGATAAAGAAGGGATATAATGACATTTAGACAATAACGTCCTACCTACCTTTCTTGAAAATAAAATAATAAATCAATAATAAAACAGGGTTGTGTAGTTAATGTGTCAATTATTTTGCTAAATGTCAACTCACCTCACAGCGAATTATACTAGAGAGTTATCACATGATCATTTTTCAACTCTATAATTTATAAATTTAAAAAACTGAAGAAAGATAAAGAAGGGATATTATGACATTTAGAAAATAAAGTCCTACTTACCTTGATTGAAAATAAAATAATAAGTCAATATTAAAACAGGGTTGTGTAATTCATGCCTTTCGAATATATTTATCAAATAATAAAATAAATGAGTTTTTAGTGTCATTTTCATCGAAATATCGAAAATTACATTTTAAAATTTAATTTATAGAATGCCTTTTAATTGAAATCAAGGAATCAGAATTTTTTTAATGGTCGGTATATATATACTCTAAAAACATTAATATATCATATAAAGCTATAATGGTTCCTCTATATATATAATCTTTAAAAATGTTAATAGCTTTAAAGTTTTGTTTTATATATATAATATATTAATATTATTGATATACTTTATATTTTATAATATATATTTATGGATATATTTTATAATAATGATTTTTACATTATGAATCCAAAAGTCTTAGATCTAACATATTTTATATTCTTTTAATTTAATTTTTTAACTTGATATGTATAACAAATTTTTCATATATAAAATATTAAAAGAAAAGAGAGTTTATTGTAATAATAAGTTTTTATATTTTTATTCACTACTTCTAAGCATAAAATTATGAAATGTCATAGTTCTATGGAGTTTATTGTATGTATAATGCTTTTATATATTCATTAACTAAATTTAAATATGAATTGCACCTAAAAATCTACCTTACCTTATTGTTGACTTCCTAGCCATGCACCTTGTCTCTGCAATTCTTGCAATTCCTACTCCTATTGTTTGCCCTCGCATGTTAGTTAGCTCATTCTCACCTTGAAGAGGTTGAAATCCAAGCTTAAATTATCAACACAGATCCTCAAGGCGAGCTTCAACCATTTAGAGACCTTAAGTTTCCTTCCAAAAGAGGCCACAAATATAAAGTTTGAGGTGCATTCCAATCGAATTGGGGAGTGCATCCAATACATGAGAGATCATGCATTGATTAGAAAATTTCCTTGGCATGTGGCTCTCAAAAGAACCACTCACCTACTTAATTGAAAACAAGTGGAAGCCAAAGGGATAGATCAAATTGGAACAGTGGGAAAAAGATTATTCACCATTCTCTTTGCCAATGTCAAATATCACATGAGGGTTTTCAAAAATGGCCCATACATCTTCAACTTTGTACGACTAGATCTTAGGTTTTGGATGGAGAGAATTGTTCTAGACAAAGAGAATTTTAGAACAACCTTAGTGTGGATGTAAATATACTTTCTTCCTAGAGAATTCTAGGTTGAAGAAATATTATAGACATTCAATATGCTTTGGTTCATATTTTCAAAGTCTCAAAAGCCACTAAACAAGAAAGATACATATCTTATGCTTGCATGGGCGTATATATCAATATCTCAAAGCCCCTTTCCTAGTCGATTGATATCCATTACCAAAATGAATTATGAAATAAAACCTTGGACTATGAACATTCTAATGCAATAGATGTAATGAATACATGCATCTCTACAAAAGTTGCCCCTTGTTAGTTGCTCATATCACTCCATATAAATACCAAGCTACAGATAATGATAGTTTCTCTAGATTGATTAATTTCCACCAAGGACGTATACCTCCACTCCCACAAATACACTTTCAAAAAAACCCCATTACCAACAACAACTTTGAACCACATACAAATATAGAATCCCCCACCTCTCGTTTGAACTCCTTCCCTCAGAGATCAAAATGCATGGTACGAGAAACACCAAAGAATCCTTTAAGGTTGCTCCTCTTACTTCCTTACAACTTGTACATTCAAATCCTCAACACCTCTCTGAGAAATATTTTAAGTTGTTGCAAAACAATGAGCGCAACAAAGAAATGGGTTTGGATACTCTCAACCTCCCAGCATTGCTAAGGAATGGAAATATAAAGATCCATGTAACACTCCCCCCAACATTCCTTAGACTCCTTGGGTTGTGACATGTGTTACTTTTTAATTAACCCGACCTTGAGGGTCTACTATGGAGATGGAAGCAAAAAAATTCTCCCTCTCCAAAGTTTGTAGAAATAATTTTAGATATCATCCTCACATCTACCTCGCCAAGAGATTTCTAATGATATAAACTTTATCTCCATCCAACTCTTGGATTGGAATATATGCTTGTTTGAAATCAAACCAATATAATTCCTTCATGTTAGCTAGGAATACCATGTTGCATATCATCTAGCCACACACATCTCTCAATTCCTATAAGGAAAGAACCCGCAAGTATCTTATCCCACCATGATAATTAGGGTCTTGGTCTCAATATATCTACCCCATATGTTTCCATGAAAAGTCCCCATCATAGCCAACCCAATCATCATGTCATAATGATCGCAAGTCCATGTATTATTTATTCAACTCTAAAACCTAATTAGCGAGGTCAACACAACTAGGAAATTTATCGAATGCTATGGATTCTCTTCAGTGCAGTAGACCTCCTTGTTGTCTCGTTCTTGGGTCCTTCTGAAAATGAAACCCCATACATGCTAAGTGGTTTTTTCATATGCACACATCATTCTAATAGGGAATTCCACCCACACATATGTCATCCAAAGGGGAACCGATTCACGTATATGTCATCTCAACCACATGAATTCTCAATTTTGTCTTTTCCAAACTTAACGTTGAGGGCCCATGGCATGCACATGCCATCACACCCTGACTCGCCTCTAACTTTATGTAAATATTATTTGCAAATGAAATTCCTAGGGTTATGATTACATCATCTTGTCCCTAGCTCATTCGAAACCTCTCCCCAACTCCAATTTGACTCAAATTTCCCATGGTGATAGGCCCCAATACAATCAACTACATTTACCTAGAGTGAACCTAATGGGATGACAAGCTGAACTTTAACTCTCTAGATTGAGGTACGCAGGCTTAAGATGGAAAATTAGTTGATGGTAGTTGATTAAAAACAACAAATAAAACACCTCTTAACCCAAAAATAACATGGATTTAAAAATAAGAAAAGGCATAAGAGACCTAGTAAGGATTCACATAACATTCGTGACTTAATCAAGGAAATATGTCAATTATTCAGATCATCTTGATCTACTATAAACTCATTCAGATAATATTGATCTACGATAAACTCATTCAGATAATCTTGATCAACATTTATCTGGGACCGTGTAGTGTTTAAATTACTCATATATACTGCTAGACAATAAAGTCTAGATTCATATCACACAAGTTCATGTCACTGAGCTTAGCCACACAAAATCATATCCCAAACATGAACCATATCCAAGCCTATTTTTGTAATTCATTCTATGGCTAAAACAATAACAAAAATCGAGAGTTCTATCAAATCAACATAATTGTTGTCAATAAAAATTGATCACCTAGCCATTCTAGCTAGGTGGATCGAAATACACCATGTAGATTTAATTTTAGCATAGTAAAATTATTTCCACTCTCGAAAATAATTTAATAACCACTTTTATTAAATTATTTTCTGATTTAAATAAAAAACCCATGAGAATAATTAGATAAATGATTATTTATTTAATTTCTCTAGGAATAATTAATAAATCATTATTTAATAATTATTCCTTGTCATATTTGACTAAATCCCTTAGGAATATTTAAATAAATCATTATTTATTCAAATTTCCTTATTTCTATTATTAGAATAATTATTTAATTACTATTTAAGAATATTCTGATTCCATACATTTCTTGTTTCTCGCGAAATAATTAATAAATCATTTTATTTCTTAATTATTTCTAAATAAAGGTATTTAACCATTTTAAATTCCTTTTCCCTCTCCAATAGATATAATAAAGTATTCTAAGTAATTAGATCTGAATTTGGTCAATAATATTTTAGTATTCTCCATTTTCAAGTTTAACTCCATACTTTGCTATATAAAGGAGGGTTTTTCATCTGTTCTTCAGTGTGATCATTATCATCATCAACATTATCATCATTTTCTTGAGCTCCCATTTGAGTTCTTCGTTTTGTTTAGGTTTTTCACATGATTGAGAGAGGGAATTCTATTTCTAAAGAATGAAGGATATCAAAGGACCCATCCCACGAAGGGGGACCTATAGACCAATCTGTAGATCTCCTTCACCAAGTGCTATCAATAAATATTTATTCATCGAAAAGTGTCTTTCCAATTTGGTTAATATTATGGATATATTATTTTGTTGTTATTTGTTTTAGATCTTGGTGTTTCATATCTGGAATGACAACAATGATCAAATGGTTGCTAGGGTCACTTCTCACCTAGTGACTTAAGTGAGGATTTTTGGTACACCTTCTAGGAATTTTCACACTAACAAATGGCGACTCCACTAGATCTTTAGTTACATTTGTCAACAATAAATGGTGACTCCACTGGTTTAATAACCACGTTCTTGGGTGATTGAAGTTTCAGAAATTTCATGGTTTCTTCAGGCATTTTTTAGGCCTCCCATTTTTTATTTCCATTTTTAACCTATTTTGTCAAATTTTCATATTCTTATAGGTTTTTTATCTTTTCCACAGGTCACGGGTACCACCTGAGCAGGAGACGGAAATATATGTCCGAGATCTGCCGATCGAGAATCCCTAGGGCATAGCGCACAATTTTTCCCCTTTAGTGCGCTCTAGAGTGCACTTTTTGGCCTAGGAACTACGCTCTCACTGAAAACAGGTCAGTACCTGCGTTCTGCAACTTTTCTGGAAATTTTTCAATTTTTTTATAGTTTTTTTTAGTGTTGTCTGCATACTAGTTTGGGTTTTTCAACTTTGTTAATCAGTCTCCCTTAGGCCTAGATCCACTTGTTTTGTCTCTTTGAGGAAGGAAATAACCCCCTAGGGTTTATAGTACTCCTCCACATTGTTAGGAAGACATTTGTTGAGTTAGGAGCCTAGGGTTTTCAGCATTTTTAGCCTTTGTTTTTTAGATTCGATAGGTTTATTTTACCTTTCCTCACTTTAGAGTTTGGTTTTGCCTTTTCCTCCTTAAGATCCCTTGGAGAATCCTAGGTCTTAGAGCTTCATACCTGTCCTTTACAATAGTTTTCACTTCTGATTTTTGTTGTTTGTCTACACCATTTCTAGTAGTTAAGGGCCTTTAAATCCCAATCCCTTAACATCAGATCTTTTTGGCCTCTTTATGTGTCTCTGAGTAGCCTGCTTTCCTTCTCTTTCTTAGATTCTTAGTATCACTTATGGGTGGGGTTGTGTATGCTTGATTAACTATTTAATTCTATCATTTCATATTAATTTATGGTATTTTAGCATTTACTTGCAGCAACATATGGTATCATGAAACATGCTTAATTAACTCATCCACCTGACACATATTTTACACACGCACACACCTTAAGCGAATGAGAGCTTGGTTAAGACCACCAATCCAAGACTTTAAACACTACACCTTAGTAAATCAACACACATAAATTAAGCCCACTTGCGAAACATGGCCCTACAATCTTTGTTGTGTAGGTGTATGGTCAGTGGGATAAGCTTCCAATAACACCCATTGATCACTTTTCATCAAGACATAGAAGTTTCCATATTAGAAAGGTTAAAATCCTTCACCATGCCACGGTCAAAGCTGAACTGCATCATAAACCTGATTTAGAGGGGATTAGGCTAGGTCATTGTGGAGAAGTTCTCCTTAGGGATACCCAACCCATGGCAGGGGATTCTGTGTGGTGGGTGACTACCAAGAAGCTTAAGACTCAACCAACCCCATGGGACAAAGGTAACCGTAATGACCAATCTTAGGAAAACACCTTATAGAACTAGTTGTGGGAAGAAATTGGTCCTCTACGTCACCTTTCTCTTGACAACCTTGCTTGCAGGGATGAGATTTCATCAAGTAAGAAGTTCTTTAGAAGGCCATATGAAATAGTAGATCTAGGATTGTTTGAGGATTCAGATCACCTATAGGCTAGAGGTCTTTTTTATTTGATAGGATGTGTTTTCTTGCATTAGAGTAACATCATTAAAATAGTTAGTTTACACTTGGCACCATTGCACTAGGTGTTTGCTTTTTGTTTGTCGCTCTTTTCTTCCTATCATTATCACTTAGTCTAGACATCATAGCGCCTCCAAGGCATTTGTCACGTTGAATTCAAGGGCTTCACCCTCAGTTCCCATTAGGCCATATCACTCCTCCCCATCGGGTGCGAGTTCATCCTCCCAGTCCTCCATCAAGTCATCATTTTGATTCTAATTCTGATTCTGCTAATTCGTCCCATTCATCCTTTGATTCTACATCCCCTCATCCTCATATCGCCATCATGTCAGGCACCAATGCAGGTGCAGGAACCCAGGGTGGTAACCTAGGTGCCAACCAGGGTACCCCCACTAGTGAAACCTCAACTAGTGTGGTCACTCCGACTCCTTTACTTCCTTTTTTCGCTGGTTTAAGTCTCCCATATTTTAACTAGCTTATCAATGATCCCCTTCTCCACGATCCCACATGGCCAGCAATTCCTACAAAAATCCCTTTCAGACATCCCGAAGTTTGAGGGTAATCCTGGAGAAGATCCACAAATCATGTTTTCTCCTTTCATATGTGGTGCTCATCAAATTCTATTACAAACAACTCCATTCATTTTCGGTTGTTCAAACGTACACTCACTATAGCTATTGCAAAGTGGTATATGGACTAGCCCAAGGAAAGCCATTCCACCTTAGAAACTCTTTCCACAACCTTTCTTTCATATTTACAATTACCTCTCCATTATGATATCGATACTAAAATTTTGACTTCATTCTGTCAAACTTCTGCCACTCGCCTTTTCGACCATGTTCAGGAATGGCGTAGAAGGAGGAGCATCTGTTGAGCTCCTAACTTCGAAGACCAAGTCTATATGGATTGGTTTCTTAGATTGTTGTTGGCCCCCATTGCGAAATATGTTGCTTCTCATTTTCCTCAATATGAGGAAGAAGCTCTCTAGATAGCTCTCAAATTTGACCTGATTTACACCTAGTCAGGTTACGTTTACATTGTCATCCCCAATCTGCCTTGGCCTGGTGCTGCTAATGCGCCAGGGGCATCTCATGCTGCGGATGGCATTGTTGGAACTCTTTCACACCCCCAAACATATTCTCCTCCTTAGATGAGTTATGGTCAACCTCAGGGAGGGACCAGTCCCATGTATAATTATCCCTCCCCTAATCCTTATCAGGGCACTCCTTATCTAGGTCCCAACACACCATATGAGTATCCATGTCTGCATCAATCGATGTGAGGGCCATCTATTGCACCTACTTCTTATATCAATGTTGCCCCATATCCATATTATCCATACTCATAACCTAGCACCCCAGCCCCCCATGCCTGATCCCCCTCCATCGAAGCAAGCACCTCCTCCATAAGGACATGTATGCTCAATAGAGTGGTACCAATCCCTCGAATCCCAAGAAAAGGACAAGGGAAAGGGGAATAGGAACCAAAAGGACCAAGGTAATCAAGGCAACCAGGGTGCTCCACCTAACCCCGCAACCCACCAATAGGGTTGCTAGCCTAAGTAGAACAAGGGTCCTCATACAAAAAAACCTTGTGCTTGTTGTGGAGTCTATGGTCATTATACTCATGAGTGTCCCCTGTTACCTCAAATGTACCAAGCATGGGAAGCTCAAGTAGCCTCTCGAGGATTGAAACCCTCCATTCCTCCTCTCTCTCTTGCTTCATCTCAACCCATTGTGCTTACCAGCCTTTTCCCCGCCAAGGGTATATATTAGCCAACCTTTGCAAGATAAGGACACTCAACCATCTCCGCCATATGGTCACCATGATTATTAGATTCTCATGATGAATTTTGTTGAGGTAAACATCGAACAAGTCAACCTCCATACTCGATCATGTCAGTATGACAAGCCACCTGCTAAGTCTACAACTAAGTCCCAACCCAAAGTGTCTACCAAGCCTCTATCATCAACCAACAGTACCTTACAGATCCCTCAAACTAAGGTTGAGGTCATACCCAATATCTCCAATGGTCCATTACGTCAAAATGATGCTTCTGGCAAAGTTTCCCATACATATAGCATAGTATGTGACTTGGCACAGTCTCCTGATGCCATGTCAACGTTGGAAGTCCTCCAGATGTTCCTGTTAGCCTTGCTGGAAAAAGGCTTACAAGGGGATCCATAGAGGCTCTTGAAGTCTCCAAATTTGCTTAAAATCATGCCAATGAATCCATTAATGCTCTTGAAATCTTCAATTTTTGCTCAAAGACCATCCAATGATCAAAATCAGCGCAAGAGGAAATCCCTTGGAAGGGAAGAAATACACTATCGGGAGGCAAAAATGGTTGAAAAACCATGAAAAAGCCACAAACGTGGGCTTAAACAAAGGAATGAACAACAACCGTTAGATATGGTTGATCAACAGCCCATATCTAAGCAACTAATCGCAATCGGTCGAGCAGAGGGGACAGTCTAAAGGCGAGCGCATGACACTTCTGATTAGTAATCATCGATGATTGGATCGGCGGGTCTCATTGGTGGGAGCATATGTTATATATAAAGGGCCCGAGCATTTGCCAACAGCGATTGCGATTTATCGCATCACCGATATCGCATCAGCGATGTACCAAGGGGCAGGGTCTATGCACATACGTATTTGCGATGCGATAACCAGACTTGACGGTTATGAAATACAATATTTGATGATATTTGAAGTCCACCCCTAGGCCGATTTTTAATGTATTTCATTTATTTTTGTTGTATAACGAAAATACGAAGGGAGCATTTTCAAGTGCGATTGCAATGAGCACCGGACCCAAAAGGGTCCAGGAAGTGGAATATATGATATTTGAAGTCTGCCAAGGCCGTTTTTCATAAATTTTCAATGTTTCGACATATTTCCAATATGAAGGAAAAATCACAAAACAAGCAAGATTTTGAGCGGGCCATGGGCGATAAGTGGTTTAGGCTGAGCTCCACCTGATGCCATACAACTGCTGCCACATGTCCAAGACGAGGAGAGAGAAAACCACCCTCATCGGGCAGTTAACTCCAGTACAAAAGAGGCGCCCGAAATGGATCATCACCGTTGGATCTAGGACTCCCAGATCAATGGTGGAGATGTGTTATCACTGCAAGGGTGGACCCAAGAGGAGAATAAGCCATATCTAAGGATTTCTTAAGTCCGAAAAGGACAAAATGGGCAGGATTTTCACAGTGTCGTTGCGTTTTTTGTTTAAAACAGAAAACAATCATGTATTAACAAAGAGGGGCCATTTAAAGGGATTATAAGGGCCTGAAGGCCCATTCCACCATATAACAGATCCTGGGAGACATATCACTGGGAAACAGGAGCCCAGAAAAGGAAATAAAAGGGCCACAACACGCGCAACACATCCAAATCAAACAAGATCAAGGAGCATCAATAACATAGCTTAGCCGAAGACAACAAAGATCATTGGAGTAGATAGCGCAGCTGTCCAAAACAAACAGAAAGATCAAAGGCAACAACATAGCTCATCAAAACAAGCATCATGGGGCATCCCTGGAACGAGAGAGCTCCCAGACAGCACATCAAGCCACCAAAAATATCTGAAAGCGGTTACTCTGCTGTCAGAAGAAGAAAACTTCGATCCCATGCTTGCCTAGAGGGCATCAAATCAGTTAACAATGCATATCAGGCAGATTAAGACTCTGAGCCTCTTAGAGCTCAGGAGCATTGTATACAGGCTATAAATAACTGAAAGTAGGATGTAATAGAGGTTCAACTTCTGGAGATTATTCCTCCTCTGTCCCTTCAATCTTCTCATCTTCATTCTAGCAATATAAGCTTCTTTTGCCATTATATGTTCAATGTCCATTCTCTTTGCTGTTCTATTCTTGCACCTGAACAATTTGTTCATGTTTTCTTTGTTTCTAAGGCCAAATAAATGTCATCTTATCTCTGCTTTGATAAATTAGATTTTCAAGCTTCTTTGTTGCATGTAGCTAGCCATCCATATGTGGTCATATATGCATCTACCAATATAGTCAGTACTCTCTTTTGTTGCCTGTCTAGCTATTGATTTATGTTTATGTATGCAATCTGCTGGTATAGTCAGTATTCTCCATCTATTCATTGAATTTACAAATTATTGAGCATTAGTGGTCTAAAGCCTTGTATTGGTGAGAGTGTTTATGCATGCCTTGAGTTAAAACATAGATGAAATGGTTATCTAAATTGATCCAAACCATCATTTATTCCAATAGTTCAGGGAACAATATTGAATATTATATGTTACCAGGCATCTCCGATCTACAACCTAGGAGAGTTTCCTGGAGTGCTAACATAATTGGCATCGCTGCCGGGGAGAGGAAACTGAAGCTTGGATTCCCTGGGAAACAACATAGATCCATCTTTGATGATAGAAAAAGTCTGGGCACTTTTGTCGTTGTCACCATCTATCTGGCGACTCTACTTGAGACCGAGCCTCTTGGCGACTCCACATCATAGTTCTGGCTCAGTTTGTGAGGCATACTCGAAGAAATCCTCAGAAGTCACAAGCTGACCCAGTAACTGACCTTGAAAAGAACATCAAAGAAAGAAAGGTACTATAGAAAGGAGCATCAGGTTTAGGTAAACCTAAACAATCTCCTATATCTCTTCAAGAAAGGCCCATAATAGAACAAATATATGTTGAGTATAGCTTCTAATACTAGCAGCGAAGAAAAAGTCTTAGAGATTCAATATTTCCGATATGAGAGAGGATGTGAAATGACATTCAACTCTTTTTTCTAACTATATTAGATCCACAATTTCGAAGCTTTGTTTCGGTGATGTGATATTAGAGGTCTCATTCAAAAGTTTTTGATTAGACAGGTGGACATGAAATTCTTATTAATCAACATTAAAACACATATCAGATCTAGATATCAGAGGTTTGAATTGTCGCAATATAACCAAAATTGCGTATTGTAGACGCAATTTTGTATTAGATCACCATAATAAAATGAGTTAGGTCCGTAATATCGTCGATTTTAAGATGTGTGATAATATTAAAATTCCAATGAGTGGACACGCATTTTTTATATTAAATTGAACCTATAATTATATCGGGTCTAGATATCACAGTGAATAGCGTGTCGGAGATCAAAGATGGATGATTATCGGAAGTCGGAGATTGGAGGCCTTTGAATATTGGCAATGGAGCATAAGACTTTATTGCAAATCAGGGATCGACAGTGATTGAATATTGCATATCGGAGATCGGAGGTTTTGAATGGAGACACATAAAAAAACGCGATATGCTATCTATGGTATGTTGGATTAGAGAA
The DNA here is from genome assembly GCA_031772625.1 of Pinus tabuliformis. Taxonomy (NCBI): domain Eukaryota; kingdom Viridiplantae; phylum Streptophyta; class Pinopsida; order Pinales; family Pinaceae; genus Pinus; species Pinus tabuliformis. The sequence continues at coordinate 1,444,389,528 of CM062816.1, forward strand.
TGATGTGGCATGTGGGATCCTCTAACAGTGCTTATATATAATAGTCAGACTTTTGTTTAAAATATAATACACTGAAATCTTTTAAAAGAGCTACCACTTATGTGTTTCATAGTTTATGTATCTTAATTATTATAAAGAGCTAGTGTCATATGTATGAGAGTTTTGTTATCGGAGAATTCTAAATGAATTACTCCAATGTCATAATTGTGAAAACTCTGATATGACTCTAATATAAAAAGGTTTCTCTCACCAATAAACTACAACCACTCATATATCAAAGATTTTGAAAGAAATCTTCCGATAGTAATAAGTCCTAAAGTTCGGATACGTCATATCCACTTTTTGGAAAATATAACCACTAATAACAATAATAATAATAAATATCTTGGTATCGGGGGCTAGACATAATGAACATTTATACAATTGATTAAGTGAGGGTAGTGAAAATGTTTGATCATTAGCTAGGCAACATTTTCAAACCAAATGTCTAAATGAGATCAAACGAGTTATGATAGGAAGATAAGAACAAAATGAACTCATTTAGGCAATCCAAACTCTCAAAATCAAATAGTAATATGACCAACCATCCAATTAAAAAGTCCCCATAATAAAAATAAAATGAATAATAAGGAATTGTATTTTTACCACAACACTACTCTAAATAGAATATAATATTTAAATATATTTAAATACTATATTTATAAATATTATATTGCAAAACATATAATTCATACAGATATATAAATTATAATAAATTTAATTAATAAATATATAATCTCATATATATGTGAGATACATTTAGTATATAAATTAAAATAATAATTCATAAGAACTATATTTATATTTAATAAATAAATATATAAAAGTTTAATACTTATAATAAATTATTTTTCTAAACTTTATATTTAAAATCAATGTTCTCATATAAATTATATTAATTTTTTATTAAAATGTTAAAAAAATATAAAGCCATATATATAGTTTTAACAAAATAAGAATTATGAATATACAAAATTTGTATAATTATAAATAAATTATTAAAAATTAAGATATATTTATTTTAATTCTAAAACTAGTTATCAATTATTTTTCAAGTTTAATAGAAAAATAACAATAATAAAAATTTATATTTTGTTTTGATAAAATAAGAATTATAAATATACTAAATTTATATAAATATAAATAGATTATTAAAAAATAAAATATATTTATTTTAATTTTAAAGCTAATACTAGTAAAAGGTGTAAATTATTTCTCAAATTTCATAGTAATAAAAAAATCTTATATTTTATGTGTTTATACTCAGTAGGTTGACAAAGTGAAATAAACCTAACTCCCTGAGTGCTTACCTATGTCTTTTCGGTAGACCCCAGTAAATCAAAAATAAATCTTTATTGATCACACTTTATTTTCATTGGGTTAATTTAAGTTTACCAAGCTAATAAATATATAAATTATGAAAAAAATCCATTAATATTTAAATTGAGAGCAGGAAAGCTAGACGTAATAATTTAACCGAAAGGAAGATAAAAATTTAAAAGCAATATGTTGAAATAAAAATATTATTTGATTTTAGTGGTGAGTTAAGAATTTATGTTAATGTCTAAATTTAGAAAATGCAATTGCAGGTGTTTGAATAAGGCAAACAAAAAATTAAGAAATTTGGGATGGTTATACCGTTCAACAAAAACATGGAGAATTCAGATCAAAGTTCAATAAAGAGTAATTATTAATTACTCTAATAAAATTAATTTGGACATTGGAATTAATGGTTAGAAATTGTAATTAATGTTGTATGTGGAGCTAATTAAAAATAGAGAGAGTTAATTCAGTGATTAAGTGTTGAGTGTTAATTTGAGTTAAGTGATACACTTTTAGTGTGTGGTCGCATGTTATTGTATGTTAAGATATTTTAGGCAAGTTGTTAGTTGGAAAATGATAAATACCTTTCACCAGATTCATTGTAAGAATCATGTTTTATGTGATCAATAAAAAAAACAACTCTTGTGTTTTATATGTTAATTCATGCTTTATCTCTTCTACCTTTCCAACAAATTAGTATCGAAGCTAGACTATTTCAGGAGTGAGAAAGTCTACATGTGCAGCTTGTAGAGCCGTTGTGTGAGTGATTAAGCACGTAAGAAAAAAATCGAGCGATACGTTGTGGCTTGTGGATTTTTATTTTTGAACAGAATGAGGGCCGAAGCCCAATTACGTAAACCCGTTCGCATGGACGTGAGCACGCTAATTAAAGAGAGTCGCAACTCTCGTCCCTGCGACAGCCTCAAGTTAATTTGGGGTTGAATGCCTGCCCTGCCGAGCGTTGAAAAGTCAACACACAATTGGAATTATCAGATCGTTCGTGATTTAAAATAAAAACTCCTAAAGTTTCTCATCGTGTCATTGTGGAGCACAAGTGTTGTTAAATATGGAGCCAACGTAAGAAGGTTTGACAAAAGTTTATTTGAAATTTTCTTTTGCAAAGTTGTTTAAAAGGCCGAAGACCATCACGTGGGTAAGTGTTAAAGAAAAGGAATTTATTCCAAATATTTTTTTAAAGGAAGGCACGTTGGATGAAGTGCGTTGGAGGTTATTAAAATATTTATTTAATAAGTTATGAAGGTCTGTAAAAAAGTTTACATAAAAGTGTTTTTTTTGGTGAAGATTGTGTATATATTGAAAATCATATTTTTTTAAGCTGGTGACATGGAAGATAAGTTGTATGTAATCAACAAAACAACTATAAGAAAAGGAGAGACCCGCAATCATGGGTCGCAAAGTGTCACTGAAGCATATTAATAACAAAAATCGAAAAGAAGAGGCAAAGATCATTGCCATGGTTACATAGGTTGAAGCCGCAGCCGAGGAACTGAGAAGTCTAGCAAAATAAAAAGAAGAAATCGAGGGTGATTGGTGTAGCTTTGATTTGCTACCACCTCCTATGTTTATATGTGAATATTTTGATCATTCGGTTATCAAGATGTTAACTTTTCTTGGAGCTAGAGAGTTAGTTGAGTACAAATCTAATAACCCATATGATGCAGTATGCGATGTTTCAGCTTTGAATTTTATAAAACAAGCATTGGATGAGAAATGTTTGTGCAGGGTAGCAAAAGCTAAAACTTCCAAAGAAGCATGGAATGGAAATTCCTGGAAGTAGAGTTTGCTACAAGGGGGAGTGACATGCAATAGCAGGTTAGGTCACAAGCAAAGAAGTCAGCCATAGATCTGAGCATATAAGATGAGAAAAACTCTGAGAGGACAACAGAGCAGGGAGAATCCCACTCAAAAGTGGATGATAGTTGTAAAGACCATAAAATTGAAACGCATTATACAAGCATGCATACGGATAAAGGAGATGCAACAAAGATTGCAGAGATATTTTGTGTTTTATATGTGAATTGGTGAATCTGGCCGCAACAGATGGATTTGGTGAAGTTGAAATTGTCAATGAGCACTTGTGTACTCGGATATCCCCACAATAGTGTGGATGAAAATTATGTTGATCATATGTGTGGTATTTTTTTGAAACAAGGATTGATTGTGCCAATATGGTAAGCACAATGTTTGATGAAGCATTGAAGTTTGAAGCTGACACTGTAGCAACAAGATATGAAGCAATTGGAACTGCTCATGAAGCAGTATGTCATCTAGTAGTAGTTGATGATCAAGAACACCATAAAATGATTGAAGAGTTTTTTATGAGAATATCCACTAATAGCATAATAGTGGAAGACAATCTCCATGTAGTTGAAAAAAAGATAGATGTAGAGTAGGAAGCTCTCACTAAAGAGAGCCATATTAAAGATGTTTTATACATTTTTTTTGAATATGTAGATGTTCAGAATAGCATGGGTGAAAAAGTTGAAAACAAGGTTGTTAATAAATTTGATGCAGATTACAGAAAAATGGAGTCAAGTAGAGATACGATTTTTCTATTCGGAAATATGGCAAAAAGAAAGACAGGTATATGAAGAGCAAGAAGTAGAGCAAATAAGACACTTTCAAGATGCAATGTTTTGGGAACAGTCTATGGTTGAATGAATATTTGAAGAGAAATGTGTACTAGACAAGATCAGATTGTGTATTTCAACACAAATTCAAGAAAAGTCAAAGGAAAATTGCAGCAGCAACAAGTAAAGGAATATGAAGCCCAGAACAAGACAACACATAATGAAGCAATTTTGAGGATATAAAATTTGGAAGAATAGAAAAAGAAAAAACAAAATTATGAAAGTCTGAGTCATTGTAAGCCTAGGTTAGACCAATTGGCATGTTTGAGTGATAGTTGAGTCATGTTGAGTTATGTTTAGTCATACGGTCGTAATTAAGGGATAGTGTTAGAAATTGTAATTACTCACGCATGTGGAGCTAGCTAAAAATAGAGAGTGAATTAACTAAGTGATTGAGTGATTTATTGTTTGAGTGTTGACTCAAGTCAAATTAAGTGATAGATGAGTTTTAGTTAAAGTTGCATGTGATTGCATAAATACCCTTCACAAAATTCATTGTATGAATCATGTTTTGCGTGAGTAACAACTCATATGTTTTATGTGTTAATTCATACTTTATCTTCTTTACCTTTCCAACCATAACTAATTCCAATATTATCTACCATTGTATTTTTGCAATGAAAAAAGTGACCGAATAAGTCTTCACAGATGAATGTGTGTTAACCCTCCCATGAAATTTTTCGTCCAAGCATTTCTTTTAAAAAAAAAAAAATTGTTTCAGCGCTTAGTACGTGTTCTTATCCGTAGGCTCATAGCTCATTCAAGATATTCACTAAACTGATTTTCATCATATCATATTTGTTTCAGTGCTTAGTACGTGGTTTTAGTCGTAGGCTCATGGCTCATTCAAAATGTTCATCAAATGATTTTCATCATATTTTTTTCATCATATATTTTTTTGTAGTGCTTAGTACGTGTTTTTGTTCGTAGGCTCATGGCTCATTCAAGATATTCATCAAAATGATTTTCATCATATCAAGAAGATTTTCGCATTTTGGTACCAATTAGGATAATCGATTCCCTGAACTAGATAAAGTCAGAACCTGTAAAAACACCAAGCAAATGTCAAACTATGTACCTACAACTGGTGAAAGCTTTCAGTGTGCAGTGTGCCTTACTGTGATCTTCAGCTCTGCTCAGAAATCTAATCTAATCTAATCTAGGCTTGACATGCAGATTTAAACCATCTTTACTCATACGGAGTGTGAGTCCGAGATCATATCTCACTGTCATTCCTTCAACAGCTTCAAATTTGAAGAAACGTAAAAGCACAGCAGCAACAATCTTCATTTGCATGTATGCAAAATCCTTCCCCAGACAAATACGAGGTCCAACCTGCAACCAAAGAATACAAGTTAACGATTTCAAAGCATTGTCGCTTTCCTCAGAAGATTAAATGAAATGTCTTGGTTAAGCAACTTACCTGAAATGCAGTAAATTTGAATGGTGATTGGGGCTGGAAAATCCCATTGTGAAGCCATCTCTCAGGCCTAAACACCTCAGCATCACTACCCCAGATGTCTGTCATTCTTCCCATAGAGTAGGGAACATAGAAGACAATATCACCTTTCTTGACTTTGAACCCATCGGGAAGGATATCTTCAGCAAGTACTTCCTTTCCATCCTACATTTAATAGTTTTTGTCAATATTATTATCAGCATATCCTTTGATCCTTCAAACTAACGAAAAATGGAAAAGACGTATATACTGAATTTTGCAACTTTATGGATAATCATTCATATTCAGTTGAAATTTATTGAACAGGATGTGGGTGGCCAGGACCTTCACACTTCAATTCAATACAACTTTACACCCTGTTGGAGGATACATTAATACTATTTGATTCAGCTATGTTGCCATTCAACGTCGTTAGCAATATAAATAACAAAGTTCTTGAATGCAGACTGACGCCAGAAATGACGCTATATTAATCTGACATAAGATGACTGAAGTAATAGTTTAATGTTGTAATTTACTGAAGCTTTATTTCAATTTTGAATTTACTGAACAGGATAAAATGTTTCCATTTAAAATTGTGTCAAATATGAAAATTAAAGTGTATTTATATTTTTTATTATAATGAAAAATTATTATTACTTAAATTCATATAGTTAGCGTAGATTTATTGGAACTCTGGGTTTATAAATATCAACCATTTTTTTATATAAAATTTTATTACAATTACAATTAAATATATTTATTTTCTTACTCTCGTCAAATTATTTTGCCTAATATAAAAAGGGAAGATAAAAGAAGGATATAATGACATTTAGACAATGACGTCCTACCGACCTTTCTTGAAAATAAAATAATAAATCAATAATAAAACAGGGTTGTGTAGTTAATGTGTCAATTATTTTGCTAAATGTCAAACGCACCTCACAGCGAATTATACTAGAGAGTTATCACATGACCATTTTTCAACTTTATAATTTATAAATTTAAAAAACAGAAGAAGATAAAGAAGGGATATAATGACATTTAGACAATAAAGTCCTACTTACCTTGCTTGAAAATAAAATAATAAAACAGGGTTGTGTAATTCATGCCTCTCGAATATATTTATCAAAGAATAATATAAATGAGTTTTTAGTGTCATTTTCATCAAAATATCCAAAATTGTATTTTAAAATTTAATTTTTAGAATGCTTTTCAATTGAGATTAAGGAATCAGATTTTTTTAATGGTTTATATATATATATAATAAATTTGTTAGAAATTAAATCTTTGAAAATGTTAATAGTTTCCTATGATATATTAAAGTTTTTATAATATATATATTTTATTGATATATTTTATAATAATAATTTCTACATTATGGATTATAAAAGTTATAAATTTAACATATTTTATATATTTTTTTTTAATTTAATTTTTTAATTTGATATGCATAACATACTTTTTTATATATAAAAGATTGAAAGAAGAGAGATTTTATTGTAAGTATTAAGTTTTTATATTTTTATTCACTACTTCTAAACATAAAATTATGAAATGTCATAGTTTTATGGAGTTTATTGTATGTATCATGTTTTTTTATATTTATTAACTAAATTTAAATATGCATTGCACCTAAGAATCTACCTTACCTTATTGTTGACTTCCTAGTCATGCACCGTGTCTCTGCAATTCCTACAATTCCTACTCCTATTGTTTGCCCTCGCATGTTAGTTAGCTAATTCTCACCTTGAACAGGTTGAAATCCAAGCTTAAATTATCAACACGGATCCTCAAGGCGAGCTTCAACCATTTGGAGACCTCAAGTTTCCTTCCAAAAGAGGCCACAAATATAAAGTTTGAGGTGCATTCCAATCGAATTGAGGAGTACATCCAATACATGAGAGATCATGCTTTGATCAGAAAATCTCCTTGGCATGTGGCCCTCAAAAAGAATCGCTCACCTACTTAATTCAAAACAAGCGGAAGCCAAAGGGATATATCAAATTGGAGTGGTGGGAAATAATGGCCAATGTGAAACATCGCATGAGGGTTTTCAAAAATGGCCCATACATCTTCAACTTTGAAGGATTATATCTTAGGTTTTGGATGGAGAGAATTGTTCTAGACAAAGAGGATTTTACAATAACCTCAGTGTGGATGTAAATATACTTTCTTCTGAAAGAATTCTTGGTTGAAGAAATATTATAGACATTCAATATGCTTTGGTTCATATTTTCAAAGTCTCAAAAGCCACTAAACAAGAAAGGTACATATCTTATGCTTGCATGGGCGTATATATGAATATCTCAAAGCCCCTTTCCTAATGATATAAACGTTATCTCCATCCAACTCTTGGATTGGAATATATGCTTGTTTGAAATCCAACCAATATAATTCCTTTGTGTTAGCTAGGAATACCATGCCACATATCATATAGCTACGCACATCTCTCAATTCCTATAAGGAAAGAACATGCAAGTATCTTATCCCACCATGCGAATTAGGGTCCTGGTCTCAATAGATCTACCCCATATGTTTCCATGACAAGTCTCCATCATAGCTAGCCCAATCATCATGTCATGATGATTGCAAGTCCATGAATTATTTATTCAACTCTAAAACCTTATTAGCGAGGTCCACACAACTAGGAAATTTGTCAAATTCCATGGATTCTCTTGAGAGAAGTAGACCTCCTTGTTGTCTCGTTCTTGGGTTGTTTTGAAAATGAAACCCCATACATGCTAAGTGGTTTTTTCCTTTGCACACCATTCTAAAAGGGAATTCCACCCACACATATGTCATCCAAAGGGGAAACCATTCACGTATACATCATCCCAACCACATGAATTATCAATTGTGTCTTTTCCAAACTTAACGTTGAGGGCCCATGGCATGCACACGCCATCCCACCCTGACTCGTCTCTAAATTTATGCAAATATTATTTGCAAATGAAATTCCTAGGGTTATGATTACATCATCATGTCCCTAGCTCATTAAAAACCTCTCCCCAACTCCAATTTGACTCAAATTTCCCATGGTGATAGGCTCCCAATAAAATCAACTACATTTACCTAGAGTGAACATAATGGGATGACGAGCTGAACTTTAAATATCTAGATTGAGGTATGCAGGCTTAAGATGGAAAAGTATTTGATGGTACTAGTTGATTAACGACAACAAATAAAACACCTCTTAACCCCAAAATAACATGGATTCAAATATAAGAAAAGGAATAAGAGCCCTAGTAAGGATTCACATAGCATTCATGACTTAATCAAGGAAATATGTCAGTTATTCAGATCATATTGATCTACTATAAACTCATTCAGATAATCTTGATCTACTATAAACTCATTCAGATAATCTTGATGAACATTTATCTAGGACTGTGTAGTGTTTAAATTACTTATACATACTGCTAGACAATAGAGTCTAGTTTCATATCACACAAGTTCATGTCACTGAGCTTAGCCACACAAAATCATATCCCAAACATGAACCATATCCAAGCCTATTTTTGTAATTCATTTTATGGCTAAAACAATAACAAAAATTGAGAGTTCTATCAAATCAACATAATTGTTGTCACTAAAAAATGATCACCTAGCCATTTCTAGCTAGAAGGATCGAAATACACCATGTAGATTTAATTTTACGATATGAAAATAATTTAATAAACCACTTTTGTTAAATTATTTTATCATTTAAATAAACAGAAACCCATGAGAATAATTAGATAAATGATTATTTATTTAATTTCTCTAGGAATAATTATTAGATCGTTATTTAATAATTATTCCTTGTCATATTTGACTAAATCCCTTTGGAATATTTAAATAAACCATTATTTATTTGAATTTCCTTATTTATATTATTAGAATAATTATTAAAATACTATTTAATAATTATTTTGATTTCAGACATTTCTTGCTTCTCGCGAAATAATTAATAAATCATTTTATTTGTCAATTATTTCTAAATAAAGGTATTTAACCATTTTAAATTCCTTTTCCCTCTCCAATAAATATAATAAAGTATTCTAAGTAGTTAGATCTGAATCTGGTCAATAATATTTTATTATTCTCCATTTTCAAGATTAACTCCATACTTTGCTATATAAAGGAGGGTTTTTCATCCATTCTTCAGCGTGATCATTATCATCGTCATTTTCTTGAGCTCCCATTTGAGTTCTTCATTTTGTTTTGATTTTGCACGTGATTGAGAGAGGTAATTCTATTTCTAAAGAATCAAGGATGTCAAAGGACCCATCCCACGGAGGGGGACTTACATACCATTCTCTAGATCTCCTTCACCAAGTGCTATCAATAATGATTTATTCATCTAAAATTGTCTTTCCAATTGGGTTAATATTTTGGATACATTGTTTTGCTGCTATTTGTTTTAGATCTTGGTGTTGCATATCTAGAATGACAACAATGATCAAATTATTGTTAGGGTCACTTGTCACCTAGTGAATTAAGTGAGGATTTTTGGTACACCTTCTAGGAATTTGCACACTAACAAATGCCGACTCCACTAGATCTTTAGTTACACATTTGTTCTCCAACAAAATGGTGACTCCGCTGGTTTAATAACCATGTTCTTGGGTGATTGAAGTTTCAAAAATTTCAAGGTTTCTTCAGCCATTTTTTAGGCCTCCCATTTTTTATTTCCATTTTTAAACCTATTTTGTCAAATTTTTAAATTCTTACAGGTTTTAGGTTTTTTCCGCAGGTCAAAGGTACTAGCCACGCAGGAGACGACAACATATGTTCAAGATCTGCCGACTGAGAATCCCTCGAGTAGAGCGCACATTTTTTCCCCTTTAGTGCGCTCTAGAGTGCACTTTTTGGCTGATCCAAAATGTATTTTGGATAGACTTCTAAGTCTAAGTGTTCCTCACAGAGGAAAATGAAAGTCCAAGAATGATCCTGGAAATAGTCCCATTGCATAGATCTTTTCATTCTGAATTTAACGCAGTTTGAATGGGCGAAAATGGACTTCAGATGAAGAAGTTATTGTAAAAAGAAATTGCCCATTGTCCTTTGAAAATGAGGCATTTTCTTATTAAATGGGACATAGGAGAAATAAAGGCTTTCTAAAGGAAATCACATTGCAAATGTGCAAAAAGGAGGACTTAAAGTGGAGGTAGAAGGGATCCCCGATTGCGACCCTCGACTTATCGCATTGGAGATAGGCCCACATGCGATATCGGGACCCGGGCTATGCGATGAAGCAACTGCGATCGACCGATTGGCGATCGGCACACCCAAAAGGGAAGGACCCCGAGCCAATGCAACATGCAATTGCTGATTATCGACGTCATTGGATCGGCATCGGCATATGGCATATGAAATGACCCAGGCTGTAGCGGATGCCGATATGTGATCAGCGATGGCACCGTTATGCGATGGTGTCGACTTGCGATTACGATGATCGGATCGACAAATTAGCCTCGCGATATGAGGTTGCATCGCAATATTCGATGGGTATATGGAGAGAAACCCCAAGCCATTGCGATTGCAATTAGAGATCAGGACCCGAACTCGATAAGGATTATCAGCGCGATTCCATAATATTTGAAATCTGAGGATTTCGTATTTTCTATGTATTCCTTTGTATTTGGCCATGCGATGACGCGATGTGATATGGTGGTGAAAGGCAGACCTGATAGGGATTATAGGCCCAATTTCATAGATTTTGAAATCCGGTTTTTTGGGATTTCAATGTAATTCTCGTGTATTCAGGGTTTTGGCCAATTCGCCTATGCAATGTGATATGTAACTAATGGCGAGCCTGATAGGGTTTATAGGTGTGATTTAGTGGAATTTGAAGTCCGGGACTTCGCGCCTGATAGTGTATTTTCAGAAAATTTCTGTGTATTAGAATTTTGTCCATTTTTCGGGTTTTTTCCTCGACGAAGGCCCCGAATCCTCTGTAACCGCCCCTTATCATCGTTCCATGTTGCAAGCGGGTGTTTTTTCAAACAATGATGTGTTTAAAAGCGACAGAGCCAGATGGCCAGTCGAACAGACAAGGAGCAGAGAAGTCGTAGAGGGATGATTACACGTAGAGAAATGACTGGGGAAGCTAGAGAGCTGGAAAAAATTCCTCAAAGGAGCCAGAAAGTCCAATTGAAGAGGGGCTGGAGGTCGTTGAGGAGAGATGTTAGCTACGAGAGAAAAATGCCAGAGAGCGCGATTGACAGGCAACAATGCTGCTAAAGGTCACTGAAAGGTTGCTAAAGGTTGCTTGGAGGTCGAGCGAACCATTGATGCACACATACGCCGAGAGCAAGCTCAGAGAAGCTAGAGCCAAAGTGAGAGCCAAGATTTAGAACCAGAGCCGAGAGCCAAAGCCAAAGCCAGAGCCAGAGCCAGAGCCAGAGAAAGAGCCAGAGCCAGAAAGCCGAGAGCTTCAAAGCCAAGGATGAGAGGGTGTTCTAAGCCCATTGTTTCTGTGTAAAGCAGTGGAGTTGAGTGTGGAGCTTGTAAAAGGACTAATGCCCTAATCCTAGAGAGCCTAGTTGAGTTGACTAGAGCTCAAGGAGACGTAGCCCAAGAGTTTTGGGTGAAATCCATATTAAACTTGTTGTCTTATGTGTTTTTTATTTGCTATAATATTTTACTGTTATATGTATGTTATATCAGCATAAACAATAGAATTTTAAAGCACATAAATAGTCAAAAGCAAAAACCATCATACACCTTATTTTCAAGCACATTATTAATTCCGCAATTGGTTAATCATTTGGGTCTTGGGAATATTTAAGCTTTGGTAGTGGGTGAGGTTCTTGTAAGCTTGACAAGAAACCTTTCATGCCCCATTTTTAGATCATTGGCCCAAGAACTACTCTCTCTCTGAAAATAGGTTAGTACCTGCGTTCTACAACTTTTCTAAAAAAATTTCAATTTTTTTTATAGTTTTGTCGAGAGTGTTGTGTGCAACTGGTTTGGGTTTTTCAACTTTGCTAATCAGCCTCCTTCGGGCCTAGATCCACTTGTTTTGTCTCTTTGAGGAAGGAAATATCCCCTTAGGGTTTAAAGTACTTCTCCACATTGCTAGGAAGACATTTGTTGAGTGAGGAGTCTAGGGTTTTCAAAGTTTTTAGTCGTTGTTTTTCAAATCCATTCAATATATTTATTTTACCTTTTCTCACTTTAGATTTTGGTTTTTCCTTTTCCTCCTTAGGATCCCTTGGAGTATCCTAGGTCTTAGAGCTTGATACCTGTCCTTTACAATAGTTTTCACTTTTGATTTTTTCTATTTGTCTGCACCATTTCCAGCAGCTAAGGGCCTTTAGATCCCAGTCCCTTGACATCAGTTCTCTTTTTCCTCTTTATGTGTCTTTGAGTAGCCTACTTTCCTTCTCTTGCTTAACTTCTTAGTATCCCTTGTGGGTGGGGTTGTGTATGCTTGATTGAATGTTTAATTTTCTATCATTTCACATTCATTTATGGTATTTTGGCATTTTACTTGTAGCAACATATGGCAGCATGAAACATTATTAATTAACTCATCCACCTGACACATATTTTACATACACTCACACCTTAAGCGAACGAGAGATTGGTTAACACCGCCAATCCAAGACTTTAAACACTACACCTTAGTAAATCAGCACACATAAATTAAGCCCACTTAAGTATCACGACCAAACAATCTTTGTCATGTAGCTGTATGGTCGGTGGGATAAGCTTCCAATAACACCCATCGATCACTTTTCATTGAGACATAGAAGTTTCCATATTAGGAAGGTTAAAATCCTTCGCCATGCCACTTTCAAAGCCGAAGTTCTCCTTAGGGCTACCCAACCTGTGGTAGGGAATTCTATGTGGTGGATGACTACCAAGAAGCTCAAGACTCAACCACTTCTATGGGACAAAGGTAACCGTAGTGACAAATCTTAGGAAAAAACCTTATAGGACTAGTGTTACACAGTAATTTGTCACCATTTGTCACCGTCCCTGTTACCCCTTTCCCGCACTTTGGAGGACTCATTCCGGGACCTGTGAGAAGTGACATAACTTGAAAACACTTGCATTATGTTCCCCTAAGTATGGACTTCATATGCCTTGAAGACATCTCCTTCAGAATATCCTTAAAAATTCCCCTTTTTCCATTAGCGTGGATCCATAGCGTATTACCTTAGTTGGCGCTCTGTCTTAGAGTCTTACCCGCGCCAACCAAGTTTGGGAAATCTTTTTAACAAATGCACGCCCGAAAGTTTTTTCCTTTCGACTCATGAGGCTTTTCAAGGATAATGCCAATCTCATGGATGTCGAGATTCATCGTATCTCTATCCATAATATCTTTTTGAGGATAATGCTAATCCCATGGATGTCTGGATTCATTGTATCTCTTCCCCCTCCTCCATCTATAAAAGCTTGTTCCGTTGCATTTGACAAGCTAGTTCTAGCATAGGGAGAATTATACTTTCAGAAGTTTGAGAGATTGCAGTAGGAGTCTTCTTTACATTCATAATCAAAGAGAGAGAGGCTTGTTCCCAATCCCGACAAGCTTTGCAAGACATATGTAGCTGATCACCCAGCCAAAGGAGGATTTGACGTCAGAACTATGGTTGTATTCTCCTTTGTTCATTATCGATAATAGATGACTATCATTATGGTTCCACTCTTTTTGTTCATTGTAATGATGTTTGAGTTATATCTTTTCTGACTGATATATAATTACATCTATTGGATTTTATGCTTGTATTTGTGTCGTTCTTTGCATGTGCAGGTGTCCATTCACGGAGATCGTGAGGATCGTGACTGGCCGGAGCAAAGGAACGGGAGTGTCGACTCTTCTACAACACTAGCGTTGGAATCCAAGTAGGCTCTCATAATCCACCTTTAATTTGCAATTAGGAACTTGCGTGATAGCATTGTTTGATTGTTGCTAGACCCATTTTGGGCTAGTGGGGATCGCCTCTCTCCGTAGAGGGGATTTACCTCTCCAACAATTTGGCAACTCCGCTGGGGAAGCTATAATTTGTTGTTTGATTCGTAAACTTTGGACGGAGCCTGAAGTACGACCAGGTAGCCTTCGAAACGTTATTCCTCTGCATTAGTGAAGTATATCAATGCCACTTCATTCAATCTCCGGTTTGGTTTACGAACCGAACAGCTTGGAGTTTTTCTTGCACTTTGGTTTTCTCTTGTTTTGCTTGCTTACATAGGCTTTCTGGGTTGAATTTTTAAGTTGTCTCTTGCTGCCTGGTCTGTCTGGATACTGTTGATCAAGCCGTAGACTGCTTGTTTTTATTTTTAAGCTAGCAAACTTGATTAGTGCGACTTTTTCCCTAACAGTCACGCCAGTGGGCGCATGTTGCACAAAAGCAACTCGCGCTAATCCCTAAAAGTGCGAGTTACAGCCTGACAGTCGTGCCAGGCCTGCAAACTTTTCTAGTTTGCTTGTTTGGAAGGCTTCTGAGCTTGGATTTCTATCTTGTCACATCTTTTTCAACTACTGGAGTGTGTCAGAGCTTTGTTTGACTGGTTTTTGACCTTCATCCTTTGGGTGTTTGCCTCTTTCCATCGATTTCATATCCCAGCCCTAGAGCATCTAGTGGCTTTGTACATCGAGCCTTCCATGGGAGTTTTTTGTTCTTTGATTGTCCAGTCGACTTCTTGGCTACTTTTTGCACTTGTCTAGTGGTTGTCAAAACTTTTTATTGTGTTCTTCGAGCAATCTACCTCTTTTTCGTTTGGATTTCGCTTGGCTTCATTTGAGCTTAGATCACATAGCTCATTGAGGTCTTTGTGATTTTTCTTGATTTGAAAGATTGTTTTGGTGTTTCAGGGACTTGATTGTTTTTTCATTGAGTGAAATTTGTCTTTTTACTCTTTGTTAGATTTGCTCAACAAGCTTGGAGAAGTTTCCTTGCAAAATGATGAAATTGGTGAGGGTCTTAGTGAAAGAAAGGAATGATCATGGATGGATGAAGTTGGAAGGATTTTGTTGACTATGAGATCTCTTTGTACTTTTGAAACACTTGCACTACATCAAACATTGATATTTACCCAAAAATCATGTAAACAAGAAGAATTTCAATGATCTAGGAAAATAGAGTTTAATGAGCTAACTATCTACTTCATGTATGAAGAAAACTTGCAGAATAAGATGGAATCATTGATGAGATCTAATGTAAGACTGAATATGGAAGAAATGATAACTAAATCCTACTCTTGCAAACTGATCAAATGCTGGCCTAAGTATAGAAAACCCTAAATTCTATGAGAAAGTAGAATTTTGTCTTTTTGGGGCTACATAGGAGTTCTTTCCTCAAATCATGATCCCTGAAGGAAGAAGTGAGGCCATGTTGTGACCACCAAAAACCCCCTCCTTCTTTAGTATTAGCAATAACACTAAAGAAGTGGGGACCCTTAGTAAAAAATCCAAAAAATTTTATAAATTTTTTTTTTATTATACTCCTCAAAAAATACATCGCACGGAGAAGAGTGAAACATTTCTTTATGAGAACAATAAAAAACTGCGAAGAAGCGACGCAAAATTCATCGCATCGCATACATTAAGAAGCGCCCATAAATGATAATCTTAAGAAATCTTCGATGGCCGATATGCGACATCGCATATCGCAACATCGCATAAACATCACATAATAACTTAACAAATGTGATCTGCGATAAATGCGATCTGCGATCTGGCGATAAATGTGATCTGCGATCTGGCGATAAATGTGATTTGCAATCTTGCGATGCTGCGATCCTGCGATCTGCACGATTCTGTGCTAAACTAATCAGGAAAACTCCGCGATGACACATCTTGATAATGCAATCCATGATGCTGCGATGCGAGTCGCAAAAATCACCCATCTCAAATTTTCCTCGGCTCAGCATTCAAGAAAAGTTGTACCTAAACCAAAAATTGGGCCCGCGCCTTAAAGGAAATTAATGAATGTACGCCAAAGTATTCATGAAGGACAGTTTTGTGTTTTTCAAAGAGTCAGTTCACTATCAGGTGTCATGATTTTATACATTTGTAGAGCTTAGAGCTTTCGTGTCAAAATTTATTATCATTACTCTTTTTCCTTTGCTTGAACTGCAGGGATCAAAAACAGGAAACAACATGAAGCAATGTGCAGGAAACATTTAAGGAAAAAGGGAAAGCGACAATGCTCGGAGAACAGAGAAGGGATACCCTCATAAATGGATACCGCATACAACGGAAACGCAGATTCCAGAGTATTACTGAACAGATGCTGATATCAATAGGCGATTCGACACTCAAGGTCAAAAGCTCACAAAAGCAGCATGTTTACAAAATTTTGAAGCTTATGCCCAGTAAAGGAAAAAGCGCTAAAGGCGGAAAACGCACCAGAAAGGCCCAGATCAAAGAACGGAGGCAGTTTTTGATGCGCGATTAGCGCCTAGCACTAATCACGCATCGCTAAGAAAATTGTTCAGAAAGCAAAGTCCCTAACTTGCTTAGTCATCCACGAGTCCGGAAACCGAGATAGCAAAAGCAGAGGCAATTTAAGAGGAATTTGGGTTGTTACCAAGTATATACGCAGTGAATTCGCCCAGCCAGAGGATGATTCCCAAAAATATCTTCTAGTTTACTAAAAAGTGGTGCCAGCGCTTGCCATTTCTATTTGCGTAGCTCAAGCAAAAGCAGAAAACAACCAGCCGACTCTTCCCAGGCAAATGTTGCATGCTCGCAACACTAAGGAGCAAATGCAGAAATAGTTAGAAATTAGATTCAATTTTTAGAAATAAGTTTGCTTAGATAAAGGGTGGTCATTTAAACCGTATCCGAAATTTATGTAATTAAGTTATTTAGTTAGCAGTATTTAAACCCTTCTCATGCATTTAGAGAAGGGTCCAGAAATTTGTCAAAAACTTGTCCTCAGAACATGCACTTCTGCACCCTCAGAGGAGGTTTTGATGAATGAATGGATCAAGGTTTATTAATGTTTGCATTTGACGTCTGCTACTGATGTTGCACTTCTGTACTCTTAGTAGATATTAGAACAAAGTAGAGATAAATTATTGTTGCTTGAAGCTTATGAGTAGGACCAGTCATAAATGGTACTTTTATCTCTTGGCCATTTCTACTTATATTCTTAAAGTGATATACAATTTTTAGTTGTTTATATGTTATTGCATGAATTTGTGAGTTACCATTTGGCACTATTGTACGGTGGAGTCATTTATTTATGTTTGATATATGAATAACTTAATATGCGATATGCTGTTCACAACTGTTTTGCCTAACTTTTTATGCAAAGTGGTTCATCTTAATTGATTTCCATTCTTATGATAGCTGAATGATCTTTATTACCAGTTATTATTTGAAATCTCTTTAGATCGCATAATAGAAGAAATACATCCCGGGTTAGCATAGATTAGATGTGATGTTTTCATTAGATTACAATAGCATAGATTTAGATTAAAGTAGCTTATATTAGAACCCTTAGATCAGCATCATCCAACTCTGCACACACACACACCCTTAGATTGGGAAACTGGTCCCATTATCCCCAGTCGGACCCGCTATACCAAACGGATAAGGAGCTGCCAACCAAGGTCCAGACCGGGTGGGTATCCCCCTTGTTGTCGACCCGATTTTCAGGGCTTCAACATATTTGGCGCTAGAAGGAGGGCCTGAGCATAGTGTCTGTTGGAATGGTTTGAAATCGTAACATTTGAATTAGGATGGCTGCTCACAAACTTCCCATTTGGAGTTGCATCCATGTTCGTGCCTCTTCCAACACTCCACCTGAAGTGGTAAGACTCTTGTCTCAGGTAAAATTCAATGGTAAGAATAATTCTTCTGCTTTTAATCATGCCCTTCAATTTATTCAAAGTGTTTCAAGTTCGAACGTTCAAAGAATTGATGAAGGCATTTTATGCAGAATTTTTACTCTCACATTCACGGCGGAAGCTAGAAAATGGTGTAGAACCCTCCCAGTTGCCTCAATTCACAGCTGGGACCAATTTGTCAAGGCTTTCATTTGTAAATTTGATTGCTATGATTATGATCAGGTATATGATGAAATTGAGTATCTACGAAAAGAAGATGAATCTGTTAGGGATTTTAATATGCGATTTCATCTTGATTGTCTAAAATATGATCTTGAAAATGAACTCATGAATGAAGAATCTTCAGATTATGCTGAGCATTCCCTACCTCCTATGTCTGATCCATCAGAAATTAGTCCAAGTCTTGTTTTATTTTCTTCTAATAGGAATGAAAATTCCAATTTGAATGTGCGAATCACTCATGATGAAGAAACTTCCCAAAGCTTAGGAAACATGCCTGCTCTAATGCAAGAAGACAAAAGCGAGAACGTTGCAAGAAAGCCTGCCTTGGAACCAGAAAGCAACTTGGAGACAAGGTTAGATAATATCATCGCAAGTCAACAAATGCAGACGCCAAGGTTAGAACAGCAAATTAATTCTCTTTCGGAAAATACAAACATGCAAAGGTATGATCTAAAGCCCGATGTCTACAATGAATGTGATGAACAAGAATTTTTTCATGATGATATTTTCAAATGCATTGTTTCGGAATCACATTTTTCTCTTTATCCTAATGTATTTAGTGATGATAATTTTTTCCCCCTCAGTATTAATGATATCTCAAAAAATATAGAGGATTATTCAAATGAATCACCATTAGGTTTTCAAGATAAAGAGGCAGCTATAGAACATCCTTTGGTCATTTACAAACAAGAACGACTTGACCTTCCTTTTCTGAAAATATTGGATGAAAAAGAAAAATCTAGAGAAACCTGTAAAATCATTTATGATAGCTACTATGATGATGATGATGATGATGATGTTGATTTATCTCAAGTAACTCAACAGAGCTCAGATAATGAGAGATATTCTAATTCGAGAATCATATCAGTCGATCCTCATTCCAGAGTGATAGATCATTTGCATGATTTTACTATCCAAAACAATATCCCGATCTATGATTCGTATCATGAGCAAACCCCCATGCCTGTTCCCAATCATAACTTGTTTTCTGATTCACAAGACGTAATTCGAAATTACTTGGATCCCATAATTCTGGCCAGTTCTTGTGAAAAAGAAGATATTTCAAGTCAATCCCAGTTGTGTTGTAACATTAGTTGTACAGATAATCATTGCATTCTTTTTCACTTGCACTCATTTTGTATAAAATCAGATTGTATTTTAAATTTGCAGACTTTTGATAGATTACTATGGTATATTGAGCACCTTATCAAAGAACATTCGAAAGATGTATTACCATTTTGGAAAACTAAATTGTGTCAAGGAAATACAAAACTTTTTCAATTCCACGATCAATCAATATCAGCCTTTCAGAAGAAACTTCTATGTCATCCAAATCGTCATCAACGAAAGAAAGTATTTTTGGAAACTTGCCAGCAATTCACGTTAATTGATAAATCTCTTTCCAAAAATTTCCATCTATTCTTCATTGATTTATTTAGTGATTTATATGTGGAAACTTTCCTTTTACGAGAAATTGCTAAAAGCTTGACTTTAACGCATAGTAGATTACAGGCCATTAAAACTAAAAAATCATATTCGCAATCTGGCTTGTCATCTTTCCTATTACATGATCACCAATCCATAACAGAAATTCATCCTAATTTTTATGATCCAATAGGTATCCAATTGGACAGAAGATTTCATAAGAAAGAAATTTCAGGTGGAATTCCGACTGAAGTTACACTTTCTAATCCTACATTCAATATTCACAGTCCAAGAAAAGTTTTATTCTTAACACTGATTTTTCAAAGGTACATACGTGTAGGAATAAAAATGAAAAGATGGTTCCACTGGAAATATCATTTTACCTAGTTAATTTTTCTGTGTATAGTTAGAATAGGAGTAGGGGTAGTTTAGCTAGGTTATTAGGTGGATAATTTAGTTTTTAAATATTGGTAGGAAAAATAAGAGAAGAAAGTATCCCTATCATGTACATAATCCAAGGGAATAGTTACCTCTCATTTCTTTAAATATTTTCCTCCCTAATAAAATTTGTCTGTGGTTAACAGCATTTGACATTTACTAAAGACACCATTTCTCTATCATATTTTGAACTTCTGCTTGTATAAATAGCAAATCTTTTGGAAACTTGATCTTTATTATTAATAGATACAGTTAAAAACTTTAAACCAGATATGATACTAGTTTCAACTTCAAAAAATTTGACGAAAGAAATCTTAGTGAAGAAATTGTTTTATATCAGTACAATGAAAGGTATCAATAACAAAATGAGGATTCCCTGTAGAACAGCCATGTCCAAAAAACTCTATTATTGTCGTCCAGGGCTTTCTTAAGGAAAAAAATGACTTCCTCCCTGCTAAAGAAAATCGTAGCATTTAGAGAAACGACCCAAGGATACACTATATCTTGAAGAATAAGAGGTCTCATCACGAGCCGGCTTATCATGATCACAGATATTATAACTTTGCTGACTTTGCCAAACACTGTCCATCAAAACAGGGCAATGACTCAAGATTGTTGAAATCAAAAGACAAGGGGTCTCATCACGAGCCAGCTTGTTCAGCGAAAGTGTAAATCAAGTGAATGACTGTGTCATAATTTGGCTACCAAACCAAGACATTGTTCTCTAAGAATAAAAAAGGAAAAAGTGTCAATATGGGTTTTTCTTTGAAAGTTGTAGATCACCTTAAGCAGGATAAAGGATCATTACTGGGTAATAGGTAACCCTGTCGAGGCTATGAACGCCTGCTGGCAGCAGAGGCTCTACCTACGATAAATGAGCGTATTTAAAAAACTAGTACACAGGGAAGACCTTATTTTATCTTTACAAGACCAAGTAATGGCTGATGTAAATGCAAGGACAAGCTGAGGAAGCAAATAATTAAAATAGAAAGAGGTTGGAACAAAATGTCATTGACAGTTTGGAGTATAATGCACTTCATCTTTTTATAATAAAGTTTAATTTTCTAAAAAATTTTGTTTTGGAAATTTGAAAAGTTCAATAGAAAATCAGAGATAACTGGTTCTTCCAAGTGAATCGCCATTGTTGTGACCACCAACAACCCCCCTCCTTCTTTAGTATTAGCAATAACACTAAAGAAGTGGGGACCCTTAGTAAAAAATCCAAAAAAATTTATAAAATTTTTTGTATTATACTCCTCAAAAAATACATCGCACGGAGAAGAGTGAAACATTTCTTTATGAGCACAATAAAAAACTGTGAAGAAGCGACGTGAAATTCATCGCATCGCATACATTAAGAAGCGCCCATAAATGAAAATCTTAAGAAATCTCCGATGGCTGATATGCGACATCGCATATCGCAACATCACATAAACAGCACATAATAACTTAACAAATGCGATCTGCGATAAATGCGATCTGCGATCTGGCGATAAATGTGATCTGTGATCTGGAGATAAATGCGATCTACGATCTTGCGATGTTGCGATCCTGCGATCTGCGCGATTCTGTGCTAAACTAATAAGGAAAACTCCGCGATGACACATCTTGATAATGTGATCCGCGATGCTGTGATGCGAGTTGCAGAAATCACCCATCTCGAATTTTCCTCGGCTCAGCATTCAAGAAAAGCTGTCCCTAAACCAAAAATTGGGCACGCGCCTTAAAGGAAATTAATGCATGTACACCAAAGTATTCGAAGGACAGTTTTGTGTTTTTCAAAGAGTCAGTTCACTATGAGGTGTCATGATTTTATACATTCGTAGAGCTTAGAGCTTTCGTGTCAAAATTTATTATCATTACTCTTTTTCCTTTGCTTGAACTGCAGGGATAAAAAACAGGAAACAACATGAAGCAATGTGCAGGAAACATCTAAGGAAAAAGGGAAAGTGTCAAGCTCGGAGAACAGAGAAGGGATACCCTCATAAACGGATACCGCATACAACAGACACGCAGATTCCAGAGTATTACTGAATAGATGCTGATATCAATAGGCGATTCGACACTCAAGGTCAAAATCTCACAAAAGCAGCATGTTTACAAAATTCTGAAGCTTATGCCCAGTAAAGGAAAAAGCGCTAAAGGCGGAAAACGCACCAAAAAGGCTAGGATCAAAGAACGGAGGCAGTTTTTGATGCGCGATTCGCTAAGAAAATTGTTCAGAAAGCAAAGTCCCAACTTGCTTAGTCATCCACGAATCTGGAAACCGAGATAGCAAAAGCAGAGGCAATTTAAGAGGAATCTGGGTTGTTACCAAGTATATACGCAGTGAATTCCCCCAGCCAGAGGATGATTCCCAAAAATATCTTCTAGTTTACTAAAAAGTGGTGCCAACGCTTGCCATTTCTATTTGCGTAGCTCAAGCAAAAGCAGAAAGCAACCAGCCGACTCTTCCCAGGCAAATGTTGCATGCTCGCAACACTAAGGAGCAAATGCAGAAATAGTTAGAAATTAGATTCAATTTTTAGAAATAAGTTTTCTTAGATAAAGGGCGGTCATTTAAACCGTATCCGAAATTTATGTAATTAAGTTATTTAGTTAGCAGTATTTAAACCCTTCTCATGCATTTAGAGAAGGGTCCAGAAATTTGTCAAAAACTTGTCCTCAGAACATGCACTTCTGCACCCTCAGAGGAGGTTTTGATGAATGAATGGATCAAGGTTTATTAATGTTTGCATTTGATGTCTGCTACTGATGTTTCACTTCTGTACTCTTAGTAGATATTAGAACAAGTAGAGATAAATCATTGTTGCTTGAAGCTTATGAGTAGGACCAGTCATAAATGGTACTTTTATCTCTTGGCCATTTCTGCTTATATTCTTAAAGTGATATACAGTTTTTAGTTGTTTATATGTTATTGCATGAATGTGTGAGTTACCATTTGGCACTTTTGTACGGTGGAGTCATTTATTTATGTTTGATATATGAATAACTTATTATGCGATATGATGTTCAGAACTGTTTTGCCTAACTTTTTATGCAAAGTGGTTCATCTTAATTGATTTCCATTCTTATGATAGCTGAATGATCTTTATTACCAGTTATTATTTGAAATCTCTTTAGATCGCATAATAGAAGAAATACATCCCGGGTTAGCATAGATTAGATGTGCTGTTTTCATTAGATTACAATAGCATAGATTTAGATTAAAGTAGCTTAGATTAGAACCCTTAGATCAGCATCATCCAAATCTGCACACACACACACCCTTAGATTGGGAAACTGGTCCCATTATCCCCAGTCGGACCCGCTACACCAAACAGATAAGGAGCTGCCAACCAAGGTCCAGACCGGGTGGGTATCCCCCTTGTTGTCGACCCGATTTTCGGGGCTTCAACAGGCCAAAACACCTATTAAAAGTTTTTTGATGTTCCTTTATCTCTTCTAAACTACTGTTAAAGTAAAGCACAAGTGGAAGCAAACTAATAAGCAAACTAATAAAATCTACATTACTTGCAATGAAACACTTCTAAAGACAATTCAACTATGAAATCAATATAAGCATACAGTTACATGAAGAGGAGCCTTTGCTACTAGGGTTTTTCCATAACCCAAGAGATTCAACCCTCTAAGTTAACTCAATGCTGGATCAAGAAAATGCTCATTCTCATTATCAAAATAGGAAATTACATGGCAATGTCTTCCACAAGTCTTGAACTTGAAAATGACTAGTGTTTTTACAACAAAAATTCAAATCCTAATGAGGCTCTAGGCCTCTTTATTTATACAACTGAAGTCTCCAACGATTTCCTTAAATCTAGGGAGGCTCGACTCCCAAACTTGAGATAAACTAACTCTTTGACTGTCACTTGCTCGGTTGCCTTTTGATCTCCATGACTTGGCTACCTGTACTCCAAGCTAGTGTGATTGATGGAGGAATATTCGAATGAGGGAGGCGTTAAATGTGGAGGATTTACCTCCTAAAATCTCTCTTCCTTGTTCCATTCGAGTTTCAGCCCTTAATCTTTCCAAAATTCCCTGATTTTCTCTCACAAACCTGCATTCAATGCACATTAATCCATTAGGCATAATATCTCACTTTGACTCATCTCATTAAACAAAATATATTCAAAATGTGTAATAAATTGTGAGAAGATTTGATTTGACTAAGCTAGGAGGTGAATTAAGTTCCATATAGTTACCCAATGATGAGGCTCATCACATTCCCACCATTGCATACCCGATAAGTACCCTCCATCTCTATATGTTGGGGGGGAATGTCTCATGCTTGGGGGAATGATGGTACCACTGACCACCTTATCACTTGATCAACATAAGTCTTAGCCTAGACCCCAATGATCTAAGTATGGTTTCTTATCCTCTCATTCCTTGGATAGTTTATCCTTCAACCTCTCTGACGAGCCATATCCACATCGCATATCATAGATGCTTGAAGCCATATATTTAAACATTATACTCTATGTGATACCACACTTACCACCTGGCTCCCATGTTTGACTTGGTGGGCAGGGATGATTCTAGACCTTCTCTAGTAATTCATTCATGCACCTCAATTCTTCACCACGAATCATCCTCCCAAGAATCATTAAGGCCAGTTTACACAAGTAAGGCCACCTACTTGAAAGTCACATATACGAATTTCAACGGTCAGTTTCTCCACAACGAGCTCGCCAAGATTTAAGGCCTTCTCCTCCTATCCAAATTCTCCAACAACCCACTATGCAAATGGATTGGAATTGGGGGAAAGAATCCTTTTTATAGGAAAATCGTAGCTTTTCTATTACCCATTGTGACCAAACCGTAGCTCATTTAGATGAGCTGTCAACACCTTTGGGAAGCTCTCACCGAGCTCTATAATAGGTCTCTTTTTATTTGTGCTAATTTGACACTTTAGTAGGAAACCATTTTTTTCCATGACGTCTCACCTTTCCACCTATTTTTTTTCATATGATCCACCTATACTCTTGTACCACTTTACCTTTGCACTAATCGACTCATGTGTCAAATTTCATCTTGACTAACCATTTTTTACTCTCTTTTTTATCGTCACCTATAGGCCTCACCCATGTGGCAACATCATCAAGTCACCCATGTTCAAAGCATCAGAGATGAGTCACCCTTGCATCCATGGAGTCTGTTTCGAGTCCCCTTGAGTCCTCTTACAATATATCATCCATCGTTTTATCGCATTCATCCCATTGTGCTCATATTTAGCCTCCAACTATACTACTCCATCTTTGAAAATCCTTTGTTTGAGTAAATTGACCATCCCCTCTTGAATCGATTCAGTTGATTCCAGGTGAACCATGTGTATCATTCTTTCAAAAGGAAAGTCGTCAATATGCCTCTCATCTTGTCTCCTTCCATCATCATCCATGAATTCAATACATCAGTCACATTACTATGATCCTCGTGCCTTTCTTGAGGAATCCTCATTTCCTCACCTCTGACAGCCCCTCTTTTGTTGACTTCAACACATTTATTCTAGGAGAGTGTTCTAGAGGGTGGTGTACCTTGGTTTCAACTTTCATCGTTGTTTGGTACCTCAGATCAAGAAAATGGAATCATCATTTCCCTTTGACTTGGTTATTTCACGTGTGCTCAACTCCAGCTCATTATCGCACGATCGAGAATCGTACACTTGATGGTTTAGTGATCCAGTAGATTGTTAGATGAAAATGCAACTTGGGAGAGTACTTCGAGACAAAACAAAGCTCAAGACACAATCTTAATGATGTTAGATGAGCTAAGACTTATGGGCTAGAGACGGGTTCAACATTTACAATGGATTGAAGGCCATCAAAGCCTCCCTCTAAATCTATTGTTGTCAAGGAATATGATTCTCCTAAAGTGGGTTGATGCAACATGTTTATTCTAGTGTAAGTTACTTTTATTTTATCTTTTTTAGTATTTTGGGTATGCTAACCTCCAACTATAGACATAATGATCTTTATGTGGTAATTTTGGTTTCCCAAAATAAAATCATTTTTTGGATGCTCAAAAAGATTTCACTCGTCTAGTTTCCCTAATAAGAAGCCAAAACAAAACATATTGTATATTTTATTTAATGTCTTAAAAATAAACCTCCTGTATCCTAAAAAAAATACCTTACCAAATATGCTACACCCCAATAAATTCCTTTCATTAAAATTAATCTAATTTGTAATTTTTTTTTCTTCCCTTACTCATTTTTCTTTTCCTACTACCTTCCCCTTTCTTTAATAAATTTATTGTTTCGCATATTATTATATAAAAATATTTTTAAATCAAAATTTTATTTTATTCAATAAATTTTATTTTAATCTATTAATAAACTTTGTTTGGTGTATTTACTATCCATCATAAATATATTTTGTACCAGAAATAGCATCTCTCGTCATCTCATTGAAGTTATCAATGTTCATCGAAAGGAAAGAAAGAAATAGTTTTTCACAAAAATACATGCCATAAAGATACTATATTTCATTAATATTATAGAAGCTTTTAAAAATAAACAAATAATTTAATTTAACACTTGCTTCATTTCCGCTACTAGATCTCAGGGAAGTAAGTTTAAATGTTAACTGAATCTTTATACTCTACCAAACCAAAACGTAAAGGTGTGCAGATGGGATGCTAATTAAATGTTAACTGAATCTTTATACTCTACCAAACCAAAACGTAAAGATGTGCAGATGGGATGCTAATTCGTGTGTATATATATATATATACACACAGGGTGGATGTGGAGCCATTCAGGGTGGATATATAGTCCCATGGTGGATGTAGATCCCATTCAGGGTAGATATATGGTCCCATGGATGCCGTATAACGGTTATATATAGTGGACTCATTCATTCAAAGTGGATATGATTTTTATGGAAATTTTGGTTATATTTTGAAAAGAATTGCAGAATTTTTTGTAAATCCAAATAAAAGCTGTCAAACTTTATAATTTTAAGTGCCCTAAAAGTTTTTAATAGTGTTGAATCTATTTTTATCATAAAAAAATATGATTCAAACATTATCTCTACAAAAAAATTTGAAATTTGTTTGCCTCATTCTGACTAATTTTAACCCAACAATTCCTCTGCCTCCCTTTTTTAATGGACTACTAGGATTTAATATTCTGAGAATATGCTTTGTTTGATTTGATAATCGACTACCGTGGGCGCGAGGGAGCGTGAAGATTTGGGAGTGCAAATCTTTTAGAATTTAAATTAAATATTTTGCATGGCCCAAATACTGATGGCGCTTGCACTAATAGAAAACTGTATATCCCCGTGGCACTTGAAGTAATGGAACGCACGCCACACCACACAATGGATCCCCGTGGCAGTTGAAGAGATACGCCATCTTGTGTTGTCACTGTTACAATGCGTTTATGAAGGCGTTTAATGGTTTAATCAATAAGCTTGGCAATGCAATTCCTCCCTTTATTCCAATTTAAGTTGTTTGCACGCTGGAAGCTATGGTGTTGATGATATCATTGTTTCAGGCTAGGAATATTTAGTTATTTGGAGAGGCTCAATGTGTCCATGTCTGCAGTTTTTTTCTTTGGTGACTCCTATGGCAATATAGGAAATACCAATTACATTCCAACATGTAGTATAGGGACCTAACAAATATGTAATATAGGTCCCTATACTACTAGCGTAACCCCTTATTGTTATTAATACAACCCCCTTATTATATTGTTGTGCCCATGTAGTCCCCATATGGTTATTATTGTGCCCCATAGAAGCTCACTATTGTTATTAGTGTCCCCTTAGATTATTATTGTTATGTCGGCTCTGATTTTATTATGACCCCTTAGACTCCTATATATAGAAAGGTGGTCATGTCATTTGTATCATCCAAGAATTGTTTATTTGTGTAATGTAAAGTAGGTTGCCCCCTTGAAAAGGCTTATTTCTAAGGCGTTCATTTATCTTTTCTATCTCTTTGTGAGCTGGTTTCATAACATTTGGTATCAGAGCTTTAGATTCTAGGGTTTCGCTACTCCAAATAGGTCACCATGGGAAAATCGTCATAACTGTGTCTCTGAGCATCAGATTGAAATTTCATAAAAAGTTATAGACAAAGTACGGACTGTAGTTTTTTAGGTATCATTTTCAGAACCTCATAACATTTGGTATCATGTTAGGTCCCTATACTACTAGTGTAACCCCTTATTGTTATTAGTACAACCTCCTTATTATATTTTTGTGCCCATGTAGTCCCCATATTTTTATTATTGTGCCCCATAGAAGCCCACTATTGTTATTATTGTTTCCTTACATTATTTTGTTATGTCGGCTTTGATTATATTATGACCCCTTAGAATCCTATATATAGAAAGAAGTCTTTTCATTTGCATCATCCAAGAAGTGTTCATTTGTGTAATGTAAAGGAGGTTTCCCCCTCGAAGAGGCTGAATTCTAAGGCATTTATCTTTCTTTTCTATTTTTTTGTGAGCTAGTTTCATAACATTTGGTATCAGAGATTTGGATTCTAGGGTTTCGCTGCTCCAAACATGTCATCGTGGAATTTTTGCTATAAATTTTTTTTTGTGACATTTCAGAAGCTAAAAAGAAAAATCCATTTGAGACGAAATCATGTTGAACCTTGGGTCTGAATTTGAGATCTTGTCTCGCTATATTTTCGTAGATATGATTTGAGAAAGTTGGAGATTTTGAAGACTCCCGAATTACATTCGAAACAGGTGACTAGGGGAAAATCATCATAACTTTTGTTATGAGCATCAGATTGAAATTTCCTAAGAAGTTTCAGAAAGAGAACTTCCTGTAGTTTTTTGTATATTAGTCTCAGGTACTAAGGTCGAAACAGTGAGATGTGGCACGTCATACAAGTTCGCTCTACTAAACTAGTCTATAATTAGGTCACCACGGGAGATTTGGCATAACTCTTTCTTGGATAATCAAATTTTGATCAGACTTGCGGGGTTAAAAATAGAACACAGAGAGCTACCATAAGAATAAATTTCAGGACTTGGAGATCTGAAATTACAGAGTTACAGTCGTTTCAAGATCGAGCTCCTAAAATCAAGAAAAATAGAGATGAGGAAGTTTGATGGACAAGATTTGGTAAATTGAATACTATAGATGGAGAAATATTTTGATCTACATGGTATACCACTGTTACAAAAGGTGTGTATTACATCTTCATATTTAGAACAAGATCAATTTTTTTGGTATAAAGGGCTTTGTTCTTGTAAACCACTTATTACGTGGTCAATTTTCACGGAGGAAATTATAGCACATTATGAGGATACAAAGAGCAACACCTTCTTTAGATCAACACCACAACAATTGGAAAAAAAAAAAGAGCAAAAGGGCTTTGTTACAAAGTGGAAAGAAAAATTATGGCAACAAGGAATTCTATGTTGGGTGTGGAGCCTGATTATCTTCTATATTCAAAGGTATCGCCACATAGGACCCCAGTTCGAAATGGGGGCGCAACACCGCCCGTAAAATATTCGCTGCAGGGGGGGTCCAGGGGGGGCGGTTGCGACCTTTGGGAGCCCCCCCCCCCCCCCCTGGCGGGGGGTTTCGAGGGCAGCGCCCCCGAAGCTAAAAACAGCTATAAAATTTCCTTGTAAAAGTATAGTAATTTCTATTCAATCTGGGCCATTCATTAGGCGAATGATCTGACGATAGAACTTATGTTTAGTTTAGGGTTTTTTGCCCTAGAAGGAAACCCCTCTCTTTGTATGAGGGTATTGTATTTGACGCTGTGTGATAGATGTGTATTCTGTGAGCAAGAAACATAGAGATCAGACTGTGAGACAAAACAGAGGATGTTACAACAGATTTGTTGTAGGTTGTGTCTCTTCATTTTGCTGGATAATAGAAAGGGAGGACTGGATGTTCGGGGTGGACGTAGCCCAAACTGGGTGAACCACGTATATCTGTGTCTCTCTTGTTTTGTGCGTTTTCTGTGTTTATATTTATGTAATATTTTATGTGTTCCATTTCTCCGTAATATATAATTTCCTAACATTCTACCCCTTACAACTATAAAGATGGAAGTGTTGTTTCTCCTGGACTTCCACAACCTACAAGGGTTACACCACAACAATTGGAAGAAAAAAAAGAAAAGGGGCTTTGTTACAATTATGATAAAAAATACATCAAAGGTCATAAGTGTGCTGAGAAGAAATTATTTTGCATTGATTGTGAAGAGGAGGAAGAAAAGGATCAAGAAACGTCAAGAGAAGAGTATATACACCAGGAACCAACCCCAGAGAAAGAAGAAATGAATCCGACCACATCTTGTAAAGCATTGGAAATAATTACTACTCCTCAAACTCTTAAGATAGAATGACATATCAAGAACAAAAAGGTTCAAGAAGTGAAAGACCACATCAAGAAAGAAGAAATGAATCCAACCATATCTTGTAATGCAATGGCTGGAATTAACACTCCTCAAACTATCAAGATAGAAGGACATATCAAGAAGAAAAATTTTCAAGAAGTGAAAGATCACATAGAGAATCAAGAAATGAATCCGACCATATCTTGTAATGCACTAGAAGAAATTACCACTCCTAAAACTCTCAATATAGAAGGACATATCAAGAAGAAAAAGATTCAAGCAGTGAAAGATCACATTGAGCATCAACAACAAGTTCTCCAACTTTCAAAGGATAACACCACTTCAGTGTAAAATCGAATGAAACAACAGGTAGATCAACATCGCAATGAAAGAAGTTTTAATGTAGGCGATTGGGTATTTTTATGGTTACATACATACAAACAAATGTCCCTCAAGAAAGCTATTTATGAGAAGGAAATGTTGGCAATACTACACGCACTTAAGAAATGGCAACCTTACCTAATGGGAAGACATTTCAAGGTAAAAACAGATCATGATAGTATTAAATACTTTTTAGAACAAAAATTATCCTCTGAAGAGCAACAAAAATGGGTCACAAAAATGTTGGGTGATGAATTTGAAATCATCTACAAAAAAGGGAAGAAAAATGTTGTGGTAGATGTACTCTCAAGAAAAGATGAGGATGTGGAAGCATTGTTGTGCGCCATTTCTATTATCTAACCAAATTGGATACACGAAACAAGATATGAATGGAAGAAGGACGAAGAAGTGTGGCCACTCATTCAAAAGTTGCAGAAGATTCCAGTTCAAACAATATTGTTAGAACTGGACGAGGAAAGAAAAATCATATTGGAGCCTGGAGCAGTCACAAAAATAAGAACCAGACAGCTACAAAATCAATCAATTTTAGAGTATCTCATCAAGTGGAAGAACTTACCCGCTGAAGATTCCACATGGGAGGACAAGAATTTTATACAGGAGCATCAAGAACTACTCAATCTTTGAGGACAACACTTTTTGAAGGAGAGGAGCATGTTAGGTCCCTATACTACTAGTGTAACCCCTTATTGTTATTAGTACAACCCCCTTATTATATTGTTGTGCACATGTAGTCCCCATATTGTTATTATTGTGCCCCATAGAAGCCCACTATTATTATTATTGTTCCCTTACATTATTATTATTATGTCGGCTCTGATTATATTATGACCCCTTAGACTCCTAAATATGGAAAGGAAGTTTGTTCACTTGTATCATCCAAGAATTGTTCATTTGTGTAATGTAAAGGAGGTTTCCCCCTTGAAGAGGCTGAATTCTAAAGTGTTTATCTTTCTTTTCTATTTTTTTGTAAGATGGTTTCATAACAATATTCCCCTAGGATGTGTATGAAATAGAAAACTCATGCCCGATAATTTTTGTGAGTATGGTTGATACTTTTTTTTTCAGCTAGAAAAAAAAACCACCTATTTTGTATTATATAAAACAGTACATATATACAATTACATAATAGCGCCATATGCCTGATTGATCAGCCAATCCTTCACTGATCGAGAAAATTACTTTTTGCCACTATTAATAGCTACTGCCAATTTCTATATAATCTTGTCTGTTACAGAATGAAAACAGAAATACTAATTCCAAGAATTTTTCTAGAATTGTCTCCATATACAGTAGTCATCCATATGTCTTTTTAATACATAGACTATATACAAAACATATACAAAAAGTAGATCAAAAGTTGTTAGAAAATACTTATATGTGCTATCCCGTAGCTCAGTAGACAAAGTGTGAAGTGCATTATCTAGGTATGCTGATGTTTCATGATTCTATTGTCCTTGTCCCCATTTTTATCTGAATATGCATTCCATCTTGTGTGTCCAGTAGCCCCTTTTTTGACATCCCATTTGCATTTTTTTTGTAGACTCGGTTGATGTGTTCTATGGTAGAATGCTGGAGTGTGATCCATAGCCTTTGTATTCGACTTAATCAGCCTTGGAGGGTATTTTGTTGTATATTATTCCTTCCCAAAATATGGTCTATAATACATCTGGAATCACCATAGATTTGTATTTGTGGGATATCCATGAATTTAGTAAACCATATTAACCCCCACAAGGAAATAGCTTCTGCTTTCATACTCGATCCCTCTCCCCCATACCAGTGTATCCAGAATTCTTGATCTTCAGAAAATTTTATCCACACTCCACATCCGCATCTCCCTCCTTGTGAAGCCCCATCAAAAAACCCTGTTGGGTATGTGATACCCGGAGCCATCCCCTTGTCTTCCTTGTTCTTTTGCAAGGTTCCATTCCCCTGAACAAAATTGATCCATCCTTCTATGTAATCACAAATCATATCTTCTCTCCACTTTTTTGTTCCAAAAATAAGTTGATTGTGTCATTTCCAAATTTCCTAGAAGACAGCAAGTGAGAGCATCCTCCATCTGGTGCATTGTGTACTCCACCATTTTAAGCAATCATCTATGGTATTAAATTGAATATATGGTATCTTCATGTTAGTAGTGAAGTGCTTCCAAATACTAACAGAACTTGGGCAATGTAGAAATAAATGTCTATTATCCTCTCCTTCCTTCCTACATAGGTAGCATATCCCAGGTCCATGTTGGTTCCTCTTTTGTAAATTTTCCCATGTAAGGTTCTTATTCTGCCATGTCAGCCACAGGAAAATGATTATCTTTATAGGGAGGTGTGTATGCCAGAACTTATAGAACCAACACCTGTCAGAGATCTGTAGTTCCTTCATGCAGATATTGAAATAGCAGTCTGCTACTTCTATCTCTCTGGATTTCTTCTTTTTTCCCATCCAAGTAATCCGGTCTCCCTTGCTGTCATAACAAACTCCAACGCCCTTCAACGATTTTACGATTTGGATCCATTCCTGTTCAAATTTCCCTGTGAGATTCAGTTGGTTGGGTTCCATCCAGATTGGAATGTTGCCAATCTAATCTCGAAGAACTTGGTTCCAGACAAAGATGCCTTTTATATTTAGGCGATTTATTACGTCTGTTGAACCCAGCGAATCTGAGCTGGTACCTAATATACGGTCTTTTCCTAATATAATCATGTTTCCTATGCCAAACAGCCATGAGATGTTCTGTAAAAAAATCCCTTTCACCTTGTTGAAACTGCACCATATCTTGGATCCAATTTTTTTTCCAATTGATCCCTGTCTCATCCAACAAGTGAAGTCCTTATTCTTAAGGTATTTGAAGTGAATCAACTTACCCCATATGCCATTACTAAAAATTCCCCTCCACAACGATTTTAGCAACAGTGCCCAACCAAAATGCCTAACGTTTATAATACCCCATCCTCCAAGATTTTTTGGTCTGGCGATCTTTTCCAGTTTGAAAAGATGATATTTGAAGCTTTTCCTTGCCCCCAACCACATGAATTGTGCCATTATATGGTTGATAGAGTTTAAAATTAGCTGTAGAATTCGGAAATGGTGAGCCCAATAGACCCCCAATTGTGTGAGCAATTCCTGAGTGAGGGTGATATGGCCTCCCAGCAATAAGAATCAATGTTCCTAACCCTTTATTCTCATATGGAATCTATACACGAGCCACATCCAATCTATATTTTTGTATTTCCCTGGCTTTAGGTGATATCCCAAATATTTCATTCCCTTGCCCAAATGGTCCGCTTTGACCTCGAAATTCCTCTGAATATATATGATATCATCCAGGTTACAAGAACCTTATAGAATGGTTGATTTGAGCTCATTCAAAATGAGGCCAGTGGCTCTTCCGAAATTCTTGAAAATTTGGGAAAGAGCGAGCCATTTGAATCTATTGACCATTCTTATCAACAGAATATCATCTACAAAGAAGCTGTGTAAGATAGAAATTTGACAGCTAATTTTTAACATTTCAAACTGATTTGTAGTCACTGGTTTTTCAATATGAAAACTTAGGTCATCCATGGCCAAAATGAATAGGAGGGGAGACAGAGAGCATCCTTGTCTAAGTCCCCTGCCAGCTCCAAAGAACCGAGATGGATACCCGTTAATTACCACAACATACCTGACTATTGTGACGCATCCCATTATCCATTCAGCCACATTTGTTCTTATTCTGATTTTATGAAGAACCATTCTCAGATATCCCTAGTATAAGCAGTCGTATGCCTTTTTGAGGTCCACCTTCATAACTGTTGCATTCATCTTTTTTGTCTTGATAGTGTGCATGCATTCTTGAGCAACTGCCACGACATCATGTATTTGTCTGTTGTTTAGAAAACCATATTGTTCCGGGGAAATGAATTTTGATAACGAAGCCTTAATCCTGGTGGCGATTATCTTGGATATAATCTTATAAATAAGATTGCAAAGAGAAATTGGATGATAATCAGCAAAAGTGGTTGCCCTTGTCTTCTTCGGTATAAGTGTAATGTAGGTAGAATTTATATGAGGATGTATAGCTCCCGTAATTCTAGATTCTTCTACCATTTTTAGAAGGTCCTCCTGAAAGATGTCAAGGAAGTGGACAAAGAATTCAACTGTCCAGCCGTCTGGGCCCGGGCTTTTGTCTCCCTTCATCGATTTTATGACCTGGGTCATTTCCTCCACCGTGACAGGCTTATACAGCTCCAAATTCTCCTCCTCATCAAACATTGATGGGTATTCACTTACCGCCTAGACCTGTGATTCCCCGCCCTCCAAATCCATTCTTCTGTAGGCTTGTTCAAAATGTGTGGCCGCGAGGGCAGAGATTTCCGATTGTTTGTTGTAACAGTTTCCAGCGACATCAACTATCTCCCAAATGGTGTTCAGTTTCCTTCTATGATTGGCGTATCGGTGAAAAAACTTTGTGTTTTTGTCCCCTTCCCGGATCCAAGTAGCTCTGCTCTTTAAACGCCATGTGATCTCCTTAACCTGGAGTATCTTCTTCTTTTTCATTTCGAGAGCATGGATTTGTTCCCTTACTTCAGCAGACAGGGAGTGTGTGGCCATAAGATTATGTAGTGGCTTAAGGGCCTTTTCTATTTCTGTCAGCTCTTGTTTCAAGCTCACCTTCTTCTTCCGCTCCCATCTTTTAACCACTGCTTTTAGGTTTCGAAGCCTGTATAGAATCCTTTCCATGGAGGAAAGGCCAATCATTTCATCCTTTTCTTCAGACCAGTGTACATGGACAAGGGAATCGAAACCTGGGTCTTCCAGCCAAACCCTATTAAACTTAAAAGGCAAACCAAGTCTTATATCAGCATTGCGCCAAAGGAGAGTGATTGGCCGATGGTCTGATATGTAGTTATTGATAATACAGGATCTCACATCTCCCATCTTTTCCACCATATGATCATGTATTAGAAATCGATCAAGTCTCTTCGCTATATAATTAATTCCACTTCTTCCATTGTCCCAGGTAGGTGCATTCTTGGTTGGGAAGATGTCTACTAGATTGTGTTCAAAAATAATATCTCTAAGTTTTTGTGCCATCTTTTCCACCATTCTGGATTGACCCCACAACTCATCAATCCCAGTAGTAAAGTTGAGATCTCCTACCAAAATAAGAGAAGACGAATGCAAAATTCCAAATGCTTCCATGTTGTCCCATAAACTCTCCCTATCCCTGTAGGGGGCATATACATTAAGTATGTGTGTCTTCCCTGGAATGCCTTTGATACTTCTAGCCAAGAATATGACCACAGAATAGGAAAATTCCTTCATTTTTGCCCATCGGGGATCCCAAAGGGCTGCTAAACCCCCAAACCTTCCAGTAGCATCAGTAGCCACAATATACCATGTCGGAAGCATCCTCCGAAAATACTCAATAGTCTCAGAAGCCAAGTGCATTGATTCTTGAATGAGAATAATATTAGAACAAGAAGAGAGAAAGAGCTCTTTGAGGGCAAGGAATTTTGGAAGGGCCCCCAAACCCCTAATATTCATGGAAAGGATAGAATTCATTTAGGTCTAGTAGTGAGCATGAATGCTCTTAGGGTCCAAGGAGAGATAGGAGATGAGATAGGAATATCAATGAGGGACGGAGAATTTGCCAGAGTTGTATTAGTTTTTAGAGGGCGTCCCCTAAAGTGCCTACTACCTCTGTTTTGTGTTCTTCTTATAGTTATATTGCCAACAGAGGGTGGGCTAATGACTCTGGACATAGAACCATGCGGTTTATGAATAGTGAGTGAGTGTAGGTCGAGTGTCTTTCTTTGTAGTAAGAAATCCAGGTCGCTGTCAACAGAGTTATTAGAGGAAACCAGAGAAATCGGTGAGGTTGGCCTAGCTGGAGATGGAGTAGGTTGGGTGGTCGGTGAGGGAAGTTTACGTGCCTGTGTATACGTGGCATAAGAAGTGGAGGGAATGTCAA
Organism: Pinus tabuliformis; assembly: GCA_031772625.1. Classification (NCBI taxonomy): domain Eukaryota; kingdom Viridiplantae; phylum Streptophyta; class Pinopsida; order Pinales; family Pinaceae; genus Pinus; species Pinus tabuliformis. The sequence goes on from CM062816.1 coordinate 1,444,426,531, forward strand.
TTGGAGGACTCTGAGACAGTACCGAAATCGGGGGCGGTGCAGGGGTGGTTAGAATCTGATATTGTTCCAGTCGGGGTGAGTTAGCAAAAATATGTGAGCTGGAGTGTTCCGACGTCAAGGGGGAGGTGTGAACATGAATAGGGAAAGATGCATTATTTTCAAAATGGGGTGACGGCTCAGAATAAAACAGGTTCGAGTGAATAGAGTTACCTGGACATGTGGGTTGGCCACACGGAGTCGCAGCTTGTCCTTGACGAGAGACGTAGCATTCAAACCTGGTCTCCTTCTTGTACATGTGATTTGTCCCATAACGTCCCTGTGAAGAACGCCACCCTCCATTTCCTTTTGGGCAATTTGCCATTAGATGGCCAGTTTGATGGAAAATGAGGCATCTAAAGGGTATACCCCAGAAATCCAGACGTTGTCTAAGATTTATATCCTCCCATCTTAAATCAATATGGTCTCGGAACGCCTCTCGAAATCCTTCTCAATTAGGACCCATGGAACCCTTTTGTCCCTGTCCCCAGACATCATGGGTCGACATATATGAATTTTCCTATGGCCTTACCGATATCTCGTAACACTTCCTTTGTCCAAAATTCTAAGGGAAGTCCTGAAATCGTTGATGCTAATGAATTCATTGAAATCGTGTGAGACATGGTAAGTTCTTTTTCCAAAAAAATCAAGATATAATTATGTATGTAGTTGAAGGGCTGGGGTATCAAAGATTTGTTGCTACTATATTTGGACACTAACCTTCAAGGCTCCTACTTAATACAGGCCTTGATTTGATTCTATAGGATCTGGTTTAGATAACAAAAACAGCAAAATAATAGTACCAAGTTGTTTATTAAATTAATACGTATTATTGATTCATATGGTGTATGTCATCTTTAGGGTTAATGGCTGGCATTTAAGAAGAAGTCGAGTACTTCAAAGAGTATAATGAGATTGATATGGTTGGTAGGAAATGGGCATGCCCATCATTTTGAAGTTTTCGAATTTTTGGCTTGAATTTTCATATTTTCATGGAAATAAAACCCATCCATTGAACCATATACAATTCTACTTGCATCGAGTCCTTTTTCACCCCATGCTAAGCATCGCGTTATCAATCTTTCATACCTAAAAGCTTTATTATTTCCTTCCATCACTCAAGCGCCCTTTGGAATAGAGTCCTTTTACAGGCCATGCTAAGCATCGTGTTATCAATCTTTCATACCTAAATTCTTTATTACTTCCTTCCATCACTCGAGCGCCCTGAGGGAATAGAGAAATCGATATATTATTTAGAGAGAAACTTGAAAGCATGCAACAAAAATCAATACGGACGTGCCCTGGCAAACCAAACCTTCCGAAACCACCGTGCCAGCAAAAAGTTAGACAGTGGGATGTTGGCGACATTGAAAAATTTAGAGAGATAACTAAGATGTGAGAGCTGATGGTGGAAATACCCAGCAGTTCGTATATGTTTTCAGTGGTCTCCAAGCATCGCATTGCATCACCACGTGCTGCGGAGGATTTGGTGTTGGGGCATCTACGTTCTTCTCCTGATGCAGAAATATTTGCATTGTGTAGTGTCTCCTTGTAACAAGGACTCGCTTAATTTGTTTGCAGTCCAATCTAATTCGCCCTCTCCAGAGTTTCTGAAGTACAAAATCTTTTCAGTTGTTTCTATTGACAGTTTATCTTAAAGAATGGATGCAATAAGAAATTAGATCAATGGGAGGCAAAATCAACTAATCCGTTTGTGGTGCTAAAATTGGGATGAAAACAAAGATTAGTGAAATGTGGTGCTTTTAGAGATTGAAATATCGTGGTGGAAGGATGAAAACAAAGATCAGTGAAATGTGGTGCTTTTAGGGATTGAAATATCGTAGTGGAGACATGTGAGTCCCAGTTTGTTTGCAAACCCTAAAACCCTGGAGAGGTTCCATTGAAGATCAAATCGACATAGAGCGGAGTTAAACGTTTTGCATTTAATACTCTAGTTTCTTGTTCACATATCATATCGGAGTTTCCCCTACTTTCCTCACAATGAAACAAAATGAATTTCTCCATTATATTGCCCTTGGGATTCAATGACCATTAATATCTAAATATTTTTGAGAAGTGACATTTACTTATTTGCGTTTCTTGGGTTAAATATATTAATTAATAATTTTTATATGTATGTTCTCAAATTAAATATTTGAAAGAAGATTATGAAATTTTAAAAAATCAATTGCAAATTTTAATTTGTGTTAGCATAAAACAATATTTAAAGATAACTTTGGGGAACTACACAAGTATTAAAATTATGTTGAAAATCTATATTGGATATACTTTTCCATTTCAAAACACAAAACATATTTATTAAAATTGTTAACCTTAGAAAAAAACTATTATTTAATTATATTAATATTATCTAATATTTAACTATATTAATATTATCTCATTTAACTATATTATTATTATTTAAATTACTCATTTAACTATATTATTATTATTTAAATTAACTATTATTTAGTTTAAATATCTAATATGTAAAGCTCTATTATTTTACTTTTAATTAAATGAATTTAAAAAAGAAAAAAAAATCTACATATGAAGAATTTAAAATAAGGTAAATTTCCATGGACTCACCTCCTGAATTACAAAACACATATTTTTGATGCTAGATTTTCCAATATACATGTTACCTTTGAGGCTTTCATCACCAACCAAGAGTTCATTTAAAGAGGAATAAAAAAACCCACCCCAAATGTAAAATCTAAAAGTCATATAAGCCCCTAATATAGAGAATGTAAATGATTAGTTAGTAGGATATTTCCCCCTCGAAAAATCTAGCGAACCATAGTAATGATGGACTGAACAGTAGAATGAATAAGTAAACATGTCTTTAAAGGTCGAACAAGAAGAAACAAATAAGGACATCCCCTCATGGGAGATGGCTTTCAATGAAGCTCCAACACCAGGAATAAAAGAAAATGAATTTGAAACTTCTGATGTTGATAAGACGTTGGCCTTGATTAACAATGTCAATTTACAGTTTACAGTTAGTTCTTCTCATGAACCCTTCTTCAAAGAGATATATAGAGATCTAAAAGGAGAATATAAATAAATGTTGAATTTGTAACGCTTTGTTTTGGAGAATTTTTCTTTAGTACTTCATTGATATTTTGGAATAATAAAATTGTAATATACACAAAATGTAAACTTTTAAGATTTTGAGATTTTTTATATTACTATTGTTTTGTAATTTTTCTCTTAATTTTTCTGTTTATTGTTTTAAACTTTAAATTTACTAAATTTAAATATTTTATACTCCATTGAAAATTTAATATTTTTTAAAAATTCATAAATTACAATTGAGTTGAATCTAAACTAATTTATTGGACTATAATATAACCAATACTCAAAGGAATCTTAATTTTAATTGGTATAAAGTAAAAATATAATATATAAAATTAATTTAAATATTTTTAAGTTGTAGTATATTATAATGATTTAATATTGAAATTTTTAAAAATATTTTTTAATCACTATAATTACTTAGCACAAACACACTCTATGAAGTTTCATATATAAATATATGTAATAATAATTAATTAATTAAAATTAATAATAATAATAATAATAATTATTATTATTATTATTATTATTATTATTATTATTATTATTACAACCAAAGTGATTTATATTAAATTTAAGATATATAAATATTAAGATAAATATTATAAATCTTAAAATATTTATGGTTGATTTGGTTTACCATGGTTGATTTTCATATTGAGATAAATTTTGTCACAATATGACTTTGGAGCATGGTTGACCATTATTTTCATGTCAATCCCTTTGTTTATTAATCTAAGGGTTCATATTCCTAGGGTATAATATTATTCATAAGGTTTATAATATTAATCCCAGAGTTTAATATAAATGGCTTGGATTTATACTCATGGTTGACCATGGCCAACCATGGTCCAATGACACATTGTGACAAAGCTTGTCTCAGTGTGAAAATCAACCATGGTCCAATGTCTTATTGTGACAAATATATTCTCAATATGAAAATCAACCATGGTCAACCATGTTTATTTTAGGGTTTACAATAATTATCTTAGGGTTTATAATATTAATCCCTTGGGTTTAATATTATTCCCTTAGGTTTTTAGTATTAATCCCTTGGGTTTATAATATCAATCTATTGGGTTTTTTAAAAATAAGGGTTCATATTCCTAGAGTGTAATATTGTTCATAGGGTTTATAATACAAATCACTGTATTTAACTATTATTAATCCCTTGGGTTAATAATCATGGTCAACCATGGTCCAACGTCACATTGTAACAAAGATTTTCTCAATATGAAAATCAACTATGGTCCAATGCCACATTGTGACAAATATTTTCTTGATTTGAAAATAAATCTTGCTCAACCATGGTCATCCATGGTCCAATGTTGCATTGTGACAAAGATTTTCTCAATATGAAAATGAACCATCGTCAACCACGGTCAACCATGTTTATTTTAGGGTTTAGAATATTTATCTTAAGGTTTATATACCTTGGGTTTATAATATTAATCCCTTGAGCTTAATAGTATTCCATTGGGTTTATAATACCTTAGGGTTTTAGAATTAACCACATTGTCAACCATGGTCCAATGTCACATTGTGTCAAAGATTGTTTCAATATGAAAATCAACCATATTCCTAGGGTATATGAAAATAAACCATATTCCTAAGGTATATGAAAATCAACAATATACCTAGGTTTTATATTATTAATCCCTTGGGTTTAATATTTTTTTTTGCAAGCTTCAGTAGGTCCTCCTTTTCTATTTATATAAAAACAAGCTAAATCCACATACTGTCAATAGGTGGCCTTAACTTGCCCAGTGGAAAACCAAGTCTATTGGCCACCTATGCATATTATAAGCCACCAAAATTGGTAAGTTAACAGTCTTTCTACCCAAGCTATATATATAGAACTATTTATAAACTAGTTTTTAACCATAGGTCCTATAAACATGCATATAGAAAGAAAACTAGCCGCTAAAAAAACAGTAACCTGAGATCATGAGCTCAGTCTACTCCTTGGGCTTGTCCTGATCTGGATCAACAACTACTGGGTCTTCAGCTGAGCCTTCATTCGCTGGTGTCATTTCCACGATACAAGGAATGTGTCTTTGTATTCGGTCAAGTCTAATATCCTGCTTACATAGCTGGAACTGTATGGTTTGCAGGTCTCGTTTATAATCAGGCATATCTCTGATTATCAACGCCATCCCCATGGATACTTGCTCCATCGCTTTTCCAACCAGCCTCTTCATGAGCCAGTACAAATGTAAGGTCTATTTATATTGAGACATTCTTCCTCTAGTATTTCCTGGATCAGGAATGAGGTCTCTCCACTCTTCCATCTCTTCCTCCAAGTCCTCTTCCTTAATCCTTTCTTCCATCTCCTCAATAATTCTTCTAATCCCTTCATCCGTGGCATTCACATAAGCCTTGGCTTCTTCCTTCACAGTCTCATCCATAGGATGTATTCCCATCCTTTTGCCTGAGGTTCCCATGTCCTGCGAGTGCGGTCCATTTATTTCTCCTGCCTCTTCGATCACGGCCTCTGGCTGCCCACGCCATGTCTTCACTCCCTTCTACCTGTTCACAGTGGACACAATGCATAGTCAGGATAAAACCATCGTTACCCATCCAAATTCCCATTGTTTCTGAGGGTTTATGTCTGCCTGCGCTATCTCTCTTATGCCTGCACTCCTCTGCTCCCAAGTACCCCAATGAGCCTGGGATGGTCCGCCCCTTCTCCCTACTCCCTCTTTCTTGTTTCTCTTTCGGGTCTCTAGGTACTGTCTCTCCGCCAATTCCCCGTTCTCCCTCCTTAGTTTCCCAAGGACTAACCCCCTCTCGAAGCTGCCCCGGGATAGTGAGCCCATGGGTCTGCCTGCTAAAATTCTCCTCTCCCTTTCTACCTTGCTAGCTGACACCACTCCCTCTCTTTTTAGTGTTACCCCCCTGGAAGGTCATCCCCTTCTTTCTTTGATTCTTGCTTGGCTTCCCCTCACAAGCTCGCTCCCCTCTACTACTCGGGCTTCCCTCACCTACCCAAACTTCCTGTCTAGAGAAATTTTCCAGACTATCGAACCTCCCAGCCTCACTAAAACAATCTATTCTAGCCTTTGTATCCTTGGTTCTGAACTCAGCACACCCCTCCCTATTATTGTCTATACCCCCTCTCCTTTCCTGCCTCGGAGCCAAGCTACCGGGCCACTCTCTCTCCTGGTTCCCACGCTGTTTATACAGCAAAACCTATGCACAAGGTCTTTCCTTCCCTCCCTGACCTAGGTTCCTTACCCCTTCCAACATGCTGAAATTTCCTTTTCGAATTACAGAGCAGAGATAGTAGACATACCCGAGATTATGCTTCCTATATGCCAGATGTTTGTCTGGCTTTCCCGTCGCGCTCCTTCTTCTTCTCCCTTTCACTCTTACCCTCCTTCCTTCCTTACCCCCTCTTTCATACTCTCTTGCATCTACCTACTGTCCCATCCTTCCTTCGCCACCGTCCTCACCACCTCTCCTCTTCCCAACATTCCACACGCCACTTCTCCCATCTGACATCCCTCTTGTTCTGCAGTACCTCTCCACGTTCTGCCTTACAATCATGCGAGTTGTGGTAAGCAATCCTCGCACCTCACAGCTTCTGACATTGCCATTATATCTTCTTACCCATTCTGTCACCCCGATTGGGGGCTTGTTATAATCATTGTTATTTCGGTTATTCATATTTCTCATCCTGGGCTAATATTTCATTTAGTGGATCCATTCTGGTATCCCTTAGTTGAATAGGCCAAGCTCTTTCCATATGTCCCATTTGTGGGCAACATCCCCAATTGGATAAGAAATCAGCCACTTTATTCCCTTCTCGTTTAACGTGTTTGATTATCATGTAATCAATCGTTTCATTATTTCTCCTAGCTCTTGGATGAGGCTTGTTGTTCTCCAACTGTGGCTAATCTTATCCCATGCCTTTCCATTGTAAAGTTTCCTCATCATGTTGATTACCATTAATGAATCCCCTTCCACTTCCAGTTGTTTGTACCCAAGCCTTACAGCTATTCTCATCCCTTGTCTTACTGCCATGAGTTCTACTTCATTGTTGCTCATCATGCCTCCATATGCCGCGTACAACAATCGAACCTTGCCTTGGTTGTCTCTAAAGATGCCACCTATTCCTGCATTACCTGGGTTGCCTTTGGAGGCTCCATCAAAGTTCAATTTGATGAAGCCCTCTACTAGTCTACTATACTTCTGGGGTGATACCCCGCTTGTTCGCATTGCTTTCCAGGTATTCGCACCCACCATTTCCTTGGCTAGGTTAAGCTTTTTTAGGATTCTTGTTTCCTGAGGCAGGGTCTCCCAGTCTTCTTGGCACCATTCATCTATTAATATGGTTTCTTTGATATGTTCTATTACTCCTATCCATACCTTCTCCGATGTTGATTCCTTAATTTTAAAGATCATTCGGTTCCTTCCTTCCATATCATCCAAATAATAAAACCTACAGCTAACCCCCATGCTCTATTTAGGACCGGGCTAATAAAGTAGCCACGTCCCCATTGTTGAACAGTCTCTTTTATGCTTTTTTGATTCTTTTCCGTCCGTCCAAAGACCTCATAGATAGCTTCCCATTGTCGTTGTGTGAACTGGCATCAGTTCAATGAGTGTTCTATATTTTCATTGTCCTGCTTGCAAACGCTACATAGGGATGGTCCTTACATCCCTCTTCTTTGTAGTTGGTCCCATGTCAAAATTTTGCCTTTGCATGTTAGCCATAGGAAGTGAGAAACTTTTGGCCACCATTTTCTCTGCCAGATTTGTTTCCATAAATGATGGTTCCCTTCCTGTTCGTGTTCAGTCTTAAGATCGTATGCCTCCTTTACCGAGAAAGTTCCTTTCATTGAGTGGCCCCATCTCAATATATTAGGTCCTGTTGTGATTGGTACTTTTTTCGTTCCCATTTCTTTCATATAGAGCTCTCTCTGTTCTTCTTCTATATTTTTCCCCCACTCTTCTGGGTTTTTCCAGACTCTCCAATTCTCCTCATTGTTTTCAATCTTCCAGAAATCATCTACTCTATTTAATCCTACATCTTTTGAAAACTGAAGAATACTTCTAAGTTCCTGCTTTCCATTTAATTTTTCTCGTTGTTGCCAAGCCTCATCCTAGAACTTTGTTGTTTTTCCATTTCTTATTTCCCAGAAGGCATGGTTTGTGATTACATCCCTATTCTCGCTAGCCAAGTTCCAAATGGTGGAGCCTCTCAGTTTTTCTGTATGCCTTAATATATCCTCCGCTCTTCCTGGCATGTTATACTTCTTCATCCATATTCGCTTCCAAAGGTCCCCTCCTCCGGTCATCCACCTCCACCACAACTTGGCCCCCATAATTTGGTTGGTGAGGTATGGATCCCTCAGTCCTAGGCCCCCTTCCTCCTTTTTTCTAGTCATCCCTTGCCATGACATCAACGCCCATTTTTTCTGCTGTTGAGAGCCTCCCCATATGAATTTCTTCAATATTTCCACCATTTTGGAGCAAGCTCCTTTCAGGGCTGCCATCCCTGATAGTTGGTAAATTGGTATGGATTGCAGGACTGCTTTTACCAATACCACTCTTCCTGCCAGGTTTAGAGATCTGAACGCCCAGTTGGCTATCCTTCCTTGGATCTTCTGTATAGTTTGCTACCAATTTACCATTTTTAAAGAGTTGATTGCCAGAGGTATACCTAGATACTTGGTTGGTAGCTCCCCTTCCCTGAATCCCAACATTCGTGAAAGATAAGATTTGACATTACCAATTGTGTTAAAGAAGTAAGCACATGATTTCTCTTTGTTAATTTGGGTACCTGAGGCTTCCATGAAGAGATCCAAGATGTCTTTCATCCTTTTAACTTCCCTAAGAGAGACATTACAAAATAACATAATATCATCCACGAACTGCTGGTGGGTTATCGGGAGCTCATTCCCCCATACCCTTATCCCTTTGATTCTATCCTCCTATACTTCCTTTTTGATATACCTTCCTAGCCCATCTGCTGCAATAATGAATAGGAAGGGTGATAGGGGATCACCCTGTCTTAGCCCTCTGGTGGCATTGAAGGTGGATGACGGGGTTCCATTTAGGAGGATTGAGAAGACCGGGGTAGATATCATTGCTAGAATCCATTCTATCCATCTGCTACAGAACCCAAAGGCTTCCAGAACTTTCCTTAGGTACACCCAATTTAATCTATCGTAGGCTTTGGATAGATCCAATTTAATCATCACTCCAGCCATCTTCTTAGATTTTAACGAATGCACCACTTCTTGGGATACTATCAAACCATCTAGAATTTGTCTACCTTCTACAAAACCTGTTTGTTCTGGGGATATAATGCTTGGAAGAATCGGTTTCAATCTCTTAGCTATCAGTGTAGAGATAATTTTATAAATAACATTACAAAGAGCAATAGGTCTAAATCCTTGCGGCTCGTCTAACTTAGAGGATTTAGGTATGAGAGATAGGAGGGTAGCATTTAGACCTAGACATACCTTTTGGTTCCTTCTGGATTCTTCCACCACCGCTAAGATGTCATTGCCTATGAATTTCAAGGTTGCTTGATAGAATTCCGCCATAAAGCCATCCGATCCGGGGGCCTTATTTCTCTTCAGTCGCTGCACCACTTCCTCAACCTCCTCTATTATGATTGCTCTCATTAATGCAAGGTTTTGCTCTCTGGTTATTAACTTGGGGATCTGGTTGCATATTCTACTTGTTGCCTCCTGTCTTTCCTCCTGAGGTTCCGTTAAAAGTTCTTTGAAATGTCTCACTAGGGTTTCCTCCATTTCCTCATGCTGGGTTTGTCACATGCCTTCTTCATTTTTCAGGGAGAAAATTTTGTTTCTCTACCTATGTTGTATCATTGCTTTGTGGAAAAATTTAGTGTTCCTTTCTCCCTCCCTTAACCAATTCACTCTTGACTTCTGCCACCATAAAATTTCTTCCTGCTTCCTTCGTTCCTCTATTTGGCTAACCAATCTACCCTCTTCTGCTGCTAAGTCTTCACTTCTCCCTTCCCTTATAATTTCTTGTTGAATTACCTTCATCTTTTGATTTAACTATTGTTGATCCTTTATTATGTTCCCAAATTCCTTTTGGTTCCATTCCTTTATTTTTTGCTTTATTTCCTTTAACTTGCACTGGAACGTTTGCATTCTATTCCTTCCCCTTTGTTCACTCTGTTTCCACCATTCCTCTACCTTGTTTATAAACTTAGGATCTCTGAGCTAGAAAGCTTCAAATTGGAATGGTCGATTTTTAGGGCTAGATTTGAGTTCAATCTCCAATCTCACCGGCCAGTGGTCCGATCCCATCCCAGGTAATATCATCGCTTCCACAAAAATATCTCTGCTTACTATCTCTTCAGATATTAGGAATCTATCTAATCTTGAGGCAATTTGATGTCTGCCCCCTCTTCTATTATTCCAGGTATGAGTCCCATTAGTAGTTGTGATATCCACTAGCCTCTGGTCATTTATGGTATCCTCAAACAGTTCCATGTCTGCATCCACCCTGCACACTCCTCCTCTTTTTTCATTTAGGGACTTAATCATATTGAAGTCCCCTCCTATGATCCATGGAATATTTTGGTACAAACCACTCACTTTTGTTAGGTTGCTAATGAAATTTTTCCTTTCTCCTAGGATATGAGGACCATAGACCCCTGAAAGAAGGATCCATTCTTTGGATCCAATATTTCTAAATTTTCCAGAAAGTATTCTTGGCACATTTTCGAAACAAACTTCTTCTAGGTTCCATAATATGGCCAATCCTCCTGCACTTCCCATGGCATCTTATCCTACTAACTCGTACCTTGGCCTGAAGTTTCCCATGATCTCCTTCAGTTTTAATTCACTGATCTTGGTTTCTTGCAGTATCATAACCCTGGGTTTATCTTTCCTCAATCTTTCTTTGAGGTATCTCTGTTTCCCTTTACTGTTCAGACCTCTTATGTTCCAGGTCGTGATTATCATTTCAACAATTTGGTTGGTTGGTGGAATACCTCCAATAATGGCACCACTCTCCCTGAGTTAACGAGCATTTCTCCCACCATTTGGATGGATTCACTCATGGATCTTCTGCCCCTTTTTTTTCCTCCTTTACCTGATGCTCCCATTTCTGGACCTTGTCCACCCTGTGATCCAAGATGCTCTGGTTGATTTATCACTATCGTTCCTCGTTTTATTTTGTATTGTTGAAACATTTCTTTGTATAGTTGTTTTTGGTCTTCTAGGATGAACCTCTCATCCAAGTGTCTCCACTCCTGCAGTAGTCTCTTCATTACTTGTTCCTCTTCGCCAAAATTTTCATTATGTGGGTCTATATCTATCTGGCTTTGCTCTGTTTTCTCTCTATTTATTTCCCCTTCTTTTTCTTCCACTGTTGTTATTTATTTCTATTGTTTCCCTTTTTCTTTCTGTTTTGGCTTAGCTGGTTCTTCACTACTTTCCACAAGTACCTCTTCCATTTCCTCCTCTTGTAGCACAGCGAATTTGTTTTGGTTTTCCTACTCCTTCTCTTTCTGAGGACTCTTATGGATACCCAGCGGTTTTTTATTCCTTTTTCTTTTGTGGACCTCCTGAAAGCCTCCTTCCATTTCCTTACTCGATCCTTCCTCCTTCTTGTTTCCCTGAGTGTTCTCTAGGATGTTTTGGGGGCAAGATCTGAATAGGTGCCCATATTCATGGCATCTCCTACACCTGAATGGTATGTGCTCATAATCCAATGGTTGTTGCCATATTTCATCATGATATTCTACTTCTATGCAATCAGGGAGAGGTTCTGTTATTTTCTTGTAAACACATATTCGAGCATAAGAAGTGTACCTTCATTTTCTTGTTGTGTCCACCACCTTGACGAAGGTTCCAATTGAATTTCCTATTCCTTCCAAGATTTCTGGGTCCCAGAAATCCATTGGGAAGCCAAACAGTCGAACCCAGATTGAGGTCAAGCAAATTTTTTCAATGCTTTTCTCAATGAAAGGGGAAAAAATCCTCTTAGTTACAATTGGGTTTACACAAAAATTGCAGAGATTGATTCAATACTAGCATAACAACACAATGAACTAGTGACAAGATGGGCTTGGTAAGGTAGTTACCCTAACCTTCACTTAAATAATCTACATCATTGATCATCTTAGACCAAATCACCATCGTCAAAAGATGACATCTAGCTAGGGTTTGTGTGGATAATGTAGACCACGAGCCACCCAACCCATATCAACATGAAGCTACCCTACGTGGTAACCATTGTGGATGGTCATTGGACAAAGATATATGTGTGTGTGGGTGTATGTGTGTGTGTTTGTGTAACTTGTGATCTGATATGTGGCATAACAAACTTGTGGTGAATGCGTAAAATACCCAAAGGACTCCATAATAATTTTATAAAAATATAAGTGTTGCACTAGTGACATATAAAATACCTCAAGAGTCTTAAGAGTTATGTGCTAACGTTGATACGATTAGTGGCAAGAAAATTGCATGGAGAAAAAGATAAGATACACAAGTATATAAAAAAAATTTAAACCTTTAACTATATAAGTGTTTATATGCATATATTCATGTATATGTATATGAAATTTGGTATATAAATAATTAGATGTAATAATTCAAAAACAAAGGATCTCATGTCTTGGTTCACTGAGACTTAGCTTTGACCCTAAAACTTGAATAAAAAATTCCATAATGAGTAAGTATGGAAGAAACATTTGTAAAAAAAGTCATGGGAATTGAATAGCTATCCTAAATGTTAATAGTACCTTGAGAGGTGCAGGATTTCAAAACTCATGAGGTATCTATATACAATGATAAATTATATAATGTGAAAATCAAGTACCTTAAATATATATATATATATATATATATATATATATATATATATATATATATATATATATATCACTTCACATTTTTTTAATTGAGCATAAAGTTGGGAAAGATGTTATATTTATCAAGTGAGTCAGGTAAATCAAGGCCAATGCTAAGATCGCATGTCATAACAATCACTCATGCCTTGAGACATTAATGTCAGCATACACCCGTCTTAACCCAACCATTACTTCACTTTGATTTGATTATAATGTTTTCAATTGAATCAAGAAATCAATGTTAATATCATTTATCATGGTGATCACCCATTGGCGGAGGCCTTATTTCCAACATATCATAACGACTACTTCCACTACTTTCATATTGTTTGAGAGATGATTTGAACTTTCAAATTTAGTGGTTTTTCTTTAGGAAGTTAGATGATTTGAATTGGTTTTGCTTTAGGAAGTTGTTTAAATCTTAAATTAATAATTTTCAAATTTAGTGGCAGTGCCACTTGTACCTTGTCATTGTCGTTGGAAGTTTTTTGAATTTTATCACAAATTTGTTTCAATTGTATATAGAAAATTAGAATTATATATGATTAATGAAAAAAATATAAATTAATTTTTGTTTGAAAATTTATATTATCTAAAAATTTTAGATAATGATAATATTTTTATTTTTAAAATATTTTTATTAAATTTTTAATATTAAACTATAATAAAATTAAATAATTAAAAAAATTTACATTACATTTTTATTAAATTTATGATATGGTTAAGCATAATTTAAATAAATTAATATAGAGGTGCATCATAAGAAATCACTTAAAAAAGAGGGTGGAACATGGCGTAAAACTCATTTAAGTTTAAATCATATTTAAATTTGTGTGAATTTAAAAGAGAATTTATACAAAATGTAATATTTAGTATTTGGTGGCGTGGTGGTGGCAAAGGAGAAATAAAAATAAATAAATGTTTTGAATTTATTTTATTGTTTTGATTTGATTTGATTTTTATTTTTCATTTTATTATTTAAAAAATAAAAAATAATTAAGTTAAAGGCTTTTCTACGGTGAGGTTTATCCTCACGATACTGTTTAGATTCGTTATCCCTAGCAAAATTTTGAACAGTGTCCTTCCCCTCCACATCGCGCTCCATTTTATATATGTGATGTGATGTAACGGACACGACGACTCTGCTGACGACGTGGACCATGGAAAAACTGGTGTTGAATCTCGATGCCTAGAAGAAAGCTCAGGCAGAGTTGGACGCAGTAGTGGGGCGTGACTGCAACATGAAGGATTCATATATCCCTAAGTTTCCCTACCTCCAAGTTGTGGTAAAGGAGGCGTTGTGAATGCATCAGCTTGGACCGCTCCTATCATGGGCACGTCTCTCCACTGAAGATGTGAACATGGGCGATGGAATGTGTGTTCCGGTGGGCACAACTGCCATGGTGAATATGTGCTCGATTACTCATGACCCCAATATTTCGGAACCACCTCATGAGTTCCGTCCGGATAGGTTTGTGGCATCAGAAGTTAGGGAAGACGACGATGTAAGGGGTAACAATCTGAGGCTTGCCCCTTTTGGTGTTGGTCGCCGTGTGTGTCTAGGGAAGGTTCTCGGCCATGCCATTATTAACCTATGGGTGGCTAAGTTTCTCCATCATTTTCAATGGATTCCTCATGCTAAACATCCAGTTGATCTGTCTGAGGTCCTTAAGTTGTCATGTGAAATGACTCATCCTTTGCATTCTTCTCCCATTGTATGGGTGCCTTTCATTAAATCCTCTGTCTAGCTTATTGCACCTCATTTTTATGTTTTGTTTCTGAGTATTACTCGGTATTATGTGACATCATTCAATTTGTAGATATCTGATTATGTATTTCGATTATGATTGGTATGTTTTCTGGACCATCGTCATGTGAGACTCTGTCTCTTTTGGGTTATTGTGATCGATAGATAGAACGGTGTTCGTATTGAGTTTGAATAATAATTGGTTGTGTATGTTGGGCTACACATTAAAGTTATAAATGTGAGCATGACACATTTCTGACAATAAAAATTTATGTTTTTTCTCTCACATGTCGGAGGTAATGCATATTGGAGATTTCCTTTCGAAACACAGTTAAAAAAACTATGATATGCCAATCCCTCCAATCTCTAATATGCCAATCCCTTCAATCTCTAATCTTCGATATGTCAATCCCTCCGATCTTTGATCTCCGATATGTCAATCCCTCTGATCTCTGATCTTTGATATTCATATCCCTCCGATATTCATATCTTTCCTATCGACGATATCCCAATGCACATCCCCCTCTGACTTCCAATATCTTCTAGGCTCTAATATGTCAGACCCAATATGCATATTAACAATGGTCTAATCAGAATATCGTGTCTGCCTGTATATCAGAACATTTAAATGGTAACAATTGTATGTCCCTGATATCTTAAACCTCTGATTTTCTATATTCCTCTAGATTCGATGAGCATGTAAACAATGCTTTAATGTTAATATCGCGTCTGCTCCTCATCGAGACTTCTTTACATCGCAAGTTTTATATTATTACCATTGTTAAAATTTATGATATCCATTTCTCTGATACATGTTAATATCTGTCATTTGTCACTTCCTATGGGTGTTTGTAGTATAAATATAAAAAGTCGTGATTTATATGGTTTTGGGGCATAAATATAGTTCTTCACATTTTATGGTTTAAGTTTGTTTTTTGACATTTAAAAAGGAAAAATCGCATTACAAAACAAACTAATTATGTTTTCTTTTGACAGATAAGCTTCCATGCCCGATGATCATGATGAATAAATCCAGTCAATATTTCCAAAGAAACTCCTCCATGTGGCAAACATTTTTTTTAATAAACAGAAGTTGTTGAAGTAGTTGAATTCCACCTATCAGTTTGAAACAAGTTGAACAAACTTACTAGAGAGAAAACTAAACTGGGAATTTTTCTCAACTGTGGCCATCTACATTTGGCCTGAACCCCAATCGAAGGAATCATTTTGTTTCATTTTCATTTAATTAACTTAGTTTTTGAGAAATAGATGGGGACTATCAATATTTCCACTATGTATAAATACCCATCTCTAATTGTGAGAAAGGGGGATTCGAATCCGAGAGAAAAGAGGCAGAGTATTTGTATAGGAGTTAAGACTCATTTTCACTACTGTAGTGAGATCAGATCCATCTGTACAGACATGAAATGATTAAACTCTATTTTGAGGGATTTCATAGAGTCTGAATCTTAGCATTTTCATTTTATTCAGCCTTGCTCCATTTCCTTTTAGAATTTTATTAATAATAAACCAGAGATAAATGGTTCTTCCCAATGTGTCATCATTGTTGTGGTAAAAACACACCCCCCCCCATTATTCACTTAATTATCATTATTGGGACCTTTTGATTGAATCTAGGTCATGTTGCTTTCTGATTTTCTAAGTTTGGATTGCTTCAATGAGTTTGAATTGTTTTTGTCTTCCTATAAAAACTCGTTTGATCTCATTTAGTTGTCTGATTTGTAAATGGTGCCTAATTGAAGATTGGATATTTTTCACTGCCTTTGCCTATTAAAATCTATAAATTGTACATTAGTTTCATTTCATAAATTTATTTATTTGTAGATAATTAATTTTCAACTGTAAATATTTTATTTTTATTCTATACATAGCCCCCGAGACCAAGAATCATTCATATGATTTAAGCCTTAAATAAAAAACAAGTGGTGCACATATTAATATATCGGAGCTTTGATATCGAAGGAATTCATTTGAAATCCCTGATATTCAAAGTCCAATCCATAAAGCGGTTGTCGGAGGACCCACATGCCACGTCATTGTTTCTGCTCCCGCATATCAAAGGTAATGCATATTAGAGATTTCCTTTTGAAACACATTTAAAAAAACTCTGATATGTCAATCCCTCTGATCTCCAATATGTCAATCCCTCCGATCTTCGATATTCATATCCCTCCAATCTCTTATCTCTGATATTCATATCTCCCTGATCATCAATACCCCAATGCGCCCCCCACTTCGACTTCTGATATCTATCAGGCTCCAATATGTCGGACCTGATAGGAATATCAATGATGGTCTAATTGGAATATCGCGTCTGCCTACATATTGGAGCTTTTAAATGGTAACAATTGTAAAAGCTCGATATCTTAAACCTCTAATTTCTGATATTGCTCCAGATTCTATGAGCATATAAACAATAGTTTAATGTTGATATCACATCCGCTCCTCATCGAGACTTCTTTACATTGCAAGTTTTATATTATTTCCATTGTTAAAAGTTTTGATATCCATTTCTCCGATACCTATTAACATCTGCCACTTGTCACCTCCTATGGGTTGTTGTTGTATAAATTTAAAAAGCCGTGATTTATATGGTTTTGGGGCATAAATTCGAACCCTGGTCATACAATGAAATCAAATATCGAGGTTGCTGAAAATCACAAAATAAAATCTGAGGTAATTGTGTTCCAACTGGGATTCGAACCCTGGTCATACAACAAAATCAAAATATCGTGTTGTTATATCTAGATCTAGCCAAATTTCTCAGTTGAACTAGTAGAAGCTTCTTGAAATTGGCAGGGAGTTGGGATTGGTACTTCTGCCAATATAGGCTACTATGGCATACTAGCTAGACCTGCTTCTCTCCTTCAAAGAAGTAATCGCCTCCGTGCTCATCTGCAAAAAAAAGG
Source organism: Pinus tabuliformis (assembly GCA_031772625.1). Lineage (NCBI taxonomy): Eukaryota > Viridiplantae > Streptophyta > Pinopsida > Pinales > Pinaceae > Pinus > Pinus tabuliformis. The sequence goes on from CM062816.1 coordinate 1,444,444,172, forward strand.
GAAAATTCCCATGTATCCCAAAGATGAGTAACTTGATGTTGTAACATGTCACCATAAAAAAAAAATTAAAAAATATATATATATACCTTAATACTGTGTAAATTCCTTTACAATGATGTAATCATTAAGAGAGTGAAGTCATAAGAATTTATTCTATTGTACTATCTCCCTTATACTTATATTCAGAACATCAATTAAATAATTCTATAATGTACTTATCAATGGTTAATTGTCTAGTCACATGGCATTGTTTGGCATCGATATTCAATACCTTTACCAATTCCTTGTATTTATCATAATGGATATTTACCATACTTCTCTTGCATGGGTTGACATGAATACATAATACAATGGTTTTTTCTATGGTAGTTATGTATTAAGTTATCATATATTTTAGTCAGGCATGGAGGAATTCAAGACGGCTGGGAATGTGGCTCTCCACCTTAGCACTTTGAATTGATTATCCTAGCTAGTTGTACACTGTATCCATACTTCTTGTCAGTGTGCCATCGTTGCCTCGTACGTGGTGTTAAACCTCCTACTGTCTCCGTGCTCTGACAGAAGATCTTGGAGCTTGTGCTAAAGAATGTACATCGTTGATCTTCTGACCTCACATCGGACGGTTCTGAGCTCATCTGGATCTGTTAGGGTAACGAGACCTACCCCCATCGTCGACATTTGGCTCATTTCCCTCGTCGCCTGGCCCGGATGTGCTCTACAACTTCTGGTTATTTGGTTTGGATTTTCAATTGCTTCTTTGGCACCCTCATCCTTATTGATGGTGTTGATGATGTCCCTCCATGCATGTTCAACTCCCCTCTATACAAAAAAAATGTTATGTTATTCTGCATTGTCCATTTAGGCCTCAGTGTAGAAACATGTGGCTCTGATACCACTTATAACATGCCACCATAAAAAAATATAGAAAGATATATGTGAATCTAAGTTTATCCTAAGTGTGCAAACTGGTTAAATCTGTTAAATGTTTGCTTAAAGACCCTTCTAGGTAGATCTGAGTTACAATACTTCATCAAATAGATTAGATCTATAAACAGTGTGATTATAGAAAGATAAAATCATTCTGGGTCCTGATCTGCATGAATATAGAGCAGCGCAAGGTTGTAGAGCAGCGCGTGATACCTCCAGACCACATCTAGACATCCCAAGGGTGTGGAAACCTGGTTCCAGCACCCTCCCCTTGCTACCTCGGGTGAGACCTCAGTCCACACTCCACGGTTTGTTGCCGGAAGGGCTGGTAGCTGCAGGATTTGCTTGGCTAAATACTTCTTCCGAACCTGGGTCAGGCCCATATAAGCCAACAAATGGTTCTATTGCCGGGATCGGGATCTGCCTAAGGGGTGTCTGATGTTGGGGCGCTGGAACCCTACAAAGAAAGAGATTCAAGAGTGGTGGGATTTGAAACTCCACGAGTTCGTCACCCAAGAAAACAGAAACCCGCGAGTATTAGAGGAAGATTGGTTGGACCGTTATATATTCACAGATATTCACGAAATCTTCTTCACATCATTTCTGATAGAACTGTACGAGTGGATCGCAAGACTAGCTGACAGCGTGGGAAGGTGCAGATTGGACCAGCCTATTGTGTGGACCCCGGAACTGGTGCACAGGCTAGAAGCCACAAAAGATAAAATCACGCGCGCAGTAGATCATTGGCTGGATCGAGTAATAGGAGGATTTATTACCGAGTTCGCAATAGATACAACTGTGAGCTATAGCAAAGTAGAAAGGCAGTTTCTTCAGGGACCTCGGGGTAGGTATATCAAATCATTGAATACTTGGATTAAGATGATGTTGTGTGAAAAACAGATTATGCGCGTTTATTGATGTCTAGAGTAACGCAGAGCGGAAGAGGTTACTGTGGAACGGGAGGAGTAGAGAACAGTCCTTTAGCTTCCATTTCTTGGGAAAGCGAGGAGGAGCTCACGAGGTTCTCACTAGGGAGTGCGGTCCGGTTGATCAAGGAGCGCTTCCCACTGATACCACCTCCGTCCATGCCACCACCTGCTTCACCTACACCGAATCCGTCCACACCAACCCCGACCCCACCTCCAACCCCACCACCAAAAAAAGTCGGGATGGTGAGCACAGTCCAGTTGCCAACATTTAAAGGGATAGGAAATGAGGAACCGGGTCAGTTCTAGTTTGTGATAAAGTCTGTATGGGATGCTCAAGGCATCACAGATGATAACATTAAGAAGGCTACCTTAGTTAGTGTGCTGTTAGTGTGCTGCAGGACCGCACATTGACCTGTTACATGAAATATTCAAGTGATCATCCAAATGAAGGAATGACAGCAATCCAAGAGGCACTAAATAAGGAATTTGGGTGACCCAAGTCGGAAGCATAGTCAGTTATTAGGTTCAAGGAGATTGTAATGTTTCCTGGTGAAACCCCATGGGATTTAGACCAGAGGTTGAAAAGCACCATCCGCGAGGCCAATATGACACTGACAGATGTGCAGCACCGCACTTGGTTTGTCGCGTCATTGACGCCATATCTGAGATCTGCTCTGTCGCAACAAAAGATCTCAACCCAAGCTAAAGTGCTGGAGGTAGCAATGCAGCTGCACGAAACCCCAATACAGGACCCAGGGTTGGGAGTACAGCAAATCCAAGCGCAAATACAAAACTTATGTCTAGAGATGCGAAGCTTGAAACAAGGATAGGTGCCTAGGACAGAGGTACGGGAAGAAGTATGGTGTATCAAATGTAAGGGACCAGGCCACAATAAGGACCACTGTCCGATCTTTACGAACTATGTGGCAGGAGGGGGGCCAATAACGTTGTGACTAGAGGTACAAGCTGGGCCAAGCATGGCACCCACACTCTAATGCGTAATCTGTGAGGTGGGAGGAAAGCATGCCACAAACAATTGTCACCTATTGCCAAGCTTAATACAACCCCCTCTTCAACAATTATTTGTAACTTTTGTCGAACGATGGGCCACGAGGAAAGAAATTGCCGCAATTACCAAATGTTGATGGATCGAACACCTACTTATAGAATGCAAACAGAGGTGCACAGGCAGGATCCCACTGCACCATTCATGCGGGGAGGGTACCAGGGATGCGGACGGGGCTGTGGAGGCATGGGACCTAGACGGGGACGAGGGAAATTAATTTGCTACAATTGTGGAGGGCCGGGGCATTACGTGTAGGATTGCATGAACCCGACCAAAGCCTGTTGTCCTTACTGTTACCAATTTGACCATGAAGCAGTCAATTTCCCCACGCTGATTGCTCAGATGCGAGAAAAGGGAGTGCTTCCGACCAAACCCATTCAAAACGTCCAGATGATGAAGGATTAACCTCGTGCGGAGGAGCCAAACGTAAATATGATGCTCCAGAGTGGCGCTACCACTGGAGAAGATAAGGGGAAACAGCTAGAGATGGATGCATGGGTCCGTAAGGCCCCCCCAAAACAACCAAACTTTGACTTAGAGCGTGCGAAGGAAACCTTTATGGAAGCCAAGAAGAGCTTCGCGGAAGCTTCTACGTTGGGAAGTAAGGATCAATTAGGATCAGAGAAGGATACATCTGTGCTAACCACCTTCTTGGAGACCTACATGAACTTACTCAGGGATGCTAAAGTGGTAAAGGGGCTGCAGGAATTGATAACTCGGTGCGTGAGAGCGGATGAACCATGAATGATCCGAAAATTAGGTAAACATTCTTTGCACTGTTACTATCATCGAAATTGTGGATGATAGTAACCCATATCCTACACTGTTAGGGATAGATTGGGCAACGGATATGAATGGAATCATCAACCTCATGAAACAAAAAATGATATTCGAAAAGAAAGCTCTCCGCGTGGTTGTCCCATTGGACCTCGCAGAAGGGGCGTGATATACCGAGCCCGTGCGCGACGAAGACAGCGATGGAGAGTTGGACTGTATCTACCAGATTACAACACAAGATTAGGACAGGGTTAATCCAATAGCGGATGGTTGACTCTCATGGGACCGTGATAGTTCTTTCATGTCGGACTCAGATGAAGAGGTTGAACGATGGCAAAACCGACTGCATGAAGTAACCACGCTCAATTGTAATCAGATGGTGACAATAGGAGCAAAGGAACAGCTAGAGGTATCCATGAAAACACCACGCACAACTGCTGCTTCCGGACAGGGTGTAACCCTGAAGATGCGAACGACAGGGCGCAGATGTCGAAGGAAGGCACGTGCATGGCCAGAAGAGTGAAACAAAGTAAGCATTCCTCGCTAGCATAGGCTACAGACATCCACCCATCTTAGAAGTAGGAGCCCGAAGCCACCCCAAAAGACCAGTGCCCAAGTGGCGACGCCAAGGTTAGCAGGGGCTCAGGGAAGTTGCAGATACCATGGGTTCGTTGGGCCTGTAATAGACAACAGAAGGAAGCTCAAAAAAGACAGAGTTGCCACAGGCCCCTCAACAACAATAAACTGTGGTTACGGCCAAAGAAGCAAAGTGCGCTATGAAGCAGAGTAGCCTAAGAACGCGCTACGACCCTACTATCATGGCTGTGCCCGCACTCACGGAAGAACATAACCCCTAGACCGATGACCCAGATGCTTCAGGGTGCTCGCAACCCGAGCTAGCAGGGACAATCCGAACTCGCACGAAAGCTGCGAGCACATGACTAGCAGTAGAAACTACAGTCTCAGCACCTCGAGCAGTTGAAAGAAGGCGTGGGACTATAAACCAGTCTATGAAAAACCAGCACGGCAAAAGGATTCTTTACCAAATTAGGCAGTCCCCAAGTTCGCAGCTGCGCCCCAAGGATAGCACTACCGTAGGGAAAAGTCAAAATATGACCGTTAGCCACATTGGCCCTGACAGGAAGGTCCAATCACGTTAGAAAGGAGCGGGTGGCGGGACATTAAGATGAAAGTTCCAGATGAGATACGCAAAGATCTTCCAACTTGACGCCACTAATGAACTGAAAATGGAGGGAAGGGATTTTTTCAAATCTCATAGTTTGTGGCCGACACTGGACTTTTGGCGCTTTGAACCAGCAAAAAGCAGCAAGTACGCAGCTACCAAGCACTCCATGAGTATTATGGAAAGAACCTGAGCACGGGCCGCAGAAGAAATGTAGCTGAATCAAGAAGAGCCCGAGGATGTGACTCAAGTTCCTGAAGTTCCTAAGTCCCCACGTACCCCGCGACCCAGGAAGAACAAGCAGAAGATGGGAACCGTCCAGGCCTCCCCAAGATTCAATAAATGCTCCGCAGTTGACAAAGGCAAAGCAGTAACCCCTGAACCCGCTGAGGAGGATGATGATCTGCAAGACCTAATCAATCATATTGATGCACAGGCAGAGGAAGAAGAACCTGCGTTCCAGCTTCCGTCGTTACCCCCGTATCTTTCCCCATGGACTGGGATGACCAAGAGATCGAAAGACGAAGACGCTGCAAAAACTACACTCCAGAGCCCGCTTCTTCCAGACGATATAAGGTTTGAAGGGTTGCCAATGGGGCACGTTCCAAGCATCAAATTCGAAGATTGGGACCTTGCGGACAGCGACAAGTTCCCTGAACTAGCCGAAGACAAGTTTTTTCTGCAAAAGTGGTTACTAGGTGTGGAGAGGGTGGGGCTACTAAATCTCAGGTGGATACCTCACTATCACCGCACGACCATCACCATATTTGTGATTCGACAACTGCTATGTCTCATCCATGATGGATATCTCTGGTTGGAAGAACTGATCCCGATCACAGCCGACCTAATCCACCGGATTACGCACCTGCCGCTTAAAGGGAATAACCCCGCAGACATAGCAGGAACCAGTAGCGAGGGAGGCCTCACCGAAACAGTGAAGGCGAAGTACCATCTGGATAAAGGAAAGCGAGGGTATGTCATAGCAAGCATCAGTGACCGCACAGTACGAGTCACCACTCAGCTACTAGCTGGTAAACTCATGAGAAAATGTCGCGCGGATGAGGTACCAGCCCCTGTCATCGCATTGGCAAGGCAGTGTGCCAAGGGGGTTCAGTTCAATTGGGCACAGTTTTTATGCGACGAATTTCTGACCAATTGTCAAGAAGCACAGGACAAAGGTAAGACCTTTCATTATGCATGGTTTCTCTTATCAATCCTTCTGGTTACAGGTGAATTACTGCAGGAGAGCCAATTTCCCAACATTGAGGATAGCCTACCCGAAGTAGTGCAGTATATGTTGCTCTGGGCTACAAAGGATGCAACAAGAGTTTCCGCGATCCGGGCGTTTTGGACCTCCATGGAAGGGAAGATACAGACACAGATTTCTCGAAGACCACGCAAGTCCCTCACGATCTACAATAATTTTAAAAGCATGACCGAGTTCAAAGCGGACATGCATCATGTGTATATCCGCGCGCGAAAGGATCTAGAGCAATCTTGGGTCACACTCCCGTTCCTTGCAACAGATGATGCCATTTACGCGGTATTAGCAGCATGGCCTCTGGAATGGTGCGCCCCAGACAAGGTCGTTCTCGACAGATTGGCCACACAACAGTAGAAGAAGGAACACCAGCAGCGACTCACTCAACTGGTAGAAAAAACATGCCAGGAACAGCAAGCCGCTTTGCAGTAGGAGGCCACCACGAGCCCAATAACAGCGGGGAACCAGGCAGATCAGGGAATGGAGTTGGAACAGGATCTGCAACAAGAAACAGAGACACAGGACCACCTCAAGCAGTTGTGCGCCAAGGAATCACCAGCCACCCGGAAAAAGTCCAAAACAGTGAAGGCTCTGGAAAAAGAATTCATGGATAGTAGCCAGCCCGCAAGCAATGTTACCACCAGTGCATTGCCCGAACTAATCACCATGCAAACAACTGTGTTGGGGGAGATCAGAGCGCAGTTACAGGCCTTACAAGAGCGACCCCTGGGCTGGGTCACCCGCGAGCCCACAGAAGACACAGCCGCCACCGAACAGATGGTCAGCACGCACATGCCACACATCCTCCCATTACCAGCAGGTGTTGTCCGAGCCGCAGCCGCAGGCGACGAAGGTAGTTGGGAATTAAATCTAGCCGCCCTGTCTAGAGAAATACTATACCTACTGCAAGAGGGAGTAACTCAGGAGTTTCGAGCCAGGGAAGGTCGCGCTTTCCACATCTTGACAGAGCAGAAGGCAAAGATAGAACAGATCACTCTCCAGCATGAGGACCTGGCTGCACGATACCGGGAGGTAGAACAAGCTGTGACGGAGGCGTGTAGCACGGTACTCGAGCTAGCCATCCCCGGGGATCTCCCACCAGCTACAAAGATTTAACACATGGTAGCCGGCTTTCGCACGGCCCAAGCAGAGGCCGCAAGAAACCAAGAGGAACTCATATTATAGTGTGTAGAGCTCCGTCTTAAGGCCCAACCTCCCACACCCCCAGCCAAACGGGAATGCTGCCGTGGCGAAGTTGTAGCTAGACTAGAAATAATGAGTAGTGCTGTTCACAAATGCTCAGGACTACTCGGTCAGTCGCTCGGGATACTCACCTCCCTCTAGGGGGACCCAACCATATAGCAAGTAGAAACCGAGGTGCGCGAGCTACAGCAGGCCTATGACACCGCCCACGGGGTTGCACAGACAGTCACTATCACACAACGGTTGGCCAAAATGAAAGAGGCCCAGGCACTCAAAGCCCAAGTTGACACAGTGCGGCAATAGGAGGCAGTACTTAAAGAACGTATCCAGCCCTGGCTCGATGAAGCATTTAGTGTATCTACAACCATTGAAGGCAAGGTAACGCAGATGCAGGTAGTATGTGCGACGAAGTAGGTAGCTGCAAGTGATAGGGATGCCTCAGCAGCTCACTTGGAAAAGGTACAAAGGCTCGCAGCCGAATTTGTTGCAGAGACCGACGAGATGCAGAAGTTGCTGACCGACCTCCGTGCAAAGATTCCCGCACCAGCTGAGTGACTCGGGACAAGTCACGATGATTGTGTTGGGGGATTGTTGGGTAGCGGAAGCCCCACGTAATGGTCATGGGGCACAAAGACCGCAATTTTGGGGTAAAGATTCCACGAGAAGCACGGAGCACGATTTTTAATAGGTTGAAGTCAAAGGGTAGTCCACCCAAAAATAATGTAAAGAAATGTAAGATGAGTCGGCTCGCCCATGGATCATGGTCCATGGAAAGGTATAAATAGAGCGAGGCTCTATGGGTAGAGGTAGCTAAGTTTTGTTGTATGTTTTTGGATCTGAAATGTAATGGGTTCTTGAGAAAAGGAATCTGAAAGCGTCCGTAAGTCCCAGTCAGGTATTTGGGTAGTGATAGAGGCTCTGCAGCTGTGTGTGCAGAGGCCTGGAAGAGTCCGCAACTGTGTACGCGGACCCCTGCAGCTGAGTGCGCAGGGCGGATCTTGATGTGTTGGTGCTAAGTGGAAATAAAGATAAGTTTCTTCTGCAAATTCTGTGTTACAATCTGAGTTATCGCGAATTTGACTATATGAATGGTTGATATAACTGTTTAATCTATGCACATATGCTTATGTTATAGATATATGTGAATCTAAGTTTATTCTAAGTGCGCGAACTGGTTAAATCTGTTAAATGTTTACTTAAAGACCCTTCTAAGTAGATTTGAGTTACAATACTTCATTAATAGATTAGATCTGTAAACAGCGTGATCATAGAAAGATAAAATCATTATGGGTCTTGATCTGCGCGAATATAGAGCAGCGCGAGGCTGCAAAGCGGCATGCAATACCTCCAGACCACATCCAGACATCCCAAGGGTGCGGAAACCTGGTTCCAGCACCCTCCCCTGCTACCTCGGGTGAGACCTCAGTTCACACTCCGCGGACTGTTGCCGAAAGGGCCGGTAGCTGCGAGATTTGCTTGGCTAAATAATTCTTCCGAACCTAGGTCAGGCCCATATAAGCCAACAATTGTGCACAGTGATTTTCTTACTGTTACATAGTCTCCTTTAAACGTTATTGATTTATTATGGGTTACCTAAGATTCCTAATGTTTCTGTTGATGCACATAATTTGTACATTACTTCTTTTATTCATTCCCTTAAATTCCTATTCCAGTAAGAAGTACATCAAACTTCTAGTTTGGCTCATTTCATTATTTCAAAAGGCACCCTAAGATTCCTAATATTTCTGTTGATGCACATAATTTGTAGATATTCCTCAGAAACGACCACACTTCCCTTCCAACGAGAATGGCCTTTGCAATCGGTTCTCCCCTCGAGCTCCCCCAACTTCCAGACAACAGGTACAGTGGAGAGGTTTTCTTTTCAGATGTTTAATGGCATCAGGGACTCACTTGACCAAGCTTGAACTCACAATCGTGATAGGGATCAAGCCTTCCACTGGTCCTTACCAGCTCAGGAACTTACTTCTATCTCTGCAAAATTTGTCAACGCCCTCCTTCTCCTGGATTTTCCTTTTTAAAAGAAATCCTTTGCGTAAGGAATAATTTTTTTCTCCAACTAGAAGTTAGGAAATCTTGTGGTCATCCATGAGTTAATTAATTAAGAATTCTAACTTGTTTGTAAAAAGAAATAAAACCTAAGTAACTGGGGGTGTTACAAATGCTCTTTAGAGGAGAAGACTAGCTACTAAGGGTGCCTTTAAAGCAGTGTTTCATTTATTTGACAACCCAAATCTTGATTGACCGGTTTAAACACAAATAATTAAATTTTCTTGCTTTTGGCCCAAAAGCATGAAAGTTGATTAACATTTCTTGAATGGATAACAATCTTGATTGATCGACACAAATTATTAAATTTTGTTGAGTTTGGCATGTCTTGAATGGATAACTCTTAATATGTTTAATCAATGGCAGATAACAGTTGTATACTAGCTATTACAACTAGCTATTTACTAAAATTAACAGTTGTGCTTTTGATGTGTTTTTTAACTTTTTGACACATGAATCATTGTACTAAGTTTGTTAAATCAAAGATGAAGTTATTGATCTTAGTCGTTTAATTATAACTATTTAAAATTCCTATACTTTTGATGTGCTTTATTACAAAGTTAATCAACTATCTAATAATATTATTAATAATTAATTGAAATGACCTTAATAATTAATTATTAAAATTAACCTATATGTAAAAATATATTCCTATAATCAAATAATTAAATTATATATAAGTATTATATAGGTAAACTCTAGGTTTTCAATATTACCAAATAAAAATAGGTAAGTGTAATTATATGGAAAGTGTTTCCTCTGCCAGCTACTTTTTAATTGTGAAGTTAGACTAACTAAAACCCTAGAGATTCGTAAACCAACGATGTAAAGAGCTCCTCCAAGTGACGTTTTCAAGTCTTCCGTGCCCTCCCTTTAACACCGTCAACATTCCCTTTACACCCTAAAATACAAATGATAGTGTAGTGTATATATGTATGGGTTCATATGTATGTAGTGGCCGTTTTTATTTCCAATTTTATTAAAATATAAATGCGGTCTGACATGCTACGGGAATAGTAGTTTCTTACATTTATATTTCTTTCAAAATTGACTTTGGCATTTCTCTCAAAATTGACTTTAACATGTTACCAGCAAAACAACTGCTATTACTATTATTTCTCAATAATTATATATATATGGCATTTATGTCTCAATAATTATATATATGAAAAGTAAAAAATAAATAAAAAAGGTCATTGAACGAGTATCCGTAGGGCATCCCTCCTGTTAGAGACCGTGTTCATTTTCCAGACCCGTTAGATCCGGACCGACTCATTTTTCTCAGTTGACACCCAATAGTCCGGACGGCGCTGACATGGGGCGTGTGGGTTTAGATTCATGGTTATTACATCCATTGTCTCATATGGAACTGCTAAAGATACTGGTCCTCTGTGTCAGTCTCTGGATCACGATCTGGAATAATTTAGTGCGGTACCTACAACTGGTATCCAGATTGGTGGTCGCGTGGGTTAAAAGTTTCATGGTGAGCCGGACCAGATACGTGTTCTCTCCACGAAGCGAGGTCACATGCACATCATTTTCGTGTGATTTAAATATTTTTAATATCATTTTCGTATCTTTTAAATATTTTATCGGAATGATTTAAATATTTTTATTTTAGTTTTTTCATGGGAAAATCAATATGTTTGATTTTAAAATTAGTTTAATATATTTTATTTAAAAAATAACCAATTTTTCAAGTGTTACCTTAACCAATTATAAAAATGGAACATATAGGTGAAGTTCGTAGGGTACATTTCATCGTGTTGAGATGAGCATAGGCATCGGCATAGGCATATTTGCTCTTCACACCTTAATAATTGATTGAGAAAAAAATCTGATACCTTAATAGTTTGATTCCATTATCAATCGTTCTGAAACCTGAGAAACAATGGAATGGAGCACGGAGTATGCAGCAGGAACTGTGACACTGGTTCTCTTAGTCATTATGTTATTCAAAATGAATTGGAGAGATGACACACGCCCACCTGTAGCTGCAACAATGTTTGGTATAATCATCAATTTTAAACGCCTTCATGACTTTGTTCTTCATCATCACAGGCGCCATAGAACATACAGGATACCTTATCCTACCTTCAGCTATGTTGTCACCACTCATCCTGCAAACGTGGAGCACATCCTCAGATCTAATTTTGCAAACTACATCAAGGTCAGCTTTCTGCTGTGTACATATATATATTGAAGTTGTTGCGATATGCTTATGATTTCTTTGTTTTGAAAATTGATGACAGGGAAAACCCCACCATGACGTTTTGGAAGACCTTCTTGGAGATGGTATTTTCAGCGTTGATGGCCAGCTGTGGAAAGAACAGCGAAAATTAGCTAGTTTCGAATTCTCCACCAAGGTCTTGAAGGACTTCAGCAGTGTTGTTTTTAGGGAGAACGCGATCAAACTTTCCAAAATTCTACTGGAAAAATTCCGATCAAAGCAAACCGTAGAGATGCAGGCATGTTAAATCATTCACATATCCCATACCCTCCGAAAATTTTTATAATTAGAATTGCATTTCTTCTTCTCCTTTGTGTGAATAGTCTATAGCAAATAGCAAGATGCAAAATCACATTAATGATTCTGTTATGGATAAATGGAAATTATAGGGTCTGTTACTGAGATCAACAATGGATGGATTCTGTAAACTGGGGTTTGGGGTGGACATCAACAGCTTAACAAATACCAACTCTGGAGCAGAGGCATCTTTTGCAATGGCTTTTGATACTGCAAATGCTTTGCTTATGTGGCGTTATTTTGACGTTTCTTGGAAATTAAAAAGATACTTCAATTTGCTGTCAGAGGCCACCATGAAGGATAACATCAAAACGGTGGATGCTTTTGTGTATAATGTCATTCAGAGCAGAAAACAAGAGATTTCTGTCCAGAATGATTATGTAAGAGAATACCCACACAGGCCTTCGTCCTGATTTGCAACTTATCTTTTCAAATTTTTACAGTCTGCTAATCCTGGAACTGATGACCTTGTTTCTCTGGCATTGGCTTTCAAATATATTTACAGGTGAAACCGGACATACTCTCTCGTTTTATTGCACTCACAGGGAAACAACCAGAGAATTACTCTGATAAGTATCTACGAGATATTATTCTGAATTTCTTAATAGCTGGCCGGGACACAACTGCACTTACCCTTTGTTGGTTCTTTCATTTGCTTTGCAAGCATCCGGATGTTGAAAAAAAGCTTCTTCAAGAAAGTCATGACCTGGTCTTGAAGGAGAATGAATGTTTGACCAATGAAGAGTCTATTAGCATGTTCTCTCAAAGTCTGACACATACAGTACTGGATAAGATGCACTATCTCCATGCAGCTTTATCAGAGACCTTACGCTTGTACCCAGCTGTTCCTCTGGTAAGACACTGCCCCATCTTTTTTCAGGCATTTAGGTAACCTTAACAGTCTTTTGACTTTTTATTGTTCATGAGGTAATTGTATCTATATAGCCTCGTTTCTCCTCAAGTGAAAATGTATTGGAATTCCTGTGAGGCTATGATCAAATATTATATCACATTTCCTTCTCATTTGTAGGCTTTCTCTTATGCCTTGTCTTCTGGAAAAAGATGGGCAAATTCATTTCAATTTGGATTCCTATCCTGAGATTAGGGTCTGCGGGATTCAGTATACTTTGTTTTCCATTTTGTTTGAATCTTTACGGATCCAAGATTATGGCTGATATTTAATTGACAAAACCATTAAATGTAGGATGGAAAGCATGCAGTTTCTGAGGATATCCTTCCCGATGGATTCAAAGTCAAGAAAGGTGATATGGTCGCCTATGTTCCTTATTCTATGGGAAGGATGACGTACCTCTGGGGCAGTGATGCGGAGGAGTTTAGGCCTGAGAGATGGCTTCATAATGGGATTTTTCAACCCGAATCACCATTCAAGTTTACTGCATTTCAGGTAAAAATGGCGTAACCATGACATTTAATCTTATGAAAACACGCCTCTGACAATAACTGGAAATCGATAACGTGTACGCTTGGCTTGCAGGCAGGACCTCGCATGTGTCTGGGCAAGGATTTTGCTTACATGCAAATGAAGATTGTTGCCGCTGTGCTTATCCGTTTCTTCAAATTTGAATTAGTGGAAGGAATGGAAGTGAGATATCGTCCTTCACTGACACTCCATATGGGTGAGGATGGATTAAATCTGCGTGTCAAGCCTAGATTAGATTAGATTGATGAGCACAGTTTTATATCAAGGAACACGAATTGGGCAAAGAGCAATGCCCATAATAAAATGCAATGCCCATAATGCTCTTTGCCCATAATAAAATTCTGTAGTCGTATGCGCTGATCTGGGATACCGAGTTTACAGTTTGTCTAGCAACAAATTTCTTTATATTCTAGTGAAATGTTGAAGTAAAATTTCTTTATATTCTAATGAAATGTTGATGTAAAATTTCTTTATATTCTAATGAAATGTTGAAGTAAAATAATACAGGAAACTTGAGTGACTTTTTCCTATGCAACTTGTATTATAGGAAGGTCCTCATTTTTAAAATGTTAACCAGCCTGGTTTCGGCCTTATGGTTACCAAACTTTTTATTAAAGGCCCTCGAGGCCACCGTTTGGGTACTGAAGAATATGGGTTTCTTGAACGACATCGTTCAGCACGAACAATTATTTCTATTTTCAATTGTTTTTCTTGGACTAATAATTAATTCTATTTTAAAATGTTAATTCTATTTTAAAATTGATTTGATTTTATTGTATTAAAGAATCCCCGACTTTTGGGGAACAGAGATAGGTTTATAATCTTTTTATAGATTTTAGAATTCACTTTGGGGGGACAGAGATAGGTTTGTCATTTTTTATAGATTTTATAAAGGCAAGCTTATTATTATTTTTTTTAATTTCTGTTATATTCAGCTTATTTTTACTGGTGGTTTTTGAAGGTTTGAGATTAATTATTTTGAATACAGAGGTAAATCTATACATACCTTTTGGATAACAAAAGGTTCTAATGTATATGTAAATCTATACATATGTTTGGATAACAAAAGGTTCTAAGGTATATGTTCCCAAACAAAAGGTTCTAAGGTATATGTTCTATAATTAAAATAAGAAAACAAAAATAAAAATAAAAAATTTACAATCTTCTTTTTAATATTCAGTATCAAATTTTAAACTCACGAAATCTTCCCTATCAAATTTTAAACTCTCTAAAGAAATTAACAAATTATCTACCTATATTTTCGCTAGAATATCAGGTGGTCCATATTTTAGGTAGAATATCACTTTCTGCAGGCCTGGAATTTATGTGATCGGCGGTGCCAGAACAGTAAAAACTTAATTCTTTGGTAAAATTTTCTAGTGGTTCGCTCGCACGGCAAGCCATATTTCCTATGCTATACGGTATTCATCTCTCCATAAAGACGAAACACATGGATTCTTGCATGACTACCATGAGCATGCATGTGACTTCATTACCGTATTTCCCATCAGTCAAACTTTCCGACTAGTCTTGTCCTCGTTTTCCAGCTGACGGCGTCATTGTCAAGGGCTGGCACAGCCATAATTAATAGTTAATAACGGAGTTATCTATAATGCAAT
Organism: Pinus tabuliformis; assembly: GCA_031772625.1. NCBI lineage: Eukaryota > Viridiplantae > Streptophyta > Pinopsida > Pinales > Pinaceae > Pinus > Pinus tabuliformis. Next base: position 1,444,459,172 of record CM062816.1, read on the forward strand.
TTTTTGGAGATTCCGGTGACGGAATCCGGCGGAAGAAATTGAGGTTAAATCTTGATTTGTTGCAGTTAGAATGGTTTTTTAACTGCATATTTGGATTCAGCACCTTGAAAAACCCCTAGGACGCTTTGATTGTGCAGAAACTAGCTATCAAACTTGCGATTCCAATAAATTGTTGCCTGAGTTTGACCGGAAAAAGTCACCGGAAAAGCTTCCAAAAAGTCGCATTATAGATAACTGCGTTAATAACTAGATATGCGTAATTATTGAAAGCGTGGGTGCAGTTAATAAAGGTCAAAAGGCGTGTGCAGATAATGGTTTAATAATGGCAAGGGTTAACCAGCGTGCCATAGGGCATTAAATGCCCAGGTATATGCATGCTCTATAACAAAATAACACACAGTGCTTGGTGATTACATAAATTAAAAGTAAGGGTTGTATGTTATTTTGTTATAGAGCATGCATATCCCTGGACATACACACAGTCCTTGGTGACTACATAAATTAAAAGTAAGGGATGTGTGTTATTTTGTTATAGAGCATGCATATACCTGGGCATTTAATGCCCTATGGCAAGCTGGTTAGCCCTTGCCATTTCATAACTGGAACATGGTACACTTAATTATTTAGACTTAATTAAAACACACCCCTTGACTTCAGACATTACGTTAAAAATATAATATTTTTAAATATTTTATATTGAATATTAGAAACCTAATAAAATATAAATAATGAAAATATTAAATATTTGTTAATAACTTATGGGTGGGAAGGATATATATGTTAAAATATATTATATTTTTAAATATATATTATATTTTTAAATATTTTATATTGATATTATATTTTTAAATATTTTATATTGAATATTAGAAATCCAATAAAATATAAATAATGAAAATATTAAATATTTGTTAATAACTTAATGAAAATATTAAATATTGGTTAATAACTTATTGAGTTAGCTCAATAAAACAGTAATCTTCAAATAAAGGAAGTTATTTCGATATATTGACATGGGTATCCGTTGTGAAAAACTTATGGGCGGGAAGGATATATTCAGGGGTTATGTTAAAATATAATTTTTTTAAATATTTTTCATTAGATATTAGTTAATAAATTATGTGGGAAGGATATATTGAAATGTATAAGTAAAGAAGAAATAGTTTAAAAGTTTTATTTTTTTATTTCATAAAATTATATTAATGAAGTTTGAGGGGGTAAAAATTGTGAGGATAAATTTATTTATAAGATATGAGAGAAATAAATGTATTATAATTAATTTAGATTTTATTGTTTATGTAAAATGAGAGTTTTTTTTAATTTCCATAACATAAATTTGAATTTCACATTTTTGAAAAAAATCAAGTTATATGGATATAAAAAGTTCTTTAAATATCATTTTCTTTCTCTAATACTAATTTCCCCTTAAATATCCATTGTTTAAGGTTTTTTTTATGAAAATAAGATTAATATATAAAAATGGTGGTGTATGGTTTAATCCCATGAAAATAACTAGATTCATAATAATTATTTGAGTAGATAAATATTAGGGGAATTTTGAGATCAACAATAAACCTCAAAACAAAAAAATGTATTAACCAAATAAAATTTAAAAGAACAAATAATATTCAAAATGATAATAGAGTCTTTAGGAAATAAGATTAATATATTAAAAAAAATGTGTTGTATGGTCTAATCCCATGAAAATAGCAACTAAATTTATAATAATTATTTGAGTAAATCATTATTAGGGGAATTTTGAGATAACAATAAATCTCAAAAAAAAAATGTATTAACAAAATGAAATTTAAAAGAACAAATAATATTCAAAATGATAATGGTCTTTCAAAAAATAAGATTAATATATACAAATTGTGTTGTATGGTTTAATCCCTCAAAATAACAACTAAATTTATAATAATTATTTGAGTAAATAAATATTAGGGGAATTTTGAGATCAACAATGGACCTTAAAACAAAAAAAAAAAATGTATTAACAAAATGACTCTAATTGAGTTGGCACTTTTTGGATGCAAAATTCAATTCTTGATCTAGCGTGCTCACTTGATGTCTAAAAATTCAATTCCTCATCTACAAGGTGCCACTTGATATTTGAGTAAACCTACACTTGATATTTGACTAGGCATACATTAAAAAAAAAAAAAAAAAAAAGTATTATAACATTTTTTTCTTTCTTTTCATTTATATATTCATAATTCTTATTTTATTGTTTTAACTATTATTTTGTTATTTTCCTTTTAAAAACCCATTTTAAACCTCAAATTTCTTTTAATAGAAAAATCGTGTTAGAGCATCAATAAATAATGAATTTTTTTAGAAAAATATTGTGATAAACTGAATATGGATGATTACAATTGGATATTATTTCCATTTCATATTACTTAGCAATCAATAATATGATTATATATGTATTCTAAAAATAGAATAAAGAGCCACATTTTACAATAATACTCAAAAATACCAACATGATGATATCTAAAATCCTTTCATAAAGTGTCCTCCCATTTGCTACAAAATTTCTGGATAGAATGGGGTGAATCAAAGAACTGGTAATGATTGCATTCCAATTCTTTTATGCTCCCCCAAGAGCCCAACAAAGAGTGTCCATCCATTTAACATGGCCCACATACTTATTGTATTTACACCAATTTGACATATATTAAGGCATCCTTATTCTTAGGCAAACAATTAATTGAATTTTTAACCCTTTTTTTTTCAATTTATCTATGAAACAATCAAATATTTTAAGCATCAACTTTATTGGGAAAAGAAAAAAAAATACAAAATTTATATCCATTTTTTATGAGAAGAAGAAATATTTAGAAATACATTCAATGATATTGTTTAGATAGGCCTCCATTATCTCTTGATCATAAAATTTAACCAATGTGAGTAGTCATTGTCCTTTCTCAAATAGAATCCTTCAAAGGTTATTTATGTGTTTTATTTCCTATGTTCCCTTCCATGGTTATTTATGTGTTTGATTTCTTATGTTCCAATTATCTAGGGATCAAGGCCTATTTGATTTTCTTTCAATTCACAATTATTCATCTTACAATACCATAAACCTAAGGGTAGAAAGCATTCTAAAGTTTCTAAGATATTGATCAGTTAATCTATTGTTCGTTCTTTTAAATATATATCAGTTATTCATATTTATTCTAGGACCTTTCTCTAATAATCATCATTAGTTATTGGCCTCCATAGGCTCTTGGTTGTAAGATATTTTCCAAATAAGAAAGAGTTCTTGAACCATGAAGCTCTACTAAACCACCAATGTCATCCATTTACCAATATTTTCTCCTTAAAAAAGCTAAAACAAAAAAAATCCTCATCATATTACTTATTGCCTCATCATATTACTTATTGACTTTGGAACAAATGCATATAAACATAACATACAAGAATGCACCCAAGAACAACTTTGAATTATCTATGTCTCATAACAAAAACTAAAAAATATCCTCATTGTATTAATTATTGTCTTTGAAACAAATGCTAGAAAAATATAGTATACAAGATTGTAGTTAATGTGCAACAACCATGCATAACACCCACATACTGATTTTGAATGCACTGAAAAGACTTCGCAAAATAAATACGCTTTTTTGAACACATTGAAAAGACTTGGCAGAATATATATATATGTATATATATATATATATATATATATATATATATATATATATATATATATATATATATATATATATATATATATATATATGTTTTTCTGAACACACTAAAAAGACTTCGCCGAATATATACGCTTTTCTGAACACACTGAAAAGACTTTGCAAAATATATACGCTTTTCTGAACACACTAAAAAGACTTCGTAGAATATATATACATTTTTCTAAACACACTAAAAAGACTTCGTAGAATATATACACTTTTCAGTGTGTTCAGAATTTGTACATGGGTGTTATGCATGGTTGTTTCATACATACATTGATATGTTTTATGGAAATCGCGTATGTCTTCTAGGGTTTTGCAATATGGCTTGTTGATGACATTTCATCTGTTTTGCTATGTTTGTTGCTGTCTATCAATGATGTCTCTATCATGATAATCTGTGTTTGACCATACTGGTTGAGTTGAGTTGGTTATGGAATGAAATGTTGATTAGTAAATATGTTACTGTGTTGTGATACGTAATTAGATTAATGATCTATGATTGATGTATAATTGGTTCAGTGGTTATTTCAGTATTACAGAGATTCATATTCTGCTGTCAATATATTGATATTTGTACGTAGGTCATCTTTAGAGGAATCGTGTACATACACAGGTGTGCTTCATAAAAGTAGCATATACATTCTAACATGTGTTTGATCAGGGTTTACAGTGACAACATTTGGTTTCTGTGATGAATAGTACATGGTCTAGTATACTTATGAGTGGTTATGCATTGATATGATATGATATGAATTTATTTGATCTAGTTACATTGGTTGACAAAGATTTAGTGATTGATTTGATGATTCAGTTGGTTAAATGATTGGGTGATTTGGTTTGGTGATTGACTTGATGATTCAGTCGATTCAATGATTGGGTGATTTGATTCAGTGATTGTTTTTACAATTGTTACTTGGTTTGAGCTTAATGATAGAACTGGGTCCAATATGAAAATATGATGACAGGTGGCCTACATTTTTTATGTGTTGAGTCAGGTGGATCTACTATGAAACATTATGAAACGTGGTAACCAAGAGGTGTTGATGGTTGGAGCCTTCATTGAGGGAGTCCAAGCTTCCTTCGAGTAGTAGCTAGAGAATTTGTGCAGGGGGTAGGAGCTCCCTTCTGGTAGGAGTCGATAAACTCGATCAAGGGGTTGGAGCTCCCTTCCATTGCGTGTTGGAGAATGAGAGAAGGATGTAACCTTCTACAGGTGGGTCCCTGTATACTGGTATGATTCTGCGCCAATACAAGATTTTAATATGTTTTCCTTTGTAATATGTTTTGTCCCACATTGGGTTTCCACATAAAACCTCAGTGTTCTATGTGTGTTGCTTATGTTTTGTGTTAGCTTCTCTTTACTTCTCATGGTTTCTTCTTAATAAATGAATAATGACATAATGATGCACTAGTTAAAGATGAATATTTGATGGAACATACGAAAAGTTAGTTAATTGAATATATGTGGCTTTACTTCATAGAAGTCGCGTATATATGTGGTTTGCATAAATGACAGTAGCATACAAATTGAAGAATATTAAATGAAAAGTTTAAAGTGAGTTTAAAATAGTAATTCACCAACCCCCACCACCCACCCACACCCCCCCCCCCCCCCCCCTCTTAGTATTTTTCCCAACACTAAGAGATCTGAGGGAGGTCAAATTGCTTGGGGAAAGAGGTGCCTTGCTTGTCCAAGGAAGGAAAATTAGAATTTGTATGACAACCATTAAAGTGTGGTCGGTGTGCCTTTAATAGGTAGGTCTGCTGAAGAGTTATTGGGTTGAAGAGTCTAGTGAATGTGATTGTTTAGCACGCATGTTTGTTTTTAATGTGTTGGTTGTGCATGCATTGTGCTTATTATGTTTATCATGCATAGTAGGTTAGACATGCATTGTGGTGGTCATTATTGCAATTTTCATCATGATGCTATTGGTGTCATTATGTATATTATGCTAATACCAATTAATGTTGCATACAGGATAGCCTCCCATGAAACACACTAAGGTATGATTTGATTATGTCTATATTTGGTTTATCTAACATTTCATGTTTGCAGGCGATAAAAGATTAGATATGACGAGCAGAATGGTGGATTACAATTCATGTGACTCTCCTTACAGATCATCCAAGTAGAAAGGAGATGAGTATTCTCCTGATTTAGCAGATACACTGAGAAGTTTGAAGCAAAAGATCAGAAGTTGCAAGGCAGACAATAACAAGTTGATTGAGTCACAAGAAAGACTTGTCAAAGCTCAGGAAAATCAAGTAGAAGGTAATGCAGTAATCCTTCATATCCTATCAAATTTGCATTGACAAGAACAGTTGAGGATCATCCATGGGCAAGAGGAAAGGACTAATGAGGAATATGATATCAGGTCTCAATCATGATACATGTTGGACATGGATGATACGTTGAGAGGTGGTAGATGGTTGGATACACCTGACAGGATGCATTAGAGGCCCTCCATCAATCCAAACAGTGACACCAACACTCCTTGCTACTCCGATAGTGGATGAGATGCCTCAAACCATTTACTATGTCTTTGAGTAAGAAACCCCATGAGAAGTTCACCCATGTGCTTTTTGTCACCATACCTATCACCCTAAGTCAGTCTCTAACAAGAAAGAGAAACAAATGAAAACAACTACCCCAAACTCAACCCCTTTCAATGTTAGAAGCCATATGTTTATGCAAGCACTTTTGTATATGCATATAGATATGCAAGCAGATATAGAGAAATCCACTTTCATAAATGTGCTTTCATTCCTGCATATGAAACTGTCAATATATTTAATCTCTTTTGATATTTAAGCATAGTTTCATTTCTAAGTTAAGGTCCCACCTACAACAGTCATGTCGGCTCCCAATTTTTATATACACACATATATTAAAGTGCACATATATGAAAGAAATATTTTGTATATGTGTGAATTTTGTAATTGCACACAAATATAACAACATCCATATCTAACAACCACACATGTATATGCGAAAGCGCATATAGGAAAATATTTATAAAATACTATTGTCATATTTGTTGTTCTCCTAATACTTCAAATTTTTATAGGTACTCGATAAATGGGATCTCATACAAAATGATGCCATGCATGTCCACCATTTGTCATTGGTGAATGATTTAGTTAAATGATGTGTCAAAAACATTAACATCTTTTCATAAAATAAAAAAACAAATTCTTTTTCAAAAATTTGAATTTCCTATATGCACTTTCATATAACACTTCATTTCTAAGGGCTTTAATGGAATCCATATGACCAAGTGCGAAAAAGAAATTTAATAGGTATTTCACCTATTCATTTATATTCACATCCAAGCTTAAAATTTTATACACTATATTTCTTTATACCCGAAGGCCCAAATAACCAAATAACCTGTTACGTGAGAAATAAAGACCATTTTTGGAACCTCAACCAAATTCTTTTGCTTTTGATGAATTCAGATCATGACTTCAATCTCATGTCCATGCTGCCTACAACCCTAGACAATAGGATTCTTGCATGGCATGGTATGGTCCTACTTGAGAAAATTAAATAAAAAGAAAAAGTCTACCAAACAAATCCCAATGCAAGTCCTGAGACTCCGGGAGTTCTCATGTGAAAATTTTGAGAACCAATCAAAACTTTCCACTTGGTTCTCTTGCCATGTCATGTCTTCCATGTCACTACCACATCATCTCTTCCATGTCACTACCATGTCATCACTTTGATGTCACTAAAACATGATTTTCAAAGAAAAAACTCTTTGACCATGAAAAATTCTAGAAAGGAGTTGCACCTTCATACAAAGAAGAGAAGGAGGTATATCTAGTGTTACCATAAGGGGAGTCATGGAAGGGAACTGTGAACTGGCCACCTTCAAGGTTTGAGGCTCCCGAGGGAAGAACCGGTCCAACAACATCCTCAATTAGGTATTCTGAGTTTGTTCTTGTCACAAAATGACCATCCAAAATGCTACCTTGGAGAGGAAAGTGTGCCATCAATGAATCCATTGTTTCCTAGCCAATAAGGGAGTTGTTGCTCACCTCGAGGACTGGTTGTCGGTGAGATGAAAATGGTTTTACCCTCTAGTGGGTCCTCTGAGTAATCGACTAGTGTTTCTTCCATAGTAAAAATATTTACCATAACATGCATGTAACACTGACTCCTGTATTGTGTGGCCGTTACGGGGGAGCTTAAACTTTGTCTGTTAATCATACAATGTGTTTAGCTCTGGTGAATTCTTCATTGATTGGTAGGGTTATACTTAACCCATTCTTCCCTCAAAACGAAAACCAAAATGTGGATGTATGTCAAGTAGGGGCTTACATTGAAACATGGAAGCAAGTGGCAGTATTGAGACCTATCAGAACAAGTTAGTGGGTGCCATTAGAGGTCGTTGTTGGAGTAGAAGCCACCTACTAGGCCTCTACTCCTATTGTTCTTCATTTATATAATAAATTATTTATTGAATAAAGGCATAACTTAATTATTTGTTAAATGAAGTTAGTGTTCTTCGTCAAAATCCTATGAGATAGCTCACTAGCTAAAAATATTAACATGGTAAATATTACAAAATTGCAAAACTCATCAATTATATCAGTAAAAAGAGCTCGTAAAATCTAACTATAAGTTGAAACACTTAATTTTTAGTTTTTTAAGAATTCATTTTCTACATTTAACCTCCACGCCTCAAATGATATTTTAAAAGTTATTACAAATTTTTCTCTTATGTGTTGGCTTCATCAGTTTGATATGAATTATATTAGTAGACTCGTTTATTTTGGAATAGGGATTCCATAATTTCATTTTAATTATCAATAATTGCTAGGTAAATGATAATTATTTAACCTCCATGAAACATTCTAGAATATTCTTAATGATATTCACAAATCAAAAGTTGAAATTGATCTTTATAGGAGTTATTCCATTTTTGTCATTTTAATTGAATTGATTAATTAAATAAAAATGTCATTTGAATAAGTGTCATGAAATGAGTTATGGTTTTTGGGATATGATATTGATGAACCATGGTATTGGTCCATAGTATTCTAACAAAATCTATTTACAAATTAAAAATCTTCACGATAAAGTGACGTTTAATCCTTGAAAATTTTTGTTACATGTTTATTTAAATGCATACATATTTAAGTTATATGTTAATTCCTTTTATGGTTAATAATAATAATAAAAATAATTTAATTTTTTTCTCATAAAATAAAATATACAACTAATCATTGTAACTTTAGTTGAGAATTTTTTAGACGTTTTTTGTTTTTTTGCGATTGAGCTCTGGAGTAGCCATGGAACCCTAGCTATGTCTCGGTGCCTTCATGCCCTTGCTGCTCTGTGGCCCGTGGCTTTGGGCCCTCTTCCCTCCTCCTCTGCGCCCCTCTTTGCTTTTCTGCAGATTTAGAGTGCACATCTTCTGCTGGGAGGGACAATTAAGCCTGGCTCGCCCTCATGGAGACCCGAGCTCGCCCCAGGTAGGCCCGCCTTCATCTGCCGAAGCTTTCTCTCGGCTCTTGGCCGGCTTGCCGCAAAAGAAGAAAAGCGAAGCAGCCAATTTTGTCAAGAGGCTGGAAGACATTCCTAAAATCTCCCTGCTGCCAGAGACCCCGATTCAAGTTTCCCTTTCCTTAGCTGAGTGAGCTCTCGTGGGCCAATTCATAGGTCTTTAGCCTTCTCCTAAGACCACAGAGTCTTGGGTAAACAGGAACTGGGCTCCTCTGATCAAGTGCAGCGTCACTTCTTACTTCTTAGGACGAGGGTTTTTCCTCTTCGAATTCACCTCAAAGGAAGACAAGGATCTGATCTTTCAGAATGGCCCCTATTTCATGGGCCCTCAGGGATTGTACCTCAACAGATGGATGCTAGATTTCGACCCTGCAGTCGATGTCCCCTCGGCTGTCCCTATATGGGTCAGACTCCCTAATCTCCCAGTCCATTGCTGGAACTGGGACTCGCTGAAACACATCGGAAACACCCTTGGGAAATTCATAGATAGGGCAAACAACAAAGATCAATATGACTGTGCTCGTATCTACGTAGAAGTAGACCTAGAGGTGGGTCTCCTGGAAGCCATCAAAATCAAAGTAGGAAACTAGACCCATTTGCAGAAGTTGGATTATGAGCAGTTGCCTTTCAAATGCCGAAAATGTCATGTCTACAGCCACTTTACCAGAGGATGCCCAACCAATGTGGAATCAGATAAGGGTAAAGAAGAAGGTTAGAACCAGATCAAGTGCACCAAGAAAATCCAAAAGCAGGTTGGTCCAAATGGAAGAGGTCCTCAAGCCCCCCCTCAGCAACCCCCTCCCAGAACGGATCAAGAAAATAAATTCGCCCCTCTAAGCTTGCAAATAGAGGAATCTCAAGAACCAAAAAATAAAAAATCAATCCCTCCCTCTAAAGGTATCTGAGCAAGCTAGAAGTGGTGTTCTAGCAATAGATATGGCAATGGCTAAGAGCTCCAAAGGAAACACTGTCGAAGTAGAGGAAGATGAGCATGAATCGGAGTGCTCGAAGGAAGAAGGGGAAATAGGAGAATCCCAAGCTTTGATAAGGAGATCCATAAGAGGCCACAAATCAGATCGGGAAAAAAGAGAACAAGAAACGTTCAAGGATAAGCTTCAAGGCAACCAGCCAACCCTTGAGAAGCTACTAGCATCAAAAGCAAAGATGGTGAGAAACCAGTCCCAAGGCTCCAAAGGAGCCAATCAGAAATACAAATGATGACGATAGTCTCCTGGAACTATAGAGGTATGGGGAGAAAAATCAAAGAAGAAGTCATCAAAATTTTAATAAGAACAGAAACTCCTGACATACTTCTCATCCAGGAGACAAAACTGGAAGACTCTGTCTTCCTTCAGGCAAGTAAGAAACTCTGGAAAAAATGTGAGGTGAAAGAAATCTTAGCCCGAGGGGCTTTCGAAGGGTTGGACACTCTTTGGAACGCTAGCAAATTCACATTCGTCTTTGAAACCCTCAATACTCACTGGCTTCTCTTAAAATTGCAGCACATAGATTCAAAAGAGATAATCAATCTCGTCAATATGTACACCCCCGTGAATGCTGTGGAAAACAAGGCATGTTAGGACTCCATAAGAACCCAAGCAGATCTAGTTAATCTTGAGAATATCATCATAGCAGGAGATCTCAATCTCACTCTCTTATCAGCAGACAAGAGAGGAGGCAGCATTGTTCAAGATCTGGCAAGGGAATGGGCAAAGGACCTTATGCAGGACTGGGACCTGCTGGACATCAAGCCAATCTTAGGTAAGTACACTTGGACTAATAAAAGAATTGGTCTTGGCCACATTGCTACTAGATTGGATAGATTCTTAATTCAAAGCTCTTTTCTTCTGCTTGGATTAGAGACTAGAGTGCATATTCTCCCATGCATCACTTCGAATCATAAACCCATCAAGATGGAACTCGTGTTTTAGCTTGACCTTGGACCTATACCTTTCAAATTTAGCCCGCTCTGGGCTAAGGAATCGGACTTCATGCAATTAGTTAAGGACACTTGGTTGCAGCCGATCAAAGGCTCCCCCTTTTTTGTCTGAGAAGAAAAGCTTAGAAGAGTGAAAAGGGCTTTGAAAAGTTGGGCCAAATCTAGCCAACGAAAGGAAAAAAATCCAACACATGCTGGAAGTGCATCAGCTCCAAGCCGAAACAGCTGACACAACAAAAGAGATTCTAGATAAAGAAGCCCTGTTTTAGCAAAACTATCATAAGGCATGTCTACCTGAGGAAGAATGTTGGACACTTAAATCTCGCAGTCTTTGGCTTAAAGTAGGGGACAGGGACTCTTCCTTCTTTCACAAACAAGCTCAAGCAAGGAAATGTACCAATTCCATTTCCAAAATCAAAGATGGTACCATCATTCACAAGGATAATGCAAACATAAAAAAGTAGCTTCTCTTCATTTTAAAAGTTTGTATAGCGAAGATATAAATCTGGATCAAAATTCAAAGATGATGGACGGGATCCCCTCCCTGATTTCTGCTTAAATGAATCACATCCTTGAAGCTAAAGTCACCAAGAATGAAGTCAAGGCTGCCTTATTTTCCATGAACCCAGACAAAGCCCCTGGGTCAAATGGATTCTCAGCCAGATTCCTCCAAATTTGTTGGTCCATTATGGAAAAGGATCTTTACCAAATGGTTCTAAAATCCCAAGCTTGCTAGAAATTCGGAGGAAGCACGAACTCTGCTTTTCTTGCTCTCATCCCCAAAGAGAAGGGAGCCAACTCCTTCAACAGGTTTCATCCGATTTTGCTTTGTAATATATGTTACAAATTGATCACCAAAGTCATCGCTAACAGACTGAAGGCCATCCTCCCCAAAATCATTCCGGAAAGCCAAGGAGGTTTCATTCAAGGTAGACAGGTTGTGGACAACTTCATTCTAGTCCAGGAGGCAATCCATTCAAGCCTAAGTCACAATGAAAAAGGTATGGTTGTCAAACTTGATTTAGCGACTGCTTTTGATAGAGTTAGGCATAGTTTTCTGCTGAAAGTATTACATAAGCTTCGATTTGGTGAGAAATTTATAAATTGGATTCGAGCTTGCATCTCGGAGCCTTGGATTTCCCCATTAATAAATGATAGAGCTACCGATTTTTTCAAAGCCGCGAGAGGGCTCAGGCAGGGGTGCCCTCTCTCACCTCTTTTATTTTTTCTTCAAGCCTTTGTTCTCAGTTTTTACCTAGATAAAAAAGAGCATATCAGGATATTGCTAGGCTCTGTATTGCAAGAGGTGTGAAAACCATTAATCATGCCCTATTCGCGGATGACTCACTACTATTGGGAGCAGCTTCTGGGCTTATCGCCTCCAGATTTAAAAAGCCATTGGATGATTTTTGTATTTGGGCCTCCTGGTTTTTCTAAAAAAATCTTACAACAGAGATTGGCTCCCCCAATTCGAGAAATTCAAGAACAAGCCTGGGGTTATTTCTGGCTTAACATTGCTGGTAAGTTTGTCCTTATTAAATCTGTTCTTTCCAACCTTCCCTTGTTTCAGTTTTCTGTCCTTCTCGCTCCAACTAGCATTCTTAGAAAAATGGAGGAGACCATTCAAAAATTCTTTTGGAAGGGGGGCAAGCAGAATGAGAAAAATATTCCGCTGGTCAACTGGTAATGTATCTCCGAACCACAGTTGGAAGGAGGCTTGAATTTCAAGAATCTTGGCTACCAAAATGTAGCAATGGGAGCTAAATTAATCTGGAGATTATTGCCCCTAAACCTGGTTGGGTGCAATTAGCTCTTTGGAAAAAATACTTCAAAGGCCAGCATTCTCGTTGCCTAGATCACCCTAGGATGCATCCAAATATGCCCTTTCTGAAGCTTTGCAGCAAAGCCTGCTCTCTCATCAAAGATCATGCCTTCTAGATTCCTGGTAATGGAAAAAGGATCAACCTCTGGATAGATAAAATTTTGAATAACAAGCCACTAGGAGATTGTTGTTCACTCCAAACGCTGTGCAGATGGATGAATGAGGTTGGAATGCGAACTCTGTGGGACATTTCAGCTTGGCAGAACTCACGCTGGGCTGGCTGGAATCTTCAAACACCCCCAAATCTATCTATGGAGGGCGAAATTCTGATTTCCAAGCTCCACGGCCTATCTCCATCATTGGCTTGAAAAAGGGACACAAGAGGATGGGGTACGTAGACTGGTGGATACACGGTTGCTCAAGGTTATGCCAAGCTATGTGAGTGCCCCCATGTGGCCACAAACCTTGAGCCTTGGAAAGGGATATAGCATTATCCCACCTTGCCTAAAATCGACATCTTCAACTGGCTACTATGTCACTCCAAAATCTTGACAGACGATAATCTCCAGAAACGTGGCTTTCGCGGTCCTTCAAGGTGCAGTCTTTGTAAGGTAAACCAGGAAAGCGTAATTCATCTGATGCTTGAATGCACCTTTACTTTGCAGATTTGGATAGAATTGTTGGGAACTCTGAGTTCCAGCATCGTGTTGCCTTCCTCCATCCCCAATATTTTTACTAAATGGCTGCAAAGGTATCCCAGGACTCCCCCAAAAAACAAAATTATCAAAGCTGCTTGGACTGCTCTCCCTAAAATAATCTGTTGGCAAGTTTGGCTTGAGAGAAATAAAAGGATTTTTAGAAGCTACGAACAGGAGGCCAAGCTTGTGGCAGTTAAGAATAAAAGTCAGCTTAAAGAGAGTCTGAGAGATATTAAATATGACTTAAATCTCAGCTAGCAAGTTATAAATTGGGGCTCCTCTCTCGAACTCCAGTTTCAGAATAGTGAAAATAGTATCTCCCTCCCCAAATATTGGCAAATAAGAATTTCAGCAGATGAATTCAAGGATTGGGCCACAAATCAGCAGAGATTCTCCCTCTTTTTTGATGGGGCTGCAAAGGCCAATCCTAGAAGAGCTGGTGCTGGAGGAGTCATTTTGAATCCCGATGGTATAAGGATACATAGTCTTTTTGGGGTCTGGGCATAGCTTCTAGCAATCAAGCTGAGGCTTTGGCTCTTTTCCAAGGACTCAAGATTATGAAAATGCTGAACATCAGGGAGGCAAATGTAATTGGGGACTCCGAGGTAATAATTAACATTATGGTGACTCATTCTAAGCCAACGGATCTAAAGCTTGCAAGGCTAATTTTCAGAGTAATAGATCTTAGAGCTATTTCCAGAAGTTGAATTTCTATCATGTGTTGAGAGCTAATAATAAGGAGGTGGACATCGAAGCCAACAAAGCAGCCCTCCTTACGGCTAGAGCCTTACTCAGAGGAGGACATGAATCATGGGAACCAATTCCTTAATTTAGATAGCTGTCATGTTTTACTGCCTTTTGTTAAATTAGTTTGTATGTATCCATAAAGTTGGGAAAATCTCTGAAATAGATTACATAGTAGCAGGCAAAAAGAGATGTGAGCTAAGCATAAACGCCATGGCCTTGCATGGTTGTGCGGGACTTGTGGAATTAGACTCACCTTTTGTAATCCGTTTTTTGGCATTAAGGCCAAGTATCTAATATATCCTCTATCCGTTTCTGTAAAAAAAAAATAATAATAAAAATAATTTAATTATTTTTACGATTTTTGCACCAAGAACAATTGTATAATTCCCTTAGTGCTCAACAAGTTGACACGTATTCCTTTTAAAATAAAAATAAAGTATTCTCTAAATGAAAGAAAATATAGAAAAAAACAAAATTGAAAATACATATTTGATTAATTTTAATTAAAAGTATTATAAAACATCAATGTTGGGTTGATATTACAATGTAGTGTGAATTCCAACAAATATTTATTGGAACTCCATGTTTAAATTGGGTACCCTAAAAGAAGTTTGAGCCTCATGAGGTTTGATCCTTCTAGCCTACTTACTAGATCTTTAGTTAAAATGAATTTATACCATGAGATGTATTATAAAATATTTAAATACTTATTATGGATTGATGTTTATTAATACTTATCAATCATTTAATTTATAAAACTATAATAGTATATGTTTTTAACAAAATTTGATAGTTTATCCAAATACACCGTAAAAACTACAATTTCATTTGGGCTAAATGTCATTTACGATCTTTGATATTTAAATGGAATCGTCAAATACAATAATAGAGTCTTGTTCGACCCCAAACTTCAAATCTAAAATATATACATTTCATTTATATATTCCTTTCCTGATATATAAATATATTTCCACATTCTTATTTTCATTATTAAAATATGAGAATTTAATCTAAAATCACTAAGTAAAATAATAAATCTAAAAAAATATGAAAGAATTTAATTAATGATATTTATTTTTTACTTATAATTATAAATATATTTCTTTCTCTTTCTTTTTTCACATTTTCATTTACATTATTAAAAAATTAAAATTTAATCTAAAATTACTACGGAAAAATAATAAATTCCAAAAATAGAAAAGAATCCCATCAATAATATTTATAAGATAATAATTCATTTTGCAAAAAAACCAAGGGATATGAATATGAAGTGAAGTTAATGCCAAAAATCTCAATTGCTTATTAACTCCAAGATACAAAAAGTCCAAAAGTCCAGATTGCGAGTTATCCTAAATATAGATATCTTAAATATGGATTATGTTGCTAGTGGGTGTACTTCGATGGTGTTTGTTAAGAATAAGCAATTTTTAAGCAAATTTCGTTTAATCCATATGAGAGATCTTCATGGCAAAGGAACTATCTTTGGTCATTACTAGAAGTAGTGAAAGAAAAAAGAAAAGATATTAGGTAAATCTAGATTTTTGGTGACTCCCAACTAATAACCAAATGGACTATCTTTCAAATCAGTATTGAGAGCATTTGACTTAGACTTCTTTTACAAATCTTTAATCTATGCAGTGTTTTGATTGACTGTCCTTTAAATCCATTGTCAAAGAACTCAACATACAACAGTGAAACTATCAAGTCTAAATTATATACATTTCATTTTTATTTCTTTCACTCTTAAATATAAATATCTTCCTTTCCTGATATATAAATATAATATATTTCCATATTCGTATTTACATTATTAAAAGATGAAAATTTAATCTAAAATCACTAAGAAAAATAATAAATCTGAAAAATAGAATAGAAAAGAACCTGATTAATGATATTATTTTTACTCTTAGTTATAAATAAATATCTTTCTTTTCTTATCTAAATTTTTAAACTATTAAAATTTAATCTAAAATTAGCACCTAAAATAATAAATTTGAAAAAAAGAAAATATTCCCATCAATAATATTTATAACTATAAGATAATAATTCCTTTTGAAAAATTCCAAGGAATATGAAGTAAAACACATTAGTTGGTTCGAAATGTCACCAAATAACATTGATGTGATTAATCCGAAAGACATGTTTATTACAATATGAAGTGAAGTTAAAGGCCAAAAAGATGAAATTGCTTATTAACTCTATGATATAGAAAGTCTAGATTGCGAGTTAGCTTGAATATAGATTATGTTGTTTGATCGGTGTACGTTTAATCTAGATTAGAGATCTTCATGGCAAAAAAATTAGCAACTAACTGTGAATTTTTTATTTATTAAGTCTAGATTTTTAGTGACTCTCAACTAGTAACCAAATAAACTATCTTTCAAATTAGTATTGAGAGAATTTGACTTAAACTATTTATACAAATCATTCAGAATCTATGCAGTGTTTTGATTTATTGTCCTTTAAATCCATTGTAAAAGAACTCAACCCACAATAATTAAACTATCCAAGGAAGTTTTGGAGTTCTCTTGAAACATTCATTTATTGAGAAATTTGTGATGGTTCCATAACGATGGAGTCCATTTGAATGCATGAGGACGAGCGCATTGAGAACATATTCAAACACACTAATGCATGCCTCCCTTGCCTGGTCTGATGCAAGCCATGCATTAATTCCTTCATTTTCATCCACCATCCAATGCCAGAAATTTTTTAACTTCCCTGCTACCATGACCATATTTAGTACATTGTCAAGCACGGCGCTATGAATAGCCTCCATAAGTTTCTCACTAGAAGGAACGAAGCGTCTCAACATTGTGGATAGGAGGTATGCAGACAAAAATGGTGCATGAATCCAAAGCTTCTCTTCTTCCGTTTTCATAACATGGGAGCTCTGGATGATCTCTTCTTTTGGGAAAGGCTTCGCAAATTTTGCCTGCTCCAGAAGATCTATATGGTTAAAAAATTGATGAGACCTTCCTGCAATCAATTCATTTTCTGTCATACAATTGTTCAACCCTTACCATAACTATAGGGTCCAGATATTTCCTTAAAGAGTGCTCTGAAATGCATCTCTTACACTTGCCCTTAAAACCCCAGTTCTTTCACTTGGCTTGGTGCTGCAACAAGGGAAGGAGGTATCAAAGTAAGGAATAGTGATCTCTTCTCTCCTGATAGGCTTGGAAACATGTATAAACATGCCATTTCCAACTACTAGCCAGCTCAAGTTCCGCATGCAGGAATCATTAATGAGGGACGGAAACAGCTAGAGTCTGGTATATTTTAGTTTTCCCAAACCAAGTGTGGCTTCCTTTATTTTGGATTTTGAAACAAAAGTCTCTACGCCTTCATCCAATGAGTTCAGTCTTACAATTTCCCGAATACAGTTAACATCCACTTGCAAAATTTCATTTTTTACTTCTTGGCCAGCAAGGATTTGGAAAGACCTAACGGTTGGTGGGCGTAGAGGAATAGAATAAAGTATAAATTTGACGGAGCAATCTCTGTGATTTCCTGGCAGCACAAAATACCGCGGCCACAAGATCTTCCTGAGATGCGTTGTTCATTTTACGCATGTTGTCCACTTGAAACATGGCCATAGAAACGCTCTTATAAGCAACTGCGATGGTGTTTCTTACCAGCAAGAGCTACCCAATCCTTATTTTTTGGGTGGCGTAGAGTCCTCGACAGCGACTGTCTTCAGTCATCTTGATCTCCACAGAACCCACAAAATCCACAGAACCCACAAAATCGGTCACTCTCAGAGGAGAAGATGCGCGTCCGAGTAGGTAGTCTGATATGTCATACTCGCCATTCAGCCTCTGGGCCTACAGATTCTTGGCCTGGTAAAGGGTGTTTTTGTATTTCATTTGTCTCGATTACTTTTCTCCACCAAATTATCTCAAATATAAACAACAACATGAGAATGAGAGAGAAAATGAACAGAAGTTAATCCACCAACCAGATGATGCAGACTATTTCAGCAAGATGCAGAAAATTCTGCTGGGGGAGTGCCTGATGAAACTTCTAGGTATGGACTGGCTCAACGCCTCGGCCAGGCTACTATATGAGCAGATAGCAGAGGAGGGATAACAAAATATTTGCGCGCTAGTTTGAAATTGAAATAAATTAATTTCAAAAAAATTGGGCGCCATTGCCAATTTGAAATAGTGAACGGGGAGTTTTGAAATGGTAAACAATGGCATTGAGATTAAAACTGCATTAACCAACTGATGTGATCAAAGTACGAATTATGGAGTTGTGTGGGTCAGAGCAATTAATCTAGCCACTGAAGTTGAAACGGTAATTGTTGTCAGAAAGACGATGGCCATGTATGGGTATGCATATTAAGAAGGCCATACACCAAGCATTAAATACCCTATACCAAGCATAAGGTACTGGCAACCAATAAATCCTATGCATTAATGGCCCAATAGCATAGGATTTATTGGTTGCCCGCTCGCACGCCTTGGAATTCATGTCGGTTTCGGTGTCAGAATGGTAAAAATTAACTCCAGGTAAAATGTCGGGCCTGGTAGCCTGACTGCCATTGGGCTTCATTCCCAACACGTACGACCGTTTCGTTTCACCATAATCAAAACGCCATTGCCCGGCTTCCGCGGTTGTCATCCACGTTTGGAAACCATTTGCCAGCATCACCGGGGTCCGCTTTCAGAATATTTGTTCTATCTTTTATATATTTTCCAATTTTAAAGAACAAAAATAAAAATTTGGTTAAAAATTTTGTTGTATTCTAACAAAAGATCTAAAATGTTCTAAAATCTAATTGGTTTAGACAATATAATGGTTTTAGCATGTATTTCCTCCTAAAAGTTACAAGTTCAAAACCAGAGAGATAGAGTATGTATGCTTTTGTAGATTTAGTAGTCAAATGGTCTCTTGTCCCACAAACAAGGGGTTCTCATAGACTTAACAATCAAATGGTCTCTTGTCCTGCAAACAAGGGGGTCTCATAGACTTAGTAGTCAAATGGTCTCTTATCCCATAAACAAGGGGGTCTCATACACCAAAATGGTCTCTTGTCCCACAAACAAGAGGGCCTCATACACCAATTTGATATCTGCCTTGGCCATGACCTTGAAATTGGATAATAATAATAATAATTTGGCACTTTAATAAAAATGGGGTTCTCGTTAGCCCGTTTAAAATAAAAATATTGGCACCTCCCTTAACACATGCAATAGGTTTGGTTGTTGCAATTTATTGTTTCATTGTGTGGAACACATTAACATTAAATTTTATTTTCAAATTTAAATTTTATTTTTTTTTTGTGTAAGTTAGAAGATTATATTATAGAACAAGTATAATACAAAAAACTGCCGTAGCAGTGCGAGCAGGGATATACAATATGCGAAGACGAATCGCCTGCTCATAAGTGAAGAACAAAACACAGCTTAACAGCCCACCTCGCAGGGTGGCTTGGTACTGAAAAAAACACAGCTTATCAGCTAGTACTGCCGATACCATACATGATAGGTAACAAAACATAAGCATATGTCGACACAGAAGATAAAGCAACAACACAGAAAAGAAAAGCCGAGAAAGATAGAGGGTAGCAGAGAACTACATGTTTCCCCTTAGATGTAT
This sequence comes from Pinus tabuliformis, assembly GCA_031772625.1. Classification (NCBI taxonomy): domain Eukaryota; kingdom Viridiplantae; phylum Streptophyta; class Pinopsida; order Pinales; family Pinaceae; genus Pinus; species Pinus tabuliformis. The sequence goes on from CM062816.1 coordinate 1,444,479,198, forward strand.
TTTCCCATCTGGGTGATGGTATCCAGGCCTATCTCCTGTACATGGCGGTCGAACTTCTCCTGAATAGCTTCCCAAGATTCGGGCTCGTCCTCAGCAGTGGGGGCCGGCTTAGCCGCATGAGCCGTGTGAACCATTTTGATGACATCCCTCAGAATTTTAATGAGATGCGTCAACATTCGATTATGAGTTTTGATTGCCTCATGCACAGTAGAAATTTTGCTGTCCAAGACATTGTTGTAGTCAATAGTCTTCGCCATTTGGGCCTCAGTTAGATTTACCTCAGTAACAATGTGTTGCCTTTCCTTTTCTATAGACTCCAGAGCTTTAGCTATCAGGGTTTTGGTTCTCCAGCTTTCCGCTTTGGTTCTTACATATTGAGTTGCCCTTTTTGAAGGTGTGCCTGGGTCTGTCAGCCAGTTAACCTCCGCTGCAATTTCCTCCTCCGTTCTTCCATCTTCCTCCTGCTTTGCTTGAGCTTCTAGTTCCGCCATCTTCCTTTTGATTCTCGCAACAGTACGAGTCTCATAGCCTCCCCTGGCTTCCTGGAGGTCCCGGTTTGCAGCCGCGCAGCGACTCCCTTCCGCTTCCATAACTAACACTTCGTACCTCTTCCGACTCAAGCCAATGCCAAGTAGAGGATCACTCACCTTGCAAACTCGAAAAACTGTTATGGAAGCAGGTCATTTGCCCCTTGCTTTATAGCAAAATTCCCGGTACCTCCTCATGAAAATGGAGTTGCTGCCTTTGCAAGTGGAGGTACTTTGGTGATGAATGTTAAGGAGGTTCGCACAAGTGAGGCTGACGCAGACCGAATAGGAGCGCTGAAGGCTGCAGCCAGTAGACCGATCTAAACGCCAAGTGTCTGGTATCTTCCATCGGATGGGGTAGTGGCGGGTGAGGATGGATATGTCCCGTATACTGGCATGCTTGATGTTGATCCTCTGCTTGCTGTTCCACTTCTTTTCACACAAAATTGCCATTAATGTCAATGAAGACTCGTTATACGGAATCTCTCCAAGCGTGGTGATGGCACTGTTGCTGAGGTTGTTCTTCTCGTTTCTCGAATAGTTATGATCGCCCTTCTTAATGACATGCCGCCTCCAGAAGCTCCACTTTTCTAATTGTCCGATCATTTCATAAAAAGGCTTAGATTTATAACCTCCGTCGGTGTCCTTGTAATCCTGATGCCTGGGCCAAGTGTCATCCCCAATCAAGGATGGGTGGCTTGGATTAGATCTGTTGTTGCCAGCTGTTCGCATGTTTCTTTAATGATTTGGTTATCGAACTCATGCCAGCCTCTGTTTATGATTATATGCCGGTTGTCTGCTCCAATGTTCGCCAGATGGTCAGCCAGCCCATTGGCTTTTCTCCTCACCGTCTGGAAGGTCAAGCCTCGCAATTCCATTATGAGTTCGGCAATGCTTTCCGTCGCCTTGGCCAACCTCCAATGCCTGGTGGCTTTGCTGATACTCGTTCCTGCCTGTAGGCGTTTAGCCGCCATAATAGCCAGGAGGGAGTCTCCTTCGACTGTTGTATTTCCTCGCCTGAGATTTCTTAGAATTTTTAAGCCTTGTTCCAGTGCTGCGAACTCTGCTTCATTGTTTGTGCTCTCGCCTAGAGCCCTGCAGTAAATATGAATGATTTCCCCTGCCTGATTTCGAATGACTCCTCCAATGCCTGCTAACCCTGGGTTACCTCGTGAAGCTCCATCAAAGTTTAATTTCAGACTTCCTTCGGGAGGGCATTGCCATTCTGAAATTTGCGAAGAAGGTTGTGGTAAGTTTCTCCCTCTGGATTGAGTGCTAGATGCTTCCAATTGAAAAGCCTTTAAGATTTGTAGATCCGTAGGCATTGGTTTTTCGTCTGCTTCTACCTTGCCTTTTGCCTGTATGAGCTGTTTAATATTGATTGTTATAGATTCCTGTGCTGCTTTTAGGCTTCGAATTTCATTCTTGAAAATCCTTCTATTTCGTTCTTTCCAGATAGTCCAAACAATAAAGCCTGGGGCAGATCTCCATATGCCTTCCACTCTGTTTACCCTTGAAAACTTACTTCTCCAGTTATTGATAGTTTCCTGTATAGAGTCTCTGTTTCGGTCTGAAGCTCCAAGAATGTTTTCCATCCAGTTCCAGAGCTGGGAGGCCCATTCGCAGGAGTTAAGAAGGTGGTTCATTGTTTCCTCCTCCTTAGTGCACATAGGACATCTGGATGGTCCTCTGAACCCTTTTTTCATTAAGTTTTCCCATGTAAGAGTCTTCTTCTGCATCAGAAGCCACAGAAAAGTTCTGATCTTCGGCCATAAAAGATTATCCCAAACTTTAGTTGCCCAGGTCATTATGTTTGGTTGTTCCTCCTCCTCTATTATGCTTCACGCTTCTTTCAGGGAGAAGTTCCTGTTTCCTTTTGGTCCCCATCTAAGCTTGTCGTTTTCTGCTGCGATTCTAATTTTCCTTTTTGATATTCGTTGATTCAGATCGTGAATGGTTTCTTGAATATGCTCATGCTGGGTTGGATCGAAAGCCACCCATTCCCTCCAATCCTGGTCTTCACTGTCGGGAAGCCAGTACTGACTTACTGTAAACCTACCTGCATTTTGCTGAGCTTGTTTTAGGGGAAGGAGTTGAGGGGAGTCCAGTTTGGGAGACTGCTGCCAGGCATCTTCCCAGTAGAGAGCTTGATTACCATTTCTGATCTCCCAGAAACTGTAGTCCTGGATGATGCTTCTGTTAGCTTGAGCATGATTCCATATTGGTGAGCCGCTGTAGGTGTTCTGCATCCTTATTATATCTAGATTGTTGCTGTTTGGCATATACTTCTCCTTCCAATGTTTTGCCCAAGGTAGGCTCGCTTCTGAGATCCACTTCCACCAGATCTTAGATCCACATATGTTGTTTGTTGTTGCGGGATCGACTAAATTCAGACCCCCTCTGTTCTTAGGTCTACATAATTTCTGCCAAGCTACAAGAGACCATTTTTTCCTTTCGCTGCTTCCGCTCCACAAAAAGGAGCGCTGTATAGCTCGCATTTGGTTTAAAACCCCTTTCGGTGCTGGAAGAATAGAGAGCATATAATGAGGAATGGCCTGCAGAACGACTTTTGTTAGAATTAATCTACCAGCCAAATTCAAGGCTCGGTGAGTCCAGTGTTTACATTTCCTTTCCATGCTAGCCAGAACCTTCTCCCAATTTCCTTTCTACCATGGTTTTAGAGTTAGGGGGGCTCCAAGGTATCTAGAAGGTAAAGATCCAATTTTAAAACCCAAAACCCTGGAAAGATGAGACTGGATGGAAGGATGCGTGTTGAAGAAGAACAAGGTAGATTTGGGGAAGTTTATTTCCATGCCCGAAGCTTGGCCGAACAAATGGAGGATATTTTTGTAGGCTAGGGCTTCTTTGACTGTGGGGGCACCATGTAACATGGTGTCGTCCACAAACTGTTGGTGAGTAGTGGCTGGGCATGCTCTAATTGGTTGTAGGCCTTTAATTTTGCCTTCTTCTTTTCTTCTAGCTATTAATCTGCTTAGGCCTTCCATGAGGATAACAAATAGAAAGGGGGATAGGGGATCTCCCTGTCTTATGCCTCGTGTTGGGATGAAGGAAGCTGAAGGAGCCCCATTCACGAGGATGGAGTATCTGGGCAATTTGATGAGGGCTAGGATCCATTTAATCCACTGACTGCTAAAACCAAAAGCTGCCAACACTGCTTCTAAATAAGACCAGCTTACCTTGTCATAAGCTTTGGAGAGATCTAATTGCATGAGCATGCCTGCTTCTTTTCGAGAGTGTAGAGAGTGAATCATCTCCTGAGCTAGCAGAATATTGTCCATTATTTGCCTTCCCTCCACATAGCCAGACTGTTCTTGTGATATGATTCCGGGTAGGATAGCTTTCAGTCTGTTAGCAATGACCTTTGAAATTATTTTATAGATTACATTACATAGAGCAATGGGTCTGAATTTATCCGGAGTGTTGGCTGCCTCCACTTTGGGAACTAGAGCAATGAAAGTATAGTTTAAAGCTTTGAGAATGGTTTTAGAACGTCTTGAGTCTTCCACTATCTCCCAAATGTCTTGCTTGACGATGTTCCAGCATGCTTTGTAGAAGTTAATGGTGAAACCATCTGGACCCGGAGCTTTATCATTGGGCATACTTCTAACCGCCTCCTCAACTTCTTCCATTGTGATTGTCTTTCTTAGGGACCAATTCTGCTCTTCAGTAATCAATCTAGGTAAGACATCAGTAATTTTTTTGATGGCTTCCTTCCTGTTGGTATCTGGTTCTTGTGCTATGTTGTTGAAGTGATTTGTTAGGGAGGCTGATATGTCATTGTGATTTCTTATGATATCTCCCTCATTGTTTTTTAGCTCCAGGATTCTGTTGGCGCTTCTGTAGTCCATAGCCGATCTGTGGAAGAACTTTGTATTTTGCTCCCCCTCTTTTAACCAAAGGATTCTAGATTTTTGCTTCCATAGGGTTTCTTCTTGCTTGCATCTATTGTGCCATTGTTGTGTGAGCTCCTCTTCTAGCTTGCTGGTTTCCTCCTCTCGGCTTCCTATTATACCTTCCTTCTAGATCTGTTCCAGCTTGTTTTCAATGATGGCCTTCTCCTGGAAAATATTTCCGAATACTTTCTTGTTCCAATCTTTCAGTTTTAGTCTGATATTTTTTAATCTCTGTTGGAGAATATACATTTTGGATCCTTCCTCCCCTATGGGCTCAGACCACCACTTCTCTACCATTTCATGGAAGGAGGGGTGTTCTATCCAGAACTTTTCAAACCTGAAGGGTTTGTTTTTTGGAGAGCCCTGTATCTCAACTGCTAGAGATATCGGCCAATGGTCTGATCCTCCACTAGGGAGGATATTAGATTCTACAACTGTCCCTTCTAATAGCAAGCTTTCTGATACTAAAAACCGATCCAGTCTAGAAGAGATGAGCCTATCTCCCCCCCTCCTATTGTTCCAAGTGTAATTACCACTTTTGGGATATACATCAACCAGTTTTGCCATCTCTATGAAGCTAATAAAGGTCTCTCCATCCCTATGTAATCTCCTTAGGCCTCCTTTTTTCTCCAGGAGGGAAGTTATCATGTTGAAATCTCCTCCCAGAATGAGTTTTGCATTAGGATGTCTGTTTGTGAATTTAGTAAGCGAATCCAGAAAATTTATTTTATCTTCTAGCTTTTGTGGACTATAGACATTGATACATAGAAAAGAAGATGAATTACCTGTCGGCTGCATCTCCAATGCCAGGTAGTTTTTGTTGGCTTCAGCTGAGATTAGTTGAAATCTTCTTGTATCCCAGAAGGTCGCTAAACCCCCTTCGCGTCCTTTACTTTCAATCTCCAGTACTTCGAGATTTCTACCTAGCTTCCCTCGCAGCTTGTTTATGAGTTCACTGTTGCATTTTGTTTCTTGAAGAAACATCATATCCGGACTATACTTTTCCATCTTCCGTTTCAAGATTCTCTGTTTGGCTTGACTGCTTATCCCCCTGGCATTCCATGAAATGATCTTCATAGTTAACTATTTTGTTGGAAGGACGGGTACTCGCTTAACTGCCTTATCAGGCCTGCATTGATTAACATCTCTCCAAGTTCTTGTAGGTGTTCTGTGCTTGTCTTACGACCTCTTCGGCGTTTTTGTCTGGAACCTGAGGTTTTTCCTAGCCACGTTTGGAAGTGGGGTAAACCTCCCTTGATAATGCCGAGTTTGCTTTTCTGTTTTTCCATAACTGCCTTCTGCCGCGCTATAAAGAGGTCATTGACCTTCCTTATTTCTTCCTCTGGCACTGCTTCCATCCCTTTGGCTTTCCAACTATCCACCAGCGCATTCAGGTCCATCCCATCCGTTGCTAGGGTATCTTCTAGCTCCCAGTCCTCGCTTCCTGCTTCACTAGTTAACATGTCTGTTTCCTCCTCTGTTTCTACTGTTCTGTCTTGCATGATGATTTCGCCTGTGATTGTTGCATCTGTTCTTTTTCCTTCCCCTGTGGGTTTTTCCGGGCTCCCTTGCCTTTCCTCCCTGTGTATCAGGTTCTGCTTTTCCTCCGAGTCCGTTTCCAGATTCAGGACCTCAAAGGGATTGTTTAAATAATTCCTGTCTGTGTTCCCTTTCATGTTCCCTCTTCTGTTGGCTCTCTGCCTGTTCTTTGGTTTGGTAAAATTGGTCTTGTCTTTTGTGTTCTGTGTTTTCTCCTCTTCTGCTTCCTTCTTATTTAGAGGACAGTCTCTAACCAGATGCCCATGCTCATGGCATTTACGACACCTAAAAGGTATTTGCTCGTAGTCCAGCGCCTGAAAGTATTCTTCATCCCTATATTCGAGCCATACCCCTTCGTGTAGCGCTCCAGAGACATCCAGTTCTACACAGATTCTCGCGTAGGTTGTGTATCTTTTCTGCATGGTTGCTTCTGATGCTTTTACAAAGGTTCCGAGTTTATCTCCTATTTGCTTTAGTGCATTATAACCCCAATAATCGATTGGAAGAGAGAAAAGTCTAATCCAGACAGGCACCTGGGTGAAAGTTTCTTTCTCCGGGACGAAGTTTGGCTTCCAAGGTCTCATATAGAGGCCTGCTGCTGCCAGAAAGTATGGGCCTCCCTCAAAAACTTTATCCTTGTCTTCTAGGCTTGTGAAGACGACTGTAAAGAAACCCTTGGCTCCTAAGTGTAGCTGCACATCCCCTTTTGGCTTCCATTTCTGTCTTATCCACTGGCACAAGGTTCTCTCCGATGGCCAGATTCCCATAAATTTGCAGATGATGGCATGCTCAGCCATGTGTTCCCTGTAGGCTTGGATTTCAGGGTCACTGATTGTGATCCGCAGGCTATCTTCTTTTTTTGGCTTGCATGCGTTGCTGGTTATATTATTTCTTTTGGGGTTTGCGCTCGTCTCCTCCTCCTTCTCCGGATGGATTGTGCTCTTGTTTTTTTGCTCTTTGTCGTTTGTGGGCTGCTTCTTTTCATTTCCCGAGTGCAGCGATTTGCCATCTGTTCCGTCTTGTTGGTCAGCAGTAATCCGCTTTCCGGTGTTCCTGGCGTCGGCTGTTTTGTCTGTCTTGTCAGACGATATCGGCTTTTTTTCCTTGTTATTCCTACTGCTGCTATGCAGCTTGCTGTTTGTGCCCTCGATCCTCACTCCCTCGTTTATCTTCTGAGGTTGTGTCTGCGACACCACTTGCTTAAAAGTTTGGGTCCCACGGGACCCCTCTGCATCCATTCTGTCCGACTGCAGCGCCCCCCCAGGAACAGTGCTGCCAGAGGGTCGGTGGGGTTTCAGACCTGCAACTTCTGCAGGAAAACCTAACCCTAGCTAGGTCAAACCGCCATTCGCTTCCTGGATGATCGCCTACCCTTCACTTCCTATCGGCAAATTTAAATTTTATTATATTAATAATAAAATTTGATTATGTCCATATTTTTTTTTTAATATTATGGTAAGGTAATGTGAGTCCTGAGATGATTGACATGCTTAATTTGTGAATTGAGTAGTTGTGACACAAAACGTGTCTAGAAAGTTTAAGTCACCTAGGGATCGCACCCAACATTAGGCACACCAACCCTTAGCATGATTGTATTTTTTCTCAATGATCTTTTCAGCACGGAGTGCCTTAAGAGAACACCCTATCACCATCTATTTTATACCTTGTGGGCTATGTCAGTAAGCTTATTTAGTCTATAACATGATGATGAACATCAACCCAAAAAAGAGTGATGTGATTTATCAGAAAGAGAGAATTCTAAAACTTGCTTAGTTTTGTAAAGGATTTTTAAAATTTTAAAGTAATTGTCCCACGGGTACCTCAATTGGTGATTTTCATTGTAACTAAGAGATTCAATGTTCAAATCCCCTAGTTGTGACATAGTTTACCAAGAGGACAAGTTACCAAGTTCCTTTGGATTACAATAAAAATAAAAATAAGAATAATAATTATTAGTTGGATGATAGAGATTTAACTTCCAAAAAATATTTTAGAATATTTTCAGTGATAATCATAAAGCAAAGATTGAGATTTATTTTAAAAGTAGTTATGCTCTTTCTACTGTTCTAATTAAGTTAATTAATTAAGAAAATGTTACATGAAAATGTGTGATATGAATACAACTTATGGCTTTTTACTGATAAAGAACCACATGGTCAAGTAGGAGTAAATCTCCAAGATTAAATAAAATTATATTTAATTAGAAGAATGATGAAGTAAGAGACTTGAAGCCTATGCATTTTGATGCCTACTGGCTTGTGGGAATTGAACCTGGGTGAAGGATCTCAGTCATTCCTCCCAACCACCCAAGATAAATGCAATTGAAACTTCATCCTTGTATTCATATTCATATCTAGGTTTTCTTTTTGTTCATCTAAATAAGGGTTTGCATCATTGTGAAAGATTATTCATATTCATATTTAGGTTTTCTTTTTGTTCATCTAAATAAGGGTTTGCATCATTGTGAAAGATAAATATTGGAGACTTTGATCCTTGTGATCAAATTCACTACCATAAAAACCTACATTAAGAATTACTTTTAGAAAATGATCCCTAGCAATGATTATCAATCATTTAAATTTTATGGTTATGCTAGTCTAGATAAAATACTCATTATATCATAATTTTGAAAAATCAAGCTACCCATTATATCATAACTTTTAAAAATTTAAATAAGAGTATTTTTCTAACATTAATATTTTACTCTAATAACTAATAAAAAATTCTTTAAAATAATGTCACATAATTTATTTATTTTTTGTGTTTTTTGTACATTAAATATTTAAGAATAGTAATATTTGTATAGCTAAAATATCTTCTTCTTCTTTCTTTTCCATGGAAAATCTAGGTAGATTGACTCGAATGGATCTCGCCAGCCTAACTAGCAAACAAAAGCCTAACCCCACATGCATCAAGGAGAATTGACCCTATAATATCCCAATAGACAATGTACTTCACAATGGGAACTCAACCAATTAAACTAACTGGTGGGCTCCAGTATTGTAGCAATAATGCTACAACTCCTGGAGCTTCCTATCTCTAATTTTATCAACCCGGTAGTTCGTACAAACTTGGAAGCGGCGGTGCTGTATGCACAAGTACTAGCTCTTGTCGCAGCTGTCACTTGGTCAGCTGGCACAAGTCCGCTAGGGCTCAAGCCAACTTCTATAGGCTCTCAGAAGAAGCTTGCTAAATGATGGACGAAAGCTAGCTCAAAGAAAACTAATTTACTTGACAAAAATGAACTGAAAGCAAATCAAAGCATGTAAACCTAGGAAACCCTAATTTGACTAGTCTAACCTCTATAATGCAAAGAATGTGAATGAAACTTCTACCAATGCTGCTACTACCTCTAATAAGTGAAAATGCATGGATCTAAGCTACTTGCATCATAAAAGACATGTTTTTGTATTTTCTCTTTAAGTGGATGGAGTGATTGTGATTTGTGCTTATTAGGGTTTAGTTGTGCAGATGTGATGCGGAAGGAAGGAAAGCTTGGGAAAGGTTGGGGAGGCTAGGAGAGGTTCCCAGAGATCCTTAGCATCAGTCCACAGAGGTTCCTCACGTTCAGAAGCTCAGCAACCGAGTGAGTGGCCTCCTACAGGATGTCTGCAGGGGCTTCTACAGGATACGCAGGGGTTTCTACAGGATGTCTACAAATTGCTACAGAATGGCCTACCGTGGGTATTTGAAGTGATGGAGGAGTGATGGAATGGTAGGGGGAGATGTGTAAGTTAGGAATAAGGCTGGTGATGGCTTAGGAGTGGAGAGGTAGGATGGAGAACGAGTGTATGAAGTGGGTGATGGATAGAAGGATGGGATCAACAAAAGGACAAACGGATGAAGCTACGTGGTAATGAAGGAGTTGGAAGGTGAACCAATGAACAACAGTATAAAGCATGTAGAGGAATGTGCATGAAGCTGTGATGAAGGTGTATGGTGCAAGAGTGAAGTGCATGGAAAGATCTATCATAAACGAGACTATGTTGCAGCATGTATAAAGTGAAGAACTACGTATTTTTGTGGTTGGTATAGGCTGCACTCCAATCTCCAACCAGAGATGGCAGTGGAGACTTCCTCAACCTTTTTCCTTGGAGCTCCAATGTATTATCAACCTGCTAATCTAACTAAACAACCGAAAGCAATTCAACCATAAGCTAAACTCATTCAATCTCATAAAACTAACTCAGCAAACCTGTAATTTGGAATTGCATGGTAAAGCAATGAACTAAAGTGCTGAAACAAAAAGAATTTAACATTACAAAACAGGGGAGGTCTATTGCTCTCTTAAAAACGCAGAAGTGGATCAAAAGCTGCCTATCTTTATTGAATAATCATGAATCTAATGACATGCCAAAACTGGCTTACAAGGAGCAAAAACCGAGCTACAACATGACTAACCAAATTGACTAACTAGCTATCCCCAAATTGACTAACTAGCTACACAAAATGACTACCCACTAGCTAACCAAAATGAGGCCCCAAGCCTTCTTATTTATACAATTTGAGGACCCAACAGTCCTCCTAAAAGTTAGGGACTTGGCTGCCCAAGACTTGGAGTTAACAGCAGTCCAACTTGACTTGCTTGGCTGCCCTTGTGCTCATTAATTTGGTGGCCTTTGAACTCCAAGCTGATGGTGGAGAATTCGAGGTAAGGGTCCATAAATGAGGGGGACACCTTCCTACAAATCCTCTAGCTTGTTCTCCCACGAATTTGGCTGCCAAGTGCTCATTAGGACCTTCAATTTTGTCTCCAAGTTGACCAACAAGGCTACACAAAGCACCCATTAGACTTGTTGGCATAATGACTAACCAAATTCACTCTATTAACATAAAAATAATCAAAAACATGCAATAAACAAATGAGAATGGTGGACTAAGCCAAATTAGGAGGTTGAATGAGCCCAAATAATTGTACATTTTTGGGGCTCATCATCACCCCCCTACTGAAAGTGTTGCTCATCCTCTGAGCAACCAAATCTCTCCCCTTGTCTTTGATGGCCCTGGTGACTTCCTTGGCTAGCATCTCGGCCGATTTCTCCTTTGGCTTCCCTCTTTTCAAACTTTCCTGTAGAAACTGCTCTGTCTTCCTGTAGAAACAGACTCTGTCTTCCTGTAGAAACAGTCTTCATTGTTTTGGTCTGCGCGGCTGAGGGTGCCTTCTTTTTGAACTGTGTTGCTACCTGGAAGCTGACGAATCCAACTGACGCAAGCCTGGAGCTTGCCATACCCAGGAACTTCATCACAGTTCTTATCCAAATGTATCATCATTATCTACCCAAGTCAGAACCTCCATAATTGGCAAATTCAAAACTATCACTTGCAGAAGCTTATAACATGTGCCTTCAACTCAAACACAAATCTTGTATATGCGCCTCCAATATCAGATTCAAAGACCAATCAAACAAGTGCGCCCACATTTTACATTCAACTCAGAACAAATTCGGATTCCAATATAAAGCTCTGACTAAATAATGCCATAGCGAAAATTTATTAGAACTGCACTTTCTAACATATCAGAACAGCGCAAGGAATCCACTATAAATCTGGATATGCTAACAAAAGTGATTACCTCAACAACGCCTCTGCAATTCACCCATTGAATCTACCTGCACACAAGTCGAGGTATAACCATTTCTTCATGATTTGCACCTTTGATTTCTTTAAATATTTGGACAGTGATATGCACGAGGCTTCTGCTAGCAATTCTATTCCTTTGCAAAATTCTTTACATATACTCGTACTTCCAAATTACAAGAGTAATGCCAAGGTTCAAAAAGCTTCTCTACAATGCTACGGCCTCAGTATTTATGCAAAAACGATCATCCAACAGGTGTCCTTGATTTTAGGAGCTCGGCTGTCCAACTAAAGTTTAACTGCTGATCCTGTAGGACAGTCATAACTACTGTTCCTGTAGAACAGTTATAACTGTTGTTCCTGTAGAACAGCTGGCTGTTTCTAAGCTCGGTGGGGAGATGGATTGGAGCTCGGAGTTTTTCTTATTGAAATTAATTCACTGCATTAACTAACAGCATTATCCTTTGTACAACTGCATGTAGGAGTCGAACCAATTGAAACTTGTCGCTTTCCCGTAAATGACTGTGTTCCTGTAGACTGCGTGATTTGTGGTGAGGTGGAAAAACACATGCACGCTGGCCTTTTCGAACTGAAGTGATTTTATGAACTGCATGTCTTCTATTTGTTAATCAACTGCACTAGAGTTAAACTTCTGATCACTGTTTTTTTCTTTTACATTTTTTCAATTTTTACGTGAGTCCATTGTCCACGTGCACTGCGTGGCTGCCGGCGGAGTTCTGAAGCAGACAATCAGTTGAGCCTTGCTACATTCGTGGATTAATCCCTCATCCCATTCGTTTATGCAGTTTCCAATTAAATCTATGCAATAGAAGACTGAGATTAGTCACATACCTCGAAGTTGAATGGTTGTCGTGAGCTGTTGTGGCCTGTCCTTGCTGCATGCATTGATTTCATGATTGCATGATGGCTTGGCTGCTAATCTTTGATTGTGTTTTTCATGTGCAGGTGTCCTCTGGCCGGATCCAAGCTCCATACAATTGTTTCCACGTTCAAATCTGCACGTTCAAGCTGCTGTTGCTGCATCTTCACCGAACCAGAACTTGTTTTCGACATTTCTCCCAAACGCCAAAGCGGATCGATCTGAAGCTTGCTGAGCATGTTTCTATCATCATTATGCATCTCCCATAGCAAATTCGTGATCAATGGATGCACGGATTTCGAGAAAAATGGAAAATGGCTGAAGATTTCAGAGGTCGATTTCTCGGAAATCGTGCATCGGAATCGATTGAAACTGCTTGGGTAGGCTACTATCATCCATGTTCATCTCCCCATGAAACAGGTTTTGAAACGGATGCACGGTTATGGAGAAAATGCAAAAATGGCTGATGGTGATGGAGGCGGATTTCTTGGAAACCGTGCATCGGAATTGCATGAAACTGCTCAGGCATGTTTTCATCAACCTTGTACAATTCCCCATAAAGCGGTTTGTCAAATGGATGCATGGTTTTTAGGTTATGGCAAAAACAAATTCTGCTCTATGGATTTTTGCCTCAAAGCTTTTTGCATGTGCTTGCATGGGATGACAAAATGAATTTTGGCTGTGACGCAGGTATGGAGATGATGGAGGATGAGTTGGAAGACTGCATGAGGACTTCTGAACCCTTGAGGAAGCTAGCATGCTCACCAAACCACTTTTTGAAATGCATGCCTAGTTTCCCACAATTTCTACAGGAAGTTCCTGTAGAAGCACAATGAGAAGCACAAGGAGGTGAAAAAATGATGGAGAAAGGCAAGAGATGGACACACAAGTGCTTGTAGGCCTAATCAACAGATTCCCACCATCAGATTCACTTTTGAGATTGAATTTGGCTCGTCCAAAGGTTCTACAGGATGTTTCCTGTAGAAATACAGAGCTTCCTGTAGAAAACACAGTTTTGAGGAAAGAAGCATAATGACATGAAAAAATGATGGAAAAGGGGTGAGGAGTGGAAACATGGATGAGTGTAGGCCTCATGGACATATTCCAAGCCTTCAGGTCCTCTTCAGAGATCAATTTGGCTTTTTTGTAAGCTTCCTCTAGAAGATACGAAACTTCCTGTAGAAGGCACAAAAACTCCTTTGACCTTGATTTGAGTGCTCCTCCTGCCATGAAACATCCTTCTTGCAACCTGAAATGTCATTGCTGCAACATGAAATTATTCAATGATGATTAGCTTTATTTTTCTTTTCTCTTTTTTTTTTTTTTTGAAAAACAACTAGGGCGCCTCATAGAGGTTTTCACCCTAATCGCCTGCCTTGGGCGCCTCCAAGGGAGGTTTTCACCCAAAGATCTTTTTCTCTTTTATTTTCTTTTCTTTCCAACCCATTGACCGCCTCATGGAGGTTTTCAATCAATGAGCCAATCTAAGGCGCCTCCGAGGGGGTTTTCACCTTAGATTTTTATTTTTCTCTTATTTTCATTTTTTCATTTCTTTATTTTTCCTTTTTTTTTCATTTTTTTCTACCCTACTCTACTTGAAAAACAAAATCATTTTCAAGTATAGGAATACTTCCAATGGAGCCATGTGCACATCGAGATTAGAGACAAGATGATGTAAAGGCTCGGCATGCATGCTTTGACAACTATCCAACTTTCAGAGACAAAATGATCTGACTTTGAAAGTACAAAACATAGCTGAGGAAGAGAGTACTGCTGCAACTTAGTGACTGTCTGGAACCATGTCTCAATATAGCTTTGATATCCTTGGTCCTTTTGCTGATCTGGATCATTCTTCATGTCACTTTCTATCATGACTTTCTCATCTTCCTCTTTTTGCTGATCTTTCTCTTGAGTACATGGAGGATTCAATGGTAACCATGAGGGAACTTTCTCCATCTCTGATTCTGATCTCTTCTCTTCATCAAGTGCAATCAATGGTTCTTTGGTCTCCTCTTTTGAATCTTCTTTTGTTGGATGTGATCCTTCAATGCTTTCAAGATGATCTCTTTTTTGCAATGCTTTTCCTGAGCTTTGGTGAACATCATTGAGCTCAAGAGGAGTCATTTGCACATGTTGTGCCTCATCTTTGAAGTTGGGTGGAGCTACTCCAAGGTGTGGATTTGGAAATGGTGGTATGGGTAGCTGAGTGGAAGTGTGAAATTGAGATGGAGATGGATGGCATTGTGGTTGGGTAGGCATTTGGGGTTGCCTTGGTGGAGGATGAGGTGATGGTTGTGGATGAGCAGGTGGTGGAGGAAAATGAGCGGGATGAGAGTTGTACTGGGGCCTCCACTCCTGATAAGGTGCATTCCACTGAGGCTGTGGCTGAGCATAAGAGTGAAATGAATGAGCAACTGGTTGGGCATAATATGGATCTGTGAAGGAACAAGGAGGATATGACCAAGGAGGAGGTGTAGACCAGGAAGGATGAGCAGGGGGACCCCAAGAAGGCATGAAAGTGGCTTGATAAGGGTCATAATAGGTCTCGGGTATCCCTTGCATCTCCTGCTGGTAAGATCTAGGTCCATGTGGCCTCCTTTGGTTCATATAATAGAGTGATTCAGTGGCTCCCTTGGCTCTTTGATATGCAGCTTTGATTCTGGGCAAGGAAGGGCACTGATCTGTAGGATGGTATTCTTCACATACAAAACACACTTCTAGGGAGTGCATTGGACATTCGTTCCTGGGATGCTTTTTAAGGCACCTAGGACAAAAAATGACCAAAGCCCTCTTGGCTTCTTCTTGCTTCTTTTGGATCCGCAAGGTATCCAGTTGCATGGCAAGAAACTGCCTCATATCTCTCTTGAAATCTTTGATCTGATTTTCAAATTCATCCTTGGACAAGATGTTGCTCTCAACATTTCTGCTTGTAGCCATTTGCTTCAGAGGAATGTTTCTTCTTCTTCTCCCCTAGAGGTTCTTCAGATATGTCTTGATGTCCACCCAGGGGTCCTTTCATCACAGCCATCGAAGGAGAACGTTGGCTGTGTGAAGTAGTGGGGGTGTTGTGCAATCATTTTTCTAACTTATCTCTACTCCTACAAGGCATGAAATAGATTGAACGGCAACTAACTATCTTGCGAAATTGAAATGAAAGCAGGAAAGGACTACCCTATTTTGCTCAAATGAAATTGCAAGAATGAAATGCTAGTCTACGCTTGCGGAATTGAAATGCTAATCTACGCTTGCAGAAAGGAAATTGCGGAATTGAAAGGCTATTCTAGGAAAGCAGGAAATGCTAATCTATGAAAGCGGGAAATGCTAATCTATGAAAGCAAGAAATGCTAATCTACTTTTGCATAAATGAAATTGCATAACGGAAATGAAATAAACTACTTAGAAGAAGGTTGTAGTGGAAAATAGAAGAATAGCAACAATCACCAATACTCTGTCGCTTCCCCGGCAACGGCGCCAAAAAGATGGTGGGCTCCAGTATTGTAGCAATAATGCTACAACTCCTGGAGCTTCCTATCTCTAATTTTATCAACCCGGTAGTTCGTACAAACTTGGAAGCGGCGGTGCTGTATGCACAAGTACTAGCTCTTGTCGCAGCTGTCACTTGGTCAGCTGGCACAAGTCCGCTAGGGCTCAAGCCAACTTCTATAGGCTCTCAGAAGAAGCTTGCTAAATGATGGACGAAAGCTAGCTCAAAGAAAACTAATTTACTTGACAAAAATGAACTGAAAACAAATCAAAGCATGTAAACCTAGGAAACCCTAATTTGACTAGTCTAACCTCTATAATGCAAAGAATGTGAATGAAACTTCTACCAATGCTGCTACTACCTCTAATAAGTGAAAATGCATGGATCTAAGCTACTTGCATCATAAAAGACATGTTTTTGTATTTTCTCTTTAAGTGGATGGAGTGATTGTGATTTTGTGCTTATTAGGGTTTGGTTGTGCAGATGTGATGCAGAAGGAAGGAAAGCTTGGGAAAGGTTGGGGAGGCTAGGAGAGGTTCCCAGAGATCCTTAGCATCAGTCCACAGAGGTTCCTCACGTTCAGAAGCTCAGCAACCGAGTGAGTGGCCTCCTACAGGATGTCTGTAGGGGCTTCTACAGGATACGCAGGGGTTTCTACAGGATGTCTACAAATTGCTACAGAATGGCCTACCATGGGTGTTTGAAGTGATGGAGGAGTGATGGAATGGTAGGGGGAGATGTGTAAGGTAGGAATAAGGCTGGTGATGGCTCAGGAGTGGAGAGGTAGGATGGAGAACGAGTGTATGAAGTGGGTGATGGATAGAAGGATGGGATCAACAAAAGGACAAACGGATGAAGCTACGTGGTAATGAAGGAGTTGGAAGGTGAACCAATGAACACCAGTATAAAGCATGTAGAGGAATGTGCATGAAGCTGTGATGAAGGTGTATGGTGCAAGAGTGAAGTGCATGGAAAGATCTATCATAAACGAGACTATGTTGCAGCATGTATAAAGTGAAGAACTACGTATTTTTGTGGTTGGTATAGGCTGCACTCCAATCTCCAACCAGAGATGGCAGTGGAGACTTCCTCAACCTTTTTCCTTGGAGCTCCAATGTATTATCAACCTGCTAATCTAACTAAACAACCGAAAACAATTCAACCATAAGCTAAACTCATTCAATCTCATAAAACTAACTCAGCAAACCTGTAATTTGGAATTGCATGGTAAAGCAATGAACTAAAGTGCTGAAACAAAAAGAATTTAACATTACAAAACAGGGGAGGTCTATTGCTCTCTTAAAAATGCAGAAGTGGATCAAAAGCTGCCTGTCTTTATTGAATAATCATGAATCTAATGACATGCCAAAATTGGCTTACAAGGAGCAAAAACCGAGCTACAACATGACTAACCAAATTGACTAACTAGCTATCCCCAAATTGACTAACTAGCTACACAAAATGACTACCCACTAGCTAACCAAAATGAGGCCCCAAGCCTTCTTATTTATACAATTTGAGGACCCAACAGTCCTCCTAAAAGTTAGGGACTTGGCTGCCCAAGACTTGGAGTTAACAGTAGTCCAACTTGACTTGCTTGGCTGCCCTTGTGCTCATTAATTTGGTGGCCTTTGAACTCCGAGCTGATGGTGGAGAATTCGAGGTAAGGGTCCATAAATGAGGGGGACACCTTCCTACAAATCCTCTAGCTTGTTCTCCCACGAATTTGGCTGCCAAGTGCTCATTAAGACCTTCAATTTTGTCTCCAAGTTGACCAACAAGGCTACACAAAGCACCCATTAGACTTGTTGGCATAATGACTAACCAAATTCACTCTATTAACATAAAAATAATCAAAAACATGCAATAAACAAATGAGAATGGTGGACTAAGCCAAATTAGGAGGTTGAATGAGCCCAAATAATTGTACATTTTTGGGGCTCATCACTAACCTTGAATCTAGTATAACTAAACTATTAATAACTCGAAAAAATAGTAAACAATTCTTTTAATGTTAATGCAATAACATATTATTTCCATTAAAATATATAAAAACTTATATTTCTACTAATAAAATAACTTATTATTTTGAGATATAAAATGAGTCTCCTAATAAAAATGTACAACCAAAATAAACTTTATAAGAACCAATAAGATTCAAGATGATGATGTCAACCAAGGGGATGATTCACCATTTTCTCGGTAAAAAGTAAAAAGATTGAAAAATTATAAAATAATAAAACTACTTTTCAACTTGTAGTTTCAACTTATTTCCCTAAGATTTTACTCAAATTTCGAGGGTGAGTACTCATTGGATGCAAAATTTAATTCCCCATCTAAGGAGTACTCATGTTGTATACTTTCGATGGATCCTGCTACAAGAAAAATGAGAAATACACGAAAAACGTGATTGCAATAATGTTTTTCATGTATTTATCATTTTTCGTGTAGCAAGGTCCATCGAAAGTATGCAACATGGGTACTCCTTGGATGAGGAATCAAATTATGCATCCAACGAGTGTTCCCATTTGAAATTTGAATAAATCCATAGGGAGATAAGTTGAAAATACAAGTTGAAAAAATAGTTTTTCTTTTTTCCTCTAAAATTAGATGATGCAATCTAATCTTATTTTATTGTTTCCAATATTATTTTATAATTTCCTTAGGAGGCCCCTTTTAGACATCAAAATTCCCCTAATGCTTATAAGTAAAACACATTCAAAAGGTTCAAAAATTGCCAATCACCCCAAAATTACTATCACGATGATTTTTAATACCTATGCTAAAAAACAATATTTAATTAAGAGCCACAATAAATGTTTAAGAGATTCCTTTTATCGAATTGTGTAATTATTAATTTAGTAATATGAAGAGTTAATTTATACATAGGAATACTATGCCTTACTCTTGATCTATACCATTTTGTAGCATAGCGTTTTGGCTACCTTTGGCCACTCAGCTTGTAAGGGTGGTGTTTACTTCAGGAGGGTTGCCCCTCCTTTGCTTCTACCACAAATATCCTTACTCTCAATGTTTTGGTTGCAAATGGATTGAAAACACAAAATCTTTGTTTTACAAAGTTGGTCAAAAAGCTAGATGATGTACCAAATATCGTTCATCAAGCGTTTAGGTAGAGATTCAGAAGGCAAGGTGGAGAAATACAAAGCTCGGTGGGTAGCAAAAGGTTATTCCCAAGTGATGGGAATTGATTTTGGTGATATTTTTTCTCCTGTTTCCAAGTTATCTTCTATTAGATTACTTTTATCTGTCATTGTTGCTTTTTATTTTGAGGTAGAACAAATGGATGTGAAGACAACACTTCTTCACAAAGACCTGGAAGAAGAGTTCTACATGAAGTAACCTGAAGGCTTTGTAGTGAAGGGTAAGAAAGAATTGGTATGCAGGTTAAAAAAGTCTTTGTATGGGTTAAGGCAATCACCAAGGATGTGGTATCGGAAATTTGATACATATATATGGGGACTTGGCTTCACTAAAAGTTAAGTGGATCACTATGTTATTTTAAATTAATTAGTGATTATATTATTTATTTGGTCGTGTATGTGTATGATATGTTGTTGATTGGAAATGACAAAAAAACTATCTAGGATTTGAGGACCCAATTTTCCTCCAAATTTGACTTGAAGGATCTTGGTGCTGCAAACTATATACTGGGAATGGAAATCAAACACGATCGAGAAAAGAAGACACTTCGGTTAAACCATAGGAAGTATGTCGAGACAACATTGTAGATGTTTAATATGCATGATAGTAAACTAGTGAAGGTTCTTATTCCTATAGGTGTAAATTTATATGTTGAGCAGTGTCCTAAGACACAAGAAGAGGAAGAGAACATGTTATGTGTTCCATATGCAAGTGCATTTGGTAGCTTGATGTATGCAATGGTATGCACCAGACTAGACATTGCACATGCAATGGGAGTATTGAGCAGGTTTATGTCAAAACCAGGGAAGGAGCATTGGACAACTGTGAAATGAGTTTTTAGGTTATTTGTGTGGTACTAGTGATTATGGTTTATGCTACCAAGGAAGACTAGGATTGGACAGAGTTTGGACATTCATGGCTTTTTTGATGTAAACTGGGTTGGAGATCTGGATCAAAGAAGATCTACAAGTGGGTATGTGTTTAACCTATTTGGAGGAGAAGTCAGTTGGATGATTAAGAGGCCATCTGTAGTGGCACTTTCAATTACAGAGGTTGAATACATGGAAACCACTCATGCAAGAAAGGAAGTAGTTTGGTGGAAAAGATTTTGTTCAAGTATGGGTTTTGTACAACAAGCTATAAGGATAGACTATGACAGCCAAAGTGAACTTTTCTTGACAAAGAACCCTGCTTATCCTTCAAAGACAAAGCACATTGATGTTCAATATTATTTTGTGAGGGATATGGTTGAGGACAAAAAGGTGTTGCTGGTAAAGGTGGACACTTTGAAGAATGTTGCAAATGCATTGACAAATTATGTGAGCATTGAGAAGTTTTCTTGGTGTAGAGAAACAATGGGCATTGTAGGGCTAGACCAATGACTAAGCTATCCTATGAACCCCTGTGTGGAAAGAAAAAAACAAGTGGAAGAATGTTTGGTATGTGTTAGTGGGTTGGGGTTTATGAATGCTTTCTCATGTTTATATATGTATTTTAAGATTGAAAGGAATATAATGAAAACTCAATATGGTAATCCCAGTTTAGGAATATAGTGGAAAATCTCTATGTATATTTGTTTTATGTTCTCACCATTGTTTATTTTTTCTGTTTGAGGAATTTGTTTGCATGTAATTTCTGTACAGGGTTAAAACCTACAACTGTTTAATGCAGCACAATATTCAACATCCAATTTTCAAAGGTTCTTCACACGAACCCTTATCTGCTTCACTTGTCTTGTGGCTATGTGTCTCAGGAATTCTTTCTATTTGTTGAAGATCACTGTTATCGGGAAAACTAGTGTCCATTCAGAGCTGTTAGTCCCACTAAGACAGATAGCTATCTTAGAAACAAACAAACTAAAGTTACTTGTGTTTTCCTTTATGAGAGATAGATGAGAGAGAAGCAGAGAGTACCAAACTCAGTCTTTCGCTAGTCTCCTTGCCCGTTTCCTCTCTCCCTTGATAGAGCTTTCGCCACTCCTTTCTCACTTGTCCCGCTTCAAAGAACACCTGTAGAGTCAAAGCAACAAAATACCATCAAAACATAGAGATATATAACCATAAACATTGTAGGATCAGATGTACATTAACCATATAAATGCATATACAAATACAAGATTCAGAGATATACAAGCATATGGAGGAAAACTCAAATAGCTTTATTGATAGAAGTAGTAGAAGAGAGGATTACAACCAAGTTGTCTGATCCAGCATCATCCTCCCAGCATGAAAGCCCTCTTCACCTCATACAAAGCAAGATCACCCAACAATATCTTCAAAGAGAAACCAACAACACTTCCTTGCAAATTACAAAATTCCAGCCTCTGGATCTCTAGGATGAGGGATCCATATATAGATGTTTGTAGGAGAGTGAGTTAGCTCCTGGGATTTTGATTAGTGTCATTTCACTGATATTTATTGGTTCTACTTGGAGATTTCATGATCTCTTACTCATCCCTGGGCGAATTTAGAGAGGCAAGTGTCAAATGAGCAGTTTCTAGAAGATTTTTTGAGTTTCCACCTAGCAAATTGCTTCTGCCATTTGTCTGCTCTCGCTCATCGCACCCTACAGAAGGGATTTTTAGTATGCATCGCACCCCTCATGTCTAATAGGTGAGATTCATCGCACCCTCAGCATGGAGCAGTCTGTATGGTCCAGTTTTGACCTGTTCTGAGTAGTTTTTTCAGGGAGAACTTCTGGGAAATGATGTAATCAGCCGACTTTGTTCCTTTAGGGTATGAAACAACACTTTTAAGTGTTTATAAGCCCTTGGTTTATGGATATATGTGATTGGGGTTGCAGTGCCCAAATATGTCTATAACAGTTGCCCCCTAAAGCATGAGGTCGTAAATCTTCTGATGTTGGGTGAAATGCTTTATAATGAGGATCCGAGGTTTTTCGAACTGGAAGGTGTCCTGTAATAAGATACAATACAATACATTATCTTCATAATATTTTCATGATCTAGCTGAGGCGGGCATTCCCATGCTCAGCTTTATAAATTCATTTTCATGTACATAAGATAGACAATCGTCTGTGTGGCAGACTGATGATTCTGGTAGAGCCATCATCCCTTAGTTTGGATGATTATTTGTGTAGTTGTGATGTACATTTGATGTCTTTATTTTCCTGAATATATCACATCCTGGATGGATGAAACTAGATCCGGGGTCTTCAAACTCGTTCAATCTTCGCCCGAAGTACAAGTCGATCCATGTGAAAAGATGTTCTGGTGTTGAACATGGAAAGACATCGCCTGATTACCAGCCAATGATGTAAGCTGTTAACAGGCACGAGAGGAATCACCGATAATGATAATGACCCTCAAGGTACTGCAGTACACTTCATGTGTTGTGAATACATGATTTGATGTCAAACACCAAGCAAAATCTTTCGGTTGAAGGCCATTGATGTAAACCTGTCGCCGGAAGTGAGAAACTTGCCATTGAGGCATGCAAGCTTCAAAGTATTGAAAGGGTTGTTCCTAAGTAAACTTCTTGGATAATGAGCTGATGTCGACAAGAAGTGACCCATCATAGGAGGGCCTTAATGAATCCCACATCTACGACATGAAACGGAGCAAATGATTTTGTGGAGGTGAAAACGATCTAATGATACAAGGTTCAGGGTGGTGGTCATGAAAAATGGAGAGTGAAGGTATTGCAGCGGATGAGGTGTTTGCTGGGTTGGTGAATTCTCTAAGCGACTTCTCTTGAACATATCAGCGACACTGAAATGGATTGGTAGCGCTAACCCCAAAATGGATGGTGCGACAGACCAATGGTGATATGACCGGTGAACGAAATAACCCAACCCAACTCAATCATGGTGATGGAGTGAAAGTGTCATGTTCAAGAGCGACCTGCTACCAATGAAGCTATTCAAGTTTTCTTCCCTTTTTCCCCAGTCATTGCTGACCAATACCTCTTTATTTTTGTCAAGCTTGAGGAGGATAACATATGCTTGTTCTATAATTTTCCCTTCGGGCAAACCTGTCACTATGTTTTAACGAGCCTAGCGACAGTGAAACTCGCTCTTGTCTGCATGGACAAGTTTGTCGCTATTGTTTTAACGATTTTAAGGACAAATATAACTCGGTCCTTCTTAATTTTAGAGAGACTAAAAAGGGACGGAAAGGCAACTCCAGTAGTCATTTTTCGTAATGTAATCCCTTAAGTCCAAAAAAGTATAAAATAATACAAAAGGGATGACTTTTCGATAGTTTTAATGAGCTAAACAAGACAAGCGCTAAATCTTTTTGTGTAAAGATCCCTCAGGTCCAAAAAGATTAAAATCTAGAGGAGGGATGGCACTTTTGATTGCTTTAACGAGCTAGAGAGGCCAATTGCTCGGCAATCTTTTCATATTTTACGAGTCAAATGAAAAGAGCTTAAAGGAGACTCATTTTTTAAGGAACAAGTGATATTTTCAGATAGCAGCTGGTTCCAGGTAAGGTTTGGAACTTTTTCAATCATGACAGTGTAAAGAAGGTGGCTAATAGAATCACTCGTCACAACTGTTCCTCAAAAGGGTAAACAATCAAATGGAAGCATATGATCGGCTAAAAAGAGTGGAGGTGATGTTAAGAACACAACCAAGGCTCAAAAGCTGATAATTATGCGATCGCAATGGTTATTTACCGAAGGTGGGTTCATTTTTTAATGAGCTTAAACTCTAGGGGAACATTTGCTCATTGCTAGGTTTATTTTTTAATGAGCTTGAACTTCGCGTAAAACTACTCGTGGCTAGGTTTAATTTTTAACAAGCTTGAACTTCACGTAAAACTGCTCGTTTTTCCTTTTTATGTAAGCTAGGAATGACCAAACTATAAAGCTAAAAAGTTAAAAAATGAAATTGGTCATTTTCGCTTGTATAAAAAGGTTTGCATGCCCCCAGCATAAAAAGTCTTTAGTAACCATATGGAAACGTATTGTGGTTAAGCAGTATGATTTTCTGTCAATACTTAGATAAAACACTTCCTACACTTTGTCCGCCAAATAGACAAAGGTGAAAGGTCACTCAGACCGATCACATAACTTACAAGGAAACTTATCTCTACAGTTGGGTTTGTTCGCAAAATAGACAAGGGTGCATGCCCCCCTAAACTTCGTTACATTCACCAGATTACTTGGTAATTAGGTGGATGGAATGAAGGTTCCTTTACGAGATCAAGTGAAAGACTTGATTTGGAACTTTGCTCATCCTTGTTTCATTTTTTAACGAGCTTGACACAAGACAAGGAATTCTGCTCAGATCCTTGGTTTCATTTTTTAACAAGGTTGACACCAGTCAACTAACTATTCTCTGGTGACCCTTGATCACAACACATAAGGGGTCATGAAGGAAATATCTGGTTCCAATGCCCCCATTACATAATGTACAACATCACTGAATTTATCGTCAGATGATGTAAGTATGGTAGGGCTTGGAGGCAATACCTACCGATGATCCACACTATCAAAATGTTCAGAGTTCTTCTTCATCTTTGTTGATGTAGAAGATATCATGTGACAGGTTTCCACCATGGCAACTTCCAACAATTACTCGGAGGCAGGAGGGCAAAAGTACCCATCAAAGATGAGTCTTTTAGGAGACCTACTCCGATATTTTGAAGCGATTGAGAGCTTCCATGGTTCAATGGAATGCTTCCGGTAACTTGCGAACTATTGGGGAGGAAGGTTAGTTGGTAAATGATTGTAATTCCACCTTTGAAGGGAAATGCAATCTTTCTAAAATATGTTGACACAATAGCAGCCATAGCATAAATTCAGGGTCTGCCCAGTAGGATATTGTAGTCAAGGTTTCCATCAATGACCTCGATTTCAATTCCTACTATCTTGCCCCCCAGTTTGACTTGCAAGTTACTTAATATCCCATACGGCATGTATGTTCTTCCATCGAACGTTTTTAATGTCATTGATGATCGTGACAAGGGTGGAGAGCCTAAAATTTTCCAGCAACTCATTGACATAATACAGGTAGATGCCCCCTCGTCAATGATTGCTTAATGAACAGTTTTGTTGAGGGCTTTTACCTGTATGAGGAAAGGGAGCTGGGCTGGTAATTGAGGTTCATATCCTTTATGATTAAAGTCCACTAGATTGGAATCCGCTGGATCAATCCCACCTATCGCTGATAACAAAGCCTGCTTTTGGGAGTGGCAATTTTGCAGTACTTCAAGTGTCGACATAGCGGGTGGCGATTGGGCTAGATCCTCCACTATATTATAATTCTGTGCTACTCGAGCACAAGGATTAAACGTCGATTTATGTACTACTCCCTTAAGCGGTTTTATTATTAATTCAAGAATGATTGGTGGAACAACTTCTAGCGAAGTTGTTTTCGAACTACCGGGTTGATCTGTAGCCTTTCCATTCGACGACTGTGGATTTCCATAATCTTTATTCCTTGTTGATATCAAAGCATCATTTTGCTATTTTGAGATGGATAACATAAGAACTTGGGATGGGGAAGCACGATCACCGGCAACCAGGTTTATTTCTAGGCTCGGAAATGGATTAGTCTACACCGTTGGGGTATTTAAAGTTTTTAAAAATTTCATAACCTTAGATTTATGTGGACAATCTTTCGTGAAATGCTCATTGTCGCATATGTAACATGGATAACGAGGTTTCTTTTGCCCAGTAGGGTTTTCAGAAGATTTTTCAGGAGGTGAATCATCCTATTTCTTCTTTTTGCTTTTCCCTTTCTTCTTGCCCCCTAGTTGCTTCGGTTCTTTGCCTTTGTCGGTCGACATGGCATTAACCTCTAAGGCAGGAAGTTTATCATTTGCCTTTTTACTAGAAACTGCAAGGGCTTTACCAGATGAGGCCTTTGCAGTTTGCGTACTTGAGGTGCTAATCATGTCGTTGCCGACATGAGAGTCCTTGATTGATTTAGGAGTAGGAGGAATGGAAAACTCTGGTCTAGGAGCATCAGGAATTTTGTCATAGAGCGTGCCAGACTGAGTATAGATCAAGTCTAGATATTGCGCATGAGCAATGAATTGCTCTTCAGTGACAACTCCCCCCTTAGCCACATCTTCTGTAATAGAAGGTAACAATGACTTAATAAACCATTTAGCTAGTACCTGATCAGGAACATATGTTTTTACCATTCGACGACGACATCGCCACTCATGAATATGATCAGATATGTGAGTGGATGTCGTCTGCTTAAAATTGGTAAGAAGCTCCGTTCCTGTTTTGTACCTTATTGGTAACTAAAAATGGCTTAAAAAGGTGGTGGAAAGGGTGTCGAAGTTATCGAATGAAGATCTAGGCAATTCTATATACCATTTAGCTACCGGACCTATTAACGTTCACTGAAAAAGGCGAAGCCTGATCAAATCATCATTCAGGGTGTTGGATGAACACCACAAATGGAATGTCATCACATGATTCGACAGATCTTCACCTGGATTTCCATTGAATTTAGAAATATCAGAGGGAAGTTTATGAGGAATCACAGGCCACCAAGGGGCGTAATAAACTAGATCATTCGTCAGCCAATTTATATCTAGTAATTCTAGAGTTGCTATAAAGGGCAACTATTGATTTAGGTTAGACGAAGCATACCCAAGATAAGATGGAATCGCCTAAGCAGTAGGTCTTTGCATACCAGCATAATGTATCTGATGTTGGTAACTTTGATAAGGTTGATGGGCATAACCATTATAGTATGGTTGTTGATAATCACTTTAAAAATGTGATTGCCCATTACTTACAAAGACTTGTTGCTTAGGTCCTTTTTATGATTGCTGGAATTGCGGTTGTTGGTATTGAACCAGCCATGGTTGTTGGACCATTTTCTCTTGCCCAATACTGGATGATTGACCAAGATGAGGAGTCATAGTACCTATTTGAGCCCAAGTCACTCCAGATAAACAGGCACCAACCTGAGGTTGTGATTGAATCGCTGAGACGAGAGGCTATTACATTGCAACCTGAGAAACTTAAGGTTGACATACAAAAAGTAGTGTTTGTACTTGCGATACATCACAATAGTAGGTGTAGTGGGAATATTCGACATAGGATGGATTGGTTGCATTGAATATACAACCCTTGGTTGTTGAGGCAGTATTGGTACCCAACTGCTAGATGTAATTCCAGTTTGACTTGAACTTTGTTGTAAACTCTCATATGGTTGTTCTCCAAGAGGGAACAATGAAAAGGCATACTGCCCCCCATATGGTTGCAATCTGGTACTTAAAGGGTAGATTGGCCTTTGAAGACACATCAGATTGAATTGTTGAGTTTCAACATAAGAAATACGAGATGAGCATCTGGATGAAGAAATAGGAACTGACCATGTCGTCGAAACAGTCCCTGATTGGACTCCAGCTTGTTGTTGATAACTTGCCAGGACAGATGGTATACCAGCAATCATCGTAGGAATGGCAGCAGGAAGCTCCATTGTAGATGTGTCTGTTGACACAGTCCTAGATGTTGAAGGTTGTTCAGACATGTTTAGTCTATCCAAAAGATTTCTTAGTGATTCGATAGGAACTTGCGATGAAAAAGAACTAACTTCTATAGTAGAAGGATGTAAGTGGATCCCAGTTCCAAAATGCACTAGAGTACTGGGTGGAAGATCCTCCACTATCTCTTCTATAGCAATCAATCCAGGTGGAAGAGGTAGACCGCGAGGTCCGTAAAATATTTCTGGTGCCAAAGAAGTTATAGACTCTGCAGCGACAAATGTTGGAGGGGTGACACTTTCCGAATCAGCCCTAGATTGAGCTAGTTCAAGAATAGAAGTGTTTACCATTACACTAGGATCAGTTCTAATGTCCTCTTGTAACTGTGGAACTTCCTCTGTAGAGGCAAGGGTACCAGAAATAATTGGAGTAACTGTAGTCTCTGACGATGTTGAAACACAAGTTTCAAATAAATCAGGTGTATTGGACTCAGTTAAACGAGAACTCTTTGCCCGGGATGGTTTCGTTTCCAGAGTCAAAGACGGTTGACTCATTAGTCTCCGCGAACGATGGGGTTTTGATTGACTTTCTTCCACGATTGTAGATTTCTTTATCAACTCAAAATAAAAAAGGGGAAAATTTTATTTCGAATTAAATGAATTTTATGACGCTTTGACACAACTTGCTTTTTCAATTTTTAAGAGTCGAGAAAAAGCTAAAGATGACTCTAGTCGCCTTCAATTTTTAATGAGCTTGAAGTGACAAGTTCTCAGATGTACCTTTTCTTTTAAGGAGTCTGAAAAGGGACGAAAGTGACTACTCTAGAAATCTAGGCAGAGGGATTACCAAACCAATCGCAAAACTGCAGAATACTTTTTATGGTATGACAGTCAATCTTCCCGAATACTGTATTCAATGAATTACGATCGATAAGGCGGCAGACATAGCTTCCTAAGGATAAAGGATGTAGCCTATTGTGGTCTCCCAATATATACTCGACGGTACGTGGGAGCACAAGTCCGTATTGGCACTTGTTGTCTCAAAGAGGAGGAATCACCCAACGTACGATGAAAGAGATAGTTACCAGGCTTTACGACGCTGGAATACATCTCTAGCCTAGACTTCTAAATGTTGTGCGTTACGTTTCAAAGCGTTTTTTATGTTCATTGAGGTTTATTTTATAGTTGATCTTTCTTAAGAAGTTTGCCTTTAAGGTTCACCGCGTGATGTAGATATACAATTCCTAAATATGCAATCTAAGATGATAAACAGTCATTTACTTTCTTTTTTAAATGAAAATCCTAGCTGCTAAGGAAAGAGAAATGAAATTCTTTCAACATAGAGCAAAGAGAACACACTAGATGCACTTTTCCTAAATCAATTTCAGCATGCAGTCTAAATGCAAATGCACATGCATGTATTGTTCTTCAATTTCCTTAATGTGAGAATGACAAAAAAAACTAAGTACAGATTTGAATTATTTTCTTTCAAAGCGACAGTACTAACAATTTTCTCTTCAAAAAAATGAAAGGAAAGCTAAGACAACACTTTGCGATTTCAAATTTAAAACTGTTCTCAACACTTGAAATACTATTAATTCAAATCAAATATAATGGCAAAAGTGTAATCGACTATCTGAAAGAGGAAGACTTTATGACACTTTTTTTCTTGACTGAGAACAACACTTGCGACATTTTCAAATCAAAAGACGACAGTTCGATTAAGCTACTATTTGCAAAGGAGAACTGTAAATGATGAAAAATACATAAAAAAACATTCACAATTCCTTATGATGGAGGCTAAAATAATGCAAAGGAAGATGGTTTCGACAATGATATACTGATCATAGATAGCAAAACTACTGAATAAATCTAAAGACAATGAAGAAAAAACCAAAATCTGGAGGCAGAAACAGTCTTAGTCAATCATCGCACCTGTAACACAGGGAAATAGGTATGCATCTCACCTACAATACATGGGAGGTGTGATGCATCCAGGTTGCCAAGAAGAGACAGTGCGATGGTCCAGGGACGAGACTAAGCTTGGTTTTCACTCACAGTTTGCAGCTAAGCTCAGGGGTTTAGGCTGAGTTAATGATTGTCAGTAAACACAAAGTATAAGGGCTGATCTAATGAGGTTATTTGAGCTACCACCAGGGCACTTAGGATGTTTGTAAGCTAGATGTTCAGTTCATAAACCAACCCGAAGATTGACTGAAGCAGCGTTGATCTACTTTGCAGTTGCATAGCAAAAGCAATTCAAAGGCTAGCTAGCTTAACTTCAGGCTCTATCTGTGGTTTATAAAGCAAACAACAATAATAAACAAACAAACTATTCGCTCCCCAGTGGAGTCGCCATTTTGTTATCGGGAAAACTAGTGTCCATTCAGAGCTTCTAGTTCCACTAAGACGGGTAGCTATCTTAGAAACAAACAAACTAAAGTTACTTGTGTTTTCCTTTATGAGAGATAGATGAGAGAGAAGCAGAGAGTACCAACCTCAGTATTTCGCTAGTCTCCTTGCTCGTTTCCTCTCTCCCTTGATAGAGCTTTCACCACTCCTTTCTCACTTGTCCCGCTTCAAAGAACACCTGTAGAGTCAAAGCAGCAAAATACCATCAAAGCATAGAGATCTATAACCATAAACAATGTAGGATCAGATGTACATTAACCACATAAATGCATATACAAATATAAGATTCAGAGATATACAAGCATATGGAGGAAAACTCAAATAGCTTTATTGATAGAAGTAGTAGAAGAGAGGATTACAACCAAGCTATCTGATCCAGCATCATCCTCCCAGCATGAAAGCCCTATTCACCTCATACAAAGCAAGATCACCCAACAATATCTTCAAATAGAAACCAACAACACTTCCTTGCAAATTACAAAATTCCATCCTCTGGATCTCTAAGATGAGGGATCCATATATAGATGTTTGCAGGAGAGTGAGTCAGCTTCTGGGATTTTGATTAGTGTCATTTCACTGATAGTTCTTGGTTCCACTTGGAGATTTCATGATCTCTTACTCATCCCTGGGCGAATTCAGAGAGGCAAGTGTCAAATGAGTAGTTTCTAGGAGATTCTTTGAGTTTCCACCTAGCAAACTACTTCTGCCATTTGTCTGCTCTCGCTCATTGCACCCTACAGAAGGGCTTTTCGATATGCATCACACCCCCCATGTGTAATAGGTGAGATGCATCGCACCCTCAGCATGGAGCAGTTTGTATGGTCCAGTTTTGACCAGTTCTGTGTAGTTTTTGAGGGAGAACTTCTGGGAAATAATGTAATCAACTAACCTTGTTCCTTTAGGGTATGAAACAACACTTTTAGGGGTTTAGAAGCCCTTGGTTTATGGATATATGTGATTGGGGTTGCAATGCCCAAATATGTCTATAATAATCACATTATAACCACAGTCTTCCAACACTGTTACAGAGATGAGATTCTTCTTTAGGTCTGGAACAAACATGACATATTTGAGGCGAAGAGGGGATCCAAACTCCCTCTTAAAGGTTACTATACCAATCCCAATAACATTGTACCTTCTGTCATCCCCAATATTAATATGCATATGGAGATCTTTCTCCTCCACGTCATCGAAAAACTCTCTACACCTTGTCATGTGGAGAAAGGAACCTTAGTCCAAGTACCACACACTCCCCATCATTGTGCTTGACATGCATGCGATAAGGGTGAAGTCTAGCTCAAACTATGAATCTAAGGTTTCACTTGTCACTCCTCCTAATTTATTCTTGATAGACTTTTTGTGTGGACACTATGTAGCAGAGTGACTGAATTTAGGATAATTGAAGCATTTTATATTGGACAAGTCTTTCTTCTTTCCCCCATGGCTGGATTCTGGTTTGGTTTGAGATTTATTCCCTTTTCCTTTCTTTCCCTTTCCAACCAATGAAACACTTTCTTCATCCTCTCCCCTGGATGAAATTCCATCTCTAGTATTTTGCCTAATCTCTTCTTGTACCAAATCGGGCCACAAGCATTTCCAATTTGGTAATTTCTCCCTCCCATTCACCAAACCCTGGAATTTGTAACAATTTTTGGGAAGGCCTAGAAGAGCTAGACTCACCAGGTCATCTTCTTTAACATTCACACCAACCCTTCCAAGCTCATCCTGAAGTTGTGTAAATATGGTGAGATACTACGAAATAATGTCATTCTTCTGCATCTTGATGTTTCAAATTTTGTCTTTGAGGGCCAATTTTCTATGATCAATGTCATTCTCAAATAGCTTTGTTAGTGCCTTCCACATTGTGAAAGGAGTTTATTTTCCATGGATATTTGAGACAATGTGGTCTCACACTACCTCCAAGATTATTCTTCTCACCTTGGCTACATATTTTTTCCATTAGGCTAGGTTATGGGCATCAAATTCCACTGGTTTTGCGACATATTTCTTGATGTATTCTAGCAATCAATTGTCATGAAGTGCTACCTCCATTTGATCCTTCCATGCAGGGAAATTCAAGATTCCTTCCAAGGCATACTCTAATCTCATTCCATTGAAGGCCACTCTCCCAACTTTGAAGAGATCCTGCTACACTGAAGCTGCAAATTCGAACCTCTTAAGGAACAACTTCGAAATTCCTGTTCTAATGTGAATCCTACTTTGATACAATGTAGAAATATGGTGATAGAATTATAAATTATCAATAAATTTAATCTAAAATCAAGAGACACAATTCTACTCTAATGATCTGCATAATTTAATTCATAATTTAGAACAACATTCACAAACATACAATAAGAAAAACCACACGTGCAAAATATTTTTCTAGGGGAACTGATCCAAGGTCTTTTGCTTATAAATGCATCAGAATTGCATATAACAGAACTTATTAACTATGGAACTTAAAAGCACATAAAATAATGTAGAAATAACATGATAACCAAGAAACCATGACACAAAGATTTGATTACAGAGTTCGTCCAATTCAGACTACGTCTTCGAGCCCTCCTCAGGAGTGGGGAGGCCTTCTTTCATTAAGTGGCATAAAAGAGATAAAAGTACAAGCAACATTCAATTACAATCCTTATACCTCCAAGCTGGAAGATGGACAAAGAATGGATAGCCCAACTTCAGAAACAGGCAATACCACTGAAAACGTGGCAAAAAATCATGCAAAAACACTTATCTGAACACCCAATTCGGATAACCAGACCTTCTGCACCTTCTCAGAACCTCCCTGCTGCTCAAGTCGAGGTCCGAGCCTGCTGCTAGATCAAGGTCTGCTACACACAATGGCTTTTGAACTAATCTTCTAGTCTTCTCCCCCTCTTTTCCTATGTGGACAATCCAATATATATATCCTGGTGGCTAACTTTTCAATTTTTGGGAAGTTCCCAACAAATGACAAGTTTTAGCAAGCAGTGTTTCCAACAGAGATTCTCAGGGCCGCAAATAATATGCAGGTAATAAAACCTATTTAAACATAGGAAAACCATTTTAAAAATGTTTCCCAATGAATCTGTGTATTACCTGAATCCCGACAGTTTTATCGGCATTGATAACCCATCGCAAATCGAAATCAGTTGGAACAAGGGTGATCCTCCATACGGGTTGTTGCATTATGCAATCTGATGGACCCAGTGAGTTTTCAAACCCACACTCTATACCATATTTCATCTGGTAGCATCGGTGTGTTGCAATCAGCGGAACCGATAGATCTTAATGTTTTACGAACATGGAACTGTGCGATATGTGATTGCGATATTGCAATCGCAACCTTGACTGCCAAGGCCGACTCTGTAGAGAGCTTCCATGTGTGATGTGTGATTACATTCATCGCATCACACCCTCCCTTGCTTGGGGACGATTTGTAAAACCATCGACCTCTACCTTTTTGCGATCAGCGAAATGCGGGACCAATGGAAGCCTGTCACTTAACAATTCCCCATTCGCTAAGAGTTATGCCACGTCACTTCCTCCTTCCACTTGTCCAAGTCAAACTTGATCTTTAACTTGTTCTAGCTTCTTCATAGGAACTCGGATTTGAGTTCCATTCACACTGTTGGAATTAAGATGACAAGCAATTCGATCTTATGCTAAGTTCATATAGTTTCTGCCACTTTGATTTTTGTGCCTTCTTACCATTCCACTGGTACTTTTTAGAGATCCACCTAGATCAATCCTCCCCGCAAAGAGATTTTGGACTACCAAAAGCCTTTTCAGTCTATTGGAAATTGAGGAAATTGTTCCCTCACTTTTTCTTTCTCCATCCATCAAGCTTTACTTAGATGCATTCCTTTGAAGCCAACACAAATGTACTCCACATCTCTCCATTGTGAAGTTATGGTTTTCTTGTCAAGTATGATATCTTCAGACAACTTGTCTAGATACTCTGGTGCAAAATCTTCCACTATAGGAATCCGTGCAACCTCTTCAGTATCCATAATCAATAGAGGTTCATAAAGCTTCAGGTTTTCAACATTTACTACTGAATATATTTGCATATAAGCAGACAAGTCAAGACAAAAATCATTGCCTCCAATCTTTGCCAATATGGTGAAGGGACCATATCGAATGGGTCTCAATTTCTTCCCTTCTCCCTTCATTATATCCTTGCTGATGTGGAGCCATAGCTTGCCACCAACTTGAAACTGATGGTCAAATCGATGCTTATCATGTCGAGCTTTATATTGAGCCTGACCCTTCTCCAACTTCTCATGTACTAACTGATGAATGACCTATATCCATTTAATAAAATTTCATGCTTTGTCCCTATCATCTCATCCATTTCCATCCTCATCTTTCCCAAAGACCATGTCTAAGGACGACAAGATCTACGCTCTGGTCTTGGTTCGACAACATTCTGATCACTTTAATTTTTGACCCTTTCTGAGTCCTTTGGGACTTCTTCCTGTGTCTGGAGCCACCTGGATCAATCCTCCCCAATGAGGAACTTTTGGTCCTCCAAAATCATGAAAAATAATCTGCAATTCTATGTACCTTGTCTGCATCACAAGCGTCCTGAAAAGGTCTCGCTTCCATCTCCTTCACCTTTGTTCTTCGGAGCCTTAAGCAATGAGCCAACACCCGCAACCTCTACAACCTATAGTACGTTGTTTTTGCAAATTACATGCTTGAATTTCATAACCAACTAATGACCCAAGCATCCCAAACTTGCCATGAGTTTATAACACATACTCGATAATCAAGTTTATATCAAACTGGAAACAATACCCCAACTATGAAAACAAGGCCAACATATCATTGTTGCTCCAACAAGTGATGGGAAACACATCATCACTGCAACATATGTTATGAAACTAGCTCACAAAAAGATAGAAAAGATAGATCAATGCCTTAGAAATAAGCCTTTTCAAGGGGGAAACCTCCTTTACATTACACAAATGAACAATTCTTGGATGATACAAATGACAAGACTTCCTTTCTACATATAGGAGTCTAACAGGTCATAATATAATCAAAGCCGACATAACAATAATAATGTAAGGGCACAATAATAACAATATGGGGACTACATGGGCACAACAATATAATAAGGGGGTTGTACTAATAACAATAAGGGGTTACACTAGGAGTATAGGGACCTAACATGCCCCTCTCCTTTGAAAAGTGTTGTCATCAACGCTTGAGTAGTTCTTGATGCTTCTGTATAAAATTCTTGTCCTCCCATGTGGAATCTTCAGCAGGTAAGTTCTTCCACTTAATGAGAGACTCTAAAATTGATCAATTTCGTAGCTGTCGGGTTCTTATTTCTGTGATTGCTCCAGGCTCCAATATGATTTTTACTTCCTCATGAAGTTCTAGAAATATTGTTTGAACTGGTGTCTTCTGCAAATTTTGAATGAGTTGCCACACTTCTTCGTCCTTCTTCCATTCACCCCTTGCTTCATTTATCCAATCTGGTTGGATAGCACAAAAGAAAGCTTCCACATCCTCATCCTTTCTTAAGAGTGCATCTGCCACAACATTTTGCTTCCCTTTTTTGTAGATGATTTCAAAGTCATAACCCAACATCTTTGTGACCCATTTTTGTTACTCTTCAGAGGATAATCTTTTTTCGAAAAAGTATTTAAGACTATCACGATCTGTTTTTACCTTGAAGTGTCTTCCCATTAGGTAGGGTCGCCATTTCTTGAGTGCATGTAGTATTGCCAACATTTCCTTCTCATAAATAGCTTTGTGTAAATACTTTCCTTTGATTGGATGACTTTCGAAAGAAATTGGTCTTTCATCTTGCATTAAAACAACACCAATTTCATTTCCTAAAGCATCACATTCCACAATAAAGGTTTCTGTGAAGTCCGGTGTAGCTAAGACTGGTGCTTGGCATATTGCCTCTTTATGATGTTCGAAGGCCTTTGTTGCTTCTAGAGTCCATGAAAATGCATCTTTCTTCAATAATGTTGTTAGAGGTGCTCCTATTCTCCCATAATTATTAACAAACTTGCGATAATACCCTGTCAACCTAAGAAATCCTCGCAGATGCTTTATGGATGTGGGGATTTTCCATTCCTTAATGGATTTAATTTTGCTAGGGTCTACCTTAACACCTTCATGAGATACAATATGACCCAGATATTCCACCTCTTTTACTCCAAAGAAACATTTGGAGCTTTTTGCATATAATTGTTCTCCTCCAATAGTTTGAGCACCCTGTAAACTTGTTGAACATGATCCTTCCAAGACTTGTTGTAGATTAGTATATCATCAAAAAATACTAGCACAAATTTTCTAAGGAACGGTTTGAAAATGGAATTCATCAAACCATGAAATGTAGAAGGTGCATTGGTAAGGCCAAAAGGCATGACCAAAAATTCCTAATGACCACCATGAGTTGTAAATGTTGTTTTCAGGATGTCTTCAGTTTTCATTCTGATTTGATGATATCCTAAATGAAGATCCAACTTGGTGAATTAAATTGATCCATGAAATTGATCCAATAATTCATCAATGACAGGAATGGGAAATTTATCTTTAATAATGAGCTTGTTGAGCTCCCTATAATCCGGACACATGCGCCATGACCCATCCTTCTTGTGCATCAATACTACTGGAGTAGAGAAAGAACTTTGATTAGGTTGAATTATACCAACCTCTAGCATTTTTGCAACCATACTTTCAATTTCACTCTTTTGGGCATAGGGATATCTGTAAAACCTGATGTTTGGAGGAACATTTCCTGGAATTAAATGAATAGAATGATCATGATCACGAATAAGTGGGAGGCCTTTGGGAGTCTCCAATACCTTGGAATGATTATTCAAGACTTTTTGGAGATCTAGAGAAATAGATTATTTTGATGTGGGAACCTCTAGCAAACATAATTTTTCAATTACGCCTCATTTTTCTTTCTTTAGAAGATTTGTCAGTCAGTTAGAGTTGATTATCTTTATCGGTTTCCCTATGATACCCCTCAATTCAACTTCCTTTCCTTTTGAGTAAAATTTCATGAAAAGTTCTTGAAAATTAAAAGCTATTGTACCGAGGGATTGTAGCCATTGGACTCCTAGTACAACATCAACACCACCCATTGGAATGGAAAGCATTGGGACATTCAATATATATTCTCCCATGGATAACTTGATATTATGGCACTTTCCAGAGAAATTTATGGTTCCTCCACTTGCAACCATCACTTGACACTCTAGTGCTGGATATAGGAAGCAATTCAATTCCTTGGCTATCTTACAATGAATAAAATTATGCATACTGCCCGAATCAATCAACACTATTAACTTTTTCTTCTTGATATGTCCTTCCATCTTGATAGTTTGATGAGTGGTAATTCTAGCAAATGCATTACAAGATATGGTTAGATTCATTTCTTCTTTCTCAATATGATCTTTCACTTCTTGAACCTTTTTCTTCTTGATATGTCCTTCTATCTTGAGAGTTTGAGGAGTGGTAATTCTTTCCAATGCTTTACAAAATACGTTCAAATTCATTTCTTCTTTCTATGGGGTTGGTTCCTGGTGTATATCCTCTTCTTTTGATGTTTCTTGATCCTTTTCTTCCTCCTCTTCACAATCTATGTAAAATAATTTCTTCTCAGCACACTTATGACCTTTAGTGTATTTGCTATCACAAATGTAACAAAGTCCTTTTTCTCTTTTTTCTTCCAATTGTTGTCATGTAAACCTTGTAGGTTGTGGAAGGCTAGAAGAAAAAACACTTCCATATTTATAGTTATGAGTGGTAGGATTCCTTATTTCCATAATTCCGCTTTCAATTTTTCTTACCAACCTGAATGTCTTCTCCAATGAATTAGGTTCCCAAAGACGAACCTCAAGTTGAATGTTATCCTTTAAAGTCCCTATGAAGACATCAATCATTTTCTTCTCTAGAATATCATTTACCCTTATATTCAATTTTTTGAAATCCTCAATGTGCTCTACCATTGAACCCTTTTGTTTGAGATTTATCAATTGGCTAAAGAAGGTGTTACTCTTTGTATCCTCATAATGTGCTATCATTTCTTCTGTGAAAATTAACCAAGTGACAAGTTCTTTACGAGAAAACAACCCTTTATACCATAAAATTTGATCCAATTCTAAATATGAATATGCAATACCTACCTTTTGTAATAGTTGCATCTCATGTAGATCAAAATATTGCTCTGGATCTATAGTATCCAATTTACCAAATCCTTGCCATCAAACTTCCTCATATTTCCTTTTCTTGATTTTAGGACCTCGATCTTGAAACTAGAGTAACTTTGTAATTTCGGATTTTCCAGTTCTAAAATTGTGACCTGTAGTAGCCCTCTCCGTCCCCTTTCCAATGCCACCAGTTTGATTGAAATTGGATTCTCCAAGAAAGAGTTATGCACAATCTCCCAAGATGACCTAATTATATACATTTTCAAAAGAGTGAACTTGTATGAATTGCCACGTGTCACTGTTTTGACCTTCAGATATGAAAAATATAAACAGGAAACTAAAGTCCGTCCTCTTTCTATGACTTCTTACGAAATTTTAATCTGATTCTCAAAGAGAAAGTTATGACGATTTTCCCAAGGTCACTTGTTTAAGATGTAATTTGGGAATCTACAAAAACCCTAACTTCCTCATATCATATATCCGAAAATATAGCGATCCAAGATTTGAAATTTAGACCCAAGGTTTAAACCAATTTCTCCTCAAATGGTTTTTTTTTTAGCTTCTGAAACTTCGTAGCGAAATATTTATAGCGAAAATTCTACGATGACCTCTTTTAGATGAAATCCTAGGTCTTACAAAAACCATAACTTCCTCAAATCATATCTACGAAAATATAGCGAGACAAGCTATGAAATTTGGACGCAAGTTTCAGTGTGATTTCAGCTCAAATGGATTTTTTTTAGCTTCTGAAACGTAGTAGAAAAAAGTTATAACGAAAATGCCACAATGACCTGTTTGGAGCGGCGAAAACCCTAGAATCCAAAGCTCTGATACCAAATGTTAGGAAACCAGCTCACAAAAAGATAGAAAAGATATATCAATGCCTTAGAAATAAGACTCTTCGAGAGGGAAACCTCCTTTACATTACACAAATGAACAATTCTTGGATGATACAAATAACAAGACCTCCTTTCTACATATAGGAGTCTAAGGGGTCATAATATAATCAGAGCTGACATAACAATAATAATGTAAGGGCACAATAATAACAATAGTGGGCTTCTATGGGGTACAATAATAACAATATGGAGACTACATGGGCACAACAATATAATAAGGGGGTTGTACTAATAACAATAATGGGTTACACTAGTATTATAGGGACCTAACAACATATGATTTACAACAATAAGGCCAAACACTATTTTGTTTTGACAAGTGATGGAAACATGACATTACTTTCACAATTTATCATGCAACTCAAAATAAGACCAGACATCATTGTTTCCTAATAAGTGATGGAAAACACATCATCACTTTTACATTTTAAAATGCAACAAATGATTTACAAAAGCATGACCATGACAAGCTAACATATCTAGAAACCATTTTTCACTTATCGACATGAATGGGTCACCCCCCTGTGGTGGTTTTGCTTGTCGAACAATTGTTTCACCCAGTTCATGCACCGACACTTTGTCTTTAAGGCGCTGCTCTAGATGGAGCCTCCAACATGTGGCCCTTTGATGGTCACCTCTGCTGCAATGACTACAATACATTTTCTTCCTCTAGATTTGCTTAACCTGCTGTTTAGAGGGTCGTTCATGCCTCCTCCTTTCATATGCTGCTATTCTTTTCCAACACTTAGAAAATGTATGGTTATGTAATCCACAAAAGGTACATGTTTTTAGATGCCATGTTTTATGTTCATCATCAACAACATTATTATAATCGAAATGAACATTCGAATATCGAAACTGGTTATACCTTTCCTTACTGCTTATGATGTCATTATGGCGATGAGAGCTTGCCTCAGCTCTTTCCCTGCAATGGAAACTGCCATGGGATGATGGGGATGTGTTCCTATCATTCTCTTTCTTCAACAATTTTGATGATGTCTCGGAAGAATCTGACACCTTCGAGCATTCTCCCTTGATGTATCTCAAGCCTGCAAATTGAAGTCTCTGCACAACCTCCACTGGTTGAGTTATGCCTTGGTTGTTAACACCAAGTTCTTTTTCCTCTTTGTACCTCATCCTGGTAAGGAGCCTCATGTTTTTCCTTGTAATTGGTATCTCCACATCTCCAATAGAAATCATATTATGTGAAGACAAAACTGAAAGGAAATCAACATCTTTTACCTTCACTGTGGAGTTGGAAAGAACTGATGAGGACTGCTCATCATCTAGTGTTGGTGGTTTGTTGTCTGTCTTGGCGGATTCCCCAACTTCTTTCCTAACATACCCAAGTCCTGCCTGATGGGGTAATTCTTCTACTATGATGGGGTTGACAATGCCTTGGCCATTAATGCCCAAGCCTTTTCCTTCATAACCCATTTTCTTCAACAGCGTGGAGCCAATTCGTATGGTATGATTTTCAAAAACCGCGAAATCATCATCAGGACACATACATGAATTTAGAGAATTACTTTTTACCTCACATGGGTCACGCTGCAGCTTTTCCAAGGCCTCGTCCTTAGCTTGCAGTTATTGTAGCAAACTATGTTTTCCCTTTTCTCTTCATGTAGAAGCATCTTCAATTCAACGTTCTTTGTTTGAAGGTTCTGTTTGTTCTGCTTTAGTTCTTCCCGGACCTCTTTCGTGGCTCGCAACTGAAGCTGCAATCGCTCCTTTTCCTCTGTCTCTTTTTGTAGAGCTTCATACATTATTTCCACCCTTTTCGAAATTTTGAGCATGGTCTCGTACATTGCTTTTTCATCCTCTGTCGTTGCACGTTCCATTGTTCACACTTGCAATTCAGATCCATGCAAAGACTGCTCTGATACCAAACTTGATCTGAGTTGACTCAACTCCCAGATTTAACCAAGATCTTTTACTTTTGTGATGTGATTAAAATTGTATTTAAAATAGTATAATTGAACATATATGCATGCTGTAAAGAAGAAGGAACATGACAATCATCAGCAACATAAAACTCAAAACGTTGATAATGGAGTTCGTCCAGGAGGGACTACGTCTCCGGGCCTCAGTGTCCAGACGGTGTAGGCCGCTGCATTAAGTGTTGTCAATAGTGATGATGTACATAGGTGGTGGTGTCGCTATCATACAAGGAAAATGCCCTCATACATGAGTGGCCCCAATAGGTGTTCCACTACATGAACTCTCATTCAAAAAGGACTCCTATCAGTATGACCTAAATTCATGCATGATGATAATGAGCATCCCGCCAACATGGCATAAAAGGGATCTCAATGCAAATATACATGGCCACACATGAGTATCCCATCAACATAACAACAAAGGGATCTCAAACAAAACATGATGAATCATGACAACAAGTATATCTCACAGATGATTCTGCATCACATCAAGCAGGAATCATGAAACAAGTAAGGAAACAAGATCCCACATCAAACATCAAACATGGATCTATGCAACACAATGCATCTCATCACAAAAAAAAAGTACATGAACATATTGCATATACCTCACATCCTGGTGTCATCTGAAGAAAAGGATGTCAAACTGCTGAAGCTGGTGGTACCATCAATCTCACGGCGTCGAATCGCATGGAAATGATTGCTCGCACATGAATGTTGACAACTGCACTCCACTTTGAAAAGTGGCCGTAAAATAGAATGACCAAATGGAAAATCTGAATGCACCATCAAATTTGTGGCGTTGAATAGTGAAAAATCAACTGTAAAATTTCTAAATTCTAAGAAAGTGGAAATCTGGGGCTTAAGGAATCTTTTATATTCCCCCTAGATTCCTCAAAGATTCCATCCTCTGAGTCATCTGAAGATCTATTGCTCAAATCAAAATTCTGACTGCGCCATCAGGTTCGTGTCGCTGAGAGATGTAGGATAGACATAAAATTTGTCCAATTTGGACACTGGCAAAATTTCACCCTCTTGAGAATTTGGCTCAATCATGGTTCCCCCTACTCTTTTCCCAAGTTCATGGTTCCACATGCAAAAATTAATTAAAAAATTCTACCTCGATTTCTGTGCCACATTCTGCCTCCTGGAACTGCATCATGGTTCCATTCTCCGTTCCACACCTTCGTTCTCAAATCCGTCGTTTGATCCCCTCATGTACTGATAAAATGGTTTTATAGATGATTTCATGGGCAAAGTTACCAACATTCGTTGTTGGCGTGTTGGTAAAAACTGTTAGTTTTTTAACAAGGGGTCAGGGGATCAAATCCCACCCCTTCCAGGGGGCCAACCATGTGGTCGAGCGGGTTCGATTCCCACCGGCCCAAATATATACGATACGCTTTATTTAGAGGGTGGGGGCATCGGCCGGGTCCACCAGAGGTGGCCCACTCACAACCCAATGTAATATTAATGTGGTGTGTGGTGGTTAAGGGGGGCCTGCGGGGGTCATGGCCCGTCAGCCCATTTTAATTTTTTAAATTTGTAATATATGTAAAATAGGCGAGTGGGTGGCAGGGGTGGTGGCTTGCCACCCATATTTTTTTATATATATATTTTAAACATAATAGCAATTTTCCAAAATTTGGAAAATTGGCCGTAGGAGTGCTTTCATCAGCTCAAAAAATTCTCCTGGAATTCGTCCTAGGTTGGCCGGAATCCAATGGCCGGGTTTCAGTGAAATTGTTCCCTCCTTAAGCCTGCTGAGTCATCCAAGTCAACCTTGAACTTTGACTGCCTCTAACTTTCGCATATGAGCTCGGTTTGACGAACCGTTCGCAACGTTGTGATCAGGATGATGAGATCTACGCTCTAGTCTTGGCTTGAAAACATTTTGATCAATTTTATTTTTGACCCTTACTGAGTCCTTTGAGACTTCTGCCTGTGTCTGGAGCCACCTTGATCATACATCGTGTGATCAGTGAGTTTGCTAAGGCATACATTTTGTGATCAACAAGTTTCTTGAGGCACACATTGAGTTTTCCTTATTCACACCTTCTGTGGTAAATCAAGTTATCCATGACACTATACTTTTGTGGTTTTCAAGCTAACTATTACATCATACCTCTATGGAATTTGAGTTACCTATGGCAATGCATATGGATAGACATATGGAATCTTGTAAACAAATTTGTGGCAGAGTTCATGTGGACAGTTGATTGTAGGAGGGTTGACTTGGCACTTGGGTAATTGGTTTGTGGCTTGGATTTCTCTTGTTGACAAATATTCTATAAAAAAGGATTGATGGGCTTTCCCATTGTGGGTTTTTCCCTGCCCCTTAACCTAACTTCTAGTGTTTATTGTCCTTTTGTGCACTATGATCTTTACTTTCTTGCATAATTAAATGTATAATTTCTCGATGACATAATTGAATGGAGAGAATTCTAAAAGTGAACATATATATCCGTCACAAGTAATTATCATGATTATAAATTCAACATTGCAACGAAATTTCGACATATAGAAAAGTGGGAGACAATCACATA
Organism: Pinus tabuliformis; assembly: GCA_031772625.1. NCBI lineage: Eukaryota > Viridiplantae > Streptophyta > Pinopsida > Pinales > Pinaceae > Pinus > Pinus tabuliformis. Next base: position 1,444,522,676 of record CM062816.1, read on the forward strand.
AATCTTAATTTTAAGTCTAATATCATACAATTTTAGTTACGAAACGGATTATATAGATTTGTTGAGATTAGGAGAGCACTAAGAAGCCATAAGGAATCCATTCCAGGTAATAAATGTGCTATTGTAGTAGATACATGGAGAATGTAGGAACATTATAATAACCTTTGAAATGGTTTCAATGATGGGAAACTTGGTTCAATTCAAATGCCAAATCTCGAATTTGGAAGAAAATTGTGTTATGCTCTACATTAGGGTTATAATTTTTCCAAATGGATAAGTTAGATACATCCAATTAGGTTCAATCTATTAAATCACGCTATGGGGTTTTAAAGGATGATGAAACTATTCATGAACTTCCATAAACATAAGAAATTGTCAAAATGTACTTAGATTCAACCAGTGTGGGTTAGAATGATGTGGCAATTAGGCATGTTTTTAGTTAGATTTGCATCCTTAATATAGTTACCAATCAAACGAGACCCGTTTTTTTGAGGTAGCAAAAAATCACTCGATTTTGAAAAATAGTGGTTAAATGACCTAGTACCCATTTTTTTGAGGTAGCAAAAAATCACTTGATTTTGAAAAATGGTGATTAAATGTCCTAGTAGCCGTTTTTTTGAGGTAGCAAAAAATTACTCGATTTTGAAAATGGTGATTAGAATACTCCTTTTTTTTTGGAGCATATTTTTACCACTTTACTTTTTTTTATGTATCAAGCATGAACAATTTTTTTAAATGTTAGTGATTTTCATGATGATTTTGAAAAGTGTTCAAAAGATTTTTTTACAAGGCTTATTTTTTCCTTGGCTATTGATTTTTTAAATGTTAGTGATTTTCATCTTGATTTTGAAAAACGCTGCCCTTTTTGTTTGAAGGGCTTAGTTTTTATACTTTAAATTTTCTAATAAATTAAGTGTGGATAATTTTTTTTAAATGTTGGTGATTTTAAACATAAATAAATAAATAAATAAAATTATATATATATATATATATAAAGAAAAACAAAACAAAAAAACTATAAAAATGTAAAAATAAAAGACAAAAATAAAAAATAATAAAAACATGTTAGTAATAAAACATATATATATATATATAAAACAAAAATAAAAAAATATAAAACATAAAATAAAAATAAAATAAAAAAACATGACAAAAAAATCAAATACAAAAAAATATATAAAAAAACAAAAACAAAACACCTGTAAAAATATAAAAAAAAAAAAAAAAAAAAATTAACTCGTAAAAAAATGAATAAAAAATTAAAGAAAGAAAAAAAAAATTAAAAATATATATATATATATATAATTTTTTTTCATTCATATATATATATATATAATTTAAAGAAAAACTTTTAGCCCCAAGGGATAGCTCAAATGGTCGAGTTCCCGTTGCTAAAGCACTTTCCCAGTATGGGAGGTCACGGGGTCAAATCTCCTCGACGCCCTCGGGGTTAGGCATGTTAAGATTGGCCGACGGGTAGATCCCTTCGGGATATTTTCCCGTGAATGTAGCGGCCACTTAGTGACCGTGAACCACAGCTTAAAAAAAATAATTTAAAGAAAAACAAATTGAACCCAAAAAAATAAAAAATAAACCTCATTTAAAAAATAATAATTACCCAAAAAATTAAAAAAATTAAAAATTAAATATAAAAATTTAAAAACAAAATTAAAAAAAAATAAATTAATTAATTAATTAAAAAAAAAAAAAACTAATATCATTATTAGTTTTGTTATTGTAATTGTAGTGATAATTTATATAAGAGTTATGTGTTTAGATATATAGAGTTTATGTGTTTATAATAGATGGAAAATGTTGTGCTAGTTTACATGTTAAAAATAAATAAATATTTTAAAATTGTTTTATTTATAAAATTTAAATTTTAAAAATGGTATAAAATATTTAATATTCATCAAGTGTTATAAGTTTTTTATATTATTAAATATAAAAATAAATGAAATTTAAGATTTACAATTGTTAATGCAAAATTATATGAAGTGGGTTTGGAGGAAATTTAGACAATTTGCCACAAGTTAAATGAAAACAAGTGAATGTAACATGTTTATAGCGGCAAAACTATTTCTTAATAAGAATAAGTCTAAATACTAGCACAACTACATTAATGAATATGGTTGAGATATGTCATATGCATTAGCTTATTTAAATGTAGACACACTATGGTTTAAATTCAAATTTCATTTAACTATATATTAACGCAATAAAATCATACAAATTGAAATAAAACCAAAAAAAAATGAACTACCTCAATTTACTTTACCTGTAAAATTTTCATACAACTTTAAATTACACATTGAAATTGAACCAAAACAAAAATTAGCTACCTCAATTTACTTTTTGGTGTCGTGATGCCGCTGGTGATTCTCACAGCGGACTCTCAATTCTGTAAACGCCTGTGAGGTCATTAGCTACCTCAATTTACTTTTTGGTGTCGTGATGCCGCTGGTGATTCTCACAGCGGACTCCCAATTTTGTAAACGCCTGTGAGGTCGTGATGGGATGGGACAACTGTCAGGCAATACTGTGGATAGCGAGTTTAATGGGTGGATAAATAAATTATATTTAAATTTAATAGATTATTTTTGGTTTGAAATTGAAAATTTCTATAAATATTTTTCATATTAATAAATAAAAAATATTTTTAAATCAAATCAATTTATTGTATTAAGGGTTTTGTGATCTTTATCAAGTTTTTGAAACATGTTTTCGGTCATAATCACATTAAAATTTATTTGTCCAAGCATTTCTGCTCAAAAAGTGTGGTTCATTGTAAGGATAAGATGAAGAATAAAATCATGGCAATCAGTTAAGTAAAGATACTCATTATTCAAACCACTGGAAGTAAATGTTATTTTTAAATAAGAAAACAACTACTTTTAATTAGACCAAAAAAAAGTTAATTAATTAATTAATTTGTTTATTAAATTTATTTATTTAAATATATAAACTTATAATTAACTAAAATTTCTTTTAACTATATTTATATATAAACATATTTATTTGTATATATCAAATTTTATTAAATAAAAACTAATCAATATTCTTTAAAATCAATTTTATTTTTTATTTTTATTTAAAAATCGAAATTTCCAAACACAATTCCAATAACTAAAATTTTAATTTTAAAATTTTTAACATTTTGATTTAGACTTCACCTCGTGAAACTTCATTTCATGATTTTATTCGATACCCAATCCATATTTAGAAAATGTATGGATATGCAATAGTTTTTAAAGACCCTACCAAAGTGATAATTTTCTTGTCTACATTCCTACCACCAGCTGTACCATAAATGTAACCTCCACAGCTGCACATGGTGACAAGACGTTCTGACCGACTCGTGCTTGTAAGGCATGGCATGATATTTGCATAGGCATAGGCATAGGCATATTTGCTCCACACCTTAATAATTGATTGAGAACAAAATCTGATACCTTAATAGTTTGATTCCATTATCAATCGTTCTGAAACCTGAGAAACAATGGAATGGAGCACGGAGTATGCAGCAGGAACTGTGACACTGGTTCTCTTAGTCATTATGTTATTCAAAATGAATTGGAGATCAGGTGCCACACGCCCACCTGTAGCTGCAACAATGTTTGGTATAATCCATCAATTTTAAATGCCTTCATGACTTTGTTCTTCATCATCACAGGCGCCATAAAACATACAGGATACCTTATCCTACCTTCAGCTATGTTGTCACCACTTATCCTGCAAACGTGGAGCACATCCTCAGATCTAATTTTGCAAACTACATCAAGGTCAGCTTTCTGCTGTATTTTGAGTCGTGTGTGTCTATATATATATATATGCTTATGAATGCTTATGGTTTCTTTGTTTTGAAAATTGATGACAGGGAAAACCCCACCATGACATTATGGAAGACCTTTTTGGAGATGGTATTTTCAGCGTTGATGGCGAGCTGTGGAGAGAACAGCGAAAATTAGCTAGTTTCGAATTCTCTACCAAAGTGTTGAAGGACTTCAGCAGTGTTGTTTTTCGGGAGACTGCAGTAAAACTTTCCAAAATCTTACTGGAAAAATTTCGAACAAAACAAACCGCAGAGATGCAGGCATGTTAAATCATTCACATATCTCATACGCTGCAGTAAAACTTTCCAAAATCTTACTGGAAAAATTTCGAACAAAACAAACCGCAGAGATGCAGGCATGTTAAATCATTCACATATCTCATACGCTCCGAAAAATTATAATTACAGTTGAATTTCTTGTTCTCCCTTGTGTGGATACTGATCTATAGCAAATAGCAAGATGCAAAATCATATTAATAATTCTCTTATGGATAAATGGCAATTATAGGGTCTGTTACTGAGATCAACAATGGATGGATTCTGTAAACTGGGGTTTGGGGTGGACATCAACAGCTTAACAAATACCAAGTCTGGAGCAGAGGCATCTTTTGCAATGGCTTTTGATACTGCAAATGCTTTGCTTATGTGGCGTTATTTTGACGTTTCTTGGAAATTAAAAAGATACTTCAATTTGCTGTCAGAGGCCACCATGAAGGAGAACATCAAAACGGTGGATGCTTTTGTGTATAACGTCATTCAGAGCAGAAAACATGAGATTTCTGTCCAGAATGACTATGTAAGAGAATACCCACACAAGCCTTCGTTCTGATTTGCAACTTATCTTTTCAAATTTTTACTGTCTACTAGTGCTGGTACTCATGATGACCTTGTTTCTCTGGCATTGGCCTTCAAATATATTTACAGGTGAAACCGGACATACTCTCTCGCTTTATTGCACTCACAGAGAAACAACCAGAGAATTACTCTGATAAGTATCTACGAGATATTATTCTGAATTTCTTAATAGTTGGCCGGGACACAACTGCACTTACCCTTTGTTGGTTCTTTCATTTGCTTTGCAAGCATCCGGATGTTGAAAAAAAGCTTCTTCAAGAAAGTCATGACCTGGTCTTGAAGGAGAATGAATGTTTGACCATTGAAGAGTCTATTAGTATGTTCTCTCAAAGTCTGACACATACAGTACTGGATAAGATGCACTATCTCCATGCAGCTTTATCAGAGACCTTACGCTTATACCCAGTTGTTCCTCTGGTAAGACACTGCCCCATCTTTTTTCAGGCATTTAGGTAACCTTAACAGTCTTTTGACTTTTTATTGTCCATGAGGTAATTGTATCTATATAGCCTCGTTTCTCGTCTAGTGAAATTGTATTGGAATTCCTGCGAGGCTATGGTCAAATATTATATCACATTTCCTTCTCATTTGTGGGCTTTCTCTTATGCCTTGTCTTTTGGAAAAGGATGGGCAAATTCATTTCAATTTGGATTCCTATCCTGAGATTCGGGTCTGCGGGATTCAGTATACTTTGTTTTCCATTTTGTTTGAATTTTTACGGATCCAAGATTATGGCTGATATTTAATTGACAAAACCATTAAATGTAGGATGGAAAGCATGCAGTTTCTGAGGATATCCTTCCCGATGGATTCAAAGTCAAGAAAGGTGATATGGTCGCCTATGTTCCTTATTCTATGGGAAGGATGACGTACCTCTGGGGCAGTGATGCGGAGGAGTTTAGGCCTGAGAGATGGCTTCATAATGGGATTTTTCAACCCGAATCACCATTCAAGTTTACTGCATTTCAGGTAAAAATGGCGTAACCATGACATTTAATCTTATGAAAACACGCCTCTGACGATAACTGGAAATCGATAACGTGTACGCTTGGCTTGCAGGCAGGACCTCGCATGTGTCTGGGCAAGGATTTTGCTTACATGCAAATGAAGATTGTTGCAGCTGTACTTATCCGTTTCTTCAAATTTGAATTAGTGGAAGGAATGGAAGTGAGATATCGTCCTTCACTGACACTCCATATGAGTGAGGATGGATTAAATCTGCGTGTCAAGCCTAGATTAGATTAGATTGATGAGTACAGTTTTATATCAAAGTAAGGCATACTGTACAATATTGAAAGCTTTCCTCAGTTGTACACAATTTGGCATTTGCTTAGCTATTTCGCAGGTTTAGGTTTTATGTAATTGAAGGCATGTTGTATACTGAGTCGTAAAATGTTAAAACCCTATAGTAGTACAGATGGAAAACATTTCATTGAACATCCTGAACACGTATTGGGCAAAGAGCAATGCCCATAATAAAATTCATAGCGCCTCGTGTAGTCGTATGCGCTGATCTGGGATACCGAGTTTACAGTTTGTCTAGCAACAAATTTCTTTATATTCTGATGAAATGTTGAAGTAAAATAATACAGGAAACTTGAGTGACTTTTTTCTATGCAACTTGTATTATAGGAAGGTCTTCATTTTTAAAGTCCGTCGAGGCCACCGTTTGGGTGTTGAAGTAAAATAATACAGGAAACTTGAGTGACCTTTTTCTATGCAACTTGTATTATAGGAAGGTCTTCATTTTTAAACTCCGTCGAGGCCACCGTTTGGGTACTGAAGAATATGGGTTTCTTGGACGACATCTTTCGGCACGAATAATTATTTTTATTTTCAATTGTTTTTCTTGGACTAATAATTAATTCTATTTTAAAATTGATTTTATTGTATTAAATAATCCCTGACTTTATCTGAATTCACCTTCGAGGGACAGAGATAGGTTGACTTTATCTGAATTCAGATTCGAGGGAAATCTTTTATAGATTTTAGAATTCACTTTTGGGGGACAGAGATAGGTTTATAATCTTTTTATAGATTTTATAAAGGCAAGTTTATTATTATTTTTTTAATTTCTATAAAAATAAGTTTATATTCAGCATATTTTTACTAGTGGTTTTTGAAGGTTTGAGATTAATTATTTTGAATACAGAAGTAAATTTATATATATGTGTGGATAACAGAAGGTTTTAAAGTTGAGTGTATATGTTCTATAACTAAAATAAAAAAACAAAAATCAATTTAAACAATGAAAAAAAAATTCAATGTTCTTTTAATATTCACTATCAAATTTTAAACTCACTAATCTTCACTATCAAATTTTAAAAAGAAATTGACAAATTCGTATTATCTCAACTACTACAGCAATTCCTATTATCTCAACTACTACACATGTTTATTTAAAAGAGCCATCTCTGTTATTCGATTGTTGTTGGGTAGCGGAAGCCTCGCATAATGGTCATGGGGCACGAAAATCGCAATTTTTGGGTAAAGATTCCATGAGAAGCGCGGAGCGCGATTTGTAATAGGTTGAAGTCAAAGGGTAGTCCGCCCAAAAATAATGTAAAGAAATGTAAGATGAGTCGGCCCACCCATGGATCACGGTCCATGGAAAGGTATAAATAGAGCGAGGCTCTATGGGTAGAGGTAGCTAAGTTTTGTTGTATGTTTTTGGATCTGAAATGTAATGGGTTCTTGAGAAAAGGAGTCTGAAAGTGTCTATAAGTCTGAGTAGGGTATTTGGGTAGTGATAGAGGCTTTGCAGCTATGTGCACAGAGGTCTAGAAGAGTCCATAGCTGTGTGCACAGACCCCAGTTGAGTGCATAGGGCGGATCTGGATGTATTGGTGATAAGTGGAAATAAAGATAAGTTTCTTCTGCAAATTCTGTGTTACAATCTGAGTTATCGCGAATCTGACTATATGAATGGTTGATATAACTGTTTAATCTATGCGCATATGCTTATGTTATAGATATATGTGAATCTAAGTTTATTCTAAGTGTGCGAATTGGTTAAATCTATTAAATGTTTGCTTAAAGACCCTTCTAGGTAGATCTGAGTTACAATACTTCATCAAATAGATTAGATCTATAAACAGTGTGATCATAGAAAGATAAAATCATTCTGGGTCCTGATCTGCATGAATATAGAGCAGCACAAGGTTGCAGAGCGACGCGTGATACCTCCAGACCACATATAGACATCCCAAGGGTGTGGAAACCTGGTTCCAGCACCCTCCCCTGCTACCTCGGGTGAGACCTCAGTCCGCGCTCCGCGGATTGTTGCCGAAAGGGCTGGTAGCTGCAGGATTTGCTTGGCTAAATAATTCTTCTGAACCTGGGTCAGGCCCATATAAGCCAACAAATGGTTCTATTGCCAGGATCGGGATTTGCCTAAGGAGTATCTGATGTTGGGGCACTGGAACCCTACAAAGAAAGAGATTGAAGAGTGGTGGGATCTGAAACTCCACGAGTTCGTCACCCAAGAAAACAGAAACCCGCGAGTATCAGAGGAATATTGGTTGGACCATTATATATTCATAGATATTCACGAAATCTTCTTCACGTCATTTCTGATAAAACTGTACGAGTGGATCACAAGACTAGCTGACATCGTGGGAAGGTGAAGATTGGACCAGCCTATTGTGTGGACCCCAGAACTGGTGCACAGGCTAGAAGCCACAGAAGATAAAATCGCACGCGCAGTAGATCATTGGCTAGATCGGGTAATAGGAGGATTTATTACCGAGTTCGCAATAGATACAACTGTGAGCTATAGCAAAGCAGAAAGGCAGTTTCTTCAAGGACCTCGGGGTAGGTATATCAAATCATTGAATACTTGGATTAAGATGATGTTGTGTGAAAAACAGATTATGCGCATTTATTGATGTCTGGAGTAATGCGGAGCGGAAGAGGTTACTGTGGAACGGGAGGAGTATAGAACAGTGCTTTAGCTTCCATTTCCCGGAAAGCGAGGAGGAGCTCGTGAGGTTCTCACTAGGGAGTGCAATCCAGTTGATCAGGGAGTGCTTCCCACTGATACCACCTCCGTCCACACCACCACCTACTTCACCTACATCGAATCCGTCCACACCAACCCCGACCCCACCTCCAACCCCACCACCACCAAAAGTCGGGATGGTGAGCGCAGTGTAGCTGCCAACATTTAAAGGGATAGGAAATGAGGAACCGAGTCAGTTCTGGTTTATGATAAAGTCTATATGGGATGCTCAGGGCATCACAGATGATAACATTAAGAAGGCTACCTTAGTTAGCGCGTTACAGGACCACACATTGACCTGGTACATGAAATATTCAAGTGATCATCCAAATGAAGGAATGACAGCAATCCAGGAGGCACTAAACAAGGAATTTGGGTGACCCAAGTCAGAAGCACAATCAGTTATTGGGTTCAAGGAGATTGTAATGTTTCCTGGTGAAACCCCATGGGATTTAGACCAGAGGTTGAAAAGCACCATCCGCGAGGCCAATATGACACTGACAGATGTGCAGCACCGCACTTGGTTTGTCGCATATTTGACGCCATATCTGAGATCGACTCTATCACAACAAAAGATCTCAACCCAAGCTGAAGCGTTGGAGGTAGCAATGTGGCTGCACGAAACCCTAATACAGGACCCAGGGTTGGGAGTACAACAAATCCAAGCGCAAATACAAAACTTATGTCTAGAGATGCGAAGCTTGAAACAAGGATAGGCGCCTAGGACAGAGGTACGGGAAGAAGTATGGTGTATCAAATGTAAGGGACCGGGCCACGATAAGGACCACTGTCCGATCTTTACGAACTATGTGGTAGGAGGGGGGCCAATAACGTTGTGACCAGAGGTACAAGCTGGGCCAAGCATGGCACCCACACTCTAATGCGCAATCTGTGAGGTGGGAGGAAAGCATGCAAAAAACAATTGTCACCTATTGCCAAGCTTAATACAGTCCCCTCTTCAACAATTATTTTGTAACTTTTGTAGAACGGTGGGCCGCGAGGAAAGAAATTGTCGCAGTTACCAAATGTTGATGGATCGAACACTTGTTTATAGAATGCAAACAGAGGCGCGTGGGCAGGATCCCACTGCACCATTCGTGCAGGGAGGGTACCAGGGATGCGGACGAGGCTGCGGAGGCATGGGACCTGGATGGGGACGAGGGTAATTAATTTGCTACAATTGTGGAGGGCTAGGGCATTACGCGCGGGATTGCACGAACCCGAACAAAGCCTGTTGTCCTTACTGCTACCAATTTTACCATGAAGCAGTTGATTGCCCCACATTGATTGCTCAGATGCGAGAAATGGGAATGCTTCTGACTAACCCCACTCAAAATGTCCAGATGATGAAGGATGAACCTCGTGCGGAGGAGCCAAACATAAATATGATGCTCTAGGGTGGTGCTACCATTGGAGAAGATAAGGGGAAACAGTTAGAGACAGATGCATGGGTCTGTAAGGCCCCCCCGGAACAACCAAACTTTGACTTGCAGCATGCGAAGGAAATTTTTATTGAAGCCAAGAAGAGCTTCGCGGAAGCTTCTACGTCGAGAAGTAAGGATCAATTAGGATCAGAGAAGGATACATATGTGCTAACCACCTTCTTGGAGACCTACATGAACTTACTCAGGGATGCTAAATTGGTAAAGGGGTTGCAGGAATTGATAACTCGCTGCGCGAGAGCGGATGAACCATGAATGATCCGAAAATTAGGTAAACATGCTTTGTGCACTGGACAAGAAATGTGACTCAATGTCTAGATCGGTGACTATGAGATGAATTAGGTCGTCTTATATTTGGGGTCAGACGCAAATGTCTTACCAAAGCATAATTGGGAATGCATGGGCAGGCCTCCACTGCAATGGTCTTCGATTCAACTACGGATGGCTAACCAGCAAAAGATTCTGCCCATGGGATGCCTGCATGGAGTTACAGTAGACATCGATGGCGCTAGCACCCAAACTGATTTTGAGGTCATCGAAATTGTGGATGATAGTAACCCATATCCTGCACTGTTAGGGATAGATTGGGCAACGGATATGAATGGAATCATCAACCTCAAGAAACGAAAAATGATATTCGAAAAGAAAGCTCTCCACGTAGTGGTCCCGTTGGACCCCGCAGAAGGGGCGCGATATACCGAGCCCATGCGCGACGAAGACAGCAATGGAGAGTTGGACTGTATCTACCAGATTACAGCGCAAGATCAGGACAGGGTTAATCCAACAGCAGATCGTCTACTCTCATGGGACTGTGATAGTTCTTGCATGTCAGACTCGGATCAAGAGGTTTAATGATGGTAGAACCGACTACATGAAGTAACCACGCTCAATTGTAATCAGATGGTGACAATAAGAGCAAAGGAATAGCTGGAGGTATCCGCGAAAACACCATGCACAACTATTGCTTCCAGACAGGGCGTAACCCCAAAGATGCGAACGACAGGGCGCAGATGTCGAAGGAAGGCACGCGCATGGCTAGAAGAGCGAAACAAAGTAAGCATTCCTCACCAGCATAGGCTATAAACATCCACCCAGCTTAGAAGTAGGAGCCCGAAGCCACCCCAAAAGATCGGTGCCCAAGCGGCCAGCGCCAAGGTTAGCAGGGGCTCAGGGAAGTTGCGGATACCATGGGTTCACTGGGCCTGTAATAGACGACAGAAGGAAGCTCAAAAAAGACAGAGTTTCCGCAGGCCCCTCAACACCAATAAACTGTGGTTACAGCCAAAGAAGCAAAGTGCGCTATGAAGCAGAGTAGCCCAGGAACGTGCTACGACCCTACTATCATGGTTGTGCCCGCACTGACGGAAGAACATAACCCCCAGACTGATGACCCAGATGCTTTAGAGGTGCTCGCAACCCGAGCTAGCAGGGACAATCCGAACTTGCACCAAAGCTGCGAGCATATGACTAGCAGTAGAAACTATAGTCTCAACACCTCGAGCAATTGAAAGAAGGTGTGGGACTATAAACAAGTCTGTGAAAAACCATCACGACAAAAGGATTCTTTACCAAATTAGGAAGTCCCCAAGTTCGCAGCTGCGCCCCAAGGATAGCGCAAACGTGAGGAAAAGTCAAAATATGACTGTTAGCCACATTGGCCCTGACAGGAAGGTCCGATCACGTCAGAAAGTAGAGGATGGCGAGACATTAAGACGAAAGTTCCAGACGAGATACACAAATATTTGCCAACTTGACGCCACTAATGAACTGAAAATGGAGGGAAGGGATTTTTTCAAATCTCATAATTTGTGGCCGACACTAGACTTTTGGCGCTTTGAACCAACAAAAAGCAATAAGTAAGCAGCTACTAGGAACTCCATGAGTACTATGGAAAGAACCCGAGCACGGGCCGCAGAAGAAATGCAGCTGAATCAAGAAGAGCCCGAGGATGTGACTCAAGTTCCTGAAGTTCCTAAGTCCCCACGTACCCCGCGACCCAGGAAGAACAAGCAAAAGATGGGAACTTTCCGGGCCTCCCCACGATTCAATAAGCGCTTCGCAGTTGAAAAGGCAAAGCAGTAACCCCCGAACCCGCTGAGGAGGATGATGATCTGCAAGACCTAATCAATTAGATTGATGCATAGGCAGAGGAAGAAGAACCTACGTTCCAGCTTCCGCCGTTACCCCCGTATCTTTTCCCATGGACCGGGACGACCAAGAGATCGAAAGACGAAGATGCTGCAAAAACTACACTCCAGAGCCCGCTTCTTCCAGATGATATAAGGTTCGAAGGGTTGCCAATGGGGCGCATTCCAAGCATCAAATTTGAAGATTGGGACCTTACAGATAGCGAAAAGATCCCTGAACTAGGTAAAGACAATTTTTTCTGCAAAAGTGATTACTAGGTGTGGAGAGGGCGGGGCTACTAAATCTCAGGTGGATACCTCACTATCACCGCACAACCATCACCATATTTGTGATTTGACAACTGCTATGTCTCATCCATGATGGATATCTCTGGTTGGAAGAACTAATCCTGATCACAGCTGACCTAATCCATAGGATTACGCACCTGCCACTTAAAGGGAATAACCCCGCAGACATGGCAGGAATCAGTAGTAAGGGAGTCCTCGCCGAAACAGTGAAAGCGAATTTCCATCTAGATAAAGGAAATCAAGGGTATGTCATAGCAAACATCAGCAACTGCGCAGTACGAGTCACCACTCAGCTACTAGCCGGTAAACTCATGAGAAAATGTCGTGCGGATGAGGTACCAGCCCCTATCATCGCATTGGCAAGGCAGTGTGCCGAGGGGGTTTAGTTCAATTGGGCACAATTTTTATGCGACGAATTTCTGACCAATTGTCAAGAAGCACAGGACAAAGGTAAGACCTTTCATTATGCATGGTTGCTCTTATCAATCCTTCTGGTTATAGGTGAATTACTGCAGGAGAGCCAATTTCCCAACATTGAGGATAGCCTACTTGAAGTAGTGTGGTATATGTCACTCTCGGCTACAAAGGATGCAACAAGGGTTTCCACGATCCCGGCATTTTGGACCTCCATGGAAGGGAAGATACAGACACAGATTTCTCAAAGACCACGCAAGTCCCTCACGATCTACAACAATTTTCAAAGCATGGCTAAGTTCAAAGCGGACATGCATCATGTGTATATCCGCACGCAAAAGGATCTAGAGCAATCTTGGGTCACACTCCCATTCCTTGCAACAGATGATGCAATTTACGCGGTATTAGCAGCATGGCCTCTGGAATGGTGCGCCCAGACAAGGTCGTTCTCGACAGATTTTCCACACAGCAGCAGAAGAAGGAACACCAGCAGTGACTCACTCAGCTGGTAGAAAAAACATGCCAGGAACAGCAAGCTGCTTTGCAGCAGGAGGCCACCACGAGTCCAATAACAATGGGGAACCAAGCAGATCAGGGAATGGAGTTAGAACAGGATCCTCAACAAGAAACAGAGATGCAGTACCACCTCAAGCAGTTGTGCGCCAAGGAATCATCGGCCACCCGAAAAAAGTCCAAAACAGTGAAGGCTCTGGAAAAAGAATTCACGGATAGTAGCCAGCCCGCAAGCAATGTTACCACCAGTGCATTGCCCGAACTAATCACCATGCAAACATCTGTGTTGGGGGAGATTAGAGCGCAGTTACAGGCCTTACAAGAGCGACCCCTGGGCTGGGTCACCCGCGAGCCCACAGAAGACACAGCCGCCGTCGAACAGATGGTCAGCACACACACACCACACATCCTCCCATTACCAGCAGGTGTTGTACGAGCGATAGCCACATGCGACGAAGGTAGTTGGGAATTAAATCTAGCCGTCCTGTCTAAAGAAATACTATACCTACTGCAAGAGGGAGTAACTCAGGAGTTTCGAGCCCGAGAAGGTCGAGCTTTCCACATCTTGACAGATCAAAAGGCAAAGACAAAACAGATCACTCTCCAGCATGAGGACATGGTTGAATGATACCGGGAGGTAGAATAAGCTGTTACAGAAGCGTGTAGCACAGTACTTGAGCTAGCCATCCCCAGGGACCTCCCACCAGCTACAAAGATTCAACACATGACAGCCAGCTTTCTCACGGCCCAAGCAGAGGCCGCAAGAAACCAGGAGGAACTCATGTTATAGCATGCAGAGCTCTGTCTTAAGGCCCAACCTCCCACACCCCCAGCCAAACAGGAATGCCGTCGCGGCAAAGTTGTAGCTAGACTAGAAACAATGAGTAGTGTTGTTCACGAATGCTCAGGACTACTCGGTCAGTCACTCGGGATACTCACCTCCCTCTAGGAGGACCCAACCATTTAGTAAGTAGAAACCGAGGTGCGCGAGCTACAACAGGCCTATGACACCGCCCGCAGGGCTGCATAGACAGTCACTATCACACAACGGTTGGCCAAAATGAAAGAGGCCCAGGCGCTCAAAGCCTAAGTTGACATGGTGCGGCAACAGGAGGCAGTACTTAAAGAACGTATCCAGCCCTGGCTCGATGAAGAATTTAGTGTATCTACAACCATTGAAGGCAAGGTAACGCAGATGCAGGTAGTATGTGCGAAAAAGCAGGAAGCTGCCAGTGATAGGGATGCCTTAGTGGCTCACTTAGAAAAGGTACAAAGGCTCGCAGTCGAATTTGTTGCAAAGACCGGCAAGATGCAGAAGTTGCTGACCGACCTCCGCGCAAAGATTCCCGCACCAGCTGAGTGACTCGAGACAAGTCACGGTGATTGTGTTGGGGGATTAGTGGGTAGCGGAAGCCCCAAGTAATGGTCATGGGGCACGAAGACCGCAATTTTGGGGTAAAGATTCTGCGAGAAGCGCGGAGCACGATTTTTAATAAGTTGAATTCAAAGGGTAGTCTGCCCAAAAATAATGTAAATAAATGTAAGATGAGTCGGCTCGCCTGTGAATCACAGTCCATGGAAAGGTATAAATAGAGTGAGGCTCTATGGGTAGAGGTAGCTAAGTTTTGTTATATGTTTTTGGATCTGAAATGTAATGGGTTCTTGAGAAAAGGAGTCTGAAAGTGTCTATAAGTCTGAGTAGGGTATTTGGGTAGTGATAGAGGCTTTGTAGCTATGTGCGTAGAGGCCTAGAAGAGTCCATAGCTATGTGCGCGGACCCCTGCAGTTGAGTGCATAGGGCGGATCTGGATGTATTGGTGCTAAGTGGAAATAAAGATAAGTTTCTTCTGCAAATTTTGTGTTACAATCTAAGTTATCGCGAATCTGACTATATGAATGGTTGATATAACTTTTTAATCTATGCTCGCATGCTTATGTTATAGATATATGTGAATCTAAGTTTATTCTAAGTGTGCGAACTGGTTAAATTTGTTAAATGTTTGCTTAAAGACCCTTCTAAGTAGATCTGAGTTACAATACTTCATCAAATAGATTAGATCTGTAAACAGCGCGATCATAGAAAGTTAAAATCATTCTGGGTCTGGATCTGCGCGAATATAGAGCAGCGCGAGGCTGCAGAGCGGCACGCGATACCTCTAGACCACATCCAGACATCCCAAGGGTGTGGAAACCTGGTTCCAGCACCCTCCCCTGCTACCTCGGGTGAGACCTCAGTCCGTGCTCTGCGGACTGTTGTCGAAAGGGCCGGTAGTTGTGGGATTTGCTTGGCTAAATAATTCTTCCGAACCTGGGTCAAGCCCATATAAGCCAACAATTGTGCACAGTGATTTGCTTACTGTTACATAGTCTCCTTTAAACGTTATTGATTTATTATGGGTTACCTAAGATTCCTAATATTTCTTTTGATGCACATAATTTGTACATTACTTCTTTTATTCATTCCCTTAAATTCCTATTCCAGTAAGAAGTACATCAAACTTCTAGTTTGGCTCATTTCGTTATTTCAAAAGGCACCCTACTTTTGTACTATGTTCAAGGTTACTATTCCTTTCAAATATAATTTCCATAATGATGGTGAAATATTATTTTTATTTCTTCTTTCAAACATGGTTAATAACAGGGTTATCGACAGTGTTTAGTTTCCTTTTGGAATCATATTACTTTAGTCCATTGTCTATAATTTTTCTATCACTAGAAGGAAATGTTGGACATGAACCTATTAAAAATAGATACCTCATTTGAGTTTTTAGAATAAAGAATAGAGTGCATGAACTTGTATAGATACTACATTTAAATTTCAGAATAAAGAATACATTGCATGAACTTGTATAGATATTGCATTTGAATTTTCAGAATAAAGAATTCATGCTCATAATCAGCCTTTTTTTTTTTTATAATTGTCAGTCTAAGCAGATTAATAACTCACAACATTATACTCTATGTTCAGAAATCAATACAGTAAAATCTATAATTCTAACAGTTCCAATACTTATCTGCATTTTGTAAATTTGTTGGGGAAAAACTCCTAAGAAACGACCACACTTCCCTTCCAACAAGAATGGCCTTTGCAATCGGTTCTCCCCTCGAGCTCCCCCAACTTCCAGACAACAGGTACAGTGGAGAGGTTTTCTTTTCAGATGTTTAATGGCATTCGGGACTCACTTGACCAAGCTTGAACTCACAATCGTGATAGGGATCGAGCCTTCCACTGGTCGTTACTAGCTCAGGAACTTACTTCTATCTCTGCAAAATTTGTCAACGCCCTCCTTCTCCCATATTTTCTTTTTTAAAAGAAATCCTTTGCGTAAGGAATAATTGTTTTCTCCAACTAGAAGTTAGGAAATCTTGTGGTCATCCATGAGTTAATTAATTAAGAATTCTAACTTGTTTGTAAAAAGAAATAAAACCAAAGTAACTGGGGGTGTTACAAATGCTCTTTAGAGGAGAAGACTAGTTGCTAAGGGTGCCTTTAAAGCAGTCTTTCATTTATTCGACAACCCAAATCTTGATTGACCCGTTTAAACACAAATAATTAAATTTTCTTGCTTTTGGCCCAAAAGCATGAAAGTTGATTAACATTTCTTGAATGGATAACAATCTTGATTGATCGACACAAATTATTAAATTTTGTTGAGTTTGGCATGTCTTGAATGGATAACTCTTAATATGTTTAATCAATGGCAGATAACAGTTGTATACTAGCTATTACAACTAGCTATTTACTAAAATTAACAGTTGTGCTTTTGATGTGTTTTTTAACTTTTTGACACATGAATCATTGTACTAAGTTTGTTAAATCAAAGATGAAGTTATTGATCTTAGTCGTTTAATTATAACTATTTAAAATTCCTATACTTTTGATGTGCTTTATTACAAAGTTAATCAACTATCTAATAATATTATTAATAATTAATTGAAATGACCTTAATAATTAATTATTAAAATTAACCTATATGTAAAAATATATTCCTATAATCAAATAATTAAATTATATATAAGTATTATATAGGTAAACTCTAGGTTTTCAATATTACCAAATAAAAATAGGTAAGTGTAATTATATGGAAAGTGTTTCCTCTGCCAGCTACTTTTTAATTGTGAAGTTAGACTAACTAAAACCCTAGAGATTCGTAAACCAACGATGTAAAGAGCTCCTCCAAGTGACGTTTTCAAGTCTTCCGTGCCCTCCCTTTAACACCGTCAACATTCCCTTTACACCCTAAAATACAAATGATAGTGTAGTGTATATATGTATGGGTTCATATGTATGTAGTGGCCGTTTTTATTTCCAATTTTATTAAAATATAAATGCGGTCTGACATGCTACGGGAATAGTAGTTTCTTACATTTATATTTCTTTCAAAATTGACTTTGGCATTTCTCTCAAAATTGACTTTAACATGTTACCAGCAAAACAACTGCTATTACTATTATTTCTCAATAATTATATATATATGGCATTTATGTCTCAATAATTATATATATGAAAAGTAAAAAATAAATAAAAAAGGTCATTGAACGAGTATCCGTAGGGGCATCCCTCCTGTTAGAGACCGTGTTCATTTTCCAGACCCGTTAGATCCGGACCGACTCATTTTTCTCAGTTGACACCCAATAGTCCGGACGGCGCTGACATGGGGCGTGTGGGTTTAGATTCATGGTTATTACATCCATTGTCTCATATGGAACTGCTAAAGATACTGGTCCTCTGTGTCAGTCTCTGGATCACGATCTGGAATAATTTAGTGCGGTACCTACAACTGGTATCCAGATTGGTGGTCGCGTGGGTTAAAAGTTTCATGGTGAGCCGGACCAGATACGTGTTCTCTCCACGAAGCGAGGTCACATGCACATCATTTTCGTGTGATTTAAATATTTTTAATATCATTTTCGTATCTTTTAAATATTTTATCGGAATGATTTAAATATTTTTATTTTAGTTTTTTCATGGGAAAATCAATATGTTTGATTTTAAAATTAGTTTAATATATTTTATTTAAAAAATAACCAATTTTTCAAGTGTTACCTTAACCAATTATAAAAATGGAACATATAGGTGAAGTTCGTAGGGTACATTTCATCGTGTTGAGATGAGCATAGGCATCGGCATAGGCATATTTGCTCTTCACACCTTAATAATTGATTGAGAAAAAAATCTGATACCTTAATAGTTTGATTCCATTATCAATCGTTCTGAAACCTGAGAAACAATGGAATGGAGCACGGAGTATGCAGCAGGAACTGTGACACTGGTTCTCTTAGTCATTATGTTATTCAAAATGAATTGGAGAGATGACACACGCCCACCTGTAGCTGCAACAATGTTTGGTATAATCATCAATTTTAAACGCCTTCATGACTTTGTTCTTCATCATCACAGGCGCCATAGAACATACAGGATACCTTATCCTACCTTCAGCTATGTTGTCACCACTCATCCTGCAAACGTGGAGCACATCCTCAGATCTAATTTTGCAAACTACATCAAGGTCAGCTTTCTGCTGTGTACATATATATATTGAAGTTGTTGCGATATGCTTATGATTTCTTTGTTTTGAAAATTGATGACAGGGAAAACCCCACCATGACGTTTTGGAAGACCTTCTTGGAGATGGTATTTTCAGCGTTGATGGCCAGCTGTGGAAAGAACAGCGAAAATTAGCTAGTTTCGAATTCTCCACCAAGGTCTTGAAGGACTTCAGCAGTGTTGTTTTTAGGGAGAACGCGATCAAACTTTCCAAAATTCTACTGGAAAAATTCCGATCAAAGCAAACCGTAGAGATGCAGGCATGTTAAATCATTCACATATCCCATACCCTCCGAAAATTTTTATAATTAGAATTGCATTTCTTCTTCTCCTTTGTGTGAATAGTCTATAGCAAATAGCAAGATGCAAAATCACATTAATGATTCTGTTATGGATAAATGGAAATTATAGGGTCTGTTACTGAGATCAACAATGGATGGATTCTGTAAACTGGGGTTTGGGGTGGACATCAACAGCTTAACAAATACCAACTCTGGAGCAGAGGCATCTTTTGCAATGGCTTTTGATACTGCAAATGCTTTGCTTATGTGGCGTTATTTTGACGTTTCTTGGAAATTAAAAAGATACTTCAATTTGCTGTCAGAGGCCACCATGAAGGATAACATCAAAACGGTGGATGCTTTTGTGTATAATGTCATTCAGAGCAGAAAACAAGAGATTTCTGTCCAGAATGATTATGTAAGAGAATACCCACACAGGCCTTCGTCCTGATTTGCAACTTATCTTTTCAAATTTTTACAGTCTGCTAATCCTGGAACTGATGACCTTGTTTCTCTGGCATTGGCTTTCAAATATATTTACAGGTGAAACCGGACATACTCTCTCGTTTTATTGCACTCACAGGGAAACAACCAGAGAATTACTCTGATAAGTATCTACGAGATATTATTCTGAATTTCTTAATAGCTGGCCGGGACACAACTGCACTTACCCTTTGTTGGTTCTTTCATTTGCTTTGCAAGCATCCGGATGTTGAAAAAAAGCTTCTTCAAGAAAGTCATGACCTGGTCTTGAAGGAGAATGAATGTTTGACCAATGAAGAGTCTATTAGCATGTTCTCTCAAAGTCTGACACATACAGTACTGGATAAGATGCACTATCTCCATGCAGCTTTATCAGAGACCTTACGCTTGTACCCAGCTGTTCCTCTGGTAAGACACTGCCCCATCTTTTTTCAGGCATTTAGGTAACCTTAACAGTCTTTTGACTTTTTATTGTTCATGAGGTAATTGTATCTATATAGCCTCGTTTCTCCTCAAGTGAAAATGTATTGGAATTCCTGTGAGGCTATGATCAAATATTATATCACATTTCCTTCTCATTTGTAGGCTTTCTCTTATGCCTTGTCTTCTGGAAAAAGATGGGCAAATTCATTTCAATTTGGATTCCTATCCTGAGATTAGGGTCTGCGGGATTCAGTATACTTTGTTTTCCATTTTGTTTGAATCTTTACGGATCCAAGATTATGGCTGATATTTAATTGACAAAACCATTAAATGTAGGATGGAAAGCATGCAGTTTCTGAGGATATCCTTCCCGATGGATTCAAAGTCAAGAAAGGTGATATGGTCGCCTATGTTCCTTATTCTATGGGAAGGATGACGTACCTCTGGGGCAGTGATGCGGAGGAGTTTAGGCCTGAGAGATGGCTTCATAATGGGATTTTTCAACCCGAATCACCATTCAAGTTTACTGCATTTCAGGTAAAAATGGCGTAACCATGACATTTAATCTTATGAAAACACGCCTCTGACAATAACTGGAAATCGATAACGTGTACGCTTGGCTTGCAGGCAGGACCTCGCATGTGTCTGGGCAAGGATTTTGCTTACATGCAAATGAAGATTGTTGCCGCTGTGCTTATCCGTTTCTTCAAATTTGAATTAGTGGAAGGAATGGAAGTGAGATATCGTCCTTCACTGACACTCCATATGGGTGAGGATGGATTAAATCTGCGTGTCAAGCCTAGATTAGATTAGATTGATGAGCACAGTTTTATATCAAGGAACACGAATTGGGCAAAGAGCAATGCCCATAATAAAATGCAATGCCCATAATGCTCTTTGCCCATAATAAAATTCTGTAGTCGTATGCGCTGATCTGGGATACCGAGTTTACAGTTTGTCTAGCAACAAATTTCTTTATATTCTAATGAAATGTTGAAGTAAAATTTCTTTATATTCTAATGAAATGTTGATGTAAAATTTCTTTATATTCTAATGAAATGTTGAAGTAAAATAATACAGGAAACTTGAGTGACTTTTTTCTATGCAACTTGTATTATAGGAAGGTCTTCATTTTTAAAATGCTAACCAGGCTGGTTTCGGCCTTATGGTTACCTAACTTTTATTAAAGTCCGTCGAGGCCACCGTTTGGGTACTGAAGAATATGGGTTTCTTGGACGACATCGTTCAGCACGAATAATTATTTCTATTTTCAATTGTTTTTCTTGGACTAATAATTAATTCTATTTTAAAATGTTAATTCTATTTTAAAATTGATTTAATTTTATTGTATTAAAGAATCCCCGACTTTTGGGGAACAGAGATAGGTTTATAATCTTTTTATAGATTTTAGAATTCACTTTGGGGGGACAGAGATAGGTTTATCATTTTTTATAGATTTTATAAAGGCAAGCTTATTATTATTTTTTTTTCTGTTATATTCAGCTTATTTTTACTGGTGGTTTTTGAAGGTTTTAGATTATTTATTTTGAATACAGAGGTAAATCTATACATATGTTTGGATAACAAAAGTTTCTAATGTATATGTAAATCTATACATATGTTTGGATAACAAAAAGTTCTAATGTATATGTTCTATAATTAAAATAAGAAAACAAAAATAAAAATAAAAAATTTACAATCTTTCTTTTTAATATTCACTATCAAATTTTAAACTCACGAAATCTTCCCTATCAAAATTTAAATTCTCTAAAGAAATTAACAAATTATCTACCTATATTTTCGCTAGAATATCAGGTGGTCCATATTTTAGGTAGAATATCACTTTCTGCAGGCCTGGAATTTATGTGATCGGCGGTGCCAGAACAGTAATATTCACTATCAAATTTTAAACTCACGAAATCTTCCCTATCAAATTTTAAACTCTCTAAAGAAATTAACAAATTATCTACCTATATTTTCGCTAGAATATCAGGTGGTCCATATTTTAGGTAGAATATCACTTTCTGCAGGCCTGGAATTTATGTGATCGGCGGTGCCAGAACAGTAAAAACTTAATTCTTTGGTAAAATTTTCTAGTGGTTCGCTCGCACGGCGAGCCATATTTCCTATGCTATACGGTATTCATCTCTCCATAAAGACAAAACACATGGATTCTTGCATGACTACCATGAGCATGCATGTGACTTCATTACCGTATTTCCCATTACTCAAACTTTCCGACTAGTCTTGCCCTCGTTCGTCATTGTCAAGCGCTGGCACAGCCATAACTAATAGTTAATAAGGGAGTTACATAACTAATAGTTAATAAGGGAGTTATCTATAATGCAACTTTTTTGGAGATTTTGGTGACGGAATCCAGCCAAAGAAATTGAGGTTAAATCTTGATTTGTTGCAGTTAGAATGGTTTTTTAACTGCATATTTGGATTCAGCACCTTGAAAAACCCCTGAGACGCTTTGATTGTGCAGAAACTAGCTATCAAACTTGCGATTCCAATAAATTGTTGCCTGAGTTTGACCGGAAAAAGTCACCGGAAAGTCTTCCAAAAAGTCGCATTATAGACAACTGAGTTAATAACTAGATATGCGTAATTATTGAAAGCGTGGGTGCAGTTAATAAAGGTCAAAAGGCGTGTGCAGATAACACACAGTGCTTGGTGATTACATAAATTAAAAGTAAGGATTGTGTGTTATTTTGTTATAGAGCATGCATATCCCTGGAAATACACACAATCCTTGGTGACTACATA
Organism: Pinus tabuliformis; assembly: GCA_031772625.1. Classification (NCBI taxonomy): domain Eukaryota; kingdom Viridiplantae; phylum Streptophyta; class Pinopsida; order Pinales; family Pinaceae; genus Pinus; species Pinus tabuliformis. The sequence continues at coordinate 1,444,545,671 of CM062816.1, forward strand.
AATTAAAAGTAAGGGCGGTGTGTTATTTTGTTATAGAGTATGCATATACCTGGGCATTTAATGCCCTATGGCAAGCTGGTTAGCCCTTGCCATTTATTAACTAAAACATGGTACACTTAATTATTTAGACTTAATTAAAACGCACCCATTGACTTCAGACATTAAGTTAAAAATATAATATTTTTAAATATTTTATATTGAATATTAGAAACCTAATAAAATATAAATAATGAAAATAATAAATATTTGTTAATTGGGAAGGATATATTCAAGGATTATGTTAAAATATATTATATTTTTAAATATTTTATATTGATATTATATTTTTAAATATTTTATATTGAATATTAGAAATCCAATAAAATATAAATAATGAAAATATTAAATATTTGTTAATAACTTAATGAAAATATTAAATATTGGTTAATAACTTATGGGTGGGAAGGATATATTCAAGGGTTATGTTAAAATATAATTTTTTAAAATATTTTTCATTAGATATTAGTTAATAAATTATGTGGGAAGGATATATTGAAAGGTATAAGTAAAGAAGAAATAGTTTAAAAGTTTTATTTTTTTATTTCATAAAATTATATTAATGAAGTTTGAGGGGGTAAAAATTGTGAGGATAAATTTATTTATAGGACATGAGAGAAATAAATGTATTATAATTAATTTAGATTTTATTGTTTATGTAAAATGAGAGTTTTTTTTAATTTCCATAACATAAATTTGAATTTCACATTTTTGAAAAAAATCAAGTTATATGGATATAAAAAGTTCTTTAAATATCATTTTCTTTCTCTAATACTAATTTCCCCTTAAATATCCATTGTTTAAGGTTTTTTTTATGAAAATAAGATTAATATATAAAAATGGTGGTGTATGGTTTAATCCCATGAAAATAACTAGATTCATAATAATTAGTTGAGTAGATAAATATTAGGGGAATTTTGAGATCAACAATAAACCTCAAAACAAAAAAATGTATTAACCAAATAAAATTTAAAAGAACAAATAATATTCAAAATGATAATAGAGTCTTTAGGAAATAAGATTAATATATTAAAAAAAATGTGTTGTATGGTCTAATCCCATGAAAATAGCAACTAAATTTATAATAATTATTTGAGTAAATCATTATTAGGGGAATTTTGAGATAACAATAAATCTCAAAAAAAAAAATGTATTAACAAAATGAAATTTAAAAGAACAAATAATATTCAAAATGATAATAGTCTTTCAAAAAATAAGATTAATATATACAAATTGTGTTGTATGGTTTAATCCCTCAAAATAACAACTAAATCTATAATAATTATTTGAGTAAATAAATATTAGGGGAATTTTGAGATCAACAATGGACCTTAAAACAAAAAAAAAATGTATTAACAAAATGACTCTAATTGAGTTGGCACTTTTTGGATGCAAAATTCAATTCTTGATCTAGCGTGCTCACCTGATGTCTAAAAATTCAATTCCTCATCTACAAGGTGCCACTTGATATTTGAGTAAACCTACACTTGATATTTGACTAAACATACATAAATAAATTAAAAAAAAAAAATATTATAACATTTTTTTTCTTTCTTTTCATTTATATATTCATAATTCTTATTTTATTGTTTTAACTATTATTTTGTTATTTTCCTTTTAAAACCCCATTTTAAACCTCAAATTTCTTTTAATAGAAAAATCATGTTAGAGTATCAATAAATAATGAATTTTTTTAGAAAAATATTGTGATAAACTAAATATGGATGATTACAATTGGATATTATTTCCATTTCATATTACTTAGCAATCAATAATATGATTCTATATGTATTCTCAAAATAGAATAAAGAGCCACATTTTACAATAATACTCAAAAATACCAACATGATGATATCTAAAATCCTTTCATAAAGTGTCCTCCCATTTGCTACAAAATTTCTGGATAGAATGGGGTGAATCGAAGAACTGGTAATGATTGCATTCCAATTCTTTTATTCTCCACCAAGAGCCCAACAAAGAGTGTCCATCCATTTAACATGGCCCACATACTTATTGTATTTACACCAATTTGACATATATTAAGGCATCCTTATTCTTAGGCAAATAATTAATTGAATTTTTAACCCTTTTTTTTTCAATTTATCTATGAAACAATCAAATATTTTAAGCATCAACTTTATTGGGAAAAGAAAAAAAAATACAAAATTTATATCCATTTTTTATGAGAAGAAATATTTAGAAATACATTCAATGATATTGTTTAGATAGGCCTCCATTATCTCTTGATCATAAAATTTAACCAATGTGAGTAGTCATTGTCCTTTCTCAAATAGAATCCTTCAAAGGTTATTTATGTGTTTTATTTCCTATGTTCCCTTCCATGGTTATTTATGTGTTTGATTTCTTATGTTCCAATTATCTAGGGATCAAGGCCTATTTGATTTTCTTTCAATTCACAATTATTCATCTTACAATACCATAAACCTAAGGGTAGAAAGCATTCTAAAGTTTCTAAAATATTGATCAGTTAATCTATTGTTCGTTCTTTTAAATATATATCAGTTATTCATATTTATTCTATGACCTTTCTCTAATAATCATCATCAGTTATTAGCCTCCATAGGCTCTTGGTTGTAAGATATTTTCCAAATAAGAAAGAGTTCTTGAACCATGAAGCTCTACTAAACCACCAATGTCATCCATTTACCAATATTTTCTCCTTAAAAAAGCTAAAACAAAAAAAATCCTCATCATATTACTTATTGCCTCATCATATTACTTATTGACTTTGGAACAAATGCATATAAACATAACATACAAGAATGCACCCAAGAACAACTTTGAATTATCTATGTCTCATAACAAAAACTAAAAAATATCCTCATTGTATTAATTATTGTCTTTGAAACAAATGCTAGAAAAATATAGTATACAAGATTGTAGTTAATGTGCAACAACCATGCATAACACCCACGTACTAATTTTGAACACACTGAAAAGACTTCGCAAAATATATACGCTTTTTTGAACACATTGAAAAGACTTCGCAGAATATATATATATATATATATATATATATATATATATATATATATATATATATATATATATATATGTTTTTCTGAACACACTAAAAAGACTTCGCCGAATATATACGCTTTTCTGAACACACTGAAAATACTTTGCAAAATATATACGCTTTTCTGAACACACTAAAAAGACTTCGTAGAATATATATACATTTTTCTAAACACACTAAAAAGACTTCGTAGAATACATACACTTTTCAGTGTGTTCAGAATTTGTACATGGGTGTTATGCATGGTTGTTTCATACATACATTGATATGTTTTATGGAAATCGCGTATGTCTTCTAGGGTTTTGCAATATGGCTTGTTGATGACATTTCATTTGTTTTGCTATGTTTGTTGCTATCTATCAATGATGTCTCTATCATGATAATCTGTGTTTGACCATACTGGTTGAGTTGAGTTGGTTATGGAATGAAATGTTGATTAGTAAATATGTTACTGTGTTGTGATATGTAATTAGATTAATGATCTATGACTGATGTATAATTGGTTCAGTGGTTATTTTAGTATTACAGAGATTCATATTCTGCTGTCAATATATTGATATTTGTACGTAGGTCATCTTTAGAGGAATCGTGTAAATACACAGGTGTGCTTCATAAAAGTAGCATATACATTCTAACATGTGTTTGATCAGGGTTTACAGTGACAACATTTGGTTTCTGTGATGAATAGTACATGGTCTAGTATACTTATGAGTGGTTATGCATTGATATGATATGATATGAATTTATTTGATCTAGTTGCATTGGTTGAAAAAGATTTAGTGATTGATTTGATTATTCAGTTGGTTAAATGATTGGGTGATTTGATTTGGTGATTGACTTGATGATTCAGTCGATTCAATGATTGGGTGATTTGATTCAGTGATTGTTTTTACAATTGTTACTTGGTTTGAGCTTAATGATAGAACTGGGTCCAATATGAAAATATGATGACAGGTGGCCTACATTTTTTATGTGTTGAGTCAGGTGGATCTACTATGAAACATTATGAAACGTGGTAACCAAGAGGTGTTGATGGTTGGAGCCTTCATTGAGGGAGTCCAAGCTTCCTTCGAGTAGTAGCTAGAGAATTTGTGCAGGGGGTAGGAGCTCCCTTCTGGTAGGAGTCGATAAACTCGATCAAGGGGTTGGAGCTCCCTTCCATTGCATGTTGGAGAATGAGAGAAGGATGTAACCTTCTACAGGTGGGTCCCTGTATACTGGTATGAGTCTGCGCCAATACAATATTGTAATATGTCTTCCTTTGTAATATGTTTTGTCCCACATTGGGTTTCCACATAAAACCTTAGTGTTCTATGTGTGTTGCTTATGTTTTGTGTTAGCTTCTCTTTACTTCTCATGGTTTCTTCTTAATAAATGAATAATGACATAATGATGCACTAGTTAAAGATGAATATTTGATGGAACATACGAAAAGTTAGTTAATTGAATATATGTGGCTTTACTTCATAAAAGTCGCGTATATATGTGGTTTGCATAAATGACAGTAGCATACAAATTGAAGAATATTAAATGAAAAGTTTAAAGTGAGTTTAAAATAGTAATTCACCAACCCCCACCACCCACCCACACCCCCCCCCCTCCCCTCTTAGTATTTTTCCCAACACTAAGAGATCTGAGGGAGGTCAAATTGCTTGGGGAAAGAGGTGCCTTGCTTGTCCAAGGAAGGAAAATTAGAATTTGTATGACAACCATTAAAGTGTGGTCAGTGTGCCTTTAATAGGTAGGTCTGCTGAAGAGTCATTGGGTTGAAGAGTCTAGTGAATGTGATTGTTTAGCATGCATGTTCATTTTTAATGTGTTGGTTGTGCATGCATTGTGCTTATTATGTTTATCATGCATAGTAGGTTAGACATGCATTGTGGTGGTCATTATTGCAATTGTTTCATCATGATGCTATTGGTGTCATTATGTATATTATGCTAATACCAATTGATGTTGCATACAGGATAGCCTCCCATGAAACACACTAAGGTATGATTTGATTATGTCTATATTTGGTTTATCTAACATGGCATGTTTGCAGGCGATAAAAGATTAGATATGATGAGCAGAATGGTGGATTACAATTCACGTGACTCTCCTTACAGATCATCCAAGTAGAAAGGAGATGAGTATTCTCCTGATTTAGCAGATACACTGAGAAGTTTGAAGCAAAAGATCAGAAGTTGCAAGGCAGACAATAACAAGTTGATTGAGTCACAGGAAAGACTTGTCAAAGCTCAGGAAAATCAAGTAGAAGGTAATGCAGTAATCCTTCATATCCTATCAAATTTGCATTGACAAGAACAGTTGAGGATCATCCATGGGCAAGAGGAAAGGACTAATGAGGAATATGATATCAGGTCTCAATCATGATACATGTTGGACATGGATGATACGTTGAGAGGTGGTAGATGGTTGGATACACCTGACAGGATGCATTAGAGGCCCTCCATCAATCCAAACAGTGACACCAACACTCCTTGCTACTCCGATAGTGGATGAGATGCCTCAAACCATTTACTATGTCTTTGAGTAAGAAGCCCCATGAGAAGTTCACCCATGTGCTTTTTGTCACCATACCTCTCACCCTACGTCAGTCTCTAGCAAGAAAGAGAAACAAATGAAAACAACTACCCCAAACTCAACCCCTTTCAATGTTAGAAGCCATATGTATATGCAAGCACTTTTGTATATGCATATAGATATGCAAGCAGATATAGAGAAATCCACTTTCATAAATGTGCTTTCATTCCTGCATATGAAACTGTCAATATATTTAATCTCTTTTTGATATTTAAGCATAGTTTCATTTCTAAGTTAAGGTCCCACTGCAACAGTCATGTCAGCTCCCAATTTTTATATACACACATATTTTAAAGTGCACATATATGAAAGAAATATTTTGTATATGTGTGAATTTTGTAATTGCGCACAAATATAACAACATCCATATCTAACAACCACACATGTATATGCGAAAGCGCATATAGGAAAATATTTATAAAATACTATTGTCATATTTGTTGTTCTCCTAATACTTCAAATTTTTATAGGTACTCGATAAATGGGATCTCATACAAAATGATGCCATGCATGTCCACCACTTGTCATTGGTGAATGATTTAGTTAAATGATGTGTCAAAAACATTAACATCTTTTCATAAAATAAAAAAACAAATTCTTTTTCAAAAATTTGAATTTTCTATATGCACTTTCATATAACACTTCATTTCTAAGGGCTTTAATGGAATCCATATGACCAAGTGCGAAAAAGAAATTTAATAGGTATTTCACCTATTCATTTATATTCACATCCAAGCTTAAAATTTTATACACTATATTTCTTTATACCCGAAGGCCCAAATAACCAAATAACCTGTTACGTGAGAAATAAAGACCATTTTTGGAACCTCAACCAAATTCTTTTGCTTTTGATGAATTCAGATCACGACTTCAATCTCATGTCCATGCTGCCTACAAACCTAGACAATAGGATTCTTGCATGGCATGGTATGGTCCTACTTGAGAAAATTAAATAAAAAGAAAAAGTCTACCAAACAAATCCCAATGCAAGTCCTGAGACTTCGGGAGTTCTCATGTGAAAATTTTGAGAACCAATCAAAACTTTCCACTTGGTTCTCTTGCCAATTCATGTCTTCCATGTCACTACCACATCATCTCTTCCATGTCACTACCATGTCATCACTTTGATGTCACTAAAACATGATTTTCAAAGAAAATACTCTTTGACCATGAAAAATTCTAGAAAGGAGTTGCACCTTCATACAAAGAAGAGAAGGAGGTATATCTAGTGTTACCATAAGGGGAGTCATGGAAGGGAACTGTGAACTGGCCACCTTCAAGGTTTGAGGTTCCCGAGGGAAGAACCGGTCCAACAACATCCTCAATTAGGTATTCTGAGTTTGTTCTTGTCACAAAATGACCATCCAAAATGCTACCTTGGAGAGGAAAGTGTGCCATCAATGAATCCATTGTTTCCTAGCCAATAAGGGAGTTGTTGCTCACCTCGAGGACTGGTTGTTGGTGAGATGAAAATGGTTTTACCCTCTAGTGGGTCCTCTGAGTAATCGACTAGTGTTTCTTCCATAGTAAAAATATTTACCATAACATGCATGTAACACTGCCTCCTGTATTGTGAGGCCGTTACGGGGGAGCTTAAACTTTGTCTGTTAATCATACAACGTGTTTAGCTCTGGTGAATTCTTCATTGATTGGTAGGGTTATACTTAACCCATTCTTCCCTCAAAACGAAAACCAAAATGTGGGTGTATGTCAAGTAGGGGCTTACATTGAAACATGGAAGCAAGTGGCAGTATTGAGACCTATCACATCAAGTTAGTGGGTGCCATTAGAGGTCGTTGTTGGAGTAGAAGCCACCTACTAGGCCTCCACTCCTATTGTTCTTCATTTATATAATAAATTATTTATTGAATAAAGGCATAACTTAATTATTTGTTAAATGAAGTTAGTGTTCTTCGTCAAAATCCTATGAGATAGCTCACTAGCTAAAAATATTAACATGGTAAATATTAAAAAATTGCAAAACTCATCAATTATATCAGTAAAAAGAGCTCGTAAAATCTAACTATAAGTTGAAACACTTAATTTTTAGTTTTTTAAGAATTCATTTTCTACATTTAACCTCCACGCCTCAAATGATATTTTAAAAGTTATTACAAATTTTTCTCTTATGTGTTGGCTTCATCAGTTTGATATGAATTATATTAGTAGACTCGTTTATTTTGGAATAGGGATTCCATAATTTCATTTTAATTATCAATAATTGCTAGGTAAATGATAATTATTTAACCTCCATGAAACATTCTAGAATATTCTTAATGATATTTACAAATCAAAAGTTGAAATTGATCTTTATAGGAGTTATTCCATTTTTGTCATTTTAATTGAATTGATTAATTAAATAAAAATGTCATTTGAATAAGTGTCATGAAATGAGTTATGGTTTTTGGGATATGATATTGATGAACCATGGTATTGGTCCATAATATTCTAACAAAATCTATTTACAAATTAAAAATCTTCACGATAAAGTGACGTTTAATCCTTGAAAATTTTTGTTACATGTTTATTTAAATGCATACATATTTAAGTTATATGTTAATTCCTTTTATGGTTAATAATAATAATAAAAATAATTTAATTTTTTTCTCATAAAATAAAATATACAACTAATCATTGTAACTTTAGTTGAGAATTTTTTAGACGTTTTTTGTTTTTTTTGCGATTGAGCTCTGGAGTAGCCATGGAACCCTAGCTATGTCTCGGTGCCTTCATGTCCTTGCTGCTCTGTGGCACGTGGCTTTGGGCCCTCTTCCCTCCTCCTCTACGCCCCTCTTTGCTTTTCTGCAGATTTAGAGCGCACATCTTCTGCTGGGAGGGACAATTAAGCCTGGCTCACCCTCATGGAGGCCCCGAGCTCGCCCCAGGCAGGCCCGCCTTCATGTGCCGAAGCTTTCTCTCGGCTCTTGGCCGGCTTGCCGCAAAAGAAGAAAAGCGAAGCAGCCAATTTTGTCAAGAGGCTGGAAGACATTCCTAAAATCTCCCTGCTGCCAGAGACCCCGATTCAAGTTGCCCTTTCCTTAGCTGAGTGAGCTCTCGTGGGCCAATTAATAGGTCTTTAGCCTTCTCCTAAGACCATAGAGTCTTGGGTAAACAAGAACTGGGCTCCTCTGATCAAGTGCAGCGTCACTTCTTGCTTCTTAGGACGAGGGTTTTTCCTCTTCGAATTCACCTCAAAGGAAGACAAGGATCTGATCTTTCAGAATGGCCCCTATTTCATGGGCCCTCAGGGATTGTACCTCAACAGATGGATGCTAGATTTCGACCCTGCAGTTGATGTCCCCTCGGCTGTCCCTATATGGGTCAGACTCCCTAATCTCCCAGTCCATTGCTGGAACTGGGACTCCCTGAAACACATCGGAAACATCCTTGGGAAATTCATAGATAGGGCAAACAAAAAAGATCAATATGACCGTGCTCGTATCTGCGTAGAAGTAGACCTAGAGGTGGGTCTCCTGGAAGCCATCAAAATCAAAGTAGGAAACTGGACCCATTTGCAGAAGTTGGATTATGAGCAGTTTCCTTTCAAATGCCGAAAATGTCATGTCTACAGCCACTTTACCAGAGGATGCCCAACCAATGTGGAATCAGATAAGGGTAAAGAAGAAGGTTAGAACCAGATCAAGTGCACCAAGAAAATCCAAAAGCCGGTTGGTCCAAATGGAAGAGGTCCTCAAGCCCCCCCTCAGTAACCCCCTCCCAGAACGGATCAAGAAAATAAATTCGCCCCTCTAAGCTTGCAAATAGAGGAATCTCAAGAACCAAAAAATAAAAAATCAACCCCTCCCTCTAAAGGTATCTGAGCAAGCTAGAAGTGGTGTTCTAGCAATAGATATGGCAATGGCTGAGAGCTCCAAAGGAAACACTGTCGAAGTAGAGGAAGATGAGCATGAATCGGAGTGCTCGAAGGAAGAAGGGGAAATAGGAGAATCTCAAGCTTTGATAAGGAGATCCACAAGAGGCCACAAATCAGATCGGGAAAAAAGAGAACAAGAAACGTTCAAGGATAAGCTTCAAGGCAGCCAGCCAACCCTTGAGAAGCTACTAGCATCAAAAGCAAAGATGGTGAGAAACCAGTCCCAAGGCTCCAAAGGAGCCAATCAGAAATACAAATGATGAAGATAGTCTCCTGGAACTATAGAGGTATGGGGAGAAAAATCAAAGAAGAAGTCATCAAAAGTTTAATAAGAACAGAAACTCCTGACATACTTCTCATCCAGGAGACAAAATTGGAAGACTCTGTCTTCCTTCAGGCAAGTAAGAAAATCTGGAAAAAATGTGAGGCGAAAGAAATCTTAGCCCGAGGGGCTTTCGAAGGGTTGGGCACTCTTTGGAACGCTAGCAAATTCACATTCGTCTTTGAAACCCTCAATACTCACTAGCTTCTCTTAAAATTGCAGCACATAGATTCAAAAGAGATAATCAGTCTCGTTAATGTGTACACCCCCGTGAATGCTGTGGAAAACAAGGCATGTTAGGACTCCATAAGAACCCAAGCAGATCTAGTTAATATTGAGAATATCATCATAGCAGGAGATCTCAATCTCACTCTCTTATCAGCAGACAAGAGAGGAGGCAACATTGTTCGAGATCTGGCAAGGGAATGGGCAAAGGACCTTATGCAAGACCGGGACCTGCTGGACATCAAGCCAATCTTAGGTAAGTACACTTGGACTAATAAAAGAATTGGTCTCGGCCACGTTGCTACTAGATTGGATAGATTCTTAATTCAAAGCTCTTTTCTTCTGCTTGGATTAGAGACTAGAGTGCATATTCTCCCATGCATCACTTCGAATCATAAACCCATCAAGATGGAACTCGTGTTTCAGCTTGACCTTGGACCTATACCTTTCAAATTTAGCCCGCTCTGGGCTAAGGAATCGGACTTCATGCAATTAGTTAAGGACACTTGGTTGCAGCCGATCAAAGGCTCCCCCTTTTTTGTCTGGGAAGAAAAGCTCAGAAGAGTGAAAAGGGCTTTGAAAAGTTGGGCCAAATCTAGCCAACGAAAGGAAAAAAATCCAACACATGCTGGAAGTCCATCAGCTCCAAGCCGAAACAGCTGACATAACAAAAGAGATTCTAGATAAAGAAGCCCTGTTTTAGCAAAACTATCATAAGGCATGTCTAGCTGAGGAAGAATGTTGGACACTTAAATCTCGCAGTCTTTGGCTTAAAGTAGGGGACAGGGACTCTTCCTTCTTTCACAAACAAGCTCAAGCAAGGAAATGTACCAATTCCATTTCCAAAATCAAAGATGGTACCATCATTCACAAGGATAATGCAAACATAAAAAAGTAGCTTCTCTTCATTTTAAAAGTTTGTATAGCGAAGATATAAATCTGGATCAAAATTCAAAGATGATGGACGGGATCCCCTCCCTGATTTCTGCTGAAATGAATCACATCCTTGAAGCTAAAGTCACCAAGAATGAAGTCAAAGCTGCCTTATTTTCCATGAACCCAGACAAAGCCCCTGGGTCGGATGGATTCTCAGCCAGATTCCTCCAAATTTGTTGGTCCATTATGGAAAAGGATCTTTACCAAATGGTTCTAAAATCCCAAGCTTGCTAGAAATTCGGAGGAAGCACAAACTCTGCTTTTCTTGCTCTCATCCCCAAAGAGAAGGGAGCCAACTCCTTCAACAGGTTTCATCCGATTTTGCTTTGTAATATATGTTACAAATTGATCACCAAAGTCATCGCTAACAGACTGAAGGCCATCCTCCCCAAAATCATTCCGGAAAGTCAAGGAGGTTTCATTCAAGGTAGACAGGTTGTGGACAACTTCATTCTAGTCCAGGAGGCAATCCATTCAAGCCTAAGTCACAATGAAAAAGGTATGGTTGTCAAACTTGATTTAGCGACTGCTTTTGATAGAGTTAGGCATAGTTTTCTGCTGAAAGTCTTACATAAGCTTCGATTTGGTGAGAAATTTATAAATTGGATTCGAGCTTGCATCTCGGAGCCTTGGATTGCCCCATTAATAAATGATAGAGCTACTGATTTTTTCAAAGCCTCGAGAGGGCTCAGGCAGGGGTGCCCTCTCTCACCTCTTTTATTTGTTCTTCAAGCCTTTGTTCTCAGTTTTTACCTAGATAAAAAAGAGCAGATCAGGATATTGCTAGGCTCTGTATTGCAAGAGGTGTGAAAACCATTAATCATGCACTATTCACGGATGACTCACTACTATTGGGAGCAGCTTCTGGGCTTATCGCCTCCAGATTTAAAAAGCCTTTGGATGATTTTTGTATTTGGGCCTCTTGGTTTTTCTCAAAAAATCTTACAACAGAGATTGGCTCCCCCAATTGGAGAAATTCAAGAACAAGCCTGGGGTTATTTCTGGCTTGACATTGCTGGTAAGTTTGTCCTTATTAAATATGTTCTTTCCAACCTTCCCTTGTTTCAGTTTTCTGTCCTTCTCGCTCCAACTTGCATTCTCAGAAAAATGGAGGAGACCATTCAAAAATTCTTTTGGAAGGGGGGCAAGCAGAATGAGAAAAAGATTCCGCTGGTCAACTGGTAATGTATCTCCGAACCACAGTTGGAAGGAGGCTTGAATTTCAAGAATCTTGGCTACCAAAATGTAGCAATGGGAGCTAAATTAATCTGGAGAATTATTGCCCCTAAACCTGGCTGGGTGCAATTAGCTCTTTGGAAAAAATACTTCAAAGGCCAGCATTCTCGTTGCCTAGATCACCCTAGGATGCATCCAAATACGCCCTTTCTGAAGCTTTGCAGCAAAGCCTGCTCTCTCATCAAAGATCATGCCTTCTGGATTCTTGGTAATGGAAAAAGTATCAACCTCTGGATAGATAAAATTTTGAATAACAAGCCACTAGGAGATTGTTGTTCACTCCAAACGCTGTGCAGATGGATGAAAGAGGTTGGAATGCGAACTTTGTGGGACATTTCAGCTTGGCAGAACTCACGCTGGGCTGGCTGGAATCTTTAAACACCCCCAAATCGATCTATGGAGGGCGAAATTCTGATTTCCAAGCTCCACGGCCTATCTCCATCATTGGCTTGAAAAAGGGACACAAGAGGATGGGGTACGCAGACTGGTGGATACACTGTTGCTCAAGGTTATGCCAAGCTATGTGAGTGCCCCCATGTGGCCACAAACCCTGAGCCTTGGAAAGGGATATGGCATTATCCCACCTTGCCTAAAATCGACTTCTTCAACTGGCTACTATGTCACTCCAAAATCTTGACAGACGATAATCTCCAGAAACGTGGCTTTCACGGTCCTTCAAGGTGCAGTCTTTGTAAGGTAAACCAGGAAAGCGTAATTCATCTGATGCTTGAATGCACCTTTACTTTGCAGATTTGGATAGAATTGTTGGGAACTCTGAGTTCCAGCATCATGTTGCCTTCCTCCATCCCCGATATTTTTACTAAATGGTTGCAAAGGTATCCCAGGACTCCCCCAAAAAACAAAATTATCAAAGCTACTTGGACTGCTCTCCCTAAATAATCTGTTGGCAAGTTTGGCTTGAGAGAAATAAAAGGATTTTTAGAAGCTACGAACAGGAGGCCAAGCTTGTGGCAGTTAAGAATAAAAGTCAGCTTAAAGAGAGTCTGAGAGATATTAAATATGACTTAAATCTCAGCTAGCAAGTTATAAATTGGGGCTCCTCTCTCGAACTCCAGTTTCAGAATAGTGAAAATAGTATCTCCCTCCTCAAATATTGGCAAATAAGACTTTCAGTAGATGAACTCAAGGATTGGGCCACAAATCAGCAGAGATTCTCCCTCTTTTTTGATGGGGCTGCAAAGGCCAATCCTAGAAGAGCTGGTGCTGGAGGAGTCATTTTGAATCCCGATGGTATAAGGATACATAGTCTTTTTGGGGCCTGGGCATAACTTCTAGCAATCAAGCTGAGGCTTTGGCTCTTTTCCAAGGACTCAAGATTATGAAAATGCTGAACATTAGGGAGGCAAATGTAATTGGGGACTCCGAGGTAATAATTAAAATTATGGTGACTCATTCTAAGCTAACGGGTCTAAAGCTTGCAAGGCTAATTTTCAGAGTAACAGATCTTAGAGCTATTTCCAGAAGTTGAATTTCTATCATGTGTTGAGAGCTAATAATAAGGAGGTGGACATCGAAGCCAACAAAGCAGCCTCCTTACGGCTAGAGCCTTACTCAGAGGAGGACAGGAATCATGGGATCCAATTCCTTAATTTAGATAGCTGTCATGTTTTACTGCCTTTTATTAAGTTAGTTTGTATGTATCCATAAGGTTGGGAAAATCTCTGAAATAGATTACATAGTAGCAGGCAAAAAGAGATGTGAGCTAAGCATAAAGGCCATGGCCTTGCATGGTTGTGCGGGACTTGTGGAATTAAACTCAACTTTTGTAATCCGTTTTTTGGCATTAAGGCCAAGTATCTAATATATCCTCTATCTGTTTCTGTAAAAAAAAAAATAATAATAAAAATAATTTAATTATTTTTACGATTTTTGCACCAAGAACAATTGTATAATTCCCTTAGTGCTCAACAAGTTGACACGTATTCCTTTTAAAATAAAAATAAAGTATTCTCTAAATGAAAGAAAATATAGAAAAAACAAAATTGAAAATATATATTTGATTAATTTTAATTAAAAGTATTATAAAACATCAATGTTGGGTTGATATTACAATGTAGTGTGAATTCCAACAAATATTTATTGGAACTCCATGTTTAAATTGGGTACCCTAAAAGAAGTTTGAGCCTCATGAGATTTGATCCTTCTAGCCTACTTACTAGATCTTTAGTTAAAATGAATTTATACCATGAGATGTATTATAAAATATTTAAATACTTATTATGGATTTATGTTTATTAATACTTATCAATCATTTAATTTATAAAACTATAATAGTATATGTTTTTAACAAAATTTGATAGTTTATCCAAATACACCGTAAAAACTACAATTTCATTTGGGCTAAATGTCATTTACGATCTTTGATATTTAAATGGAATCGTCAAATACAATAATAGAGTCTTGTTCGACCCCAAACTTCAAATCTAAAATATATACATTTCATTTATATATTCCTTTCCTGATATATAAATATATTTCCACATTCTTATTTTCATTATTAAAATATGAGAATTTAATCTAAAATCACTAAGTAAAATAATAAATCTAAAAAAATATGAAAGAATTTAATTAATGATATTTATTTTTTACTTTTAATTATAAATATATTTCTTTCTCTTTCTTTTTTCACATTTTCATTTACATTATTAAAATATTAAAATTTAATCTAAAATTACTACGGAAAAATAATAAATTGCAAAAATAGAAAAGAATCCCATCAATAATATTTATAAGATAATAATTCATTTTGCAAAAAAACCAAGGGATATGAATATGAAGTGAAGTTAATGCCAAAAATCTCAATTGCTTGTTAACTCCAAGATACAAAAAGTCCAAAAGTCCAGATTGCGAGTTATCCTAAATATAGATATCTTAAATATGGATTATGTTGCTAGGGGGTGTACTTCGATGGTGTTTGTTAAGAATAAGCAATTTTTAAGCAAATTTCGTTTAATCCATATGAGAGATCTTCATGGCAAAGGAACTATCTTTGGTCATTACTAGAAGTAGTGAAAGAAAAAAGAAAAGATATTAGGTAAATCTAGATTTTTGGTGACTCCCAACTAATAACCAAATGGACTATCTTTCAAATTAGTATTGAGAGCATTTGACTTAGACTTGTTTTACAAATCTTTAATCTATGCAGTGTTTTGATTGACTGTCCTTTAAATCCATTGTCAAAGAACTCAACATACAACAGTGAAACTATCAAGTCTAAATTATATACATTTCATTTTTATTTCTTTCACTCTTAAATATAAATATCTTCCTTCCCTGATATATAAATATAATATATTTCCATATTCGTATTTACATTATTAAAACATGAAAATTTAATCTAAAATCACTAAGAAAAATAATAAATCTGAAAAATAGAATAGAAAAGAACCTGATTAATGATATTCTTTTTACTCTTAGTTATAAATAAATATCTTTCTTTTCTTATCTAAATTTTTAAACTATTAAAATTTAATCTAAAATTAGCACCTAAAATAATAAATTTGAAAAATAGAAAATATTCCCATCAATAATATTTATAACTATAAGATAATAATTCCTTTTGAAAAATTCCAAGGAATATGAAGTAAAACACATTAGTTGGTTCGAAATGTCACCAAATAACATTGATGTGATTAATCCGAAAGACATGTTTATTACAATATGAAGTGAAGTTAAAGGCCAAAAAGATGAAATTGCTTATTAACTCTATGATATAGAAAGTCTAGATTGCGAGTTAGCTTGAATATAGATTATGTTGTTTGATCGGTGTACATTTAATCTAGATTAGAGATCTTCATGGCAAAAAAATTAGCAACTAACTGTGAATTTTTTATTTATTAAGTCTAGATTTTTAGTGACTCTCAACTAGTAACCAAATAAACTATCTTTCAAATTAGTATTGAGAGAATTTGACTTAAACTATTTATTCAAATCATTCAGAATCTATGCAGTGTTTTGATTTATTGTCCTTTAAATCCATTGTAAAAGAAATCAACCCACAATAATTAAACTATCCAAGGAAGTTTTGGAGTTCTCTTGAAACATTCATTTATTGAGAAATTTGTGATGGTTCCATAACGATGGAGTCCATTTGAATGCATGAGGACGAGCGCATTGAGAACATATTCAAACACACTAATGCATGCCTCCCTTGCCTGGTCTGATGCAAGCCGTGCATTAATTCCTTCATTTTCATCCACCATCCAATGCTAGAAATTTTTTAACTTCCCTGCTACCATGGCCATATTTAGTACGTTGTCAAGCACGGTGCTATGAATAGCCTCCATAAGTTTCTCACTAGAAGGAACGAAGCCTCTCAACATTGTGGATAGGAGGTATGCAGACAAAAATGATGCATGAATCCAGAGCTTCTCTTCTTCCGTTTTCATAACATGGGAGCTCTGGATGATCTCTTCTTTTGGGAAAGGCTTCGCAAATTTTGCCTGTTCCAGAAGATCTATATGGTTAAAAAATTGATGAGACCTTCCTGCAATCAATTCATTTTCTGTCATACAATTGTTCAACCCTTACCGTAACTATAGGGTCCAGATATTTCCTTAAAGAGTGCTCCGGAATGCATCTCTTACACTTGCCCTTAAAACCCCAGTTCTTTCACTTGGCTTGGTGCTGCAACAAGGGAAGGAGGTATCAAAGTAAGGAATAGTGATCTCTTCTCTCCCGATGGGCTTGGAAACATGTATAAACATGGCATTTCCAACTACTAGCCAGCTCAAGTTCCACATGCAGGAATCATTAATGAGGGACGACAACAGCTAGAGTCTGGTATATTTTAGTTTTCCCAAACCAAGTGTGGCTTCCTTTATTTTGGATTTTGAAACAAAAGTCTCTACGCCTTCATCCAATGAGTTCAGTCTTACAATTTCCTGAATACAGTTAACATCCACTTGCAAAATTTCATTTTTTACTTCTTGGCCAGCAAGGATTTGGAAAGACCTAACAGTTGGTGGGTGTAGAGGAATAGAATAAAGTATAAATTTGACGGAGAAATCTCTGTGATTTCCTGGCAGCACAAAATACCGCGGCCACAAGATCTTCCTGAGATGCGTTGTTCATTTTACACATGTTGTCCACTTGAAACATGGCCATAGAAATGCTCTTATAAGCAACTGCGGTGGTGTTTCTTACCAGCAAGAGCTGCCCAATCCTTATTTTTTAGGTGGCGTAGAGTCCTCTGCAGCGACTGTCTTCAGTCATCTTGATCTCCACAGAACCCACAAAATCGGTCACTCTCAGAGGAGAAGATGCGCGTCCGAGTAGGTAGTCTGAGATGTCATACTCGCCATTCAGCCTCTGGGCCTACAGATTCTTGGCCTGGTAAAGTGTGTTTTTGTATTTCATTTGTCTCGATTACTTTTCTCCACCAAATTATCTCAAATATAAACAACAACATGAGAATGAGAGAGAAAATGAACAGAAGTTAATCCACCAACCAGATGATGCAGACTATTTCAGCAAGATGCAGAAAATTCTGCTGGGGGAGTGCCTGATGAAACTTCTAGGTATGGACTGGCTCAGCGCCTCGGCCAGGCTGCTATATGAGCGGATACCAGAGGAGGGATAACAAAATATTTGCGCGCCAGTTTGAAATCGAAATAAATTAATTTCAAAAAAATTGGGCGCCATTGCCAATTTGAAATAGTGAACGGGGAGGTTTGAAATGGTAAACAATGGCATTGAGATTAAAACTGCATTAACCAACTGATGTGATAGAAGTACGAATTATGGAGCTGTGTGGGTCAGAGCAATTAATCTAGCCACTGAAGTTGAAACCGTAAACGTTGCCGGAAAGACGATGGCCATGTATGGGTATGCATATTAAGAAGGCCATACACCAAGCATTAAATACCCTATACCAAGCATAAGGTACTGGCAACCAATAAATCCTATGCATTAATGGCCCAATAGCATAGGATTTATTGGTTTCCCGCTCGCACGCCTTGGAATTCATGTCGGTTTCGGTGTCAGAACGGTAAAAATTAACTCCAGGTAAAATGTCGGGCCTGGTAGCCTGACTGCCATTGGGTTTCATTCCCAACACGTACGACCGTTTCGTTTCACCATAATCAAAACACCATTGCCCGGCTTCCGCGGTTGCCATCCACACTTAGCAACCATTTGCCAGCATCACCGGGGTCCTCTTTCAGAATATTTGTTCTATCTTTTATATATTTTCCAATTTTAAAGAACAAAAATAAAAATTTGGTTAAAAATTTTGTTGTATTCTAACAAAAGATCTAAAATGTTCTAAAATCTAATTGGTTTATACAATATAATGGTTTTAGCATGTATTTCCTCCTAAAAGTTACAAGTTCAAAACCAGAGAGATAGAGTATGTATGCTTTTGTAGATTTAGTAGTCAAATGGTCTCTTGTCCCACAAACAAGGGGTTCTCATAGACTTAACAGTCAAATGGTCTCTTGTCCTGCAAACAAGGGGGTCTCATAGACTTAGCAGTCAAATGGTCTCTTATCCCATAAACAAGGGGGTCTCATACACCAAAATGGTCTCTTGTCCCACAAACAAGAGGGCCTCATACACCAATTTGATATCTGCCTTGGCCATGACCTTGAAATTGGATAATAATAATAATAATTTGGCACTTTAATAAAAATGGGGTTCTCGTTAGCCCATTTAAAATAAAAATATGGGCACCCCCCTTAACACATGCAATAGGTTTGGGTGTTGCAATTTATTGTTTCATTGTGTGGAACACATTAACATTAAATTTTGTTTTCAAATTTAAATTTTATTATATTAATAATAAAATTTGATTATGTCCATTTTTTTTTTTAATATTATGGTAAGGTAATGTGAGTCCTGAGATGATTGACATGCTTAATTTGTGAATTGAGTAGTTGTGACACAAAAGGTGTCTAGGAAGTTTAAGTCACCTAGGGATCGCACCCAACATTAGGCACACCAACCCTTAGCATGATTGTATTTTTGCTCAATGATCTTTTCAGCACGGAGTGCCTTAAGAGAACACCCTATCACCATCTATTTTATACCTTGTGGGCTATGTCAGTAAGCTTATTTAGTCTATAACATGATGATGAACATCAACCCAAAAAAGAGTGATGGGATTTATCAGAAAGAGAGAATTCTAAAACTTGCTTAGTTTTGAAAAGGATTTTTAAAATTTTAAAGTAATTGTCCCACGAGTACCTCAATTGGTGATTTTCATTGTAACTAAGAGATTCAATGTTCAAATCCCCTAGTTGTGACATAGTTTACCAAGAGGACAAGTTACCAAGTTCCTTTGGATTACAATAAAAATAAAAATAAGAATAATAATTATTAGTTGGATGATAGAGATTTAACTTCCAAAAAATATTTTAGAATATTTTCAGTGATAATCATAAAGCAAAGATTGAGATTTATTTTAAAAGTAGTTATGCTCTTTCTACTGTTCTAATTAAGTTAATTAATTAAGAAAATGTTACATGAAAATGTGTGATATTAATACAACTTATGGTTTTTTACTGATAAAGAACCACATGGTCAAGTAGGAGTAAATCACCAAGATTAAATAAAATTATATTTAATTAGAAGAATGATGAAGTAAGAGACTTGAAGCCTATGTATTTTGATGCCTACTGGCTTGTGGGAATTGAACCTGGGTGAAGGATCTCAGTCATTCCTCCCAACCACCCAAGATAAATGCAATTGAAACTTCATCCTCGTATTCATATTCATATCTAGTTTTCTTTTTGTTCATCTAAATAAGGGTTTGCATCATTGTGAAAGATTATTCATATTCATATTTAGGTTTTCTTTTTGTTCATCTAAATAAGGGTTTGCATCATTGTGAAAGATAAATATTGGAGACTTTGATCCTTGTGATCAAATTCACTACCATAAAAACCTACATTAAGAATTACTTTTAGAAAATGATCCCTAGCAATGATTATCAATCATTTAATTTTTATGGTTATGCTAGTCTAGATAAAATACTCATTATATCATAATTTTGAAAAATCAAGCTACCCATTATATCATAACTTTTAAAAATTTAAATAAGAGTATTTTTCTAACATTAATATTTTACTCTAATAACTAATAAAAAATTCTTTAAAATAATGTCACATAATTTATTTATTTTTTGTGTTTTTTGTACATTAAATATTTAAGAATAGTAATATTTGTATAGCTAAAATATCTTCTTCTTCTTTCTTTTCCATGGAAAATCTAGGTAGATTGACTCGAATGGATCTCGCCAGCCTAACTAGTAAACAAAAGCCTAACCCCACATGCATCAAGGAGAATTGACCCTATAATATCCCAATAGACAATGTACTTCACAATGGGAACTCAACCAATTAAACTAACCTTGAATCTAGTATAACTAAACTATTAATAACTCGAAAAAATAGTAAACAATTCTTTTAATGTTAATGCAATAACATATTATTTCCATTAAAATATATAAAAACTTATATTTCTACTGATAAAATAACTTATTATTTTGAGATATAAAATGAGTCTCCTAATAAAAATGTACAACCAAAATAAACTTTATAAGAACCAATAAGATTCAAGATGATGATGTCAACCAAGGGGATGATTCACCATTTTTTGGGTAAAAAGTAAAAAGATTGAAAAACTATAAAATAATAAAACTACTTTTCAACTTGTAGTTTCAACTTATCTCCCTAAGATTTTACTCAAATTTCGAGGGTGAGTACTCATTGGATGCAAAATTTAATTCCCCATCTAAGGAGTACTCATGTTGTATACTTTCGATGGATCCTGCTACAAGAAAAATGAGAAATACCCGAAAAACGTGATTGCAATAATGTTTTTCATGTATTTATCATTTTTCGTGTAGCAAGGTCCATCGAAAGTATGCAACATGGGTACTCCTTGGATGAGGAATCAAATTATGCATCCAACGAGTGTTCCCATTTGAAATTTGAATAAATCCATAGGGAGATAAGTTGAAAAAATAGTTTTTCTTTTTTCCTCTAAAATTAGATGATGCAATCTAATCTTATTTTATTGTTTCCAATATTATTTTATAATTTTCTTAGGAAGCCCCTTTTAGACATCAAAATTCCCCTAATGCTTATAAGAAAAACACATTCAAAAGGTTCAAAAATTGCCAATCACCCCAAAATTACTATCACGATGATTTTTAATACCTATGCTAAAAAACAATATTTAATTAAGAGCCACAATAAATGTTTAAGAGATTCCTTTTATCGAATTTTGTAATTATTAATTTAGTAATATGAAGAGTTAATTTATACATAGGAATACTATGCCTTACTCTTGATCTATACCATTTTGTAGCATAGCGTTTTGGCTACCTTTGGCCACTCAGCTTGTAAGGGTGGTGTTTACTTCAGGAGGGTTGCCCCTCCTTTGCTTCTACCACAAATATCTTTACTCTCAATGTTTTGGTTGCAAATGGATTGAAAACACAAAATCTTTGTTTTACAAAGTTGGTCAAAAATCTAGATGATGTACCAAATATCGTTCATCAAGCGTTTAGGTAGAGATTCAGAAGGCAAGGTGGAGAAATACAAAGCTCGGTGGGTAGCAAAAGGTTATTCCCAAGTGATGGGAATTGATTTTGGTGATATTTTTTCTCCTATTTCCAAGTTATCTTCTATTAGATTACTTTTATCTGTCATTGTTGCTTTTTATTTTGAGGTAGAACAGATGGATGTGAAGACAACACTTCTTCACAAAGACCTGGAAGAAGAGTTCTACATGAAGTAACCTAAAGGCTTTGTAGTGAAGGGTAAGAAAGAATTGGTATGCAGGTTAAAAAAGTCTTTGTATGGGTTAAGGCAATCACCAAGAATGTGGTATCGGAAATTTGATACATATATATATGGGGACTTGGCTTCACTAAAAGTTAAGTGGATCACTATGTTATTTTAAATTAATTAGTGATTGTATTATTTATTTGGTCGTGTATGTGTATGATATGTTGTTGATTGGAAATGACAAAAAAACTATCTAGGATTTGAGGACCCAATTTTCCTCCAAATTTGACTTGAAGGATCTTGGTGCTGCAAACTATATACTGGGAATGGAAATCAAACACGATCGAGAAAATAAGACACTTCGATTAAACCATAGGAAGTATGTCGAGACAACATTGTAGATGTTTAATATGCATGATAGTAAACTAGTGAAGGTTCTTATTCCTATAGGTGTAAATTTATGTGTTGAACAGTGTCCTAAGACACAAGAAGAGGAAGAGAACATGTTATGTGTTCCATATGCAAGTGCATTTGGTAGCTTGATGTATGCAATGGTATGCACCAGACTAGACATTGCACATGCAATGGGAGTATTGAGCAGGTTTATGTCAAAACCAGGGAAGGAGCATTGGACAACTGTGAAATGAGTTTTTAGGTTATTTTTGTGGTACTAGTGATTATGGTTTATGCTACCAAGGAAGACTAGGATTGGACAGAGTTTGGACATTCATGGCTTTTTTGATGTAAACTGGGTTGGAGATCTGGATCAAAGAAGATCTACAAGTGGGTATGTGTTTAACCTATTTGGAGGAGAAGTCAGTTGGATGATTAAGAGGCCATCTGTAGTGGCACTTTCAATTACAGAGGTTGAATACATGGAAACCACTCATGAAAGAAAGGAAGTAGTTTGGTGGAAAATATTTTGTTCAAGTATGGGTTTTGTACAACAAGCTATAAGGATAGACTATGACAGCCAAAGTGAAATTTTCTTGACAAAGAACCATGCTTATCCTTCAAAGACAAAGCACATTGATGTTCAATATTATTTTGTGAGGGATATGGTTGAGGACAAAAAGGTGTTGCTGGTAAAGGTGGACACTTTGAAGAATGTTGCAAATGCATTGACAAATTATGTGAGCATTGAGAAGTTTTCTTGGTGTAGAGAAACAATGGGCATTGTAGGGCTAGACCAATGACTAAGCTATCCTATGAACCCCTGTGTGGAAAGAAAAAAACAAGTGGAAGAATGTTTGGTATGTGTTAGTGGGTTGGGGTTTATGAATGCTTTCACATGTTTATATATGTATTTTAAGATTGAAAGGAATATAATGAAAACTCAATATGGTAATCCCAGTTTAGGAATATAGGGGAAAATCTCTATGCATATTTGTTTTATGTTCTCACCATTGTTTATTTTTTCTGTTTCAGAAATTTGTTTGCATGTAATTTATGTACAGGGTTAAAACCTACAACTGTTTAATGCAGCACAATCTTCAACATCCAATTTTTAAAGGTTCTTCACACGAACCCTTATCTGCTTCACTTGTCTTGTGGCTATGTGTCTCAGGAATTCTTTCTATTTGTTGAAGATCATTGTTATCGGGAAAACTAGTGTCCATTCAGAGCTGTTAGTCCCACTAAGACAGATAGCTATCTTAGAAACAAACAAACTAAAGTTACTTGTGTTTTCCTTTATGAGAGATAGATGAGAGAGAAGCAGAGAGTACCAAACTCAGTCTTTCGCTAGTCTCCTTGCCCGTTTCCTCTCTCCCTTGATAGAGCTTTCGCCACTCCTTTCTCATTTGTCCCGCTTCAAAGAACACCTGTAGAGTCAAAGCAACAAAATACCATCAAAACATAGAGATATATAACCATAAACAATGTAGGATCAGATGTACATTAACCATATAAATGCATATACAAATACAAGATTCAGAGATATACAAGCATATGGAGGAAAACTCAAATAGCTTTATTGATAGAAGTAGTAGAAGAGAGGATTACAACCAAGTTGTCTGATCCAGCATCATCCTCCCAGCATGAAATCCCTCTTCACCTCATACAAAGCAAGATCACCCAACAATATCTTCAAAGAGAAACCAACAACACTTCCTTGCAAATTACAAAATTCCAGCCTCTGGATCTCTAGGATGAGGGATCCATATATAGATGTTTGTAGGAGAGTGAGTTAGCTCCTGGGATTTTGATTAGTGTCATTTCACTGATATTTCTTGGTTCTACTTGGAGATTTCATGATCTCTTACTCATCCCTGGGCGAATTTAGAGAGGCAAGTGTCAAATGAGCAGTTTCTAGAAGATTTTTTGAGTTTCCACCTAGCAAACTGCTTCTGCCATTTGTCTGCTCTCGCTCATCGCACCCTACAAAAGGGATTTTCAGTATGCATCGCACCCCTCATGTCTAATAGGTGAGATTCATCGCACCCTCAGCATGGAGGAGTCTGTATGGTCCAGTTTTGACCTATTCTGAGTAGTTTTTTCAGGGAGAACTTCTGGGAAATGATGTAATCAGCTGACCTTGTTCCTTTAGGGTATGAAACAACACTTTTAAGGGTTTATAAGCCCTTGGTTTATGGATATATGTGATTGGGGTTGCAGTTCCCAAATATGTCTATAACAGTTGCCCCCTAAAGCATGAGGTCGTAAATCTTCTGATGTTGGGTGAAATGCTTTATAATGAGGATCCGAGGTTTTTCGAACTGGAAGGTGACCTGTAATAAGATACAATACAATACATTATCTTCATAATATTTTCATGATCTAGCTGAGGCGGGCATTCCCATGCTCAGCTTTATAAATTCATTTTCATGTACATAAGACAGACAATCGTCTGTGTGGCAGACTGATGATTCTGGTAGAGCCATCATCCCTTAGTTTGGATGATTATTTGTGTAGTTGTGATGTACATTTGATGTCTTTATTTTCCTGAATATATCACATCCTGGATGG
This sequence comes from Pinus tabuliformis, assembly GCA_031772625.1. Classification (NCBI taxonomy): domain Eukaryota; kingdom Viridiplantae; phylum Streptophyta; class Pinopsida; order Pinales; family Pinaceae; genus Pinus; species Pinus tabuliformis. Next base: position 1,444,570,648 of record CM062816.1, read on the forward strand.
ATGAAACTAGATCCGGGGTCTTCAAACTCGTTCAATCTTCGCCCGAAGTACAAGTCGATCCATGTGAAAAGATGTTCTGGTGTCGAACATGGAAAGACATCGCCTGATTACCAGCCAATGATGTAAGTTGTTAACAGGCACGAGAGGAATCACCGATAATGATAATGACCCTCAAGGTACTGCAGTACACTTCACGAGTTGTGAATACATGATTTGATGTCAAACACCAAGCAAAATCTTTCAGTTGAAGGCCATTGATGTAAACCTGTCGCCGGAAGTGAGAAACTTGCCATTGAGGCATCCAAGCTTCAAAGTATTGAAAGGGTTGTTCCTAAGTAAACTTCTTGGATAATGAGCTGATGTCGACAAGAAGTGACCCATCATAGGAGGGCCTTAATGAATCCCACATCTACGACATGAAACGGAGCAAATGATTTTGTGGAGGTGAAAACGATCTAATGATACAAGGTTCAGGGTGGTGGTCATGAAAAATGGAGAGTGAAGGTATTGCAGTGGATGAGGTGTTCGCTGGGTTGGTGAATTCTCTAAGCGACTTCTCTTAAACATATCAGCGACACTGAAATGGATTGGTAGCGTTAACCCCAAAATGGATGGTGCGGCAGACCAATGGTGATATGACCGGTGAACGAAATAACCCAACCCATCTCAATCATGGTGATGGAGTGAAAGTGTCATGTTCAAGAGCGACCTGCTACCAATGAAGTTATTCAAGTTTTCTTCCCTTTTTCCCCAGTCATTGCTGACCAATACCTCTTTATATTTGTCAATCTTGAGGAGGATAACATATGCTTGTTCTATAATTTTCCCTTCGGGAAAACCTGTCACTATGTTATAACGAGCCTAGCGACAGTGAAACTCGCTCTTGTCTACATGGACAAGTTTGTTGCTATTGTTTTAACAAGTTTAAGGACAAATATAACTTGGTCCTTCTTAATTTTAGAGAGACTAAAAAGGGACGGAAAGGCAACTCCAATAGTCATTTTTCATAATGTAACCCCTTAAGTCCAAAAAAGTATAAAATAATACAAAAGGGATGACTTTTCGATAGTTTTAACGAGCTAAACAAGACAAGCGCTCGATCTTTTTGTGTAAAGATCCCTCAGGTCCAAAAAGATTAAAATCTAGAGGAGGGATGGCACTTTTGATTGCTTTAACGAGCTAGAGAGGCCAATTGCTCGGCAATCTTTTCATATTTTACGAGTCAAATGAAAAGAGCTTAAAGGAGACTCATTTTTTAAGGAACAAGTGATATTTTCAGATAGCAGCTGGTTCCAGGTAAGGTTTGGAACTTTTTCAATCATGACAGTGTAAAGAAGGTGGCTAATAGAATCACTCGTCACAACTGTTCCTCAAAAGGGTAAACAATCAAATGGAAGCATATGATCGGCTAAAAAGAGTGGAGGTGATGTTAAGAACACAACCAAGGCTCAAAAGCTGATAATTATGCGATCGTAATGGTTATTTACCGAAGGTGGGTTCATTTTTTAATGAGCTTAAACTCTAGGGGAACATTTGCTCATTGCTAGGTTTATTTTTTAATGAGCTTGAACTTCGCATAAAACTACTCGTGGCTAGGTTTAATTTTTAACAAGCTTGAACTTCACGTAAAACTGCTCGTTTTTCCTTTTTATGTAAGCTAGGAATGACCAAACTATAAAGCTAAAAAGTTAAAAAATGAAATTGGTCATTTTCGCTTGTATAAAAAGGTTTGCATGCCCCCAGCATAAAAAGTCTTTAGTAACCATATGGAAACGTATTGTGGTTAAGCAGTATGATTTTCTATCAATACTTAGATAAAACACTTCCTACACTTTGTCCGCCAAATAGACAAAGGTGAAAGGTCACTCAGACCGATCACATAACTTACAGGGAAACTTATCTCTACAGCTGGGTTTGTCCGCAAAATAGACAAGGGTGCATGCCCTCCTAAACTTCGTTACATTCACCAGATTACTTGGTAATTAGGTGGATGGAATGAAGGTTCCTTTACGAGATCAAGTGAAAGACTTGATTTGGAACTTTGCTCATCCTTGTTTCATTTTTTAACGAGCTTGACACAAGACAAGGAATTCTGCTCAGATTCTTGGTTTCATTTTTTAACAAGGTTGACACCAGTCAACTAACTATTCTCTGGTGACCCTTGATCACAACACATAAGGGGTCATGAAGGAAATATCTGGTTCCAATGCCCCCATTACATAATGTACAACATCACTGAATTTATCGTCAGATGATGTAAGTATGGTAGGGCTTGGAGGCAATACCTACCGATGATCCACACTATCAAAATGTTCAGAGTTCTTCTTCATCTTTGTTGATGTAGAAGATATCATGTGACAGGTTTCCACCATGGCAACTTCCAACAATTACTCGGAGGCAGGAGGGCAAAAGTACCCATCAAAGATGAGTCTTTTAGGAGACCTACTTCGATATTTTGAAGCGATTGAGAGCTTCCATGGTTCAATGGAATGCTTCCGGTAACTTGCGAACTATTGGGGAGGAAGGTTAGTTGGTAAATGATTGTAATTCCAACTTTGAAGGGAAATGCAATCTTTCTAAAATATGTTGACACAATAGCAGCCATAGCATAAATTCAGGGTCTGCCCAGTAGGATATTGTAGTCAAGGTTTCCATCAATGACCTCGACTTCAATTCCTACTATCTTGCCCCCCAGTTTGACTTGCAAGTTACTTAATATCCCATACGGCATGTATGTTCTTCCATCGAACATTTTTAATGTCATTGATGATCGTGACAAGGGTGGAGAGCCTAAAGTTTTCCACCAACTCATTGACATAATACAGGTAGATGCCCCCTCGTCAATGATTGCTTAATGAACAGTTTTGTTGAGGGCTTTTACCTGTATGAGGAAAGGGAGCTGGGCTGGTAATTGAGGTTCATATCCTTTATGATTAAAGGACACTAGATTGGAATCCGTTGGATCAATCCCACCTATCGCTGATAACAAAGCCTGCTTTTGGGAGTGGCAATTTTGCAGTACTTCAAGTGTCGACATAGCAGGTGGCGATTGGGCCAGATCCTCCACTATATTATAATTTTGTGCTACTCGAGCACAAGGATTAAACGTCGATTTATGTAATACTCCCTTAAGCGGTTTTATTATTAATTCAAGAATGATTGGTGGAACAACTTCTAGCGAAGTTGTTTTCGAACTACCGGGTTGATCTGTAGCCTTTCCATTCGACGACTGTGGATTTCCATAATCTTTATTCCTTGTTGATATCAAAGCATCATTTTGCTATTTTGAGATGGATAACATAAGAACTTGGGATGGGGAAGCACGATCACTAGCAACCAGGTTTATTTCTGGGCTCGGAAATGGATTAGTCTACACCGTTGGGGTATTTAAAGTTTTTAAAAATTTCATAACCTTAGATTTATGTGGACAATCTTTCGTGAAATGCTCATTGTCGCATATGTAACATGGATAACGAGGTTTCTTTTGCCCAGTAGGGTTTTCAGAAGATTTCTCAGGAGGTGAATCATCCTATTTCTTCTTTTTGCTTTTCCCTTTCTTCTTGCCCCCTAGTTGCTTCGGTTCTTTGTCTTTGTCGGTCGACATGGCATTAACCTCTAAGGCAGGAAGTTTATCATTTGCCTTTTTACTAGAAACTGCAAGGGCTTTACCAGATGAGGCCTTTGCAGTTTGCGTACTTGAGGTGCTAATCATGTCGTTGCTGACATGAGAGTCCTTGATTGATTTAGGAGTAGGAGGAATGGAAAACTCTGGTCTAGGAGCATCAGGAATTTTGTCATAGAGCGTGCCAGACTGAGTATAGATCAAGTCTAGATATTGCACATGAGCAATGAATTGCTCTTCAATGACAACTCCCCCCTTAGCCACATCTTCTGTAATAGAAGGTAACAATGACTTAATAAACCATTTAGCTAGTAGCTGATCAGGAACATATGTTTTTACCATTCGACGACGACATCGCCACTCATGAATATGATCAGATATGTGAGTGGATGTCGTCTGCTTAAAATTGGTAAGAAGCTTCGTTCCTGTTTTGTACCTTAGTGGTAACTAAAAATGGCTTAAAAAGGTGGTGGAAAGGGTGTCGAAGTTATCGAATGAAGATCTAGGCAATTCTATATGCCATTTAGCTATCGGACCTGTTAACGTTCACTAAAAAAGGTGAAGCCTGATCAAATCATCATTCAGGGTGTTGGATGAACACCACAAATGGAATGTCATCACATGATTCGACGGATCTTCACCTGGATTTCCATTGAATTTAGAAATATCAGAGGGAAGTTTATGAGGAATCACAGGCCACCAAGGGGCGTAATCAACTGGATCATTCGTCAGCCAATTTAGATCTAGTAATTCTAGAGTTGCTGTAAAGGGCAACTATTGATTTAGGTTAGACAAAGCATACCCAAGATAAGATGGAATCGCCTAAGCAATAGGTCTTTGCATACCAGCATAATGTATCTGATGTTGGTAAGTTTGATAAGGTTGATGGGCATAACCATTATAGTATGGTTGTTGATAATCACTTTGGAAATGTGATTGCCCATTACTTACAAAGACTTGTTGCTCAGGTCCTTTTTATGATTGCTGGAATTGCGGTTGTTGGTATTGAACCAACCATGGTTGTTGGACCATTTGCTCTTGCCCAATACTGGATGATTGACCAAGATGAGGAGTCATAGTACCTGTTTGAGCCCGAGTCACTCTAGATAAGCAGGAACCAACCTGAGGTTGTGATTGAATCGTTGAGACGAGAGGCTAATACATTGCAACCAGAGAAACTTAAGGTTGACATACAACAAGTAGTGTTTGTACTTGCGATACATCACAATAGTAGGTGTAGTGGGAATATTCGACATAGGATGGATTGGTTGCATTGAATATACAACCCTTGGTTGTTGAGGCAGTATTGGTACCCAACTGCTAGATGTAATTCCAGTTTGACTTGAACTTTGTTGTAAACTCTCATATGGTTGTTCTCCAAGAGGGAACAATGAAAAGGCATACTGCCCCCCATATGGTTGCAATCTAGTACTTAAAGGGTAGATTGGCCTTTGAAGACACATCAGATTGACTTGTTGAGTTTCAACATAAGAAATACGAGATGAGCATCTGGATGAAGAAATAGGAACTGACCATGTCGTCGAAATAGTCCCTGATTGGACTCCAGCTTGTTGTTGATAACTTGCCAGGACAGATGGTATACCAGCAATCATCGTAGGAATGGCAGCAGGAAGCTCTGTTGTAGCTGTGTCTGTTGACACAGTCCTAGATGTTGAAGGTTGTTCAGACATGTTTAGTCTATCCAAAATATTTCTTAGCGATTCGATAGGAACTTGCGATGAAAAAGAACTAACTTCTATAGTAGAAGGATGTAAGTGGATCCTAGTTCCAAAATGCACTAGAGTACTGGGTGGAAGATCCTCCACTATCTCTTCTATAGCAATCAATCCAGGTGGAAGAGGTAGACCGCCAGGTCCGTAAAATATTTCTGGTGCCAAAGAAGTTATAGACTCTGCAGCGAGAAATGTTGGAGGGGTGACACTTTCCGAATCATCCCTAGATTGAGCTAGTTCAAGAATAGAAGTGTTTACCATTAAACTAGGATCAGTTCTAATGTCCTCTTGTAACTGTGGAACTTCCTCTGTAGAGGCAGGGGTACCAGAAATAATTGGAGTAACTATAGTCTCTGACGATGTTGAAACACAAGTTTCAAATAAATCAGGTGTATTGGACTCAGTTAAACGAGAACTCTTTGCCCGGGATGGTTTCGTTTCCAGAGTCAAAGACGGTTGACTCATTAGTCTCCGTGAACAATGGGGTTTTGATTGACTTTCTTCCACGATTGTGTATTTCTTTATCAACTCAAAATAAAAAAGGGGAAATTTTTTTTTTGAATTAAATGAATTTTATGACGCTTTGACACAACTTGCTTTTTCAATTTTTAAGAGTCGAGAAAAAGCTAAAGATGACTCTAGTCGCCTTCAATTTATAATGAGCTTGAAGTGACAAGTTCTCAGATGTACCTTTTCTTTTAAGGAGTCTGAAAAGGGACGAAAGTGACTACCTGGAAATCTAGGCAGAGGGATTACCAAACCAATCGCAAAACTGCAGAATACTTTTTACGGTATGACAGTCAATCTTCCTGAATGCTGTATTCAATGAATTACGATCGATAAGGCGGCAGACATAGCTTCCTAAGGATAAAGGATGTAGCCTATTGTGGTCTCCCAATATATACTCGACGGTACGTGGGAGCACAAGTCCGTACTGGCACTTGTTGTCTCAAAGAGGAGGAATCACCCAACGTATGATGAAAGAGATAGTTACCAGGCTTTACGACGCTGGAATACATCTCTAGCCTAGACTTCTAAATGTTGTGCGTTACGTTTCAAAGCATTTTTTATGTTCATTGAGGTTTATTTTATAGTTGATCTTTCTTAAGAAGTTTGCCTTTAAGGTTCACCGCGTGATGTAGATATACAATTCCTAAATATGCAATCTAAGATGATAAACAATCATTTACTTTCTTTTTACAATGAAAATCCTAGCTGCTAAGGAAAGAGAAATGAAATTCTTTCAACATAGAGCAAAGAGAACACACTAGATGTACTTTTCCTAAATCAATTTCAGCATGCAGTCTAAATGCAAATGCACATGCATGTATTGTTCTTCAATTTCCTTAATGTGAGAATGACAAAAAAAACTAAGTACAGATCTGAATTATTTTCTTTCAAAGCGACAGTACTAACAATTTTCTCTTCAAAAAAATGAAAGGAAAGCTAAGACAACACTTTGCGATTTCAAATTTAAAACTGTTCTCGACACTTGAAATATTATTAATTCAAATCAAATATAATGGCAAAAGTGTAATCGACTATCTAAAAGAGGAAGACTTTATGACACTCTTTTTCTTGACTGAGAACAACACTTGCGACATTTTCAAATCAAAAGATGACAGTTCGATTAAGCTACTATTTGCAAAGGAGAATTGTAAATGATGAAAAATACATAAAAAAAACATTCACAATTCCTTATGATGGAGGCTAAAATAATGCAAAGGAAGATGGTTTCGACAATGATATACTGATCATAGATAGCAAAACTACTGAATAAATCTAAAGACAATGAAGAAAAAACCAAAATCTGGAGGCAGAAACAGTCTTAGTCAATCATCGCACCTGTAACACAGGGAAATAGGGATGCATCTCACCTACAATACATGGGAGGTGTGATGCATCTAGGTTGCCAAGAAGAGACAGTGCGATGGTCCAGGGACGAGACTAAGCTTGGTTTTCACTCACAGTTTGCAGCTAAGCTCAGGGGTTTAGGCTGAGTTAATGATTGTCAGTAAACACAAAGTATAAGGGCTGATCTAATGAGGTTATTTGAGCTACCACCAAGGCACTTAGGATGTTTGTAAGCTAGATGTTCAGTTCATAAACCAACCCGAAGATTGACTGAAGCAGCGTTGATCTACTTTGCAGTTCCATAGCAAAAGCAATTCAAAGGCTAGCTAGCTTAACTTCAGGCTCTATCTGTGGTTTATAAAGCAAACAACAATAATAAACAAACAAACTATTCGCTCCCCAGTGGAGTCGCCATTTTGTTATCGGGAAAACTAGTGTCCATTCAGAGCTTCTAGTCCCACTAAGACGGGTAGCTATCTTAGAAACAAACAAACTAAAGTTACTTGTGTTTTCCTTTATGAGAGATAGATGAGAGAGAAGCAGAGAGTACCAACCTCAGTATTTCGCTAGTCTCCTTGCTCGTTTCCTCTCTCCCTTGATAGAGCTTTCACCACTCCTTTCTCACTTGTCCCGCTTCAAAGAACACCTGTAGAGTCAAAGCAGCAAAATACCATCAAAGCATAGAGATCTATAACCATAAACAATGTAGGATCAGATGTACATTAACCATATAAATGCATATACAAATATAAGATTCAGAGATATACAAGCATATGGAGGAAAACTCAAATAGCTTTATTGATAGAAGTAGTAGAAGAGAGGATTACAACCAAGCTATCTGATCCAGCATCATCCTCCCAGCATGAAATCCCTATTCACCTCATACAAAGCAAGATCACCCAACAATATCTTCAAATAGAAACCAACAACACTTCCTTGCAAATTACAAAATTCCATCCTCTGGATCTCTAAGATGAGGGATCCATATATAGATGTTTGCAGGAGAGTGAGTCAGCTTCTGGGATTTTGATTAGTGTCATTTCACTGATAGTTCTTGGTTCCACTTGGAGATTTCATGATCTCTTACTCATCCCTGGGCGAATTCATAGAGGCAAGTGTCAAATGAGTAGTTTCTAGGAGATTCTTTGAGTTTCCACCTAGCAAACTGCTTCTGCCATTTGTCTGCTCTCGCTCATTGCACCCTACAGAAGGGCTTTTCAATATGCATCGCACCCCCCATGTGTAATAGGTGAGATGCATCGCACCCTCAGCATGGAGCAGTCTGTATGGTCCAGTTTTGACCAGTTCTGAGTAGTTTTTGAGGGAGAACTTCTGGGAAATAATGTAATCAACTGACCTTGTTCCTTTAGGGTATGAAACAACACTTTTAGGGGTTTAGAAGCCCTTGGTTTATGGATATATGTGATTGGGGTTGCAGTGCCCAAATATGTCTATAATAATCACATTATAACCACAGTCTTCCAACACTGTTACAGAGATGAGATTCTTCTTTAGGCCTGGAACAAACATGAAATATTTGAGGCGAAGAGGGGATCCAAACTCCCTCTTAAAGGTTACTATACCAATCCCAATAACATTGTACCTTCTGTCATCCCCAATATTAATATGCATATGGAGATCTTTCTCCTCCACGTCATCGAAAAACTCTCTACACCTTGTCATGTGGAGAAAGGAACCTTAGTCCAAGTACCACACACTCCCCATCATTGTGCTGGACATGCATGCGATAAGGGTGAAGTCTAGCTCAAACTATGAATCTAAGGTTTCAATTGTCACTCCTCCTAATTTATTCTTGACAGACTTTTTGTGTGGACACTATGTAGCATAGTGACTGAATTTAGGATAATTGAAGCATTTTATATTGGACAAGTCTTTCTTCTTTCCCCCATGGCTGGATTCTGGTTTGGTTTGAGATTTATTCCCTTTTCCTTTCTTTCCCTTTCCAACCAATGAAACACTTTCCTCATCCTCTCCCCTGGATGAAATTCCATCTCTAGTATTTTGCCTGATCTCTTCTTGTACCAAATCGGGCCACAAGCATTTCCAAATTGGTAATTTCTCCCTCCCATTCACCAAACCCTAGAATTTGTAACAATTTTTGGGAAGGCCTAGAAGACCTAGACTCACCAGGTCATCTTCTTTAACATTCACACAAACCCTTCCAAGCTCATCCTGAAGTTGTGTAAATCTGGTGAGATACTACGAAATAATGTCATTCTTCTGCATCTTGATGTTTCAAATTTTGTCTTTGAGGGCCAATTTTCTATGATCAATGTCATTCTCAAATAGCTTTGTTACTGCCTTCCACATTGTGAAAGGAGTTTATTTTCCATGGATATTTGAGACAATGTGGTCTCACACTACCTCCAAGATTATTCTTCTCACCTTGGCTACATAGTTTTTCCATTAGGCTAGGTTATGGGCATCAAATTCCACTGGTTTTGCGACATATTTCTTGATGTATTCTAGCAATCAATTGTCATGAAGTGCTACCTCCATTTGATCCTTCCATGCAGGGAAATTCAAGATTCCTTCCAAGGCATACTCTAATCTCATTCCATTGAAGGCCACTCTCCCAACTTTGAAGAGATCCTGCTACACTGAAGCTACAAATTCGAACCTCTTAAGGAACAACTTCGAAATTCCTGTTCTAATGTGAATCCTACTTTGATACAATGTAGAAATATGGTGATAGAATTATAAATTATCAATAAATTTAATCTAAAATCAAGAGACACAATTCTACTCTAATGATCTGCATAATTTAATTCATAATTTAGAACAACATTCACAAATATACAATAAGAAAAACCACACGTGCAAAATATTTTTCTAGGGGAAATGATCCAAGGTCTTTTGCTTATAAATGCATCAGAATTGCATATAATAGAACTTATTAACTATGGAACTTAAAAGCACATAAAATAATGTAGAAATAACATGATAACCAAGAAACCATGACACAAAGATTTGATTACAGAGTTCATCCAATTCAGACTACGTCTTCGAGCCCTCCTCAGGAGTGGGGAGGCCTTCTTTCATTAAGTGGCATAAAAGAGATAAAAGTACAAGCAACATTCAATTACAATCCTTATACCTCCAAGCTAGAAGATGGACAAAGAATGGATAGCCCAACTTCAGAAACAGGCAATACCACTGAAAACGTGGCAAAAAATCATGCAAAAACACTTATCTGAACACCCAATTCGGATAACCCGACCTTCTGCACCTTCTCAGAACCTCCCTGCTGCTCAAGTCTGCTAGATCAAGGTCTGCTACACACAATGGCTTTTGAACTAATCTTCCAGTCTTCTCCCCCTCTTTTCCTATGTGGACAATCCAATATATATATCCTGGTGGCTAACTCCTCAATTTTTGGGAAGTTCCCAACAAATGACAAGTTTTAGCAAGTAGTGTTTCCAACAGAGATTCTCAGGGCCGCAAATAATATGCAGGTAATAAAACCTATTTAAACATAGGAAAACCATTTTAAAAATGTTTCCCAATGAATCTGTGTATTACCTGAATCCCGACAGTTTTATCGGCATTGATAACCCATCGCAAATCGAAATCAGTTGGAACAAGGGTGATCCTCCATACGGGTTGTTTCATTATGCAATCTGACGGACCCAGTGAGTTTTCAAACCCACACTCTATACCATATTTCATCCGGGAGCATCGGTGTGTTGCAATCAGCGGAACCGATAGATCTTAATGTTTTACGAACATGGAACTGTGCGATATGTGATTGCGATATTGCAATCGCAACCCTGACTTCCAAGGCCGACTCTGTAGAGAGCTTCCATGTGTGATGTGTGATTACATTCATCGCATCACACCCTCCCTTGCTTGGGGACGATTTGTAAAACCATCGACCTCTACCTTTTTGCGATCAGCGAAATGCGGGACCAATGGAAGCCTGTCACTTAACAATTCCCCATTCGCTAAGAGTTATGCCACATCACTTCCTCCTTCCACTTGTCCAAGTCAAACTTGATCTTTAACTTGTTCTAGCTTCTTCATAGGAACTCGGATTTGAGTTCCATTCACACTATTGGAATTAAGATGACAAGCAATTCGATCTTATGCTAAGTTCATATAGTTTCTGCCACTTTGATTTTTGTGCCTTCTTACCATGCCACTGGTACTTTTTAGAGATCCACCTAGATCAATCCTCCCCGCAAAGAGATTTTGGACTACCAAAAGCCTTTTCAGTCTATTGGAAATTGAGGAAATTGTTCCCTCACTTTTTCTTTCTCCATCCATCGAGCTTTACTTAGATGCATTCCTTTGAAGCCAACACAAATGTACTCCACATCTCTCCATTGTGAAGTTATGGTTTTCTTTTCAAGTATGATATCTTCAGACAACTTGTCTAGATACTCTGGTGCAAAATCTTCCACTATAGGAATCCGTGCAACCTCTTTAGTATCCATAATCAATAGAGGTTCATAAAGCTTTAGGTTTTCAACATTTACTACTGAATATATTTGCATATAAGCAGACAAGTCAAGACAAAAATCATTGCCTCCAATCTTTGCCAATATGGTGAAGGGACCATATCGAATGGGTCTCAATTTCTTCCCTTCTCCCTTCATTATATCCTTGCTGATGTGGAGCCATAGCTTGCCACCAACTTGAAACTGATGGTCAAATCGATGCTTATCATGTCGAGCTTTATATTGAGCCTGACCCTTCTCCAATTTCTCATGTACTAACTGATGAATGACCTATATCCATTGAATAAAATTTCATGCTTTGTCCCTATCATCTCATCCATTTCCATCCTCATCTTTCCCAAAGACCATGTCTAAGGACGACAAGATCTACGCTCTGGTCTTGGTTCGACAACATTCTGATCACTTTAATTTTTTACCCTTTCTGAGTCCTCTGGGACTTCTTCCTGTGTCTGGAGCCACCTGGATCAATCCTCCCCAATGAGGAAATTTTGGTCCTCCAAAATCATGAAAAATAATCTGCACTTCTATGTACCTTGTCTGCATCACAAGCGTCCTAAAAAGGTCTCGTTTCCATCTCCTTCACCTTTGTTCTTCGGAGCCTTAAGCAATGAGCCAACACCTGCAACCTCTACAACCTATAGTACGTTGTTTTTGCAAATTACATGCTTGAATTTCATAACCAACTAATGACCCAAGCATCCCAAACTTGCCATGAGTTTATAACACATACTCGATAATCAAGTTTATATCAAACTGGAAACAATACCCCAACTATGAAAACAAGGCCAACATATCATTGTTGCTCCAACAAGTGATGGGAAACACATCATCACTGCAACATATGTTATGAAACTAGCTCACAAAAAGATAGAAAAGATAGATCAATACCTTAGAAATAAGCCTTTTCAAGGGGGAAACCTCCTTTACATTACACAAATGAACAATTCTTGGATGATACAAATGACAAGACTTCCTTTCTACATATAGGAGTCTAATAGGTCATAATATAATCAAAGCCGACATAACAATAATAATGTAAGGGCACAATAATAACAATATGGGGACTACATGGGCACAACAATATAATAAGGGGGTTGTACTAATAACAATAAGGGGTTACACTAGTAGTATAGGGACCTAACATGCCCCTCTCCTTTGAAAAGTGTTGTCATCAACACTTGAGTAGTTCTTGATGCTTCTGTATAAAATTCTTGTCCTCCCATGTGGAATCTTCAGCAGGTAAGTTCTTCCACTTAATGAGAGACTCTAAAATTGATCAATTTCGTAGCTGTCGGGTTCTTATTTCTGTGATTGCTCCAGGCTCCAATATGATTTTTACTTCCTCATGAAGTTCTAGAAATATTGTTTGAATTGGTGTCTTCTGCAAATTTTGAATGAGTTGCCACACTTCTTCGTCCTTCTTCCATTCACCCCTTGCTTCATTTATCCAATCTGGTTGGATAGCACAAAAGAAAGCTTCCACATCCTCATCCTTTCTTAAGAGTGCATCTGCCACAACATTTTTCTTCCCTTTTTTGTAGATGATTTCAAAGTCATAACCCAACATCTTTGTGACCCATTTTTGTTGCTCTTCAGAGGATACTCTTTTTTCGAAAAAGTATTTAAGACTATCACGATCTGTTTTTACCTTGAAGTGTCTTCCCATTAGGTAGGGTCGTCATTTCTTGAGTGCATGTAGTATTTCCAACATTTCCTTCTCATAAATAGCTTTGTGTAAATACTTTCCTTTGATTGGATGACTTTCGAAAGAAATTGGTCTTTCATCTTGCATTAGAACAACACCAATTTCATTTCCTAAAGCATCACATTCCACAATAAAGGTTTCTGTGAAGTCCGATGTAGCTAAGACTGGTGCTTGGCATATTGCCTCTTTATGATGTTCGAAGGCCTTTGTTGCTTCTAGAGTCCATGAAAATGTATCTTTCTTCAATAATGTTGTTAGAGGTGCTCCTATTCTCCCATAATTATTAACAAACTTGCGATAATACCCTGTCAACCTAAGAAATCCTCGCAGATGCTTTATGGATGTGGGGATTTTCCATTCCTTAATGGATTTAATTTTGCTAGGGTCTACCTTAACACCTTCATGAGATACAATATGACCCAGATATTCCACCTCTTTTACTCCAAAGAAACATTTGGAGCTTTTTGCATATAATTGTTCTCCTCCAATAGTTTGAGCACCCTGTCAACTTGTTGAACATGATCCTTCCAAGAATTGTTGTAGATTAGTATATCATCAAAAAATACTAGCACAAATTTTCTAAGGAACGGTTTGAAAATGGAATTCATCAAACCATGAAATGTAGAAGGTGCATTGGTAAGGCCAAAAGGCATGACCAAAAATTCCTAATGACCACCATGAGTTCTAAATGTTGTTTTCAGGATGTCTTCAGTTTTCATTCTGATTTGATGATATCCTAAATGAAGATCCAACTTGGTGAATTAAATTGATCCATGAAATTCATCCAATAGTTCATCAATGACAGGAATGGGAAATTTATCTTTAATAATGAGCTTGTTGAGCTCCCTATAATCCGGACACATGCACCATGACCCATCCTTCTTGTGCATCAATACTACTGGAGTAGAGAAAGAACTTTGATTAGGTTGAATTATACCAACCTCTAGCATTTTTGCAACCATACTTTCAATTTCACTCTTTTGGGCATAGGGATATCTGTAAAACCTGATGTTTGGAGGAACATTTCCTGGAATTAAATGAATAGAATGATCATGATCACGAATAAGTGGGAGGCCTTTGGGAGTCTCCAATACCTTGGAATGATTATTCAAGACTTTTTGGAGATCTAGAGAAATAGATTATTTTGATGTGGGAACCTCTAGCAAACATAATTTTTCAATTACGCCTCATTTTTCTTTCTTTAGAAGCTTTGTCAGTCAGTTAGAGCTGATTATCTTTATCGGTTTCCCTATGATACCCCTCAATTCAACTTCCTTTCCTTTTGAGTCAAATTTCATGAAAAGTTCTTGAAAATTAAAAGCTATTGTACTGAGGGATTGTAGCCATTGGACTCCTAGTACAACATCAACACCACCCATTGGAATGGAAAGCATTGGGCCATTCAATATATATTCTCCCATGGATAACTTGATATTATGGCACTTTCCAGAGCAATTTATGGTTCCTCCACTTGCAACCATCACTTGACACTCTAGTGCTGGATATAGGAAGCAATTCAATTCCTTGGCTATCTTACAATGAATGAAATTATGCATACTGCCCGAATCAATCAACACTATTACCTTTTTCTTCTTGATATGTCCTTCCATCTTGATAGTTTGATGAGTGGTAATTCTAGCAAATGCATTACAAGATATGGTTAGATTCATTTCTTCTTTCTCAATGTGATCTTTCACTTCTTGAACCTTTTTCTTCTTGATATGTCCTTCTATCTTGACAGTTTGAGGAGTGGTAATTCTTTCCAATGCTTTACAAAATACGTTCAAATTCATTTCTTCTTTCTATGGCGTTGGTTCCTGGTGTATATCCTCTTCTTTTGATGTTTCTTGATCCTTTTCTTCCTCCTCTTCACAATCTATGTAAAATAATTTCTTCTCAGCACACTTATGACCTTTAGTGTATTTGCTATCACAAATGTAACAAAGTTCTTTTTCTCTTTTTTCTTCCAATTGTTGTCATGTAAACCTTGTAAGTTGTGGAAGGCTAGAAGAAAAAACACTTCCATATTTATAGTTATGAGTGGTAGGATTCCTTATTTCCATAATTCCGCTTTCAATTTTTCTTGCCAACCTGAATGCCTTCTCCAATGAATTAGGTTCCCAAAGACGAACCTCATGTTGAATGTTATCCTTTAAAGTCCCTATGAAGACATCAATCATTTTCTTCTCTAGAATATCATTTACCCTTATATTCAATTTTTTGAAATCCTCAATGTGCTCTACCATTGAACCCTTTTGTTTGAGATTTATCAATTGGCTAAAGAAGGTGTTACTCTTTGTATCCTCATAATGTGCTATCATTTCTTCTGTGAAAATTAACCAAGTGACAAGTTATTTACGAGAAAAAAACCCTTTATAAAATAAAATTTGATCCAATTCTAAATATGAATATGCAATACCTACCTTTTGTAATAGTTGCATCTCATGTAGATCAAAATATTGCTCCATCTATAGTATCCAATTTACCAAATCCTTGCCATCAAACTTCCTCATATTTCCTTTTCTTGATTTTAGGACCTCGATCTTGAAACTAGTGTAACTTTGTAATTTCGGATTTTCCAGTTCTAAAATTGTGACCTGCAGTAGCCCTCTCCGTCCCCTTTCCAATGCCACCAGTTTGATTGAAATTGGATTCTCCAAGAAAGAGTTATGCACAATCTCCCAAGATGACCTAATTATATACATTTTCAAAAGAGTGAACTTGTATGAATTGCCACGTGTCACTGTTTTGACCTTCAGATATGAAAAATATAAACAGGAAACTAAAGTCCGTCCTCTTTCTATGACTTCTTACGAAATTTTAATCTGATTCTCAAAGAGAAAGTTATGACGATTTTCCCAAGGTCACTTGTTTAAGATGTAATTTGGGAATCTGCAAAAACCCTAACTTCCTCATATCATATATCCGAAAATATAGCGATCCAAGATTTGAAATTTAGACCCAAGGTTTAAACCAATTTCTCCTCAAATGGTTTTTTTTTAGCTTCTGAAACTTCGTAGCGAAATATTTATAGCGAAAATTCTACAATGACCTCTTTTAGATGAAATCCTGGGTCTTACAAAAACCATAACTTCCTCAAATCATATCTACGAAAATATAGCGAGACAAGCTATGAAATTTGGACGCAAGTTTCAGTGTGATTTCAGCTCAAATGTATTTTTTTTAGCTTCTGAAACGTAGTAGAAAAAAGTTATAACGAAAATGCCATAATGACCTGTTTGGAGCGGCGAAAACCCTAGAATCCAAAGCTCTGATACCAAATGTTAGGAAACCAGCTCACAAAAAGATAGAAAAGATATATCAATGCCTTAGAAATAAGACTCTTCGAGAAGGGAAACCTACTTTACATTACACAAATGAACAATTCTTGGATGATACAAATAACAAGACCTCCTTTCTACATATAGGAGTCTAAGGGGTCATAATATAATCAGAGCCGATATAACAATAATAATGTAAGGGCACAATAATAACAATAGTGGGCTTCTATGGGGTACAATAACAACAATATGGAGACTACATGGGCACAACAATATAATAAGGGGGTTGTACTAATAACAATAATGGGTTACACTAGTAGTATAGGGACCTAACAACATATGATTTACAACAATAATGCCAAACACTATTTTGTTTTGACAAGTGATGGAAACATGACATTACTTTCACAATTTATCATGCAACTCAAAATAAGACCAGACATCATTGTTTCCTAATAAGTGATGGAAAACACGTCATCACTTTTACATTTTAAAATGCAACAAATGATTTACAAAAGCATGACCATGACAAGCTAACATATCTAGAAACCATTTTTCACTTATCGACATGAATGGGTCACCCCCTTGTGGTGGTTTTGCTTGTCGAACAATTGTTTCACCCAGTTCATGCATCGACACTTTGTCTTTAAGGCGCTGCTCTAGATGGAGCCTCCAACATGTGGCCCTTTGATGGTCACCTCTGCTGCAATGACTACAATACATTTTCTTCCTCTAGATTTGCTTAACCTGCTGTTGAGAGGGTCGTTCATGCCTCCTCCTTTCATATGCTGCTATTCTTTTCCAACACTTAGAAAATGTATGGTTATGTAATCCACAAAAGGTACATGTTTTTAGATGCCATGTTTTATGTTCATCATCAACAACATTATTATAATCGAAATGAACATTCGAATATCGAAACTGGTTATACCTTTCCTTACTTCCTATGATGTCATTATGGCGATGAGAGCTTGCCTCAGCTCTTTCCCTGCAATGTAAACTGCCATGGGATGATGGGGATGTGTTCCCATCATTCTCTTTCTTCAAAAATTTTGATGATGTCTCGGAAGAATCTGACACCTTCGATCATTCTCCCTTGATGTATCTCAAGCCTGCAAATTGAAGTCTCTGCACAACCTCCACTAGTTGAGTTATGCCTTAGTTGTTAACACCAAGTTCTTTGTCCTCCTTGTACCTCATCCTGGTAAGGAGCCTCATGTTTGTCCTTGTAATTGGTATCTCCACATCTCCAATAGAAATCATACTATGTGAAGACAAAACTGAAAGGAAATCAACATCTTTTACCTTCACTGTGGAGTTGGAAAGAACTGATGAGGACTGCTCATCATCTAGTGTTGGTGGTTTGTTGTCTGTCTTGGCGGATTCCCCAACTTCTTTCCTAACATACCCAAGTCCTGCCTGATGGGGTAATTCTTCTACTATGATGGGGTTGACAATGCCTTGGCCATTAATGCCCAAGCCTTTTCCTTCATAACCCATTTTATTCAACAGCGTGGAGCCAATTCGTATGGTATGATTTTCAAAAACCACGAAATCATCATCAGGACACATACATGAATTTAGAGAATCACTTTTTACCTCACATGGGTCACGCTGCAGCTTTTCCAAGGCCTCGTCCTTAGCTTGCAGTTATTGTAGCAAACTATGTTTTCCCTTTTCTCTTCATGTAGAAGCATCTTCAATTCAGCGTTCCTTGTTTGAAGGTTCTATTTGTTCTGCTTTAGTTCTTCCCAGACCTCTTTCGTGGCTCACAACTGAAGCTGCAATCGCTCCTTTTCCTCTGTCTCTTTTTGTAGAGCTTCATACATTATTTCCACCCTTTTCGAAATTTTGAGCATGGTCTCGTACATTGCTTTTTCATCCTCTGTCGTTGCACGTTCCATTGTTCACACTTACAATTCAGATCCATGCAAAGACTACTCTGATACCAAACTTGATCTGAGTTGACTCAACTCCCAGATTTAACCAAGATCTTTTACTTTTGTGATGTGATTAAAATTGTATTTAAAATAGTATAATTGAACATATATGCATGCTGTAAAGAAGAAGGAACATGACAATCATCAACAACATAAAACTCAAAATGTTGATAATGGAGTTCGTCCAGGAGGGACTACGTCTCCAGGCCTCGGTGTCCAGACGGTGTAGGCCGCTGCATTAAGTGTTGTCAATAGTGATGATGTACATAGGTGGTGGTGTCGCTATCATACAAGGAAAATGCCCTCATACATGAGTGGCCCCAATAGGTGTTCCACTACATGAACTCTCATTCAAAAAGGACTCCTATCAGTATGACCTAAACTCATGCATGATGATAATGAGCATCCCGCCAACATGGCATAAAAGGGATCTCAATGCAAATATATATGGCCACACATGAGTATCCCATCAACATAACAACAAAGGGATCTCAAACAAAACATGATGAATCATGACAACAAGTATATCCCACAGATGATTCTGCATCACATCAAGCAGGAATCATGAAACAAGTAAGGAAACAAGATCCCACATCAAACATCAAACATCAAACATGGATCTATGCAGCACAATGCATCTCATCACAAAAAAAAAGTACATGAACATACTGCATATACCTCACATCCTGGTGTCATCTGAAGAAAAGGATGTCAAATTGTTGAAGCTGGTGGTACCATCAATCTCACGGCGTCGAATCGCATGGAAATGATTGCTCGCACATGAATGTTGACAACTGCACTCCACTTTGAAAAGTGGCCGTAAAATAGAATGACCAAATGGAAAATCTGAATGCACCATCAAATTTGTGGCGTTGAATAGTGAAAAATCGACTGTAAAATTTCTAAATTCTAAGAAAGTGGAAATCTGGGGCTTAAGGAATCTTTTATATTCCCCCTAGATTCCTCAAAGATTCCCTCCTCTGAGTCATCTGAAGATCTATTGCTCAAATCAAAATTCTGACTGCGCCATCAGGTTTGTGTCGCTGAGAGATGTAGGATAGACATAAAATTTGTCCAATTTGGACACTGGCAAAATTTCACCCTCTTGAGAATTTGGCTCAATCATGGTTCCCCCTACTCTTTTCCCAAGTTCATGGTTCGACATGCAAAAATTAATTAAAAAATTTTGCCTCGATTTCTGTGCCACATTCTGCCTCCTGGAACTGCATCATGGTTCCATTCTCCGTTCCACACCTTCGTTCTCAAATCCGTCGTTTGATCCCCTCATGTACTGATAAAATGGTTTTATAGATGATTTCATGGGCAAAGTTACCAACATTGGCTGTTGGCGTGTTGGTAAAAACTGTTAGTTTTTTAACAAGGGGTCAGGGGATCAAATCCCACCCCTTCCAGGGGGCCAACCATGTGGTCGAGCGGGTTCGATTCCCGCCGGCCCAAATATATACGATACGCTTTGTTTAGAGGGTGGGGGCATCGGCCGGGTCCACCAGAGGTGGCCCACTCACAACCCAATGTAATATTAATGTGCTGTGTGGTGGTTAAGGGGGGCCTGCGGGGGTCATGGCCCGTCAGCCCATTTTAATTTTTTAAATTTGTTATATATGTAAAATAGGCGAGTGGGTGGCGGGGGTGGTGGCTTGCCACCCATATTTTTTTATATATATTTTTTAAACATAATAGCAATTTTCCAAAATTTGGAAAATTGGCCGTAGGAGTGCTTTCATCAGCTCAAAAAATTCTCCTGGAATTCATCCTAGGTTGGCCGGAATCCAATGGCTGGGTTTCAGCGAAATTGTTCCCTCCTTAAACCTGCTGAGTCATCCAAGTCAACCCTGAACTTTGACTGCCTCTAACTTTCGCATATGAGCTCGGTTTGACGAACCATTCGCAACGTTGTGATCAGGACGATGAGATCTACGCTCTAGTCTTGGCTTGAAAACATTTTGATCAATTTTATTTTTGACCCTTACTGAGTCCTTTGAGACTTCTGCCTGTGTCTGGAGCCACCTTGATCATACATCGTGTGATCAGTGAGTTTGCTAAGGCATACATTTTGTGATCAACAAGTTTCTTGAGGCACACATTGAGTTTTCCTTATTCACACCTTCTGTGGTAAATCAAGTTATCCATGACACTATACTTTTGTGGTTTTCAAGCTAACTATTACACCATACCTCTATGGAATTTGAGTTACCTATGGCAATGCATATGGATAGACATATGGAATCTTGTAAACAAATTTGTGGTAGAGTTCATGTGGACAGTTGATTGTAGGAGGGTTGACTTGGCACTTGGGTAATTGGTTTGTGGCTTGGATTTCTCTTGTTGACAAATATTCTATAAAAAAGGATTGATGGGCTTTCCCATTGTGGGTTTTTCCCTGCCCCTTAACCTAACTTCTTGTGTTTATTGTCCTTTTGTGCACTATGATCTTTACTTTCTTCCATAATTAAATGTATAATTTCTCGATCACATAATTGAATGGAGAGAATTCTAAAAGTGAACATATATATCCGTCACAAGTAATTATCATGATTATAAATTCAACATTGCAACGAAATTTCGACATATAGAAAAGTGGGAGACAATCACATAAATCTCAATTTTAAGTCTAATATCATACAATTTTAGTTACGAAATGGATTATATAGATTTGTTGAGATTAGGAGAGCACTGAGAAGCCATAAGGAATCCATTCCAGGTAATAAATGTGTTATTGTAGTAGATACATGGAGAATGTAGGAACATTATAATAACCTTTGAAATAGTTTCAATGATGGGAAACTTGGTTCAATTCAAATGCCAAATCTCGAATTTGGAAGAAAATTGTGTTATGCTCTACATTAGGGTTATAATTTTTCCAAATGGATAAGTTAGATACATCCAATTAGGTTCAATCTATTAAATCACACTATGGGGCTTTAAAGGATGATGAAACTATTCATGAACTTCCATAAACATAAGAAATTGTCAAAATGTACTTAGATTCAACCAGTGTGGGTTAGAATGATGTGGCAATTAGGCATGTTTTTAGTTAGATTTGCATCCTTAATATAGTTACCAATCAAACAAGACCCGTTTTTTTGAGGTAGCAAAAAATCACTCGATTTTGAAAAATAGTGGTTAAATGACCTAGTACCCATTTTTTTGAGGTAGCAAAAAATCACTTGATTTTGAAAAATGGTGATTAAATGACCTAGTAGCCGTTTTTTTGAGGTAGCAAAAAATTACTCGATTTTGAAAATGGTGATTAGAATACTCCTTTTTTTTGGAGCATATTTTTGCCACTTTACTTTTTTTTATGTATCAAGCATGAACAATTTTTTTAAATGTTAGTGATTTTCATGATGATTTTGAAAAGTGTTCAAAATATTTTTTTACAAGGCTTATTTTTGACACTTCAAATTTTTTTATGTATCAAGTGTGAACATTTTTTTTGTTAGTGATTTTCATCTTGATTTTGAAAAATGCTGCCCTTTTTGTTTGAAGGGCTTAGTTTTTATACTTTAAATTTTCTAATAAATTAAGTGTGGATAATTTTTTTTAAATGTTGGTGATTTTAAACATAAATAAATAAATAAAATTATATATATATAGATATATACAAAAAAAAACAAAAAAACTATAAAAATGTAAAAATAAACATAAACATGACAAAAATAAAAAATAATAAAAACATGTTAGTAATAAAACATATATATATATATAACAAAAAAAAATATAAAAAAAAAAAAAAAACATGACAAAAAAATCAAATACAAAAAAATATAAAAAAAAACAAAAACAAAAAACCTGTAAAAATATAAGAAAAAAAAAATAAAAATTAACTCGTAAAAAAATGAATAAAAAAATTAACTCGTA
Organism: Pinus tabuliformis; assembly: GCA_031772625.1. Lineage (NCBI taxonomy): Eukaryota > Viridiplantae > Streptophyta > Pinopsida > Pinales > Pinaceae > Pinus > Pinus tabuliformis. The sequence goes on from CM062816.1 coordinate 1,444,593,146, forward strand.
AAAAAATGAATAAAAAATTAACGAAAGAAAAAAAAAAAAAAAAAAAAAAAAATATATATATATATATATATATATATATATATATATATATATATATATATATATAATTTAAAGAAAAACTTTTAGCCCCAAGGGATAGCTCAAATGGTTGAGTTACCGGTCGAGTTCCCGTTGCTAAAGCACTTTCCCAGTTTGGGAGGTCATGGGGTCAAATCTCCTCGACGCCCTCGGGGTTAGGCTCGTTAAGATTGGCCAACAGGTAGATCCCTTCGGGTGGATCTGCCTCGATATTTTCCCGTGAATGTAGCGGCCACTTAGTGACCGTGAACCACAACTTTAAAAAAATAATTTAAAGAAAAACAAATTGAACCCAAAAAAACCTAAAAACATATTTTTAAGTTTAAAAAAAATAAAAAATAAACCTCATTTAAAAAATAATAATAATAATAATAATAATAATTAAAAAATAAATATAAAAATAAAAAATAAATTTAAAAATTTAAAAACAAAATTAAAAAAAATAAATAAAAAAATTAATTAAAAAAAAAAAAAAAACTAATATCATTATTAGTTTTGTTATTGTAATTGTAGTGATAATTTATATAAGAGTTATGTGTTTAGATATATAGAGTTTATGTGTTTATAATAGATGGAAAATGTTGTGCTAGTTTACATGTTAAAAATAAATAAATATTTTAAAATTGTTTTATTTATAAAATTTAAATTTTAAAAAGGTATAAAATATTTAATATTTATCAAGTGTTATAGGTTTTTTATATTATTAAATATAAAAATAAATGAAATTTAAGATTTACGATTGTTAATGCAAAATTATATGAAGTGGGTTTGGAGGAAATTTAGACAATTTGCCACAAGTTAAATGAAAACAAGTGAATGTAACATGTTTATAGCGACAAAACTATTTCTTAATAAGAATAAGTATAAATACTAGCACAACTACATTAATGAATATGGTTGAGATATGTCATATGCATTAGCTTATTTAAATGTAGACACACTATGGTCTAAATTCAAATTTCATTTAACTATATATTAACGCAATAGAGTCATACAAATTGAAATAAAACCAAAGGAAAAATGAGCTACCTCAATTTACTTTACTTGTAAAATTTTCATACAACTTTAAATTACAAATTGAAATTGAACCAAAACAAAAATTAGCTACCTCAATTTACTTTACCTGTAAAATTTTCAAACAACTTTAAATTACAAATTGAAAGAGAAACAAAACAAGAATATGCTACCTCAGTTTACTTTACCTATGAAATTTTCACACAGCTTTAAATTACATGCTATTCACAATATAGTTTTCATAAACTATTGTAAACATAATTTTGACAAATTTAAAATAAACCCTATAATAATAATATATATTTCATAATTAATAAAAACTTCTTATAATTAATAAAATTTAAGTTTCACGGCTAAGAGGCACACCCAATACCTTGAGCATTGTTCACATTTGAGTTTTATGGTCATTTAATAGCATCTGCTTCCCATAGTTTTCCTTGCGTTCTAAGGGCACTTTTTATAGGGGGGAGATCGAAACATATATAAAGCCTTGAATCATTTGAAATGCTTCTGGAAGAGAAACCACAAACCCTCCCAATGTAACATTCCCCGATATCGATGAAACATTTAACCTATTGGGAAGTCCATACTTTTTGGTGTCATGATGCCGCTGGTGATTCTCACAGCGGACTCCCAATTCTGTAAACGCCTGTGAGGTCGAGATGGGATGGGACAACTGTCAATATTGGGAGACTGTGGATAGGGAGTTTAATGGGTGGATAAATAAATTATATTTAAATTTAATAGATTATTTTTGGTTTGAAATTGAAAATGTGTATAAATATTTTTCATATTAATAAATAAAAAATATTTTTTAAATCAAATCAATTTATTGCATTAAGAGTTTTGTGATTTATATCAAGTGTTTGAAATATGTTTTGGGTTATAATCACATTAAAATTTATTTGTGCAAGCATTTTTGCTCAGAAAATGTGGTTCATTGTGAGGATAAAATGAAGAATAAAGTCATGGCAATCAGTTAAGTAAAGATACTGATTATTCAAACCACTGGAAGTAAATGTTATTTTTAAACCCAAGAAAAGGTTTTTGTGATCTATATCAAGTTTTTGAGACATGTTTTAGGTCATAATCACATCAAAATTTAGTTGTCCAAGCTTTTCTACTCAGGAAGTGTAGTTCAAAATTTAGTTGTCCAAGCTTTTCTACTCAGGAAGTGTAGTTCATTGTGAGGATAAGATGAAGAATAAAGTCATGACAACAAGTTAAATAAAGACACTGATTATTCAAACCCCTAGAAGTAAATATTACTTTTAAACCCAAAAAAAACAACTACTTTTAATTAGACAAAAAAAAAATTTAATTAATTAATTAATTTGTTTATTAAATTTATTTATTTAAATATATATGCTTATAATTAACTAAAATTTCTTTAAACTATATTTATATATAAACATATTTATTGGTATATATCAAGTTTTATTAAATAATAACTAATCAATATCCTAGAATCAAATTTTTTAATTTTTATTTAAAAATCAAAATTTCCAAACACAATTCCAATAACTAAAATTTTAATTTTAAAATTTTTGACATTTTGATTTAGACTCTTCACCTCGTGAAACTTCATTTTATGATTTTATTCGATACCCAATCCATATTTAGAAACTGTCTGGATATGCCATATCTCGATCGATAGGCAATAGTTTGTAAAGACCCCACCAAAGTGAAAATCTTCTGGTCTACATTCCTTTCCTACCACCAGCTGTACCACCTCCACAGCTGCACATGGTGACAAGACGTTCTGATCGACTCGTGCTTGTAAGGCATGGCATGATATGTGTACATGGTATCGATAGAAAGTTGTTTTGAATGGAGGGACAAGCTTTCAGAGCTTTGTTTTGAGCGGATGGACTGACAGGAGTAAATGGACGGTACGTATATCTCTCCTGGCGTAGATGGTCTTCAGCTGTCAGCCAGTCGACCTCAAAGACATGGGTATGGCGTGGAAGGTCTTCAGCCACTCCACAACTTTTTCTCCACGCTGTGGTATTTGAGTTGGACCAATATTTAATTCCCTTATAATTTGCAAAATTCAAAGCCATCATACCAATTCCATTCCATATCGAGCATTCCTGTCTTTCAAGGTGAAACAATGGAATGGAGCACGGAGTTTGCAGCAGTAACTTCAACACTGGTTCTCTTAGTCATTTTGTTATTCAAAATGAATTGGAGAGATGGCACACGCCCACCTGTACCTGCAACAATGTTTGGTATAATCATCAATTTTAAACGCCTTCATGACTTTGTTCTTCATCATAACAGGCGCCATAAAACATACAGGATACCTTATCCTACCTTCAGCTATGTTGTCACCACTCATCCTGCAAACGTGGAGCACATCCTCAGATCTAATTTTGCAAACTACATCAAGGTCAGCTTTCTGCTGTATTTTGAGTCATGTGTGTGTGTATATATATATATATATATGAATGCTTATGGTTTCTTTGTTTTGAAAATTGATGACAGGGAAAACCCCACCATGACATTATGGAAGACCTTCTTGGAGATGGTATTTTCAGCGTTGATGGCGAGCTGTGGAGAGAACAGCGAAAATTAGCTAGTTTCGAATTCTCTACCAAAGTGTTGAAGGACTTCAGCAGTGTTGTTTTTCGGGAGACTGCAGTAAAACTTTCCAAAATCTTACTGGAAAAATTTCGAACAAAACAAACCGTAGAGATGCAGGCATGTTAAATCATTCACATATCCCATACCCTCCGAAAATTTCTATAATTAGAATTGCATTTCTTGTTCTCCTTTGTGTGAATAGTCTATAGCAAATAGCAAGATGCAAAATCATATTAATGATTCTGTTATGGATAAATGGAAATTATAGGGTCTGTTACTGAGATCAACAATGGATGGATTCTGTAAACTGGGGTTTGGGGTGGACATCAACAGCTTAACAAATACCAAGTCTGGAGCAGAGGCATCTTTTGCAATGGCTTTTGATACTGCAAATGCTTTGCTTATGTGGCGTTATTTTGACGTTACTTGGAAATTAAAAAGATACTTCAATTTGCTGTCAGAGGCCACCATGAAGGAGAACATCAAAACGGTGGATGCTTTTGTGTATAACGTCATTCAGAGCAGAAAACATGAGATTTCTGTCCAGAATGACTATGTAAGAGAATACCCACACAAGCCTTCGTTCTGATTTGCAACTTATCTTTTCAAATTTTTACTGTCTACTAGTGCGGGTACTCATGATGACCTTGTTTCTCTGGCATTGGCCTTCAAATATATTTACAGGTGAAACCGGACATACTCTCTCGCTTTATTGCACTCACAGAGAAACAACCAGAGAATTACTCTGACAAGTATCTACGAGATATTATTCTGAATTTCTTGATAGCTGGCCGGGACACAACTGCAGTTACCCTTTGTTGGTTCTTTCATTTGCTTTGCAAGAATCCGGACGTTGAAAAAAAGCTTCTTCAAGAAATTCATGACCTGGTCAAGGAGAATGAATGTATGACCATTGAAGAATCTATTAGTATGTTTTCTCAAAGTCTGACACATACAGTATTGGATAAGATGCACTATCTTCATGCAGCTTTATCAGAGACCTTACGCTTATACCCAGTTGTTCCTCTGGTAAGACACGCCCCATCTTTTTTCAGGCATTTAGGTAACCTTAACAGTCTTTTGACTTTTTATTGTCCATGAGGTAATTGTATCTATATAGCCTCGTTTCTCCTCTAGTGAAATTGTATTGGAATTCCTGCGAGGCTATGGTCAAATATTATATCACATTTCCTTCTCATTTGTGGGCTTTCTCTTATGCCTTGTCTTTTGGAAAAAGATGGGCAAATTCATTTCAATTTGGATTCCTATCCTGGGATTCAGTATACTTTGTTTTCCATTTTGTTTGAATTTTTACGGATCCAAGATTATGGCTGATATTTAATTGACAAAATCATTAAATGTAGGATGGAAAGCATGCAGTTTCTGAGGATATCCTTCCCGATGGATTCAAAGTCAAGAAAGGTGATATGGTCGCCTATGTTCCTTATTCTATGGGAAGGATGACGTACCTCTGGGGCAGTGATGCGGAGGAGTTTAGGCCTGAGAGATGGCTTCATAATGGGATTTTTCAACCCGAATCACCATTCAAGTTTACTGCATTTCAGGTAAAAATGCCGTAGCCATGACATTTAATCTTATGAAAACACGCCTCTGACAATAACTGGAAATCGATAAGGTGTACGCTTGGCTTGCAGGCAGGACCTCGCATGTGTCTGGGCAAGGATTTTGCTTACATGCAAATGAAGATTGTTGCGGCTGTACTTATCCGTTTCTTCAAATTTGAATTAGTGGAAGGAATGGAAGTGAGATATCGTCCTTCACTGACACTCCATATGAGTGAGGATGGATTAAATCTGCGTGTCAAGCCTAGATTAGATTAGATTGATGAGCACAGTTTTATATCAAAGTAAGGCATACTGTACAATATTGAAAGCTTTCCTCAGTTGTACACAATTTGGCATTTGCTTAGCTATTTCGCAGGTTTAGGTTTTATGTAATTGAAGGCATGTTGTATACTGAGTCGTAAAATGTTAAAACCCTATAGTTTTACATATGGAAAACATTTCATTGAATATCCTGAACACGTATTGGGCAAAGAGCAATGCCCATAATAGTCGTATGCGCTGATCTGGTATACCGAGTTTACAGTTTGTCTGTCTAGCAACAACTTTCTTTGTATTCTGATGAGATGTTGAAGTAAAATAATGCAGGAAACTTGAGTGACTTTTTTTATCCAACTTGTATTATAGGAAGGTCTTATTTTTAAAGTCCGTGAAGGCCACCTTTTGGGTACGGAAGAATATGGGTTTCTTGGACCACATCGTTCAGCACTAATAATTATTTCTATTTTCAATTGTTTTTCTTCGACTAATAATTAATTTTATTTTAAAATTGATTTTATTCCATTAAATAATCCCTGACTTTATCTGAATTCACTTTCGAGGACAGAGATAGGTTGACTTTATCTGAATTCAGATTCGAGGGACAGAGATACGTCTATAATCTTTTATAGATTTTAGAATTCCCTTTTGGGGCACATAGATAGGTTTATCATCTTTTTATAGATTTTATAAAGGCAAGTTTATTATTATTATTTTTTTTATTTCTATAAAAATAAGTTTATATTCAGCGTATTTTTACTAGTGGTTTATGAAGGTTTGAGATTAATTATTTTGAATATATAGCTAAATTTATATATATGTTTGGATAACAAAAGGTTTTAAAGTTGAGTGTATATGTTCTATAACTAAAATAAAAAAACAAAAATCAATTTAAACAATGAAAAAAAAATTACAATCTTTTTTTAATATTCATTATCAAATTTTAAATTCACTAATCTTTACTATCAAATTTTAAATTCACTAAAGAAATTGACAAATTATCTACTTATATTTTTGCTAGAATATCAGGTGGTTCATATTTTTACCGGAATATCACTTTCTGCACGCCTTGGAATTCATGTCGGTTGCGGTGTCAAAACGGTAAAAATTAACTGCAGGTAAAATGTCGGGCCTGGCAGCCTGACTGCCGTTGGGCTTCATTCCCTACGCGTATGACTGTTTCGTTTGGCCATAATCAAAACACCATTGCCCGGCTTCCGCGGTCGCCGTCCACGTTTGGCAACCATTTGCCTGCATCACCGGGGTCCACTCTCAGAATATTTGTTCTATCTTTTATATATTTTCCAATTTTAAAGAACAAAAATAAAAAAAAATTGGTTAAAAAATTCGTTGTATGGTAACAAAAAGCTCTAAAATATTCTAAAATCTAATCGTTTTAGACAATATCTTTGTTTTAGCATGTGTTTTCTCTTAGGAGTTTACAAGTTTAAAATTAAAGAAATAGAGTATGTATGCTTTTGTAGATTTAGCAGTCAAATGGTCTCTTGTCCCATAAACAAGGGGTCTCATACACCAAAATGGTCTCTTGTCCCACAAACAAGGGGTCTCATAGAGTTAGCAGTCAAATGGTCTTTTGTCCCATAAACAAGGGGGTCTCATACACCAAAATGGTCTCTTGTCCCACAAACAAGAGGGTCTCATACATCAATTTGGTGTCTGCGTTGGTAGTGACCTTGAAATTGGATAATAATAATAATAATTTGGCACTTTAATAAAAATGGGGTTCTCGTTAGCCATTTTAAAATAAAAATATGGGCACCCCCCTTAACACATGCATTAGGTTTGGGTGTTGCAATTTATTGTTTCATTGTGTGGAACACATTAACATTAAATTTTGTTTTCAAATTTAAATTTTATTATATTAATATTAAAATTTGATTATGTCCATAATTTTTTTTAATATTATGGCAAGGTAATGTGAGTCCTGAAATGATTGACATGCTTAACTTGTGAATTGGGTAGTAGTGACACAAAGGGTGTCTAGGCAATTTAAGTCACCTAGGGATGGCACCCAACTTTAGGCACACCAACCGTTAGCATGATTGTATTTTTGCTCAATGATCTTTTCACCGCGGAGTGCCTTAAGTGTGTTGGAAATAATACTAGGAGGGGGGTGAATCAATATTATAAATCAATAAAACTTTTTCATCTCCATACTTAGACACATATACGCTACTTCATTTAAGTGAACCCGCGTGTATACACAACTATGTCTAGTGCAACTAGCGTATATCCAGAATACTTATGATTCAGTTAATCCATTAAATGTTGATCTTTAGTTAGTGCATCAGAACTTCATTAACCACATGACAGTAAGTAGGTGCAGTAAAATAGAATAGATCATCACACATAAGGAGCACACATGAACACCATGATATAAGGTGGAAACCCAATGTGGGTGAAAACCACCTGCTACAATTCATCTCTATCTTCTTTTAATAAGAAACTTCTTTTTACAATAGTACTGGTGCAGTCTTATACCTGTACGCAAGCTCTTACCTGCAAAAGGCTACAACCTTCTTAGCTCTTGTACTAGCCGATCCATTTACTAGTACGTAGGCACCGGCCTACCGAAGGCTCCAACCTTCACTCATTTTCCAGTTGCTCCTAGAAGGGAGCTACAACCCCCTGGCTCTTGTACTGGCCGATATGTTTACCAGTACGTAGGCGCCGGCCTACTGAACTCTACGATCTTCCAGGGACCACGTTTCATACATTTTCATATTGGATCCATAAAACAATCACCATTGCAATACAATCTTCAACTACACCTGCATCATCAATCTCTAAATCAACCAATACTGAAACCCTGTCAACAACACAGTCACTAGAACACAAAACAGACAACATAACTCTGCAACAACAACCAGATCCAACTGCAACTTCAAATATCATACTTCATACTGTATACGCTACTCGGATGAACCCAACTTGCGTGTATATGCACTTTTACCAAAGACAACCCGCGTACAGATCTGCAACTTCTAACTTATAACTTTACAGCTATTTCAGACATCAGAACATAACATTTACAGAATAAACATGCATCTATAATTCAGATCTAGTCTATCCATAATCAAACCATATAATCATAAAAATTCCAAGCCTTAATATCCTGATCCATCATTCATCATCATCCGCATAGGTGCATCCTTGATTCAGATCAAGCTAAGCATCACAAACCCATAACCAGCATATTAGATCTCACACTTCATCAGATATTCATCACCATCTCCCTTCACACCTTGGCCTAATGATCTTCTCCTTATATAGGTTTAGGCTTCTCTCAATACCATGGCCCAAAACCATGTTGAACCAATACCTTGGACCCAATACCTGGGGTCAACACTTCGGACCAAATACCACGGACCAATACCATGGACCAAATACCACAGACCAAAACTTAGTTTTCCAACATGTACGCACCTTTACTTCTGTGAACTTGTGTGTGTACGTATACGTGCCTTTTGCTCTGCTCACCCACGTGTATACGCACTTTCATCAAGTCTAACCTGCGTATACCTTTCTTTTGACCTACTGCACTAGATCTGTCATCTGATTAAGTTGCCATCACCTGTATCATACCTCTGAGTGAGTTTCCATCAAGGACAACACCTGTATCATAATGCCAACAATCTCCCCCTTTGGACTTGATGGCAACCACTACACCAAGTCACTCTCCCCCTTTGACATCAAGGGCAAAGGGCGGACCAAGATATTCTCTTCTTTGATATACATTCTGCTGTCCATACTCCCCCTGAGTACATGCTGAAGTTTCTGATTGAGCTCCCCCTTTGTATATGCCAAGATGTACTAATCCGTCCATGCTCCCCCTGAGCACATGCAAGGTCTGCAAAAGCATAACATGACTCTATACATACATCAATCTCCCAATCAAGTGGGAATACACCATTTTTGACTCATCCACCCAACCAAGTGGGGATATACCAAATGTTTATACATGACTCATTACATCATCCATCCCATGCATAGTGGGGTAACAAAATACATCATATGACTCACAAAGACCAAGGACCTAAACAAGACCATGATAGTTATCAGCAGCTATCATACACCATATGATCTACATTATAAGCATCTAGCATCCAGACCTGTAACCTGCAATCCATTCTTTTGGTCAAGCAAGATATGTCAATAAGCATCATCACCAAAGACTTCTAACCATAATGCCAACAATGCATTATTTGAAGTATATGCTCCCCCTGAACCTGTGCCATGCCATCATCAAAACAGTGACTGAACCATATCAGACTTCTGTACTGCTTCTTTTCTTCAAAACATCATATACGCGACTGTGCAACATATAACTCGCATATATACGCGACTTGTCTTCATGAAACATGTGTATGAGATTTAGAACACTGATGTTCCACACTTCCAGCTTCCTCTGAATCTGTCATGTCTGTGTACTCTGCTATGCCACATCTTTCTGGTTGTACTTCCTTTTTCTTCCATATCTTCAACTGTGATGATGTTTTCTTCTTTTGGTTTGGTGTCCACAATCTTCTCCTGCATTCTTTCGCTATATGTCCAGGCTTGTTGCATGCATAACATCTTACATGTTTCATATTCCTCCTAAAACAGTCAATGGCTTTGTGACCAAACATATTGCAAGCAAAACAATATCCCTTAAAGTACCTGGAATGTGATGATCTTTCTGTTTGACAGTCTTGAACCATTCTACTTCTGCATCTAGCTGCAACATGTCCAAGATTATGACATACATAACATTCAACATTATTCATTGGAGGAAATAATCGTCTATCACTTCCAAAGTTAGGAGAAAAAGAGTTTCTTTGAGGAATTCCTTTCCTTGGCTATTGATGGGGTTGTCTTCTCATCTCCTTGTTGATCATTTTTTATTTCTCATTAGAGTTCCTTGCCTCACCTTGTGAGCTAGATTCGCCTTTAGCAGATTCATAAAAACCAAGACCAGTTTTGATAGTAGACGACCTTTGACTACTAAGAATATCATCCAAAATCTTAATACTATCTTGAAATCATAATAGTTTATCCTTTTCTTCTATTTTACCTTTCAAGATATTTACCTCAACTTGATGTTGCTCTTCCTTTTCAAGACATTTCTTCTTCAAAATTTCTTCAGGCTTTCTTCCTTCTTCCACTTGTTGCCTTAGTTTGAGAATCTCCTTTTCTTTTTCTTCATTCAGCTCCTACAACATTTGACGGACTCTGTAGGGATATTCCAGCTGAGCTTTTAAGCTGATAACTTCTTCTTTGAGGGCACTCTCCCTTTTGCTAAGTAGATCTTGTTGATCTATGATTTTATCTTATACTTCATTTTCTTGTTCAGCTTCACTCTGGGGTGATTCAGAATTTGGATCCTTGCTTCCACTTACCCGCAGGCTATCATTGTTCCTTTGAACTGTCTTCTTCTTTTGACGCACTTTCTTTCCCATTGTTCTACGGATCTCCTTCAAGCGATCAAGCTTCTACCAAAGGACCTGCTCTGATACCAATTGTTGGAAATAATACTGAGAGGGGGGTGAATCAGTATTATAAAATCAATAAAACTTTTTCATCTCCATACTTAGATACATATATGCTACTTCATTTAAGTGAACCCACGTGTATACGCAACTGTGTCTAATGCAACTAGCGTATATCCAGAATACTTATGATTCAGTTAATCCATTAAATGTTGATCTTTAGTTAGTGCATCAGAACTTCATTAACCACATGAACAGTAAGCAGGTGCAGTAAAACAGAACAAATCATCACACATAAGGAGCACACATGAACACCATGATATAAGGTGGAAACCCAATGTGGGTGAAAACCACCTACTGCAATTCGTCTCTATCTTCTTTTAATAAGAAACTTCTTTTTACAATAGTACTGGTGCAGTCTTATACCAGTACATAGGCTTCTACCTGCAGAAGGTTACAACCTTCTTAGCTCTTGTACTAGCCGATCCATTTACTAGTGCGTAGGCGGTGACCTACTGAAGGCTCCAACCTTCACTCGTTTTCCAGCTACTCCTGGAAGGGAGCTACAACCCCCTGGCTCTTGTACTGGCCGATATGTTTACCAGTACGTAGGCGTCGACCTACTAAACTCTACGATCTTCCAGGGACCACGTTTCATACATTTTCATATTGGATCCTTAAAACAATCACCATTGCAATACAATCATCCACTACACCTGCATCATCAATCTCTAAATCACCCAATACTGAGACCTTGTCAACAACACAATCACCAGAACACAGAACAGACAACATAACTCTGCAACAACAACCAGATCCAACTGCAACTTCAAATATCATACTTCATACTGTATACGCTACTCGGATGAACCCAACCTGCGTGTATACGCACTTTTACCAAAGACAACCCGCGTACAGATCTGCAAATTCTAACTTATAACTTTGCAGCTATTTCAGACATCAAAACATAACATTTACAGAATAAACATGCGTCAATAATTCAGATCTAGTCTATCCATAATCAAACCATATAATCATAAACATTCCAAGCCTTAATATCCTGATCCATCATTCATCATCATCCACATAGGTGCATCCTTGATTCAGATCAAGCTAAGCATCACAAACCCATAACCAGCATACTAGATCTCACACTTCATCAGATATTCATCACCATCTCCCTTCACACCTTGGCCTAATGATCTTCTCCTTATATAGGTTTAGGCTTCTCACAATACCATTGCCCAAAACCATGTTGAACCAATACCTTGGACCCAATACCTGGGTTCAACACTTTGGACCAAATACCACAGACCAATACCATGGACCAAATACCACGGACCAAAACTTAGTTTTCCAACATGTACACGCATTTACTTCTCTGAACTTGCATTTGTACGTATACGCACCTTTTTCTCTGCTCACCCGCGTGTATATGCACTTTCATCAAGTCTAACCTGTGTATACCTTCCTTTTGACCTACTGCACTAGATCTATTATCTGATTAAGTTGCCATCACCTGTATCATACCTCTGAGTGAGTTGCCATCAAGGACAACACCTGTATCATAATGTCAATAGAGAGAACACCCTATCACCATCTATTTTATACCTTGTGGGCTATGTCAGTAAGCTTATTTAGCCTATAACCTAATGATGAACATCAACCCAAAAAAGAGTGATGTGATTTATCAAAAAGAGAGAATTCTAAAGCTTCTTAGTTTTGAAAAGGATTTTTAAACTTTTAAAGTAATTGTCCCAAGGGTAGCTCAATTGGTGATTTTCATCGTAACTAAGAGATCCAATGTTCAAATCCCCCAGTTGTGACATGGTTTACCAAGAGGACAAATCACCAAGTTCCTTTGGATTACAATAAAAATAAAAATAAAAATAATAATTATTAGTTGGATGATAGAGATTTAACTTCCAAAAAATATTCTAGAATATTTTCAGTGATAATTATAAATCAAAGACTGAGATTTATTTTAAAAGTAGTTATTCTCTTTCTACTCTTCTAATTAAATTAATTAATTAAAAAAATGTTACATGAAAATGTGTGATATGAGTACAACTTATGGTTTTTTTACTGATAAAGAACCATGTGGTCAAGTAAGACTAAATCTCCAAGATTAAATAAAATTATATTTAATTAGAAGAATAATGAAGTAAGAAATTTCAAGCCTATGTATTTTGATGCCTGTTGTCTTTTGGGAATTGAACCTGGGTGAAGGATCTCAGTGATTCCTCCCAACCACCCAAGATAAATGCAATTGAAATTTTATATTCATATTCATATATAGGTTTTCTTTTTGTTCATCTAAATAAGGGTTTGCATCATTGTGAAAGATTATTCATATTCATATTTAGGTTTTCTTTTTGTTCATCGAAATAAGGGTTTGCATCATTGTGAAAGATTATTCATATTCATATTTAAGTTTTCTTTTTGTTCATCTAAATAAGGGTTTGCATCATTGTGAAAGATAAATATTGGAGACTTTGATCCTTGTGATCAAATTCACTACCATAAAAACCCTCATTAAGAATTACTTTTAGAAAATGATCACTAGCAATGATTATCAATCATTTAATATTTATAGTTATGTTTGTAGGTTTTAATCCTGTATAGAAATTACCTACATACGAATTCTAAAACACAGAAAATAAACAATGCGAGAGCATAACACATAATACACAGAGATTTCCCCTGGATCCCAAAACCGGGACTACCAACTTGATTTTTCATTATTATTTCTTTCAATGTTACAATACATATTTATACATGCCCCCCCCTAACCCCCCGGTTCACTACGTGGGTTAGTCATGGAAAGAATGTAACACAACCCAAAAATCTCCCACTTGTTGTTTTCTTTCCACACGGGGCCACAGGAGAGCTTAGTCATTTTTCCAGCCCTGAAATGCCCATTGTTTCTCTACACCAAGAGAACTTCTCAAATCTCACAGATTTTTTCAATGCATCTGTAGTATTCTTCAAAGTGTCTACCTTTACCAGCAACAACTTTTTGTCTTCTATCATGTCCCTCATAAAGTGATACTGAACATCAATGTGCTTTGTCTTTGAATGATAAGCAAGGTTCTTTGCCAAGAAAATTGCACTTTGGTTGTCACAGTCTATTCTTATAGCTCCCTGTACTAACCCCATACTTGAACACAATCTCTGCAACCAAACTGCTTCCTTGCTTGCATGAGTGGCTGCCATGTATTCTACCTCTGTAGTTGATAGTGCCACTATAGATTGTTTCTTACTCATTCAACTGACTGCACCTCCAAATAGGTTAAACACATACCCACTTGTAGATCTTCTCTGATCCAGATCTCCAGCCCAGTCTGCATCAACAAAGCCATGAATATCCAACACTCTGTCCAATCCTAGTCTTCCTTGGTAGCACAAACCATAATCACTAGTGCCACGCAAATACCTGAAAACCCGCTTCACTGCTGTCCAGTGCTCCTTCCCTGGTTTTGTCATAAACCTACTCAATACTCCCACTGCATGTGCAATGTTTGGTCGAGTATAGACCATTGCATACATCAGGCTACCGACTGCACTTGCATATGGAACATGGGACATGTCCTCTTCCTCTTCTTGTGTCTTGGGACACTGTTCAGCAGATAACCTCACACCTACAGGAATAGGAACCTTCACCGGTTTACTATCCTGCATATTAAACCTCTGCAGTATTGTCTCAACATACTTCCTCTGGTTTAACTAGAGCTTCCTCTTTGCCTGATCTCTTTTAATTTCCATGCCCAAAATATAGTTTGCAGCACCAAGATCTTTCATGTCAAATTTGGAGGACAATTGGGTCTTCAAATCCTGGATAATTTCTTTGTCATTTCCAACCAACAACATATCATCCACATACAAGACCAGATAAATAACACGGTCACCAATTAATTTAAAATACACACAGTGATCTGCTTTGCTTCTGGTGAAGCCAAGTCCCCATATAAATGTATCAAATTTTTGATACCACATCCTTGGTGACTGTTTTAACCCATACAGAGACTTCTTTAACTTGCATACTAGTTCTTTCTTACCCTTCATCGCAAAGCCTTCAGGTTGCTTCATGTAGATTTCCTCTTCCAAATCCCCGTGAAGAAATGTTGTCTTCACATCCATCTGTTCTACCTCAAAATCAAAAGCAGCAACAACAGATAAAAGTAATCTAATAGAAGTTACCTTGGCAACAGGAGAAAAAATATCACCAAAATCAATTCCCGGCACTTGGGAATATCCTTTTGCTACCAACCGAGCTTTGTATTTCTCCACCTTCCCTTCTGCATTTGTCTTCTTTTTAAACACCCATTTGCTGCCAATGGGTTTCCTTCCAGCCGGCAACTCCACCAGATCCCAAGCCTCATTTTTGTGCAAAGATGCCATTTCATCAACCATGGCCTCTTTCCAGAGTTTTCCATCCTCTGAATCTACTGCTTCCTTCACAATTCTGGGATCATCATCAGTAACAGAAAAAGCAAAATTTGAACAAAAAGCAGAAGGACTATACCTTTCTGGCTGCCTTCTTTCTCGAACTGATCTTCTCACAACCAGAGTTTGTGGCTCTTCATCTTCTGATTCCTCCTCTGCTGCAGAGTCTGATTCTTCCTCCTTTAGCTAAAACTCTATCTTCTCAGGTTCCTTTGGTTGGACTTCATGTTTAATAACATATTTTACCTCTCTGAACACCACATCTCGGCTGTACACAACCTTCCGTGTGACTGGGTTCCAAAGCTTATAACCTTTTAAACCATCCTTATACCCAATAAAGATGCACTTTTCAGATTTACTATCCAACTTGGTTCGTTTCTCCTTTAGAACATGTGCATATGCATCACATCCAAATACCCTTAGATGTGAAAGAGAGGGTTTCTTACCAGTCCATACTTCTTGTGGAGTCTTATCCTCCAATGCTGATGAAGGTGACCTGTTGACCAAGTAACATGCAGTATAATTCTTGTCCTGACCCAGCACCACTGAGCATGCTTCTTGCCCTTTCCATCAACGTTTTGTTCATTCTTTCTGCGACTCCATTTTGCTGAGGTGGATATGGAGTAGTCTTCTGCCATGCTATACCACACTTCTTACAGAATTCTTCAAATTCCTTACTGCAAAACTCTCCACCATTATCTGTCCTCAGCACCTTTATCTTCTTCTCTGTCTGATTTTCCACCAGAGCCTTAAATTCTTTAAACCTATCAAAGACTTCAGATTTCTTCTTAAGGAAATATATCCATGTATTCCTTGAGAAGTCATCTATAAAAGATACATAGTACACAGACTTACCCAGTGATGGAACTTTCACAGGTCCAAACACATCACTGTGCACAAGCTCTAATATCTGTTTTGCCCTCTTAGCACCAGAGAGGAAACTCACCCGATTCTGCTTCCCATATACACAATTTTCACAGAAATCAAAATCCAGAGAGCTATTGCTCATACCTTCTACCATACCTTTACCATGAAGTATTCGAAGGCCCTTCTCTCCAATATGTCCAAGCCTTTGATGCCACAGCATGGTCTTCTCTCCGGAGACCACTAGATTTTCAGCTCCACTTTCAGGAACCACAGAACTGTTGCACCCATCAACAACAATGCTACTTTGAAGCTTGTACAGAGTTCCAGTCTGAACTCCCCGCATCAATACCAGTGCTCCCCGAACCATCTTGCAGGTATCCTTCTCGAACACTGTTTTTACACCTGCATCATCCAACTTGCTTACAGAAATCATATTTCTGGCCAATGCAGGAATATGCAAAACACTCGGAAGTGTTCTAACCCTTCCACCTTGCAACTTCAACTTTACTTTTCCACAACCAATGATTCTAGCCTTCCTATCATCTCCTGAGAAGACATCACCACCATCGTATTTCTGATACTCGCAGAACCACTCTCTATGGGGAGTGAAGTGAAAAGATGCATCTGAGTCAATCAACCATGCCTCATGATCTACATGTGTACTTGAAGAAGCCAAGTACACATCCCCACCTTCATCTGAGGTGGTTTTCGCCTCTGTAGAAGGAGCATCATCAGATCCCTTTCCTTTATCAGGAGCTTTAGATTTACAGTCCCT
Source organism: Pinus tabuliformis (assembly GCA_031772625.1). Taxonomy (NCBI): domain Eukaryota; kingdom Viridiplantae; phylum Streptophyta; class Pinopsida; order Pinales; family Pinaceae; genus Pinus; species Pinus tabuliformis. The sequence goes on from CM062816.1 coordinate 1,444,610,242, forward strand.
TTTGAAGTGCCCTTCCTTTCCGCATTTCCAGCACACCACCTTTACAGGTTTTCCTGGTGATTTAGATCTCCCTCTAGATTTAGATCTCCCACTCGATGACTTATTTTTGTTTCTATTCTAGGACCGTCCTCGTACAGACAAGGTATCACCATTCTGGCTCTCCATATTTTTCCATCTCATCTCCTCCGTCAGCAAAGCTGAGACTATTTCATCAAACTGCAAAGCAGTTGCAATGCTACCTATTGCAATAACCAGACTGTCCCACGAATCTGGTAGAGAACACAACAAACTGATGCACTTATCTTCATCTGAAATTTTAATATCAACAGACGCTAACTGACTTACCACAGTATTAAATGCGTTCAGATGCTCTGTCACCGAGTCTCCATCTTTCATCCTCATGTTATATAGCTTTTTCCGTAGGAACAGTTTATTCACCAGAGACTTAGATTGGTACAAAGTCCCTAACTTGTCCCACAAAGCCTTCACCGTAGCTTCCCCTGATACATTCAGCAATACTGAATCTGAGACACACAATCGTATTGTGCTCTTTGCCTTCCGATCCAACTTCTTCCATTCTTCATCGGTCACTCTCGTTGGTTTAGTACCTGGATCTACCGCGATCCACTAATCTTTATCCACCAACAGATCCTCCATCTTGAGTTTCCATAACTCAAAACTCTGACCATTGAACTTCTCGATCTCTATCTTTCTGCTGCTCGCCATCTTCTTTCACCACCAGAATCGATCCCACAGATCTCCCACTGAACAGGGTCTACCATAGGCCCGAGCGAAACCCCTCAGCAACAAAGGTGTCCCCTTGAAGCCAAAACAGAGTTGATACCAAATGTAGGTTTTAACCTTGTACAGAAATTACCTGCATACGAATTCTAAAACACAAAAAATAAACAATGCGAGAGCATAACACATAAAACACATATACACTGATATTTTCCCCTAGATCCCAAAACCGGGACTACCAGCTTGATTTTTCATTATTATTCCTTTCAATGTTACAATACATATTTATACATGCCGAAGCATCCAATACCATGGACCGAAAACCATCGCGTCCAAAACCATGGACCGAAAACCATAGGTAGGTTCACCCAACCTAATATAGGGTCCAAAAAAAAATTTCCCGGGGCGCTGCCCCGAACCCCGTAGAGGGGGTCTACCTGCCCCCCTCATACCCCCCCACTACGCAATCGGCGCAACAAAAGGGGGGCTCCACCCCCCGGTTCACTACGTGAGTTAGTCGTGAAAAGAATATAACACAACCCAACAATGTTAGTCTAGATAAAATACTCATTATATCATAATTTAGAAAAATCAAACTACCCATTATATTATAACTTTTAAAATTTTAAATAAGAGTATTTTTCTAACATTAATATTTTACTCTAATAACTAATAAAAAATTCTTTAAAATAATGTGTCACAATTTATTTACTTTTTGTGTTTTGTTTCACATTAAATATTTAAGAATAGTAATATTTGTATAGCTAAAAGATCCTCTTCTTTTTTCTTTTCCATGGAAAATCTAGGTAGATTGACTCGAATGGATCCCGCCAACCTAACTAGCAAAGAAAAGCCTAACCCCACATGCATCAAGGAGAATTGACCCTATAATATCCCAATAGACAATGTACTTCACAATGGGAACTCAACCAATTAAACTAACCTTGAAGCTAGTATAACTAAACTATTAATAACTCAAAAAAATAGTAAACAGTGCTTTTAATGTTAATGCAATAACATATTATTTTCATTAAAATATATAAAAACTTATACTTCTGCCGATAAAATAACTTAACATTAGAGAAATTTTGAGATATAAAATGAGCCTCCTAATAAAAATGTACAACCAAAAATAAACTTTATAAGAACCAATAAGATTCAAGATAAAGATGTCAACCAAGGGGATGATTCACCATTTTTTGGGGTAAAAAAGTAAAAAGATTGAAAAATAATAAAATAATAAAACTACTTTTCAACTTGTAGTTTCAACTTATATCCCTAAGATTTTACTCAAATTTCGAGGGTGAGTACTCATTGGATGCAAAATTTAATTCCACATCCAAGGAGTACCCATGTTGTATACTTTTGATGGATCATGCTACACGAAAAATGAGAAATACATGAAAAACCATTATTGCAATAATGTTTTTCATGTATTTATCATTTTTCGTGTAGCAAGGTCCATCAAAAGTATGCAACATGGGTACTCGGATGAGGAATAAAATTATGCATCCAATGAGTGTTCCTGTTTGAAATTTGAGTAAATCCATAGGGAGATAAGTTGAAAATACGAGTTGAAAAAAATAGTTTTTCTTTTTTCCTTTAAAATTAGATAATGCAATCTAATCTTATTTTATTGTTTCCAATATTATTTTATAATTTCCTTAGGAGGCCCCTTTTAGACATCAAAATTCCCCTAATTCGTATAAGAAAACCACATTCAAAAGGTTCAAAAATTGCCAATCACCCCAAAATTACTATCACAAAGATTTTTAATACCTATGCTAAAAAAACAATATTTAATTTAGAGGCACAATAAATGTTTAAGAGATTCCTTTTATCGAATTGTGTAATTATTAATTTAGTAATATGAAGAGTTAATTTATACATAGGAATACTATGCCTTACTATTGATCTATACTTTTTTGTAGCATAGCGTTTGGCTACCTTTGGCCACTCAGCTTGTAAGGGTAGTGTCTACTTCAGGAGGGTTGCCCCTCCTTTGCTTCTACACCAAATATCCTTACTCTCAATTTTTTGGTTGCAAATGGATTGAAAACACAAAAGCTTTGTTTTACAAGGTTGGTCAAAAAGCTAGATGATGTATCAAATATCGTTCATCAAGTGTTTAGGTAGAGATTCAGAAGGCAAGGTGGAGAAATACAAAGCTCAGTGTGTAGCAAAAGGTTATTCCCAAGTGATGGGAATTGATTTTGGTGACATATTTTCTCCCGTTTCCAAATTATCTTCTATTAGATTACTTTTATCTATCATTGTTGCTTTTGATTTTAAGGTAGAACAGATGGATGTGAAGACAACACTTCTTCATAGAGACCTGGAAGAAGAGTTCTACATGAAGTAACCTGAAGGCTTTGCAGTGAAGGGTAAGAAAGAACTAGTATGCTGGTTAAAAAAGTCTTTGTATGGGTTAAGACAATCACCAAGGATGTGGTATCGGAAATTTGATACATATATGGAGACATGGCTTCACTAGAAGTGAAGTGGATCACTATGTTATTTTAAATTAATCGGTGATTGTATTATTTATTTGGTCGTGTATATGTATGATATGTTGTTGATTGCAAATGACAAAGAAACTATCCAAGATTTGAAGACCCAATTCCTCAAATTTGACTTGAAGGATCTTGGTGCTGCAAACTACATACTGGGAATGGAAATCAAACACGATCGAGAAAAGAAGATGCTTCGGTTAAACCACAGGAAGTATCTTGAGACAATATTGCAGAGGTTTAATATGCATGATAGTAAACTAATGAAGGTTCTTATTCCTATAGGTGTAAATTTATATGTTGAACAGTGTCCTAAGACACAAGAAGAGGAAGAGGACATGTTATGTGTTCCATATGCAAGTGCATTTGGTAGCTTGATGTATGTAATGGTATGCACCAAACCAAACATTGCACATGCAGTGTGAGTATTGAGCAAGTTTATGTCAAAACCAGGGAAGGAGCATTGGACAACTGTGAAATGAGTTTTTAGGTATTTGTGTGGTACTAGTGATTATGGTTTGTGCTACAAGGAAGAATAGGATTGGATAGAGTTTGGACATTCATGGATTTGTTGATGTAGACTGGGCTGGATATTTGGATCAAAGAAGATCTACAAGTGGGTATGTTTTTAACCTATTTGGAGGAGAAGTCAGTTGGATGATCAAGAGGCCATCTGTAGTGGCACTTTCAATTACAGAGGTTGAATACATGGAAACCACTCATGCAAGAAAGGAAGTAATTTAGTGGAAAAGATTATGTTCAAGTATGGATTTGGTACAACAAGCTATAAGGATAGACTATGACAGCCAAAGTAAATTTTTCTTGGCAAAGAACCCTTCTTATCCTTCGAAGACAAAGCACATTGATGTTCAATATCATTTTGTGAGGGATATGGTTGAGGATAAAAATGTGTTGCTGGTAAAGGTGGACACTTTGAAGAATGTTGTGGATGCATTGACGAATTCTATGAGCATTGAGAAGTTTTCTTGGTGTAGAGAAACAATGGGTCTTTGTAGGGCTAGACCAATGACTAAGCTATCATATGAACCCCTGTGTGGAAATAAAAAAAGAAGTGGGAGAATGTTTGGTATGTGTTAGTGGATTGGGGTTTATGAATGCTTTGACATGTTTATATATGTATTTTAAGATTTAAAGGAATATAATGAAAACTAAATATGGTAGTCCCAGTTTAGGGATATAAGGGAAAATCTCTATGTATATTTGTTTTATGTTCTCACCATTGTTTATTTTTTCTGTTTGAGGAATTTGTTTGCATGCAATTTATGTACAGGTTTAAAACCTACAACTACTTGATGCAACACAATATTCAACATCTAATTTTAAAGGTTCTTCAAACGAACCTTGATCTGCTTCACTTGTCTTGTGGCTATGTGTCTTGGGAATTATTTCTGTTTGTTGAAGATCACGTCATAACCATGGTCTTCTAACACTATTACAGAGATGAGATTCTTCTTTAGGCCTGGAACAAACATGACATCTTTGAGGCGAAGAGGGGATCTCGACTCCCTCTTAAAGGTTACTATACCAATCTTGATAACATTGTACCTTTTGTCGTCCCCAATATTAATATGTATATGGAGATATTTCTCCTCCACGTCATCGAAAAACTCTCTACACCTTGTCATGTGGAGAAAGGAACCTTAGTCCAAGTACCACACACTCCCCATCACTGTGTTGGACATGCATGCGATAAGGGTGAAGTCTAGATCAAACTATTAATGCAAGGCTTCACTTGTCACTCCTCCTAATTTATTCTTGACAGACTTTTTGTGTGGACACTGTGTAGCATCGTGACCGAATTCATGACAATTGAAGCATTTTATATTGGACAAGTCTTTCTTCTTTCCCCCATGGCTGATTTGAGATTTATTCCATTTTCCCTTCTTTCCCTTTCCAACCAATGAACAATTTTCTTCATCCTCTCCCCTGGATGTGGTTCCATCTCTAGTCTTTTGCCTAATCTCTCCTTGTACCAAATTGGGCCACAAGCATTCCAAATTTGGTAATTTCTTCCTCATATTCATCGAACCCTGGAAGCTGTAACAATTTTTGGGAAGGCCTAGAAGAGCTAGGCTCACCAGGTCATCTTCTTTAACATTCACACCAACCCTTCCAAGCTCATCCTAAAATTGTGTAAATCTGGTGAGCTACTACGAAATAATGTCATTCTTCTGCATCTTGATGTTTCAAATTTTGTCTTTGAGGGCCAATTTTCTATAATCAATGTTATTCTCAAATAGCTCGGTTAGTGCCTTCCACGTTGCGAAAGGAGTTTATTTCCCATGGATATTTGTGACAATATGGTCTCACACTACCTCCAAGATTATTCTCCTCACCTTGGCTACATATTTTCTCCATTGGGCTAGGTTATGGGCATCAAATTCCGTTGGTTTTGCAACATATTTCTTGATGTATTCTAGCAATCAATTGTCATGAAGTGTTGCCTCCATGTGATCCTTCCATGCAGGGAAATTCGAGATTCCTTCCAAGGCACACTCTAATCTCATTCCATTGAAGGCCATTCTCCCAACTTTGAAGAGATCCTGCTACACTGAAGCTGCAAATTCAAACCTCTTGAGGAATAACTTCAAAGTTCATGTTCTCATGTGAATCCTGCTATGATACCATGTAGAAATATGGTGATACAATTATAAATTATTAATAAATTTAATCTAAAATCAAGAGACACAATTCTACTCTAATGATCTGCAAAATTTAATTCATAATTTAGAACAACATTCACAAACATATAATAAGAAAAACCACACATGCAAAATATTTTTCTAGGGGAACTAATCCAAGATCTTTTGCTTATAGATGCATCAGAACTGCATATAATAGAACTTATTAACCATGGAACTTAAAAGCACATAAAATAATGCAGAAATAACATGATAACCAAGAAACCATGACACAAAGATTTGATTACTGAGTTTTTCTGATTTGGACTACATCTTCGGGCCCTGCTCAATAGTGGCGAGGCCTTATTTCATTAAGTGGCTTAAAAGAGATAAAAGTACATGCAACATTCAATTACAATCCTTATACCTCCAAGCTGGAAGATGGACAAAGAATGGAGAGCCCTGCTTCAAAAACAGACAATACCACCGAAAACGTGGCAAAAAATCGTGCAAAATCGCTTATCCGAACACCCAATTCGGATAATTGGGCCTTCTGCACCTTCTCGGAACCTCCTTGCTGCTCAAGCCAAGGTCCCAGCCTGTTGCCATATCAGGGTCTGCTGCACATAGTGGCTTCTAAACTAATCTTCCAGTCTTCTCCCCCCCCTCTTCTCCTATGCGGACAATCCAATATATATATCCTGGTGGCTAACTCCTCAATTTCCGGGTAGTTCCCAACAAATGACAAGTTTTAGCAAGCAGTGTTTCCAACAGAGATTCTCGGGGGCGTAAATAATATGAAGGTAAAAAAACCTGTTATGCTCTTGACCTGCGAGAAGATATTAGAATACCAAATATGTGAATAAATATACCCAGAACACAGAACAATAAGAAATAACATCATGTATTTTATTATTCAGAAAGGAAAGAAATGTTCACTTGCCTCTTCAAGGGGGAAACCTCCAATAGAGCTAGGCTCAATCACAAAATAAGACACGATGCTCCTCAAGGGGATTCTTATTAATACCATCTATCTAATACCATGGCCCATTTGCAACTAACTGTGGTCCCTTCTTTAAATGTGGGTCAACCACATACAATTATTAATATGGGCTTTATTGACTCTTTAACTAACTATAACTATGACTCAACCCTATTACATAAATAAGGGGGTTAGGGTTGGACCCTAACATGCCCTCCCCCATAAAAATAGCCTTGTCCTCAAGGCTGAAGCTGCGGAAACTGTTGAAGAACAGTGTTTGGTTCCTAGGTTGCATCTTCTGGAGAGGTGTCTTTCCACTTGATGAGGACTTCCTTGATCGTGCGGCCACGCAAGTGCTGTTCTCGCTTGTCAAGAACCTGTTCAGGTTGGAGCCAAATTGAACCTTCTTCATCCAATTCCAGTAGACTAGTTTAAATTTTGAAATGGTTCCCAACCACTTTCTTGAGGCATGAGACATGGAAGACGGGATGGCTTTTTGCAATGGGTGGTAAGGCTAGCTTGTAGGCTACTTCTCCTATGCACTGAAGTATTTGATACAGTCCGTAGAATTTTGGAGATAATTTTTTACAACCCTTGTCTTTGAGTGATTTTTTCTTATATGGTTGTAGCCTCAAGAATACCTGATCCCCTTCTTGAAATTTGCGCTCTGAACGATGTTGGTCTGCCTGTTGCTTCATGCGATTTTGAGCTTGATGGAGATTCTCTTTGAGGTGGGCTAGCATGCTTGCACGCTTTTGTAGGAGTTGATCCACTGCTTGTACCTTTGAGCATCCCTGGATGTAAGAAGTAGGTGAAGGAGGGAGTTGACCATAAACTGCTTCATATGGAGTCATTTTGGTGGTGGCATGATAGTTAGTATTATACCACCATTCGGCTAGAGGTAACCACTGTACCCATAGATGTTTCTTTTCTAAAGTGAAACACCTGAGGTACGTCTCCAAACATTTGTTGACTACTTTAGTTTGACCATCAGTTTGGCGATGATAGGAAGTAGTGAGTTGTAGTTGGGTACCTTGTAGCTTGAAGAGTTCCTGCCAAACGTTATTGGTGAAGATCGGGTCAAGATCAGACACAATGGAAGTGGGCATGCTATGAAATTTGAAGATCTGGTCCATGAAAGATTGAGCCACCAAATCTGGTGTAATCGGGTGGGGTAGGGCGCAAAAATGAGCATACTTAGAAAGTTTGTCCACAACCACCATGATGACTGACTTGTTGCCTGACTTCAGAAGAATCGTAATGAAATCCATAGAAAACTCCGTCCAGATTGAGGCAGGGATGGGCAATGGCTGTAATGTGCCTGGGGATTTGATTGTTTCTCCTTTGTGGCGCTGACACACATCACACTCAGCTACAAAAGTAAGAATTTCCTTTTTCATCCCTGTCCAAAAGAATGAACGTCGAGTGTGAGCATAAGTCTTCTGAAAGCCTGAATGGTCTGTAGTGGGAGATGAGTGCAACTTTGCCAAAATGCGACTTTTAAGGGTGGATGTTGGTGATATCACTACTTTTTCCTTGTAGAGAAGAATCTCACCCTACCAAGAGTAGCTTGTTGTGGAATTTGGATCCGCCTGCAATTTATTAATGAGTTGGGAGTGTTACACAGCAATTTGTCACCGTTTGTCACCGTCCCTGTTACCCCTTACCCGCACACTGGAGGACTCATTCCGGGACCTGTGAGAAGTGACATGACCTGAAACCACTTGCACCATATTCCTCTAAGTATGAGCTTCATTTGCCCTAAAGACATCTCCTGCAAAATACCCATGAAAACAACTCTTTTTGCATTAGCGCGGGTCCACAGTTCACTGCCCACGCCAATGAGGGAAATCCTCTAAAAAGCGCGCGCTATTGGCGCTCTATCTCAGAGTCACACTCGCGCCAACCGAATTGAGTAAAGTTTTTAACCAACAAACTTCCAAAGGTTCTCTCCAATCCATTCACCAACTGAATCCATGTTGAGCTAGGGTGGTTTGGCTCCGAATCTCCATAGAAGGGAAAGTGGTTTGCCACCTTTCATGGAAGTTTCCAAGTGATAAAGCCAATCCCATGAATAATGTGGTTGATCCTATCTCTTTCTTCTCTATCTATAAAAGCTTGCCTCTATGCCTTGAGCAAGCTAGTCACAGTAGTCAGAGTTACAGTAGTTCTAGTTCCTGCATAGTGATAGAGAGTTTGAAGCTGCAAGAGCCTTCTTTGCACCCATAAGGCCCAATCTAAGTAAGGAGATTCTTGTCACCTAAAGAGAGAGAGGCTTGTTCCTCATCCCAACAAGCTTTGCAAGACTTGTGTAGCTGACTACCCAACCAAAGGAGGATTTGACGTCAGAACAATGGTTGTATTCTTCTTTGTTATTTATTAATAATAGATGACTATCATTATGGTTCCACTCTCATTGTCCTATGATTGATGTTGAGTTATATCTTTTCTGACTGATATATAATTACATCTACTAGATTTTATGCTTGTATTCATGTTGTTCTTTGCATGTGCAGGTGTCCAATCATGGAGATCGTGGGGATCGTGACCGGCCAAGGCAAAGGAACGAGGGCGACATCTCTTCTACGAACACTAGCGTTGGAATCCAAGTAGGTTCTCACCATCCACTTTTATTTGCAATTAGGAACTTGCGTGATAGCATTGTGTGATTGTTGCTAGACCCGGTCTGGGCTAGTAGGGATCGTCTCTGTCCGCAGAGAGGATTTACCTCCACAACAATTTGGCGACTCCGCTGGGGATATCTTGTTGTTTGATTTGTAAACTTTAGACGGAGCCTGAAGTACGGCCAGGTAGCCTCCAAAACACTATTGTTGTGCATTAGCGAAGTAGATCAACGCCACTTCAGTCAATCTCCGGTTTGGTTTACGGACTAAACAACTTGGAGTTTGTCTTGTCTCTTTGGTTTTTCTTGCTTTGATTGCTTAGATAGCTTTCTGGGTTGGACTTCTTGCTGTTTCTTGCTTCCTGGTTTGCCTAGATACTGTTCTCAAGCCCTGGGTTGCTTGCTTTTGTTTTTGATTTAGCAAACTTGATTAGCGCGCTTTTTAGCCTTACAGTCACGCTATTGGCGCAAGTTGCTCAAAGACAACCCGCGCCAATCCTATAAAAGCGCGAGTTGCAGCCTGACAGTCGCGCCAGGCCTGTCAACTTTTCAGTTCGCTTGTCTTCAAGCCCTCTGAGCTTGGATTTGTATCTTGCTGTGTCTTTTTCAATTACTGGAGTGTGTTTGATCCTGGTTTGACTGGTTTTAGACCTTCATCATTCGGGTGTTTGCCTCTTTCTATCGATTTCACATTTTAGCCCTAGGGCATCTAGTGGCTTTGTGCGTCGAGCCTCCCGTAGGTGTTTTGTGTTCTTTGATCATCCGATCAACATTGTGATTATTCTTTTGCATTTGTTAGGTAGTTGTCAAAGCTTTTTCTTGATATTCAAGTGATTTGCCTATTTTTCACTTGGGTTTCGCTTGGCTTCGTTTGGGCTTAGATCACATAGCTCATAGAGGTCTTTGTGCTTTCTTCTTGGTTTGAAGGACTGTTTTAGTGTTTTGGGGATTCGACTGTGTTTTCATTGAGTGAAATTCTTCTTTTTGCTCGGTGTTACTATCTCTCAAAATTTGTTTAGTGCACTTTGCCATTGAAAAGAAAACGAACAATCTCTTTTGCGTTGAATTAGTTAAATTGAAATTAGAAACTTTTCATTGATTAGTGATTCAAAACAAAAGAAAAGTTTCGTTTATTTGTCATTAGCTGCATTAGAGTGGTTCTTGCTTGTTTGTGGTCATTTTGTTTGAAAAATCCTTAACTCTCTCGTAGTTAGTATTCATCGAACGAAATGATATTCTTTGGCATATAGTTTGCGTTTAGGGAATTGTGAGAGATTACATACGGTAGGACCTGGAAATTGAAACTTAACTAAAGATCAACCATAAAATGAACTGAATGAACTTAAAAACGCATTGGAACATAACGCTCACTGGTTAGAGGTCTAGGCTAGAGACGTGCTCCGGCGTCGTTAAACCTAGTCACTGTTGTTTCACACTACGGTTGGGTGATTCCTCCTTTTGTGACTCGATAGTGGTCTAGCACGGACTTGAGCTCCCACGTACCGTCGCGTATATAGGGGAGACCCCACTAGGTTATCATCCTTTATCCACAGGAAGCCGTGTCTGCCGCCTTACAAGCTGTAACGCATCGAACACAACATTCGAGAAGATTGACTGCCGTATGGGAAGTCCTTGGTTTTCATATGACTGCCAAGGTGTATATGCAGTTTTACAGATTTGTTTGGTAAACCCTTTTGCCTAGTTCTCCAGAGTAGTCACTTTTGATCCTTTTCAGACTCCTTAAAAGAAAAGGCTCACTTGAGCAGTTTGTCACTTCGGGCTCACAAAACATTCGAAGGCGACTAGAGTCACCTTTTATCCCTTTCTCGACTCTTAAAACATGAAAAGGTCAAGTTGTGTCCTTGCGTCTTAAAATTTATTTGGCCGCGATAAAAATTACCTGGTTAGATCTTGTGTGCGTTAGTTTGAGTAGGGTCCTTTATTGTTAGATTCCCTTAGGTTTGTTTGAAGTTTGTCATCCTGGCTAAACCGTCGACTCCTGTTCCAAGTGATCAAGGCTCTCCGTCTTCCGCTGCTCCTGAGGTACCGATTGTAAGTGATACTCTTCCTGTTATCCCAAGTATCCAACCGATCAACTCTCACGCTCCGGACGACGAAGGTTACGAAATTCATTGGAACCCCATCTGGGAAGCTGAAGAGGACGATATTCCTTTTACCCCCCCTGGTGTTTCGTCTCCAATGTCTACCTCTCACATGGATGAGACATCTCCTAGGGTGAGTGAGACACCTATTTTGTTGAATATCGACACTCCCATCCCAGCTACTTCTTTGCTCCCCCCACGCTACCAGTCGTTGAGGGATAGGGTAAGTGCCAGGATCCCTGCTTCGACTATGTGGGACCCTCATGTCACTCCCACCACGGGATCTTTTGTGTCACAAGTCCACACTACACCTGTCACTTCAGTTCCGACAAATCCAACTGTTTGTGTAGCACATTCAACTCTGGTTGTTAGTGTCGTTACATCGTCTTCAGCCTTGAACACTAGTGCTGGTCCCCCTCACGGTCAAGTGAGTAGCGTCCAGCCGGTACACTCACCAAAAGTTGTCCACCCTGCACAAAGTGCTCCACCCTCTTCTGGTCCTGTCCCAGGAGGGGGGCTATATGATGCCTATGGACAAGCTGTTCAGGATCCGAATGCGCAAGGTCCATTCTTTTATTACGATTCTACTGGTCAATACCTTCAGCTTTCTCAACCCTTGCCTACTCAACCTTTTGTTGAGGTTTTGGTACCATTATCCGTTTCTTGGAATGCCACCACCTTCCATGGCGGCCAAGCAATGCCTGCACAGCTTCAGGGACCACCTAATCAAGGCCAGCCATCTTATGTGCAAACCCCCCAAGGGCAGCAATATTATGGCCAGTCTTACCCAGGACAACCTGGGGCCTACAAGGACAACCCTATCAGGGACAACCTTCGGCCGTTGGCGGTCCATATTTTACTTATCTGACTCAACCTTCTGGTTATCCGGGGCAACCTGGTACCCAGCAAGGTTACCCGTCTGGACAACCAGGACAACCTTACATCCAACAAGGCCAACCTGGTATTCAGCAGGGTTATCCCTCTGGACAAACTGGACAAACTTATATTCCACAAGGTCAACCGGCAGTCCAACAGGGGTATCCTTCTGGGCAAGGGGGGCAGCCTTACGTACAGCAAGGCCAACCCACTGCTCAGCCTAGTCATCCTTCTGGGCAAGCGGGTCAGCTTTCTTCACAGCAAGGCCAACCCACTACCCAGCTTAGTCATCCTTCTGGACAGGCTGGCCAACCTCAAGGTCAACCGGCCGTCCAGCCCGCTCAACCATCTGTTCCGCAAGGACAACCCTTGGTTGCTCAAGGACAACCTGGTACCCAGCAAACACATCCTTCTGGGCAAACAGGTCCGTCCCAAACCCAACCAGGCCAACCTTCCGGCCAGATGGTCCAAGCTCAACCTATTCAAGGACATCCTTCTGGGCCCCAGACTCAAATTGGTTATCAAATGCAAGGTGGGCCACGACCCCAACTTTCCTACCAAGCACAACCTTCTTATCAGGCTCAATATGGAGCTCAGCAAACGTATGGCTACCAGCAACCCCAGGGGCAAACTCAATTTACCCCTTATCAAAATTATCAACAAATGCAGGTCACTCCTTATCAAAATTATCAGCAACAGTACATTGCACCTGCAGGTCAAGTTGCTAATCCATGGGGTGCTGGGGGGCAGACCCAGGGTCAACTGTCTGCTTATGGACAGAATCCTTATGGACAGAATCCATATGGACAGAACCCCTATGGGCAAAATCCCTATGGGCAGAACCCTTATGGACCAGGCCCATCCGGACAAAGTCCATGGGGGCAACCACCACCTGGTTGGAACCCTGGTACTACCTCTCTTCCACAGCCACAAATTTCCTTTAATCCTTAGTTGCCTTTCTTAGCGACGTTGTAACTTCCAGATGTGTCCAAGTTGACGAATGATCCCATTCTTCATAATCCATATTGGCCACCAGTTCCAACTAAAATACCCGGTGATTGTCCAAAATTCGATGGCAAAGCTGGTGAAGATCCTCAAGCCCATGTCATGACCTATCACCTTTGGTGCTCATCCAACTCGTGGCTTGATGACTCCATCCGGCTCTGCCTCTTCCAAAGGACTCTCACCGGCTCAGCCGCTAAGTGGTATATTGAGTTGAATCGCAGAACATTTCAAGATTTCAACTCGTTGGCTATGGCATTCCTAACTCATTTTCAGCTACCCATTCGGTATGAGACAGGGACACATCTCCTTAGTCTCTCAAACAGGACACAGCCACGCATATATCCGATCATATACATGAATGGAGACGGCATCGTCGCTTGATCAAATTTTGGATTCCTGATCAGCTCCTGACCGATTGGTTCACGACTTCCTTTGTCCCTGCGATCGCGCGAGACATCGCCATGGGAGCTTGTGTAACTGAAGAGCAAGCTATCACGTGTGCTTAGTACCTCGACTTAGTATATTCTCAGTCAGGTACTTTATATGATTATTTTCCAGACGCCCCGAGACCCGGAACATCCAAAGCTCCGCCAAAACCATCTGTTGACGGAGTTATTGGCTCTGTAAACGCGTCTTCAAAGAAGTCATCCGCGAACCCTGGGAAGCAAAAACAGAATGCTTCTAATGGGAACACTTCTCAGGGTCAATCTAATTCTAGAAGTACCTCTGAGGTTAACACCGTTCAGTCCACCACGGAGGATAAATCCTCGAAAGGGAAAAAGAAAGGGAAAGCTAAGAATAAAACCAAACAGCCCAAACAGGACTCCCCTAAAACTCCACCCGAGGAAGGAGCCAAACGTAAACCTAAGTATCCTTGTCTTATCTGTGATGAGGATCACTACACTAAAGACTGCCCGAGGCGGTCCGAAGTTAGTCGATTGTTGAAAGGTGCTCCTGGGACTCCTGCTATGCTTAAAGAACCTTTCCCTTCTCAGCAAACTCAAATGGTGGCAGATCCATCGCAACCCTCTTCTTCATTCAGCTCTCAAGTCTTCATGGTTGGGACAATTCTAATCCATGTCTCTACTCGAGCAAAGGAATATCCATCTCATGCCGAGAAAGAGCCAGAGGTCCCCTCCAGCGCTCCTCCGTCTAGTTCTGGTCCTCTCCACATCGAAAGACCTAACACTGAGATGACTATCCGACCCCCTCCAAAAGGTGTACTCCGGAAGTCTTCTTACAACCCTAATGCTCGTGTTGCCCAACACTACAGCATCGTTGAGGACTTAGCTCAGGCTCTGTCTGCTATGTCCGCTCTAGAAGTCCTCCAGAGCTGCCCCTCCCAGAGGAATTCCTTGCTATCGGCCATCAGTGGCATAGACCCGGCTGACTCGGATCTGATTTCTTTTGATCTTGAGGGCTATACGCCGAGACTACCTCACCAAATCGCTTTCCTTATATAGGTCATCATCAATGGTAAAACGATTCATCGTACAGTCATCGATGAAGGTGCCTCAACTTGCATCATGTCTGTTGCTTGCTGGAAAGCTATTGGTTCTCCAACATTGAGCCAGTCTCCTACGACATTAGAAGCCTTTGACAGAAGAGAGTCCCGTCCTTACGGTATCCTCCAACGCTTGCCCATCTCCTTGGAAGGGAAGACGGTAGAAGTGGAGGTCGAAGTTGTCGACGCTAATCTTACCTACAACCTCCTCCTCGGATGTAGCTCGACATACGCCATATAAGCCATGGCCTCCTCCCTCTTCCATGTCATTCGTTTCCCCCATCAGGGGAAGATTGTCACGGTGGACCAACTCTCCTTCTTCGCTTCCTCTTCTGAAGGCAATGTGCCTTTCGTGGAGCATACCTCCAAGTCATTCGAGAGTGTGGGAGTTGGGCTCTTCAAGGATCCCGCCCTGATGGGTGTCTTTCCACTCCCACCTCCAAATCTCGCCCCTATTAACATGATTTCCGTACGTTCTGATCCGTGGGTCCTTCCTCCCGCTAATCAGATAGAATCCTGGGGCGATATGATGCGGTTGAGTCCTGCCGAACTCAACTACGTCGAAATCGTTGCTGCATCAGCTCCCCCTCCCGAACCTGCTCTTCCGAGCGATGTTCCCGACTCATATGTTCATTTCCCTTGGCTTGGAGATGATGCTACTTCGAATGCATTAAAGGAAATATTTCCTTCTGATGAAGCCATCATAGGGACCATGTCTCTTGAGGAGCCCCCTTGTTCAGATCATCACCACCGTTCCTCGTTCCTCCCTGCCCATCAGGAAATGATCGCATGTCTCGAACGGTTTGCTTCGTGTATCCCATTCCAACCCCTTCAAGCACCTATTCAGGTTTACCAAGTATCTTCTGAAGGCAATATGGGAAACATTACGCAGACCCAACCCATCGACATCTCTGTGAAACCAGGGATTGTCGAGCACAGTCACTATGGAGTCATATTTCAGCTCTTTTCTAACTCGTTAGAAATGAAAAGATCGCCGAGTTACCCCTCTTGACTCGTTAAAAGTAAATAAGAGGCGGTCGTCTTTAAACCCTTTTCTGACCATGTAAAAACGAAAATATTGTCGGACCCTTGTCTTTTCTGGTTCGTGAATGGTTATGAAACGACGTGATGTTGATCAATTTTCTACTTTTTCGAGTCGATGTCACTATAAATGAAAAGTACTCCTCGATCGTAATGGTCGGGCGGTTCTTTCGAGCATTGTTTTATACTTTTTTGGGATCGGGAGACACAACTTTACGAAAAAGGACCCCCCTGGAGTTCTCTTTTCTACTGTCTTTTCAGACTCTCTAAACAGGAAAAGACGCCGAGTTTTTCCTTTGTCAGACTCATTAAAACTTAATGACATCGGATTCTGACAAGCATATGCTATCCCCGTCAAGCTTGTTAAAAATAACTGGGGTACTCACCAGAAATGGTGGGGAAAATGGACCCATAATTATTTGTCGTGTCGGCAGTATGTCGCTCTTGAACATGGCACTTGTTTGCTTTCGTGTCTGGGTGGGGACATCTCATCTTGTTTTTACACTTGCCTTCGTAGGTTTGGGTTATCCTGTTTGACCTCTCATCTGCTCATTGCCTTGTCACCATGACCTCTGCTCCTTTGATGTCAAATATTGCCAAGTCCACTGTCGTACCACCGATATTTTCAAGAGAAGTTGACCTCTGCAGGATTACAACCTCCTCTGATACCCCACATAATTTTGATTCACCACAACATTCTTCCTCTGTCTCGTGTCACTGATGTGGGAAACACTATGGCCCACCTTTGATCAAGGTCACTTCCTGTCGACTTCAGCTCATTATCCAGGAAGTTGATCTAGAGACTCCCTTCTGGTTCCTTGGAGCGTGCATGCCTCAATGGCAGGTTCTTCGTGTTCGACGAGAGGTTTTCATCATTGGCCTCCGATCGAATAATTCTGCGGGTGTTCGACACCAACTCATTGATTCGCACGCCGTAGATTGTACCTATAGTACCTTGAGGACCATTGTCATTATTGGTGGTAGCTCTCACGTCTGTTAACAGTTTTCACTATTGGCTAGTAATCAGACAATGTTCATGCATGTTCGACTTCAACCCATGTGTTCACATGCTTGGACTTGTACTTTGTTCGGGTCGAGATGGAGCGCAAGACCCTGGGTTTTGTTTGTTGGAATCCAGGCTGCGATTTGTGGCTTATTATGTTCATTACATGACTCATTCACTGGATGGCTACGACCATGCCTGCGTCTATTTATCGATCCTCTCTGGATGGCTGCGTCCATGCCTAGGATCTAGATTGTTATGTACTCTACTATGGATGGCTGCACCCATACCACATATATCATGTACTTGAGATATCAGTTGTACTTCTTTATGCAGGTTCTCCGGCGGCCGTGTTTTCAGTCACACATGTTCTTGTAAAGCATTTCACCCCTCTCTCTCTCGGGCCTCATGCTTTAGGGGGCATCTGTTACACAGAAATTTGTCACCGTTTGTCACCGTCCCTGTTACCCCTTACCCGCACACTGGAGGACTCATTCCGGGACCTGTGAGAAGTGACATGACCTGAAACCACTTGCACCATATTCCTCTAAGTATGAGCTTCATTTGCCCTGAAGACATCTCCTGCAAAATACCCATGAAAACAGCTCTTTTTGCATTAGCGCGGGTCCACAATTCACTGCCCGTGCCAATGAGGGAAATCCTCTAAAAAAGGCAGGCCATTGGCGCTCTGTCTCAGAGTCGCACTCACGCCAACCGAATTGAGTGAAGTTTTTAACCAACAAACTTCCGAAGGTTCTCTTCAATCCATTCACCAACTGAATCCATGTTGAGCTAGGATGGTTTGGCTTCAAATCTCCATAGAAGGGAAAGTGGTTTGCCACCTTTCATGGAAGTTTCCAAGTGATAAAGCCAATCCCATGAATAATGTGGTTGATCCTATCTCTTTCTTCTCTATCTATAAAAGCTTGCCTCTATGCCTTGAGCAAGCTAGTCACAGTAGTCAGAGTTATAGTAGTTCTAGTTCCAGCATAGTGATAGAGAGTTTGAAGCTGCAAGAGCCTTCTTTGCACCCATAAGGCCAAATCTAAGTAAGGAGATTCGTGTCACCTAAAGAGAGAGAGGCTTATTCCTCATCCCAACAAGCTTTGCAAGACTTGTGTAGCTGACTACCCAGCCAAAGGAGGATTTGACGTCAAACAATGGTTGTATTCTTCTTTGTTATTTATTAATAATAGATGACTATCACTATGGCTCCACTCTCATTGTCCTATGATTGATGTTGAGTTATATCTTTTCTAACTGATATATAATTGCATCTACTAGATTTTATGCTTGTATTCGTGTTGTTCTTTGCATGTGCAGGTGTCCAATCACGGAGATCGTGGGGATCGTGACCGGCCAAGGCAAAGGAACGAGGGCGACATCTATTTTATGAACACTAGCATTGGAATACAAGTAGGTTCTCACCATCCACTTTTATTTGCAATTAGGAACTTGCGTGATAGCATTGTGTGATTGTTGCTAGACCCGGTCTGGGCTAGTAGGGATCGTCTCTGTCCGCAGAGAGGATTTACCTCCACAACAGGGAGAGCAAAGGATGTGAAAACCATTCCTTGCGAGCCTCTTCAATCCACTCTAGAATGGGAATAGAGATTGCTAGCAGGGCACTTTCCTCCTCAAATTGGTGTGATAAAGCATCTGCTACGACATTTTCTCGCCCTTTCTTGTAAATTATCTCATAATCATATCCCAACATTTTGGCTAGCCATTTATTTTGTTGTGGCGAGGATAGGCATTGCTCCAAAAAATATTTAAGGCTTTGATGGTCTGTACGGATTTGGAAACGCCACCCAAATAAGTATGGTCATCAGGTATCCACTGCATGTAAGATGGCCATCATGTGCTTCTCATAGGTAGATTGTCCCAGATTTTTCCCACTTAGTTGTTGGCTAGTGAAGGCCAAGGGTTGACCTTCCTGCATTAAGACAGCCCCAATACCCGTACCTGAAGCATCACATTCAATCACAAAATATTTGGTGAAGTCGGGTAGTGCCAATACAGGAGTGGAACACATGGCATGTTTGAGAGCTATAAATGCCTGTTGTGCTTCATCATTCTAGAGGAATGAATTTTTCTTGAGAAGGTGAGTGAGGGGTCTAGCAATGCAACCATAATTGTGGACAAATTTGTGATAGTAGCTGGTGAGACCCAAAAATCCTCTCAAACTCTTCAAGGTCTTTGGTTGAGGCCAATCCTGCATTGCCTGGATCTTTTTTGGATCCACCCTAACACCTTCACGCCCCACAATGTGGCCCAAATACTCAACTTCTTCCATGCAAAAAGAGCACTTGGACAATTTGACAAATAATTTATGCTTCCGGAGCAGTTGCAAGAACAGATCTACATGCTGAAGATATTTTTCCCAGGTGAGGCTATAGATGAGGATGTCATCAAAGAAAACAAGGACAAATTTTCTGAGATATGGTTTGAGCAGGTGATTCATGAGGCTCTGAAAAGTGGATGGGGCATCACAGAGACCAAATGGCATGACCAGGAATTCATAATGGCCTTCATGAGTTCGGAAAGCAGTATTTGGAATGTCTACTTCTTTCATGTGAACTTGGTGATAGCCCGAGCGAAGGTCAAGCTTAGTAAAGAATTGAGCCCCCATTTAGTTCATCCAGCAAATCATCAACAACCGAGATGGGAAATTTATCTTTGACCGTCAGCTTGTTGAGGGCCCTAAAGTCTAGACACATATGCCATTCCCCATCTTTCTTGAGCACCATTACTACAAGCAATGAATAAGGACTAATGCTAGGATGAATGACACCAGCTTCCAGGAGTTTCTTGATGATTTTTTCAATTTCATTCTTTTGGGCAAAAGGATATTTATATGGGCGCACATTTGGTGGTTGTGCCCCTGGGACCAAAGTAATGTTATGATCATGTTCCCCTGTCGAGGGTGGAAGCTCATGAGGCTTGTCAAAGACCTACAGATCGTTGTTTAAGACCTATTTCATCTCAGGATGAATACAAAGAGAAGTGGGTTCGAAGGTTTGGATGGCATTAAATTAGGCTTTAAATCCATGGTGGCCCTTTTTTAATAATTTTTCCATCCTATGCGAGCTGATGATAGAAGGAGCAACTGCCTAGAGTCTGCGGAGGGTATGTGTTTAGTTATTCTACTTGAAGCTCGTATATAAATACTCGAAATCCATTGTGATTGGGCCGAGTGTGCAGAGACATTCAACACCCAAGACAATGTCACACCCACCCATGTTGATGGAAAACATGTGGGTATTTAGGTGATAATCCCCCATTTGAAGTTTGATATTTTCACACCGGCCTTCACATTTCATTGTCCCCCCATCAACAATCTGGACCTGCAAATTAGAGACTGCTCTGACAAAACAATGCACTGCTTCAACGACTCTTTGATGGATAAAGTTATGCGTACTTCCATTATCAATCAAGACTACTACAGGGTGATGCTTAATAAAACCTCTGATTTTGAGAGTTTGGGGAGAAGAAATTCCTGCTGAAGCATGAAGCGAGATAACTGGTTCTTCAGGTGTAGATGGGAGCTCATTGTCCGGCTGGTTGTCCTCATCTTCCTCCTCTGGTCCCTCCAAAGGTGGGACTTCCTCAAATGAACTATGATCAGTAGCATCAATTTGAAAGAATTTGGGTTCCTTGCATTTATGCCCCCGAGAGTATTTCTCATCACAGTAATAATGCAATCCTTGCTTTCTTCTTTCCACCATTTCCGCTGGTGACACCTTTTGCACCTTAACTGTTTGGGTAGTGCTCGGAGCCTAGGTGGGGCATCCTTTGGCTATGAAATTTGGACGAGTCGACTAGGCCGCCAATGTGCGTTCTACTTCACGAGCTATCTTGCAAGCTGCCATCCATGAGACTGGGTGTTGTAGTCGAACGTGGTCTTGTATGGCATCTTTCAGACCACTGGTAAAACATCCCAAGTAGAATTCATCTGCTAGACCTCCTGTGCTGAAGGCTAATGCTTCAAAGGGTTTAATATATTCTTGCATTTTGCCTGTCTGTCGGAGCTTAGTAAGATGACCCAAAAAGTTAGATTCATGGTCAAAGCGATCAGAAAGGGCTTTTAAGAATATCTGCCAAGTCAGTGGCATTGCATAGCAATGTTGATGCCACTACCACCATTGCCATCTTTCTTGGTCCAAGTACAGGCTTCCCACACTTAGCTTAGTCGCATCATCTCTGATGTGATTCAATGTGAAATACTACTCCATTTGTGCTAGACATATGTCTGGATGAGAGTCATCAAATTTATACATGTCCAGCTTGGGTGGTCGAAGCTGGGACTATTGGTGGTTTCCATAGAAGTGAAGAGAATGGCTAGACTCGCTCTCAAGGTGTTCATTAAAAGAATATGCCTCCAATTGTTCCCTTGACTTTCCCTTTGTGATTATGTCATTTAAGGTCTGGATCTGCTTCGTTAATGCCTCCAACTTTTGTTCAAGGGTGTCGATCTTCTCATTGGCCATAGCTTGAGCTCTGGTTGGTACCATGCACCGATCTGATGCATTGGTCGTTACTGTGAAAAAAAAATTGGGACCACCCAAAATTTTGACGCTGACAAGTGAATGGTACCACCTTGCTCAGCCCATCAATCTGATTCTTATGGGCTAAGTCTCTTATAAGAGTCCCGGGAGGATCTTAGACTTTTTTTTTTTTTACTTCGAAAGGAGTTTTATTCCTTGCTTAGGAATACTACAGTAGCTGATTCCCAAAAAAGTTAATTCTGCCCAATGTCTTGCGAGAATCACGCCCAATTATAGGAGCCACACAAATAGTCAGATTTGTTAGTGAAACCCTCAACTGTAGAGTATGAGTAGGAATGTGGCAGTGATCAAACCCCGGCTGCTAGATCTGAATGGAGGATCTGATTGTTATGACTGCTACTAAACCCAATCTGCTAGATCTGAATGGTAGATCTGATAGATCTGATTAGCGGATCTGATAGATCTGAATGGCGGACTGATTATTGCGGCTACGACAGAAGCCAACCTGCTAGATCTGATCTGGCAAAGATGATGTGTGATCTAGAGAGAGACAAGGGAACTATGGTCTTAAGGAGTGTCAGGTGCTACAGATCGCAATATACATAACGGTCCGACAGTAGTACTCAGCCCAATCTTTCAGGGCACTAACCAAGGAGGATCAACCATACCGTTAGTCGTACAACCCGACTACCCTATCATACACGCGAGTAATCTCCCCAATTGTTGTTCTCGATGTACTGTAGTAGCAAGACGGCCGACGGTTTATCTATGGCAAGGTTTCAAGAGAGCCTAGGGGGCTTCCGATATACCCAGAGGGTACTTGGAAGACAGTCCGTGTGCGGTTCTGTCTAATGCGCTACTACTCAAAGGGGTCCCCACAGGGGTTACAAGGGAGTCCAACAAGTGTGACCACCTCTTGTATTTCCTGCATGCATGCCTCCCCAAATCCGCAAGTTTATGTGCTTAACAACAGATTCCATGGTTTAAAGACGTCGGAACATGTCTCTAGCCAAAAAAAAAAAATCCTGCTAAAAATGGAGATCCCACCGGCCCTGGAAAGTGCTCTGATACCACTTGTTATGCTCTTGACATGCGAGAAGATACCAAAATACCAAATATGTGAAGAAATATACCCAAAACAGAAAACAATAAGAAATAACAACATGTATTTTATTATTCAGAAAGGAAAGCAATGTTCACTTGCCTCTTCGAGGGGGTAACCTCCAATAGAGCTAGGCTCAATTACAAAATAAGACACGATGCTCCTCAAGGAGAGTCTCTATCCTTTATATAGGATTCATACATGCACTACCATGGGTCAGTACCATGGTTCTTATTAATACCATCTATATAATACCATGGCCCCTTTGCAACTAACTGTGGTCCCTTCTTTAAATAAGGGTCAACCACTTATAATTATTATTATGGGCTTTATTGACTCTTTAACTAACCATAACTATGACTCAACCCTATTACATAAATAAGGGGGTTAGGTTTGGACCCAAACAAAACCTGTTTAAACATTGGAAACCATTTTAAAAATGTTTCCCAAGGAATCTGTGTATTCCTTTAATCCCGACAGTTTTATCAGCATTGATAACCCATCGCAAATCGCAATCGGTTGGAATAGGGGTGTTCCTCCATACGGGTTACTACAATGTGCAATCCGACGGACCCAACGAGTTTTCAAACCCACACTCTATACCATATTTCACCCAGGAGCATCAGCGTGTTGCAATCAGCGGAACCGACGGGTCTTACTGTTTTACGAACATGGCACTGTGTGATATGCGATTGCGATATTGCAATTGCAACCCTAACTGTCAGGGTTGATTCTGTAGAGTGCTTCCATGTG
Organism: Pinus tabuliformis; assembly: GCA_031772625.1. Taxonomy (NCBI): domain Eukaryota; kingdom Viridiplantae; phylum Streptophyta; class Pinopsida; order Pinales; family Pinaceae; genus Pinus; species Pinus tabuliformis. The sequence goes on from CM062816.1 coordinate 1,444,633,634, forward strand.
TGATGTGCGATTACGATCATCGCATCACACCCTGTTGTGGGGAAAAGTATCCGACGCGGATGACCCTATCCCTACTCTAAAGGTGACAGTCTTTAGCAACAACTGGAAGTAAAGCTTTGATGTTTTCCTTTATGAAAGTACAGAGAGAAGGAAGAAAAGATTAACCAACCTGGTGTCTTTCGCTTAGTCGATCCTTGTGCTCTCTCTTTGTCTCTTGTTCCCAGCTCCTTGCTCTCTTTGCCGGTCCAGCTACACACAGATCCTGCACAAACAAGAGAGGAAACTACAAGATACAAGTACTCATAACTGATGCATGGATTAGAGTGAATCAAATATACATGTAAATACAATACATCAATGCAATACAAGTATATAGGAGAACATGCAAAACTTTATTGATAGAAGTAACAGGGTTCTGAGAAGGTTACAACCATTGATGGCTCCAATCCAGCAGCACCTCCCCAGCAGCAAGAACTCTCCTCTTCACCTCTAGTAAAACAATCACCCAATAGCTCTAACTGTAAACCAACAGCACCTCCTTGCTTAACACAACATTCCAGCCTCCCTAGACCTCATAGAAGAGCTCTATATATAGGAGAGAAGAAGAGAGGATGAGTCAGCTTGAGGCTGGCATAGAGCTGACTAGTGTCCTCTCCCTCTTCAGTTAATCTTCAGTTCTTGAGTCCACCTGGAGATCTTTGCTTACACATGGTGATCAAGTACCTCTTACTCATCACAGGGCGAATCTCATGAACCAAGTGTCAGTTTGGAAGCTTCCTGGGCAGTTGACACCTTGCAGAATGACTGTGCCACTTGGCCAATCTCGCCCAGCGCAGGTAGCCTTCATTAGATTTGACTTCCAGCGCAGGTACAAGGAGGAGCAGTTGCATTCCAGCGCAGATGCTCAGTGGAGCAGCTGACATGATCCAAAAATAGCCTGTTTTGAAGTGTTTTCAGGTGGAGAACTGATTGGAAGTGCTGTGGTTTGATGACCTTGTTCTTTTAGGGGTAAGAACAACATGTTTAGGGACTGAGGATCCCTGTAATTATTGACATTTCATGCTCCATGTCGCGAGGCACAAAAATGTCTATAACAGTTGCCCCCTAAAGTATGAGGCCGTTTATCGGGTGAAATGCTTTATCTAGAGGGTCCGAAGTTCATTCCAGTGCTGAGGAGGTGCCCTGTAATACAATACAATACAATACATTATTTTTCATTCTATTTTCATGATCTAGCTGAGGCGGGCATTCCCATGCTCAGCTTTATAAATACATTTTGGTACATATGACAGACGATCGTCTGATGGTAGACCGATAATTTTCTGCTGAAATTATCATCCTTTGAATAGGATGATCATCTGCTGCAATGATGTACATGACAAATGCTTTTATATTTCCTGAATATATATCGCAGCCCGGATGGATGAAACTAGATCCGGGGTCTTCAAACTCGTTCGATCTTCACTCTAAGTACAAGTCGATCCATGTGAGAATTTCGCTGAAGTCGAACATGGAAAGACATCACTTGATTACCGGTCAATAATGAAAACCGTTAACAAGCGCGAGAGGAATCACCAATAATGACGATGACCCTCAAGGTACTGCAGTACAATTCACGTGGCGTGAATAAAGGACTTGGCGTCGAACGCCACGCAAAATCTTCTGGTCGAAGGTCATTGATGTATACCTGTCGCCGGAAGTGAGAAACTTGCCATTGAGGCATGCAAGCTTCAAAGTACTGATGGGGGTGTTCCTAGATCAACTTCTTGGATAATGAGCTGAAGTCGACAAGAAGCGATCCGTCAAAGGAGGGCCTTAATGAATCCCACATCAATGACACGGAACGGAGCTAATGATTTTAGTGGAGGTGAAAACAAACTGTGACATATGATTCAGGGTGGCGATCATGAATGGATGAAGGATAATGTATGGCAGTGGATGGGACACGGTTGACATTTTCAGAATGACCCCTCTTGAACATATAACGACACTGATGCGATGGATCGGTAGCATTACCCCAAATGTGGATGGTTTGGCGAGGACCATGGTGATGAGACCGGTGAATGAAACAACCCAACCCGATGTGGTACGGAGGAAAAGTGTCATGTTCAAGAGTGACTTGCTACCATTAAACTTTGATGTTCTCCCAATTTTTCCCTAGTCATTTCTGACCAGTACCTCTTTATTTTTGTCAAGCTTGAGGAGGATAACATATGCTTGTTCTATAACCTGCCCTTCGGGCAAGCCCATCGCTATGATTTAACGAGCCTAGCGATAGGGAAACTCGTTCTCGTCTAAAGACAAGTTTGTCGCTATTTAATCATTTTAACGAGTCTAACGACAAGGAAAACTCGGTCCTTTTCATTTTTAGAGAGTCTGAAAAGGTACAGAAAGTCAACTCCATAATTCCTTTTTCGTCAGCTAATCTCTTAAGTCCGAAGAAGTATAAAACAATACAGAAGGGATGGCTGTTCGGTACTTTTAACGAGCCGAACAAGACAAGTGCTCGATCCTTTTGTGCAATAATCCCTCGGGTCCAAAAAGATTAAAATCTAGAGGAGGGATAGCGTTCCGGTCATTTAACGAGCTGGAAGGCCAAAACTCGGCAAAATTTTCATATTTTACGAGTCAGTGAAAAGAGCTCAAAGAAGACTCGTTTTTTGAGGAACGAGTGATAAACAGGGATAGCAGCAGATTCCAGGTACAGGTTGGAATTTTCCAATCACGGCAGTGTCACAAGGATGGCTAGGTGAAATCACTCTTCGCAGCTGTTTCTCAAAAGAGGTAAACACACAAATGGAGGTGAATGATCGGCCAAATGAACAGTGGAGGTGATGGATGAAAACACGATCAAGGTTCTTATGGCTGATGAATTTACGATCTCAAAAGGTTATTTACCGGGATAGGTTCATTTTTTCCATGAGCTTGAACTCTGGTGGAAACTTTTGCTCACACTTTTCTATTTTTTAACGAGCATAAATTCAGTCATAAAACTGCTCGAACTTGCGTTTATTTTTTAACGAGCATGAACTATATGCTAAAACTGCTCGATTATTTGCATGCCCCCAGCATCATAATGACGCATGTCAAAGGAGGGTGCCCCCTAAGCTTCATTGCATTCAACTTGGTGGTTGGAATGAAGGTTTACCTTTGAATTTTAAAAAGGGGATTTGTTTCATTTTTTAATGAGGTTGACATAGTAAAAGAACTATCCTCATGATTCCTTGTTTCATTTTTTAACGAGGTTGACACGAGGTAAGAACCGTCCTCGGAGCCCACTGTATTTACAGTATTTCCATTAGGGCGATGATCCATGCTGACAAAATATTTAGGAATCTTCTGAATCCTTTGGATATAGAAGATCGTAGGTTTCCACTGTGGCTACTTCCGCCAGATTACCTGCCGGCGGTAGGGAAAAAGTACCCATTAAGGCGGGGTCTTTTAGGAGACCTACTCCAATATTTTGGAGTGATTGATTACTTTCATGGATCATTGTGCTGCTTCCCGTAACTTGCAAACTATTGGGGAGAAATGTTTGTTGGTCGACGATTGTAATTTTTCCCTGAAAAGGAAATACAATTCTCCTGTAGTAGGTCGACACAACTGCGGCCATGGCATATATCCACGGCCTTCCCAGTAGGATGTTGTAATCGAGATTTCCGTCGATTACTTCAACATCAACTTCTACTGTTTTTCCCCCCAGTTCAACTTGCAAGTTACTTAAAATCCCGTAGGGAGTGTATGATCGTCCATCAAATGCTTTTAAGGTCGTTGACGATTTCGACAAGGGTGGTGAGCCTAAATTTTTCCAGCAACTCATCGACATAAGACATGTAGATGCCCCCTCATCAATAATTGTTCGATGAACAGTTTTGTTGAGGGCTTTCACTTGAATAAGGAAAGCTAGTTGAGCTGGTAACTTAGGGTCATATCCTTTATGATCAAAGGCCACAAGATTGGAATCCATTGGGCCAATCCCACCTATTGCTGATAATAAAGTTTGCTCTTGGGAGGGGCAATTTTGCGGTACCTCAAGTGTCGACATAGCGGACGGTGATTGGGCCAGGTCCTCTATTATATTATAATTCTGTGCTATTTTGGCACGAGGATTAAATGTCGATTTGTGTACTACTCCCTTTGGCAACTTTATCATTGGTTCAGGAATGATGGGTGGCACAACTTTGGTCAAAGCTGTCGTCGAACTACTAGGTTGTTCATTAGCCTTGTTATTCGACAACCGTGGATTCCCGTAATCTTTATTCCTTGTCAAAGCATTATTCTGCTGCTTTGAGGTAGACAACATAAGCACTTGGGATCGGGAAGCATTTTGATTAGCAACCAGATTTTGACCTGGATTAGGAAACGGATCAGTCAACACAGCTGAGGTTTTTGAACTCTTAAAGAATCTTTTAAGCTCAGCTTTGTATGGACAATCTGCTGTCCAATGATCCTCATCGCATATATGACACCCCGAAGGGGGTTTCCCTTTTCTCATTTTCTTTTTCTTCTTGCCCCCTGGTTGCTTCAGCTGTTTGCCCTTGTCGTCCGACACGGCACTTAATTCCGAGGCAAGAAGTTCTTCATTTGCATTTTGATTCGAAGTCTTACGGGCTTTCTTAGACGAATCCCGTGTTGACTTTGCGTTTGCAGTGCCAATCACACCATCGCCGGCATGAGAGTCACTATTTGATCCAGGAGGGGGAGGAATTGAAAATTCCGGTCTAGGGGCGTCAGGTATCTTGTCATAGAGCGTGCCAGACTGAGTATATACTAAGTCTAAATACTGGGCACGAGCAATAACTTGCTCCTCTGTTACGACGCCTCCTTTGGCCACATCTTCTGTTATAGCAGGAAGAAGCGACTTTATAAACCACTCAGCTAAAAGCTGATCTGGAACATAAGTCTTTACCATTCTGCGACGACGACGCCACTCATGTATATGATCAGATATATGTGTGGCCGTTGTCTGCTTGAAATTGGTTAAGATCTCTGTTCCAGTTTCGTACCTTATAGGTAACTGAAAGTGGGTTAAGAAAGTCGTGGCTAGGGAACTGAAATTGTCGAAAGAGGCTCTAGGTAATTCAATATACCATTTAGCCGCCGGACCTGTCAATGTCCTCTGAAAAAGGCGAAGCCTTATCGAATCATCATTCAAGGTATTCGACGAACACCACAGATGAAAAGTCATCACATGATTCGACGGGTCTTCGCCAGGATTTCCATTGAATTTAGGAATGTCCGAAGGAAGTTTGTGAGGAATCGCTGGCCACCAATGGGCATAGGCGATTGGAGCGTTCGTTAATCGATGTAAATCTGGTAATTCTAGAGTTGCCACGAATGGCAACTGCTGATTCAGGTTTGGCGAGGCGTACCCAGGATACGATGGAATCGCCTGAGCATTAGGCCTTTGCATACCAGCATAATGCAACTGATGTTGATATGACTAATACGGCTGGTGGGCTTGGCCACTGTAAAGTGGTTGATTTAACCCGTTCTGAATATAGGGTTGCCCACTATTCGCAAAGATCTGTTGTTCAGATCCCTGGTACACCTGTTGAAACTGAGGTTGTTGGTATTGCACCATCCATGGTTGTGAAGCCATGTTTTGCTGTGCGACACTAACCGACGGACCAAGATGCGGGGTTATGGTTCCCGTTTGTATCTGTGTCGTCCCGGCAGTTGGCGATTGTGGTTGTGTTGCAGGGTCAATGGGTTGTTGCATTACAACTTGGGGTTGACATACAACAGGCATCGATTGAACTTGCGACACAGTTACAATTGCTGGCGTCGTCGGGATATTAGACATAGGTACACACTGTTGCATGGAATATACAACTCTTGGTTGTTGGGGTAACATAGGTACCCAACCACTCGTCGTTACTTCAGTCAAACCTGAATGTTGTTGAAAACTGCCGTATGGGTATCCCCCCGGAAGGGGAAGTGAAAGGGCATATTGCCCCCCATACGGTAACAATCCGGAGCTCAAGGGTATAGATGGCCTTTGAGGACTGGATGGCCCAAACTGATTCCCAAAGGGATCAATTTGTCTAGTTTCAACGTAAGAATTACCGGGTATTATACCGGAAGAACAAACTGGAACAGACCAAGTTGTCATAATAGTCCCTGGGTGGACTCCTTCTAGCTGATGAGAGCTAGTCGGGACAGCTGGTATGCTGGCAAACATTGTTGGATTGACAGCAGGAGCTTCTGTTGTCGTTGTGTCGTTTGGCACAGTCCTAGATGTCGACGGTTGCTCAGAGATTTTAAGTCTATCCAAGAAACTGCCTAACGATTCTACAGGAACTTCCTGTGGCGATGGACAAACTTCTGATGCAGAAGGAAAAAGAGTGGCGCCTACTCCAAAATGAGTTGGAGTATTTGCTTGTTGGTCCTCTACGATTTCCTCTATTGCGATCAGACCAGGAGGAAGGGGAAGACCGTCAGGTCCGTAAAATATTTCTGGTGCCGAAGAAGGGGTTGCTTCGACAGCGACAGTTGCTTGAACAACAAGACTCTGTGGACCGGTTTCAGATGGAACTGGTTCAGTTATGCAAGTACTTGTCTTCAGACTAGGATCAGTACAACTGTCCTTCTGTTGCTGTTGAACTTCTTCAATAGAGGCAGGGATTCCAGAAATATCAGGAGTGACCAGAATCTCAGATGTTGTCGGAACTGTTGTTCTAACTTTAATGGGAGATTTTGACCTGGTCAAGCGAGTTCGCTTCGTCCGTACTACTCTCGGTTCCGGAGACAAAGACGGTTGACTCGCGAGTCTCCCCGAACGACGGAGTTTTAATTGACTTTCCTCCACGGTTGCAGATTACTTGATCAACTAAAATACAAAAAGGAGAATTATGTTTCCGTATTGAATGAATTTTATTAGACGCTTTTAGACACAACTTTGCTTTTTCATGTTTTAAGAGTCGAGAAAAAGCTAAAGATGACTCTAGTCGCCTTCGATGTATTAACGAGCCCGAAGTGACAAATGCTCGGTTGGACCTTTTCAGTTATAGAGTTTGAAAAGGGCCAAAAGAAACTGCTCTGGAGATCTAGGCAGAGGGTGTGCCAAACCTTTCGCGAAACCACAGAATACGTTTTACGGTACGGGTGGTCGATCTTCGTGAATGCTGTGTTCACTGCATCGCGATCAGTAGGGCGGCCGAAACGGCTTCCTAAGGATAAAGGATAAATGCCTATAGGGGTCTCCCAATATACGCGACGGTACGCGGGAGCACAAGTCCGTATTAGTGTTATCGTCCCTCAGGAGGAATCACCCACCTTCGTAGAAATCGACAATCACTACGTTTAACGACGCCGGAGCACGTCTCTACCTAGACCTCTATTGTGAGCGTTATGTTACAATGCGTTTTTAGATTCATTCAATATATTTTAAGTTGATCTTGTTTAGCAGTTTGTCTTTCAGGATCACCACGAGATGTATTGGTACAAATTCCTAAATGCAGCTAAAATGATAAGCAAGCTTTACAATCTTTTTAGCTTTGAAAATCCTAACTACTGAGGGGAGAGAAAAACACTATCTTTCCACAGAGAGCACAAAGCACAAACTAATGCACTTTCTCCTAGATCAATCACGCAAACTTATCAAAATGCAAATGCAAGATGCATGTATTTCTTTTCTTTTCCCTTAATGTTGATGTAGACAAAAGGAAACTGTTGTATAATTTTTGAATTCAATTTGAAGCGTAAACAAACAAGTTTTGTCTAAAATGAAAAGACACCTTACAGGTATTTGTTTCAACACTAAAAATGTATGAATTCAAACCATAAAATGAAAAACAAACAAACTCAAACAGCCATGAACAGTAATAAAACTAGCTCTTAAGATCACAAAGACACTTTTACAGTTCAGGATCTAAGAGGCCACAGCTATACTGGTTCGCTTTTCACAATGGGAAACTTTAACTGAAGCAAGAAATACTGAAAGAACACTCACATTTTCATCACACAACTGAGGCGGAATAATGTCAAGGAAAGTTGGTTTACAGCAAGTACAATGACAAGCAATCAGCAGCAAAAATCAGTGAAAACAGGGCTAAGACACAGGGGAAACCTCAGCAAGACACTGGCTAACAGGTCCAGCGCAGGCTCTGGTCTATCAGTTTGATTCTCAGCACAGTTCCCGAAGGGAGTACCTGCGCTGGAATGCAGACTGCCTGTGGACAGCCTGCACTGAGACACGAGAGTTGCGTTTACAAGGAATTCCGGGTCATAAAAAGCTCAAAAATGCACTATTTTTGCTGAAATAAAAAGCTATAGGTCAAGTACAGGCTAAGGGATGATCAAGAGGATGAAAAGCTATCACAAAGAGTAAAGAGTCTTTTGTAGATAAGCTCTTCAAATCTTGAATTTGCTCAGCAAATGAGCAAGAGTAGCAGTCCCTCTACTTCGCTTTTGATATAGTCAAAAGCTTTTCGATTTGGTACTCTTTTCTTCAAGAAATGAATAGCAAAATACTACAAACACCAACAAGATACTAGGCTTCCCCAGCGGAGTCGCCAGTTTGTTGTGGGGAAAAGTATCCGACGCGGATGACCCTATCCCTACTCTAAAGGTGACAGTCTTTAGCAACAACTGGAAGTAAAGCTTTGATGTTTTCCTTTATGAAAGTACAGAGAGAGGGAAGAAAAGATTAACCAACCTGGTGTCTTTCGCTTAGTCGATCATTGTGCTCTCTCTTTGTCTCTTGTTCCCAGCTCCTTGCTCTCTTTGCCGGTCTAGCTACACATAGATCCTGCACAAACAAGAGAGGAAACTACAAGATACAAGTACTCATAACTGATGCATGGATTAGAGTGAATCAAATATACATGTAAATACAATACATCAATGCAATACAAGTATATAGGAGAACATGCAAAACTTTATTGATAGAAGTAACAGGGTTCTGAGAAGGTTACAACCATTGATGGCTCCAATCCAGCAGCACCTCCCCAGCAGCAAGAACTCTCCTCTTCACCTCTAGTAAAACAATCACCCAATAGCTCTAACTGTAAACCAACAGCACCTCCTTGCTTAACACAACATTCCAGCCTCCCTAGACCTCATAGAAGAGCTCTATATATAGGAGAGAAGAAGAGAGGATGAGTCAGCTTGAGGCTGGCATAGAGCTGACTAGTGTCCTCTCCCTCTTCAGTTAATCTTCAGTTCTTGAGTCCACTTGGAGATCCTTGCTTACACATGGTGATCAAGTACCTCTTACTCATCACAGGGCGAATCTCATGAACCAAGTGTCAGTTTGGAAGCTTCCTGGGCAGTTGACACCTTGCAGAATGACTGTGCCACTTGGCCAATCTCGCCCAGCGCAGGTAGCCTTCATTAGATTTGACTTCCAGCGCAGGTACAAGGAGGAGCAGTTTCATTCCAGCGCAGATGCTCAGTGGAGCAGCTGACATGATCCAAAAATAGCCTGTTTTGAAGTGTTTTCAGGTGGAGAACTGATTGGAAGTGCTGTGGTTTGATGACCTTGTTCTTTTAGGGGTAAGAACAACATGTTTAGGGACTGAGGATCCCTGTAATTATTGACATTTCATGCTCCATGTCGCGAGGCACAAAAATGTCTATAACACACCCTCCCTTACTTGGGGCCGATTTGTAAAACCACTGACCTCTACCTTTCTTGTGATTAGTGAAATGCGTGAGCAATGGAATCTTGCCACTTGGAAATTCCCCATTCGCTGAGAGTTTTGCCATGTCATTTCCTCCTTCCACTTGTCCAAGTCAAACTTGATCTTTGACTTGTTCTAGCTTCTTCATAGGAACTCGAATTTGAGTTCCGTTCACACCATTGAATTAGGATGATGAGAAATTCGATCTGATGCTAAGTTCATATAGTTTCTGCCACTTTGAGTTTTGTGCCTTCTTACCATGCCACTGGTACTTTTTAGAGATCCACTTGGATCAATCCTCCCCTCTAAGAGCTTTTGGACCGCCAGAAGCGTTTCAGTCTATTGGAAATTGAGGAAATTGCTCCCTCACTTTTTCTTTCTCCATCAATCGAGCTTTACTTGGATGCATTCCTTTGAAGCCAACACAAATGCACTCCACATCTCTCCATTGTGAAGTTCTGGTTTTCCTATCGAGTATGATATCTTAAGACAACTTGTCTAGATACTCTGGTGAAAGATCTTCCATTGTAGGGATTTGTGCAACCTCTTCAGTATCCATAATCAATGGAGGTTCATAAAGCTTCAAGTTTTCAACATTTACTACTGAATACATTTGCATATAAGCGGGAAAGTCAAGACGAAAATCATTGCCTCCAATATTTGCCAATATGGTGAAGGGACCATATCGAATGGGTCTCAATTTCTTCCCTTCTCCCTTCGTTATATCCTTGCTAATGTGGAGCCATAGCTTGCCCACAACTTGAAATTGATGGTCAACTCGATGCTTATCATGTCGAGCTTTATACCGAGCCTGACTCTTATCCAACTTCTCCTGTACTACCTGATGAATCACTTATATTCACTGAATAAAATTCTATGCTTTGTCCCTATCATCTCAGCCATTTCCATCCGCATCTTTCCTAAATACCATGTCTAAGGACGACGAGATCTACGCTCTGGTCTTGGTTCGACAACATTCTGATCACTTTGATTTTTGACCCTTTCTAAGTCCTCTAGGACTTCTGCCTATGTCTGGAGCCACCTGATCAATCCTCCCCACTGAGGAGCTTTTGGTCCTCCAAAAGCATGAAAAATAATCTGCACTTCTATGTACCTTGTATGCATCACAAGCATCCTGAAAAGGTCTCGCTTCCATCTCCTTCACCTTTGTTCTTTGGAGCCTTAAGCAATGCGCTGACGCCTGCAACCTCTGCAACCTGTAGTACGTTGTTTTTGAAAATTACATGCTTGAATTCCATGACCAACTAATGACCCAAGCATCCCAAACTTGCCACAAGTTTATAACACATACTCGATGGTCAAGTTTATATCAAAATGGAAACAATACCCCAGCTATGAAAACAAGGAAAACATATCATTGTTGCTCCAATAAGTGATGGGAAACACATCATCACTGCAACATATGATTTACAACAAGAAGGCCAAACACTATTTTTTTTTTAAGTGATGGAAACATGACATTACTTTCACAATTTATCATGCAACTCAAAATAAGACCAGACATCATTGTTGCCTAACAAGTGATGGAAAACACATCATCACTTTTACATTTTAAAATGCAACAAATGATTTACAAAAGCACGAAAATGACAAGCTAACATATCTAGAAACCATTTTTCACTTATCACCGTGAATGGGTCATCCCCTTGTGGTGGTTTTTCTTGTCGAACAATTGTTTCACCTGGTTCATGCACCGACACTTTGTCTTTAAGGCATTTCTCTAGATGGAGCCTCCAACAGGTGGCCATACATTTGGCCCTTTGATGGCCACCTCTACTGCAATTATTGCAATACATTTTCTTCCTTCAGATCTGCTTAACTTTTTATTGAGAGGTTCGTTCATGCCTCCTCCTTTTGTGTGCTGCTATTCTTTTCCAACACTTAGAAAACTTATGGTTATGTAATCCACAAAAGGTACATGTTTTTCGATGACATGTTTTACATTCATCATTAACAACATGATTATAACCGAAATGAACATTCGAATATCAAAATTGGTTATACCTTTCCTTGTTGCCTCTGTTGTCATTATGGCGATGAGAGCTTGCCTCAGCTCTTTCCCTACAATGGAAAATGCCATGGGATGACGGGGATGTGTTCCCATCATTCTCTTTCCTCGACGATTTCCACGATGTCTCGGAAGAATCTGACACCTTTGAGCATTCTCCCTCGGTGTGTCTCAAGCCTGCAAATTTAGGTCTCTGCACAACCTCCACTGGTTGAGTTATGCCTTGGTTATTAACACCAATTTCTTTTTCCTCCTTGTACCTCATCCTGGTAAGAAGCCTCATGTTTGTCCCTGTAATTGGTATCTCCACATCTCCAACATAAATCATACTATGTGAAGATGAAACTCAAAGGAAATCAACGTCTTTTACCTCCACTGTGGAGTTGGAAAGAACTGATGAGGGCTGCTCATCATCTGGTGTTGGTGGTTCACTATCTGTCTCAGTGGATTCCCCAACTTCTTTCCTGACATACACAAGTCTTGCCTGACAGGGTAATTCTTCTACTATGATTGGGTTAACAATGCCTTGGCCATTAATGACCAAGCCTTTTCCTTCGTAACCAATTTTCTTCAATAGTTTGGAGCCAATTCTTGTGGTATGATTTTCAAAAATAGCGAAATCATCATCAGGACACATACATGAATTTAGAGAATTACTTTTTACCTCACATGGGTCACGCTGCAGTTTTTCCAAGGCCTCGTCCTTAGCTTGCATCTGTCATAGCAAACTATTTTTTCCCTCTTTCTCTTCATGTAGAATCATATTCAATTCAAAATTCTCTGTTTGAAAATTCTATTTGTTCTGCTTCAATTCTTCTAGGGCCTCTTCCGTGGCTTGCAACTGAAGCTGCAATCGCTCTTTTTCCTGTCTCTTTTTGTAGAGCTTCATATATTATTTCTACCCTTTTGGAAATTTTGAGCATGGTATCGTACATCGCTTTTTAATCCTCTGTCACTACACGTTCCATTGTTCACGCTTTCAATTCACATCCACACAAAGACTACTCTGATACCAAACTTGATCCGAGTTGACTCAACTCCCTAATTTAACCAAGATCTTTTACTTTCGTGATGTGATTAAAATTTTATTTAAAGTAGCATAATTGAACATATATGCATGCTGTAAAGAAGAAGGAACATGACAATCATTAGCAACATAAAACTCAAAATGTTGATAACGGAGTTCGTCCAAGAGGGAATACGTCTCCGAACCCCGGTTTTAAGATGGTGTTGGCCGTTGCATTAAGTGTTGTCAATAGTGATGACATACATAGGTGGTGATGTCGCTATCATACAAGAAAATTCCCTCACGTAGGAATGGCTCCAAGAGATGTTCTGCTACAGGAACTCATTCAAAAAGGACTCCTATCAATATGACCTAAACTCATGCATGATGATAATGAGCATCCCGCCAACATGGCATAAAAGGGATCTCAATGAAAACATACATGGTGACACATGAGTATCCCATCAACATAACAACAAAGGGATCTCAAACAAAACATGACGAATCATGACAACAAGTACATCCCACAGATGATTTTGCATCACATCAAGCAGGAATCATGAAACAAGTAAGAAAACAAGATCCCACATCAAACATCAAATAGGGATCTATGTAGCACAATGCATCTCATAGCAAAAAGAAGTACATGAACATACTGCATATACCTCACATCCTAGGGCCATCTGAAGAAAAGGATGTCAAACTGTTGAAGCTGGTTGTACCATCAATCTCGCGGTGTCGAATTGCATGGAAATGACTGCTCGCACATGAATGCTAACACCTACACTCCACTTTGAAAAGTGGCCGAAAAATAAAATGATCAAATGGAAAATCTGAATGCACCATCAGATTTTTAGCGTCGAATAATGAAAAATCGACTGTAAAATTTCAAAATTCTGAGAAAGTGGAAATCTAAGGCTTAAGGAATCTTTTAGATTCCTCAAAGATTCCCTCTTGCGGGTCATCTGAAGATCTGTTGCTCAGATCAAATTTCTAACTATGCCATCAGGCTCATGTCACTTAGAGGTGTAAGATAGACACAAATTTTTTCTAATTTGGACACTGGCAAAATTTCACCCTCCTAAGAATTTGGCTCAATCACGGTTCTGCCTGCTCTTTTCCCAAGTTCATGGTTCCACCTGCAAAAATTAATTAAAAAATTTTGCCTCAATTTCTATGCTGCATTCTTCCTCCTGGAACAGTGTCATGGTTTTATTCTCCGTTCCACACCTCCGTTCTCAAATCCGTTATTTGATCCTCCTCACACACTGATAAAATGGGTTTATATATTATTTCATGGGCAAAGTTACCAACATTGGCCATTGCCGCGTTGGTAAAAACTAGTAGTTTTTTAACAAGGGGTCAGGGGATCAAATCTCACCCCTTCCAAAAATTACACACAACAAATTTCTTGTTATAAAAAGGGTGCGGTTTGTTAAACAGTGATGTTTAAATGGCATGTGTTTTTGTATTAAGTTTGGTTGGCATATTAAATGGCAGAGTGTTGTTTGGTTGGGCCGCCCGTGGAGTGGGCCGGCCATGTGGTCGGGCGCGTTCGATTCCCGCTAACCCAAATATATATGGTACGTTTTGTTTAGAGGGTGGGGGCATCGGCTGGGTCCACCAGAGGTGGCCCGCCCACAACCCAATGTAATATCAATGTGGTGTGTGGTGGTTGAGGGGGGACGGCGGGGGTCATGGCTCGTCAGCCCGTTTTAATTTTTAAAATTTGTTATATATGTAAAATAGGCCAGTGGGTGGCAGGGGTGGTGGCCCACCACCCATATTTTTTTTATATATATTTTTAAACATAATAGTCATTTTCCAAAATTTGGAAAATTGACCGTGGGAGTGCTTTTATCAGTTCGAAAATTTCTCACGGAATTCGACCCAAGTTGGCTAGAATCTGATGGCCGGGTTTCAGCGAAATTGTTCCCTCCTTAAGCCTATTGAGTCACCCAAGTCAACCCTGAACTTTGACTGCCTCTAACTTTCGCATACATGCTCGGTTTAAACGAACCATTCGCACCATTGTGATCAAGACGGCGAGATCTACGCTCTAGTCTTAGTTTGAAAACATTCTGATCAATTTTATTTTTGACCCTTTCTGAGTCCTTTGAGACTTCTGCCTATGTCTGGATCCACTTAGATCATACATCGTGTGATCAGTGAGTTTCCTAAGGCATACATTTTGTGATCAGCAAGTTTCTTGAGACACACATTGAGTTTTCCTTATTCACATCTTCTGTGGTAAATCAAGTTATCCATGACACTATACTTTTGTGTATTTCAAGCTAATTATTACAACATACCTCTATGGAATTCGACTTACCTATGGAAATGCATATGGACAGACATATGGAATCTTGTAAACAAATTTGTGACAGAGTTCATGTGGACAGTTGATTGTAGGAGGGTTGACTTGGCACTTGGGTAATTGGTTTTTGGCTTGGATTTCTCTTGTTGACAAATATTCTATAAAAAAAGGATTGATGGGCTTTCCCATTGTGGGTTTTTCCTTGGCCTCTAACCTAACTTCTAGTGTTTATTGTCCTTTTGTGCACTATGATATTTACTTTCTTGCATAATTAAATGTATAATTTCTCGATGACATAATTGAACAGAGAGAATTCTAAAAGTGAACATATATATATTCGTCACAAGTAATTATCATGATTATAAATTCAACATTGCAACGAAATTTTGACATATAGAATAGTGGGAGACAATCACATAAACCTCAATTTTAAGTCTAATATCATACAATTTTAGTTACGAAATGGATTATATAGATTTGTTGAGATTAGGAGAGCACTGAGAAGCCATAAGGAATCCATTCCAGGTAATAAATGTGTTATTGTAGTAGATACACGGAGAATGTAGGAACATGATAATAACCTTTGAAATGGTTTCAATGGTTTCAATGATGGGAAACTTGGTTCAATTCAAATGCCAAAATCTCGACTTTGGAATAAAATTGTGTTTTTCTCTACATTAGGTTTATAATTTTTCCAAATGGATAAGTTAGATACATCCAATTAGGTTCAATCTATTAAATCACACTATAGGGCTTCCATAAAAATAAGAAATTGTCAAAATGAAATTAGATTCAACCATTGTAGCTTAGAATGAGGTGGCAATTAGGCATGTTTTTAGTTAGATTTGCATCCTTAACATAGTTACCAATCAAACGATAAAATGACCTAGTACCCGTTTTTTTTGAGGTAGCAAAAAATCACTCGATTTTGAAAAATAGTGATTAAATGACCTAGTACCCATTGTTTTGAGGTAGCAAAAAATCACTCAATTTTGAAAAATGGTGATTAAATGACCTAGTACTCGTTTTTTTGAGGTAGCAAAAAATCACTCGATTTTGAAAAATGGTGATTAGAATACACCTTTTTTTGGAGCATATTTTTGCGACTTTAATTTTTTTTTATGTATCAAGCATAAACAATTTTTTTAAATGTTAGTGATTTTCATGCTGATTTTGAAAAGTGTTCAAAACATTTTTTTACAGAGCTTATTTTTGACACTGCAAATTTTTTTATGTATGAAGTGTGAACATTTTTTCTTGTTAGTGATTTTCATCTTGATTTTGAAAAGTGTTGCCCTCTTTGTTTGAAGGGCTTAGTTTTTATACTTTAAATTTTCTAATGAATTAAGTGTGGATAATTTTTTTTAAATGTTGGTGATTTTAAACATGAAAATAAAAATAAAAAAACATGACAATACAAAAAAATCAAATACAAAAAATATATATATAAAGAAAAACAAAACAAAAATACCTATAAAAATGTAAAAATAAACATAAAACATGAAAAAAATAAAAATAATAAAAACATGTTAGTAATAAAACATAAAAATATATTTAAAAAATAAAAATAAAAACATAACAAAAATAAAAAACATAAAACATAAAAATAAAAATAAAAAACCTATGACAAAAAAACTAAAAAAACATAAAACATGTTAGTAATAAAACAAAAAAATAAAAATAAAAAATATGACAAAAAAATCAAATACAAAAAAAATAAATTAAAAGAAACAAAAGCAAAAAACCTATAAAATCTATAAAAAAAAGGCAAAATTAACTCATAAAAAAAAAAAAAAAAAACAAATATCAAAAAACAAATAAATAAATAATATATATATATATATATATATATATATATATTAATTTAAAGAAAAACAAATTGAACCACAAAAAATCTAAAAACATTTTTTTAAGTTAAAAAATAAATAAAAAATAAAAACCTCATTAGAAAAGAACTTAAAATAATTAAAAAAAAATTAAGGAAAAAAATTAAATAATAATAATAATAATAACAACAACAACTACAACTGATATCATTATTAGTTTTGTTATTGTAATTATAGTGATAATTTATATAAGAGTTATGTGTTTATATACATAGAGTTTATGTGTTTATAATAGATGGAAAATGTTGTGCTAGTTTACATGTTAAAAAAAATTAAATATTTTAAAATTGTTTCATTTATGAAATTTAAATTAAAGAAATGGTATAAAATATTTAATATTCTTTTGTCGACGCGTTTCGAACCAACTAGTGCGGTTCATCGTCAGGACAAGTTGAAGAAACAGATCCAGCTTAGCATGATAAATAGCCTGAGCAAAGTCTCCAACGGCTAGATTGATTAACGACTAATTTTGACCTTAGGAGCCAGGTCAAAATTATAATTTATTAATTTAATATTTTTACTATTTTTATTATTATTTTTCTATGGAAATAAGTTAAATTAGGTAAAGGTTGGTTTTAAAAAGGAATTTATTTATAAAAATTAACAAATATAATTATAATACTAGGTTATTAAAATTAGGATTAATCATTTCAATGGTTGATTTGAAAAGAAAAGAAAATTTATTTATTTATTTAAATTATTTAATAATTAATATTGGTATTATACATATATATAAATATTTGTATACTTAAAATCATAATAATAGGTTGACGAGTATTTTTATTCAATCATAATTTAATGGTTAGTTTATTCAAAAGATGTTACGTTAGTTAGAAAATTAGTAAAAAATAATTAGATTAGAATTTCAACGAAAAATTAGTTATATAAAGGACTTAAGGTAATGTAAAATATATATATATAATTAATTGAAAAGGGAGCTGATTTCTAAGTACTATCAAGTTAAAAGCAAATAGGAAAAAAGTAATATTAAAATTTTAAAATAAATAAAAGGGAACAATAATTAAATAATATTAAATAAATAAAAATCAGTTCGAAATAATGTCAGTTAAAAAATAAATAAATTAATTAAAAAAATATAATAATAATAAAAATAAATAAATATAAATAATAAATAAAATAATAAAGAAATATAAATAATAAATAAATAAGTAAAAATGAAATAAAGTAATAATAATTAAAAATAAAGATAAAAGAAAAAACCTAAAGAGGAGGGTGGAAAAACGACTAGGACAAGAGTGCAGGGACCCAGCACCTACTGACTTTCCAGCTATCCTCTCTATTGAGATTGCTAGGTCCCTTTTCAATCTCAAGCGCTTCCCTAAATTTTCGATGATGGAAATGCGAGACCTTAGCAATAACACTAGCCTCCTCAATATAAACATGATGACTGGTTTTCTCAGCATGTTCAGCTAAAGCGGAAGACTTAGCTCTCCTATGCCTAAGATCCGCTGCATGCTTGCTAATCCTTTGATTAATGGAGTGACCAATCTCCCCAATATAGGGGGTCCCACAGGAACAAGGGATCTGATAAACGCCCTTCATATCCTTAGGGTCGATCGGATCCTTCATAGATTTGAGGGACATACGAATGGTGTTCAGGGGCCTAAAGGTCACAGGGATACTATGCTTCCTGAGAATCCTTCCAATTCTATCGGTGGTCCCCTGAACATACGGAAGATGGACACTAGGAATTCGCTCTTTCGGTTCTCTTTTAGACAGAGAATTCTTGGAAGCTTTAAGGAAAGCCCTCTGACCCATGTATCTACTATAACCATTCTCAACAAAGACATCAAGCAAATGGGATTTTTCTTTCTCAAAGCTCTTCTTGTCCGAGATCCTCAGGGCCCGAGTAGCAAGGGTATTGAGAACACCCATCTTTTGAGCCGGGAAATGGTGGGAACTGGCATGAAGATACTGTTCCGTATGAGTTTTCTTTCGAAAAACTTGATGGGCGAGGGAACCATCACTATTCTTCGAAATAAGAATATCAAGGAATGGAAGGCATCCATCAACTTCCTGCTCCTTAGTGAACTTAATGGCTGAGGATTGCTTGTTGAGATGATCAAAGAAGAGATCAAGCTCATCCTGGCCATGAGACCAAATGACATTGGTGTCATCCACATACCTTCTCCACAGTTTGGGCAAGAGTCGGGAAGAGTTCAGAGCCTTGGACTCAAAATCCTCCATAAACAGGTTCGCAACAACAGGGGAAAGGGGTGAGCCCATCGCAACCCCACAGGTCTGCTCGAAGAACTCTCCCTCAAAACTGAAGAAAGTGGAAGTGAGACAGATCTCAACCAACCTGGCCGTGTCAGGATCTGTTAGGCGGTTGATCACATCCAAGGCCTCATTAATAGGGATGCAAGTGAACAGGGAGACAACATCAAAACTAACAAGAATGTCCCCAGGATCAAGCTTAATGTCCTTTAGTTCTTCAATAAAGGAAGCAGAGTCTTTTACCATTGGAAGCCCTACCTACCTTCTTGCGAAGTTCCTTGCGTTAAAGCTTAAGCCCTTAGTTGGTCGTACGGAGTCCTTCGTAGTATTTTTTAAAATTATTTTTTTTTTTTTTAATTTAAAAATCAATTTTTTTTTTTTTTTTTTTTTTTTTTTTTTTAATTTATTTATTTATTTATTTTATTTAAAAATCAAAATTTCCCAAACACAATTCCAGTAACTAAAATTTTAATTTTAAAATTTTTGACATTTTGATTTAGACTCTTCACCTCGTGAAACTTCATTTTATGATTTTATTCGATACCCAATCCATATTTAGAAAATGTATGGATATGCCATAGTTTTTAAAGACACCACCAAAGTGATAATTTTCTTGTCTACATTCCTACCACCAGCTGTACCATAAATGTAACCTCCACAGTTGCACATGGTGACAGACGTTCTGACCGACTCATGCTTGTAAGGCATGGCATGATATGTCTACTTCCTGGGCCGGAGGGACTGACAGGGGTAAATGGATGGTACGTATATCTCTCCTGGCGTAGATGGTCTTCAGCTGTCAGCCAGTCGACCTCAAAGATATGGGTATGGCGTGGAAGGTCTTCAGCCACTCCACAACTTTTTCTCCACGCTGTGGTATTTGAGTTGGACCAATATTTAATTCCCTTATAATTTGCAAAATTCAAAGCCATCATACCAATTCCATTCCATATCGAGCATTCCTGTCTTTCAAGGTGAAACAATGGAATGGAGCACGGAGTATGCAGCAGTGACTCTAACACTGGTTCTCTTAGTCATTATGTTATTCAAAATGAATTGGAGATCAGGTGCCACGTGCCCACCTGTACCTGCAACAATGTTTGGTATAATCATCAATTTTAAACGCCTTCATGACTTTGTTCTTCATCATCACTGGCGCCATAAAACATACAGGATACGTTATCCTACCTTCAGCTATGTTGTCACCACTCATCCTGCAAACGTGGAGCACATCCTCAGATCTAATTTTGCAAACTACATCAAGGTCAGCTTTCTGCTGTATTTTGAGTCTTGTGTGTGTGTGTGTGTGTGTGTATATATATATATATATATAGATATAGATAGATATATATATATATATATATATATATATATATATATATATATATATATATATATATATATATATATATATATATATGCTTATGAATGCTTATGGTTTCTTTGTTTTGAAAATCGATGACAGGGAAAACCCCACCATGACATTATGGAAGACCTTCTTGGAGACGGTATTTTCAGCGTTGATGGCGAGCTGTGGAGAGAACAGCGAAAATTAGCTAGTTTCGAATTCTCTACCAAAGTGTTGAAGGACTTCAACAGTGTTGTTTTTCGGTAGACTGTAGTAAAACTTTCCAAAATCTTACTGGAAAAATTTCGAACAAAGCAAACCGTAGAGATGCAGGCATGTTAAATCATTCACATATCTCGTACGTTCCGAAAAAAATTATAATTACAATTGAATTTCTTGTTCTCCCTTGTGTGGATACTGATCTATAGCAAATAGCAAGATGCAAAATCATATTAATAATTCTCTTATGGATAAATGGAAACTTGAGGGTCTGTTACTGAGATAAACAATGGATGGATTCTGTAAACTGGGGTTTGGGGTGGACATCAACAACTTAACAAATACCAAGTCTGGAGCAGAGGCATCTTTTGCAATGGCTTTTGATACTGCAAATGCTTTGCTTATGTGGCATTATTTTGACGTTTCTTGGAAATTAAAAAGATACTTCAATTTGCTATCGGAGGCCACCATGAAGGATAACATCAAAACGGTTGATACTTTTGTATATAACGTCATTCAGAGCAGAAAACAGGAGATTTCTGTCCAGAATGATTATGTAAGAAAATACCCACACAAGCCTTTGTCCTGATTTGCAACTTATCTTTTCAAATTTTTACAGTCTGCTAATCCTCGAATTGATGACCTTGTTTCTCTGGCATTGGCTTTCAAATATATTTACAGGTGAAACCGGACATACTTTCTCGCTATATTGCACTCACAGAGAAACAACCAGAGAATTACTCTGATAAGTATCTACGAGATATTATTCTGAATTTCTTAATAGCTGGCCGGGACACAACTGCACTTACCCTTTGTTGGTTCTTTCATTTGCTTTGCAACCATCCGGATGTTGAAAAAAGGCTTCTTCAAGAAATTCATGACGTGGTCTTGAAGGAGAATGAATGTTTGACCATTGAAGAGTCAATTAGTATGTTCTCTCAAAGTCTGAAATATACAGTACTTGATAAGATGCTCTATCTCCATGCAGCTTTATCAGAGACCTTACGCTTATACCCAGTTGTTCCTCTGGTAAGACACTGCCCCATCTTTTTCAGGCATTTAGGTAACCTGAATAGTCTTTTGACTTTTTATTGTCCATGAGGTAATTGTATCTATATAGCCTCGTTTCTCCTCTAGTGAAAATGTACTGAAATTCCTGTGAAGCTGTAGTCAAATATTATATCACATTTCCTTCTCATTTGTAGGCTTTTGGAAAAAGATGAGCAATTTCATTTGAATTTGGATTCTTATCCCGAGATTAGGGTCTGCGGGATTTGTTAGTTTGACAACGAATTAGTAACTTTAGGTAAAATTGTAAATAGACAATTGTATACCGAATAATTAGTTATGTAACGATAGTTGGTGATATAAAACTATCGAATGCCCATGAAATGTAGTGCGGAGAATCATTTGTTCAATAAAAGTTCCTATTAATTCATTCAGTTTCGTGTCTTGGCTATTCAGTTGTTATTCAGTTATTGCTTTCTTGTTTTCTTCATTATTTGGTTTCTTATTCAACAAATGGTATCAGAGCCTATTTGGTGCTACGTGAAGGTTTTTTCTCTGAGAGGAGGCCGTTGAAAGACCAGCGAATAACCAGGGAATACTCTGCGTGTTGCTGTCCACTGTGCTGTGAGCGTTGCCAGGGAATAATCTGCGTGTTGCTGTCCACATTGCTGTGAGCGTTGGAAGACCAGCAAATCCTCTGCGTTGAAGAACGGCTGTGCGTTGAAGGCATTGCTGTGAGCGACGGCTGTGCATTGAAGGCATTGCTGTGAGCGTTGGAAGACCAACAAATCTGCTCTCTGCGTTGATAAAAGTAGAAGTTTTCTGTGCAAGGCCATCTCTGCATGAAAGACTGAGGCTGTGTAGAATCTGCATGCTGAATGTCAAGAGGTGTGCTGAATGTCCAGAGGTGACTTGAAGCTGTGTGTCCTGCGTGAAGGAGAGGAGGAGCGTGCAACGACATTCTCTGCGTAAAAGACTGAGGCTGCGTATTGCTGCCAGAGGCCTGGCTTGTGGAACCGGGTAATTTTTTTTTTTTTTTTTTTTTGAGAATTTTTTCTCAGAAATTTGAAGTTTGGAGGAAAGCAACTCAAAGAAATCCAAGAATTATTTTTCTTTTCCAGAAATTTGTGAAAAACAAAGGGTGAAAGGAAACAGGATTTGAAATTTAAAAAAAAAATTGTAGAAAGAAATTTGTAAAATTTGTTTATTTAAAAAGCAGGCTCAGTTTTTTTTAAGAAAAAGGGAAACAAAGTTTTTTCTTTAAGAAAAGGATAGCTGAAAGACTGAAACCTAGGAGAAGAACAAAATGGCCAAGATGTCGAATGCAAGGTTCGAGGTGGAGAAATTCACCGGAAAGAGCAATTTTGCTCTTTGGAAACTGAAGGTTAAGGATCTGCTTGTGCAACAAGGGTTGCACAAGGCATTGGATGGGGTAACTAAGAAACCTACAACCATGACTACTTCAGACTGGGAGGACTTGGATGCCCGAGCTCTCAGTACCATCCGGTTATGCCTAGCGGATGAAGTTCTCTTCAACATTGTTGAAGAGACTACGGCGTCAGGATTGTGGAAAAAACTTGAAAACCTCTATATGACAAAATCATTAACCAACAGAATTTATCTAAAACGATAGTTATACAGTGTTCGAATGAAAGAAGGTTCAAATGTTGTAGAACATTTGAATGTTTTTAATACACTAATTTGTCAATTAACAGATATGGAAGTCAAAATACAGGAAGAAGATAAAGCCATAACCTTGCTGTGTTCTCTGCCTGAATCATGGGATCATTTCGTAACTTCAATTAGCTTTAGCTCTGTTGATTCTTTGAAGTTTGAATCAGTCGTGGGAGCTCTTCTGTCTGAAGAAGTACGAAGGAAATCCAACACTGAAACAACTGCATCAGAAGCCGTGGTCGCTAGAGGACGCTCAAAGGAAAGAGGAGAAAAACCAAGGGGCTCTTCCAGGTCGAAATCGAAGGGCAAGAAGTGTAAGGAAAAATGTTGGAACTGCGGTAAAGTTGGACACTTGAAGAAGGACTGTTGGAAACGAAAGGAATCCAAAAACCCGAAGAACGAAGCGAATCAGGTCGATTCAAGTATGATAGGTGAAGTTTTATCTGCTGAAGAATTATGTATGATAGATGAAACTTCACCTGAATGTAATGTCTCTTAGAGTTTTGATAGCTGGCTGTTAGAGTCTGGTGCTTCGCATCACATGTGCCCACATAGAAACTGGTTTACCTCGTATGAAAATGTAAACGGTAGTTCTGTGTTTATGGGTAACAATGTGTCATGTCAGACTGTTGGGATGGGAGATATCAGGATTAAGATGTATGATAACACAGTTAGGACGTTAACTAGTGTTAGACATGTACCTGATTTGAAGAAAAATTTAATCTCTTTGAGAGTGTTGGATTCAGATGGTTATAAGTTTATAGGTCAGGATGGCGTCTTGAAAGTCTTTAAAGGAGCCCTTGTGGTTATGAAGGCAGAAAAGGTCGGAAATATTTACAGGTTAAAAGAAAGTACTCAGGTCAGTGAAGCAGTGGTTGCGTCAGAAAAGGAAGAAGCAGGTACTCGTCTGTGGCATCAACGTTTGGGTCATATGAGCGAGAAAGGTCTTCATATACTGATGAAACGTAAATCTCTTCTTGGTCTGAAATCCTTGAATTTAGATTTCTGTAAACATTGTGTGTATGGAAAACAGTGTAAACAAAGATTTAAAGTTGGAAATCATAATAGTAAAGATGTTTTAGACTACATTCATTCTGATCTGTGGGGGCCTTCCCCTGTTGTGTCATATGGAGATGCGTTGTATTTTTTAACGTTCATTGATGATTACTCCCGTAGAGTTTGGGTCTATATGCTAAAAAGGAAAGCTGATGTATTAAATGTCTTCAAACAATTTAAAGTAATGGTAGAGAAAAGAACAGGCAAGTCTATTAAATGTCTAAGAACTAACAATGGTGGTGAGTTCACTTTTGTTGAATTTGAACAATACTGTAAGGATGAGGGCATAGTTAGACACACAACTGTTGTTTATAATCCTCAGCAAAATGGTGTTGCTCAGCGTATGAATCGGACTCTTATGGAAAGAGCCAGAAGCATGATCAGCAATGCTAACTTGCAAAAGGAGTTGTGGGCAGAAGCAGTATCTACTGCTTGTTATTTAGTTAACAGATCACCTTCAGTAGCAATTGATTGTAAAATTCCTGAAGAAGTTTGGATAGGTCAGTCTTGTGACTATTCTCATTTAAGGATATTTGGTTGTGATGCTTATTCTCTTATTCCGAAAAATCAGCATTCAAAATTAGATCCAATGTCGAAATGTTATGTCTTTGTTGGGTATGACTATGCAGTGAAAGGATATAGGTTGTGGGATCCTACATTGCGGAAGATAGTCATTAGTAGAGATGTAACATTTGATGAATCCTCTTTTTTAAAATCAAATGTTGAAAGAATTGAACAGGAACAGGTATCGCCGAGTCAACGAGTTCAGTTGGAGGCTAGATCTTTCAGTGATAGTCGAAAGGAAGGAGAGACTTCTGGAGACAAAGGTGTTGAAGACACAAAGGAAGCCGTTGAAGCTTTTGAACCAATGCAAGCTTTTGAACTAGTTCAGCAACCAGTCTCTCTGAGAAGGTCTACAAGGGAAAGGAAAACTCCCAAAAGGTATGAAGATTCTGCTTCATCTGTTGCTTTGGTTACTGAAGATGGGGAACCTTCTTGTTATCAGGAAGCATTAGATGATACAGATAGCGAGAAATGGAAAATGGCTATGGAAGAAGAAATTGACTCCTTAGCCAAGAACAATACCTGGGATCTTGTAGAGCTTCCTGAATGGAGAAGTGTTGTTGGATGTAAATGGGTCTTCAAGCTGAAACGGAAAGTTGATGGTAGTACTGAAAGGTATAAGGCGCGACTGGTAGCAAAAGGGTATTCTCATGTTGAAGGTATAGACTTTCATGAGATTTTTTCTCCAGTTGTAAAACTTGTTTCTATATGTACTGTGTTGGCACTAACTGTGTTGTTTAATCTTGAGTTAGAACAGTTAGATGTTAAAACAGCTTTTCTACATGGTGACTTGAACGAAGAGATATATATGGAACAACCAGAAGGTTTTGTACGAGGTCGCAGTAGAAGATTAGTTTGCAAGCTCAGGAAATCATTGTATGGTTTGAGGCAATCTCCCAGACAATGGTACAAGAAGGTTGATTCCTTCATGGTGAGCCAAAACTTTATAAGAAGTGAGTATGATCATTGTGTGTACTTCAAAAGTTTCAATGGCATATTCATTATCTTATCTTTGTATGTTGACGATATTCTTATTGCAAGAAAAAGCATGGAAGAAATGAACAGGTTAAAGGCTCAAATCTCTAGGACGTTTGATATGAAGGATCTTGGAGCAAAAAAACATATCTTGGGCATGGAGATACACAGAGACAGGAAAAATGGTCAGCTTTGGTTATCACAGCAGAAGTATGTGGAGAAGGTACTTGAAAAGTTCTCTATGAATAATGTGAAACCTGTTAATGTTCCTTTAGCTTCCCATTTTAAGCTTTCTTCGGTTTTGAGTCCTAGAGCTGATGAAGAAAAGCAGTATATGTCTCATGTACCATATGCAAATGCGGTAGGCAACTTAATGTATGCGATGGTATCTACAAGACCTGACATTTCACATGCAGTTGGAGTTGTCAGCAGGTTCATGGTAAATCCAGGTAAAGAACATTGGCAAGCAGTGAAATGGGTGTTTCGATATCTAAGAGGCACAAGTGACCATTGCATCGTCTTTAATGGTAGTGAAGGATCAGTCTGCGGATATGTAGATGCTGACTATGCAGGTGATTTGGACAAAAGAAGATCTACCACAAGTTACGTCTTTACTCTTGCAGGTGGAGCAATTAGTTGGATGTGAAAGCTTCAAGACACAGTTGCATTGTCCACTACCGAAGCTGAATATATAGATGCTTCAGATTCCAGTAAAGAAGCAATCTGGTTAAAGGGTCTGCTTGATGAGATTGGAAGGATGCAAGAGAAAGTGAATTTACTTTGTGACAGTCAAAGCGCTATTCACTTGGCTACAAACCCTGCCTATCACAGCAGAACCAAGCACATTGATGTAAGGTATCATTTTCTGAGACATGTGATCGATGGCGGAAAGGTAGCTCTTAAAAAGGTCCATACACGAGAAAATTGTGCAGACATATTCACAAAATCAGTTACAGTAGAGAAGTTGCGGTGGTGTTTAGCTTCTCTTGGCTTGCAGGAAAGATGATGAATGGGAAAATTGTTGTCAAGGTGGAGTTTGTTAGTTTGACAACGAATTAGTAACTTTAGGTAAAATTGTAAATAGACAGTTGTATACCGAATAATTAGTTATGTAACGATAGTTGGTGATATAAAACTATCGAATGCCCATGAAATGTAGTGTGGAGAATCATTTGTTCAATAAAAGTTCCTATTAATTCATTCAGTTTCGTGTCTTGGCTATTCAATTGTTATTCAGTTATTGCTTTCTTGTTTTCTTCATTATTTGGTTTCTTATTCAACAGGATTAAGTATACTTTGTTTTCCATTTTGTTTGAATTTTTACGGATCCAAGATTATGGCTGATATTTCATTGACAAAACAATTAAATGTAGGATGGAAAGCATGCAGTTTCTGAGGATATCCTTCCGGATGGATTTAAAGTCAAGAAAGGTGATATGGTCACCTATGTTCCTTATTCTATGGGAAGGATGACGTACCTCTGGGGCAGTGATGCGGAGGAGTTTAGGCCTGAGAGATGGCTTCATAATGCTTCATAATGGGATTTTTCAACTTGAATCATTCAAGTTTACTGCATTTCAGGTAAAAATGGCGTAACCATGACATTTCATCTTATGAAAACACACGTCCGACAATAACTTGAAATCGATAAGGTGTACGCTTGGCTTGCAGGCTGGACCTCGCATGTGTCTAGGCAAGTATTTTGCTTACATGCAAATGAAGATTGTTGCAGTTGTACTTATCCGTTTCTTCAAATTTGAATTAGTGGAAGGGATGTAAGTGAGATATCGTCCCGCACTCACACTCCACATGAGTGAGGATGGATTAAATCTGCGTGTCAAGCCTAGAATAGATTGTTGACCACACTTTTACATCACAGTAAGGCACACTCTACAATGAAAACTTTCATCAGCTGTGCGCAATTTGGCATTTGCTTAGCTAGTTAACATGTTCAGATTTTATCTAGTTGAAGGCATCTAGTATACTGAGTCGTAAAAATGTCAAAGCCCTATCGAACAAATGAAAAACATTCATCGCACCTCGTGTAGTCATCGATGCTGATCTGGTACACCAAGTTTACAGTTTGTCTACTAACAAATCTCTTTATATTCTGAGGAAATGTTAAAGCAAAATAGTAGAGGGAACTTTGAGCGACTTTTTTCTATGCTACTTGTGTGCAGAAATTGTATTAAGCAAGATCACTTTTAGAAACCTAACCGGGCTTATGGTAACCTAACCTTTATGGAAATCCATTTAAGCCAGCGTTTGCGTGCTGAATAATATGGGTCTCTGGGACGACATCGCTCAGGACTTGTAACTAATTTCATTTTCAATTGTTTTTCGTGCAGTAATAATTAAGTCTATTTTAAAATGATTTTATTGTACCCCAAAATCAAAATGCTAAAACACCAAATTGGTGTATGAGACCCAGCTCAGCGATTTGACGACTAAGTTGCTAAGTCTACGAAGGCATACATACTCTACTCCCCTCGTAACCTCTTAGGAGGAAACACAAGGTCTTAACCACGACGAAATTTTAGGTTGAAGTAGTTTACTCTGACAAATAGATTTTAAATCTTATTGCAGCTAGAGTTGTCAATTTTATGACTCAAGTATAACGTATGGTACGAAACCCTTCATTGGCCACCTCAAAGTTTTTAGATGCATTGTTTGGACACATATTCCTAACGATTGCAGATAGAAATTGGATGAAAAGCGTCATGATTGCATTATGATGGGTTATTCTTATGAGTCAAAAGCATACCAATTATTTGATCCTATCAAGCATCATATTATTATTAGGATAAACACCAAATTTCATGAGAAGCCTTTTGGGATTAAGTTGTTGAAATAATCTTCTAGGACGATGAATAGTGATTTGTTTGACATTTCTAATAACTCTCACTATACTATACCTCATATCTCAACCACTCCGTCAACCATTGTGCTTGATTTCACTATTGTTCATACATATCTAATTGAATTAGTACTCTCTATTGCTCATATTTTTGAAGCTCATGTTCATTCATTGACACTTTGTTAATTACCTCAATAGGATGTTAAAACTATTAATGTCTTTAGATCAAATGTTGATGATGCTTCTATTGACCAGATGACTTCAAGTCACAAGTAGCATGCTACTATTTCATTGGTGGCTCGTGTTCATGACACTTGGAATCTAAATTCCTTTGTATATGCACAAAGACAACCTAAATGGAAATAAATTATACAAGTTGAGGTTGATTCTATTCTTAAGAATCACACATGGAATTTAGTTCCTCTGCCAAAAGGAAAGAATCTTGTTGAGTGTCGATGGGTCTGTAAGACCAAATTCACTTCTTATGATTTTATTGAGTGTCATAAGGAATTTTTGGTCACAAAAGGCTTCTCATAGCATAAGGCATCAATTACAATGAAACCCCTCCCCCAACCCCCACACCCCGCACACCCCCCCCCCCAACCCCATTGTAAACATGAACTCAGTTTGACTTATTATTTCATTTGCTTCTTGCTTTGGATGAAAAAATCATCAAATTGATGTTAAAAGTGCATTCCTTCATGGAGACCTTTTTGAAGAGATCTACATGGACAAACCCCCTACTTTTGTGACATATTCTAATATTTATTGACTATGGAAGTCGATATATGGTTTGAAGCAAGCTCCTTGGGCTTGGTATGCTAAGATTGATGGATTTTTTCTCAATCATGGGTTCAAATGATGTGAAATTGATCATAGTTTTTATGTATTACATCTCAATGGTGATACCTTAATTTTTTCCATCTATATAGATGATTTAGTTATCATTTGTACTAATATAGATGCATTCCTAACATTGAATAATAAACTTGTTGACACCTTTAAAATGATTGACCTTGGCCTTTTGCATTTCTTTCTTAGTTTTTAAGTCTTGGTTTTACTTGACATACGCTTCATTTCTCAATCTAAATATGTATTCGACCTATCAAAAAGATTCAACATTGATGACTATAAATTGTGTCACACCCTTTCAATCTGATGTTAAGCTAATGAAAGGGTTTCCTCTGAAATTCAATGCTACAATTTATTAATAATTGGTTGGTAGCCTTATATATCTGAGTCACAATTGACTTGACATTTATTTTGTTTTTTGTGTGGCTTCTCATTTTATGAAACATCTGGAAAAAATTCACTGGAAAACTACAAAGAGAATCATTCATTATCTTAAAGGTACCTCTCAATTTGGTATCAAATATTTTCGAATATCATATTTGTTGGTTGGCTTCACGACTCCGATGGGGAAAGTGACAGTGATGGAAAAAATTCCACTTATGGATGTGTGTTTCACTTCAATAGCAGACCCCTAGTTTGGTCATGCAAGAAACATGTGGTCTCTCTATTGGTTATAGAAGTAGAGTATCGTGGAGGTGTCAATGTAAGGATGGAGGAATTTTGGGTTTGTCATCTCTTGGGTAAGGTTGAATTTCACGTTTAGACCTCAATTACTATATACTATGACAATCAAAGTGCAATTCAAGTAATTGATAATCCTATTGCACATAATAAGATGAAGCATGTTGAACTCCATGCCCTCTATCTTCGACAATTGGTTCATCACTCTTATTTATTACAACGTTGGTGATAAACTCGTTAATATCTTTACAAATCTTTGGTTGAAGCCAATTTTGTTAAGAGATGTGATTTTCTCAAGCTTGAAGAAACCACAATTATGGGGGGGTTGTGTCCTACAAATGTAATTTCACCTCCTAAACTTATAGTATGGTGTTGATTGTGGGTGTTGGAAACTAAGGGTTGACTAACATTAGATATTCATTTGAATGATCACTTCATGGCATAGTCAACTTAGTGGTCATTGGGTTAGTGGAGTAACTAACTGGAAGATAATGTACACCTAGTAATCGAACCATCGACTAAATGGTCAAAGGAATTGACTAGATTGTTGAATCAACTTCAACAATCAACCAATCAACATAAATATAGTCGATGAGATAATGCAGGTTTACTAGAAATAGTTGTAAAAATCAAGCCTCATCATTGGACAAAATCCTTCACAATTCAAGGAGATTTGGTACCTAAAAATAAATAACCCCATGGGTTGAATATGTAATAAGCAAGAAAAAATAAACATATGCATTATGATGTTTTGATCATAATGTGTTATGCTTTAATGATATAATGGCGTCTTTGTACACTACCCATCATCTTGGGGCATTATTTTCTCTTTTATTTAATATTTGATTAGATTATGTTATCTTTCTTTATTCTTAGTTCCTAAACATTAGAGGGCACCCCAACGCAATCATTCTCAAACTTTTGATAAAGAATGACCTTTTTTCTTTCTCTATCTTCAACATGGTATGGTCTACTTAATATGTATGCATATTATATCACTAGTTGAAAGTGTAGTGGAATCATTCATTCGAATATAGTCTATGAGCCTACTCCAACCAAGCTACAATATTCATATCAATAATCTAATTTTAGAAGGTGAAATAGGGATTGGTGGTTATTTGTGACTGTGCCATTCCTTGGAGTTGTTTGCAAAATGTATGTGTGGCTTTAATTTTTTAACATACATATTCTATGAATTCTAGGGGAGGTAGGGGGTTAAAAGGAAAGCAAGGGGTATTCTCCTTAATGTGATATCGTGTGCCCAACATATATTCACAAGCAAAAATAAATTATATTGGTTTATTCCATATGCTTATATATATATATATATATTATTCCATATGCTTATATATATATATATATATATATATATATATATATATATATATATATATATATATATATATATATATATATATATATATATATATATATATATATATATATATCTTACCATGGATGGAAATAGGCTATAGAGCTCCAAATCCAAATCAGAAGGTAGGATTCATACTTGTTAATGGGTTTAGCAAGTGGGCTTAATCAAACTAAAACCTATGCACTTTTACAATATAATATAAGGGAGGGGAGGGGGGAGTAGGGGTGTGCACCCTTGAACTATTTTACTAGGTTTTTCAAGTTCTATCACTCATATGATAGTATTTATAGAATATTACCTTTCATATCCCTTCATTCCCAATGGTGGGTCCATCGATTCATAATATTTTTAATTTATATGTACCTATGAATTTAGTCAAATGATATAGATCAATGTCCATGTTCGAGTAGATTTTTGGATTAACTTATAATGACAAAACTTTCAATTAATCTTGCTAAACTGCTAACACCATTAACCACGATTGACTACCATACATACTCTATTCATTCCATAATCTCTTTGTATATGTGTACCTATGAATGTGTTCAAACTATTTAGAGTAATGGCCATGTTGAAGTAGCTTTTTGGATTAATTGATAATCATGAAACTTTCAATTCATCTTGCTAAATTGCTAACACTATCAATAATGATTGGCCACAATACATATCCTATTCATTCCCTAAGCATACATATAATAATAGGATAGGGTAATCCACCTAGCTACCCAACCGCATCTAGATTGGGAAAGATTATTAAAAAATTGTTTACAAAAAGTCTATATTTTTTTATCAATGGATTATGGATCCAATTTTTCCAAATTATGGGAATCTTTCCGCAAAACCATCATGTCACAAATCTAGATATGGAAAAATATTATTAATCACTTCTTCAAAAAATCCACACTTCTGGATTGATGGACTACTTATTTGACTTTCAATAGAACACAAAAAGTATATCATTAGAAAAACAATTGACAAATTTTGGTCCATATTTCGTTATACATAACAAAAAAAAATGTCAGATTTGAAATTGAAGGATTTGTCATAATATAAGAAACCTGATATTAACATTAACTATCAAAAAAATCTTGATCCATTAATCACATACAGATCCAGAATATCTTATAAAAATACTTTCCTCAAAAAATCAGATTTTCAAATTATCATATCTCAGAACTAATTGTGATGAACGAATTCCAATTCCAATTCAAATTGAAATTTTGTTAGTCAAATCCCAATACAGAGAATCCTTGAATGTGCATTTTTATTAAAGGTTAGATTGATGGACTTGGGCCCTAATTCATCACCACCATATAATTCCTACCACACAAGTGCCATGTAATCAAGCCATGTTGATTCACTTCATTATTATTAGAATAAATTTAATGAAAATATCAAAATTTTTATGTCCACAGTAATGGTTGATTCACTTCATTATTATTAGAATAGATTTAATGAAAATATCAAAATTGTTATTTCCACATTAATGGTTTCGGACACAATTATTTTGGTGATCTAATATTACAATATTAGAGTCCATAAATTACCTGCAGCAAAAACTTTAGAATAGATGGTAAAGGAATACAGTCAGCAAAATTTGAATATGTTTCAATTTACAAAATAAATTGAAGGGATGAGAGAAAACATTGTGCATGGACAATTCCCAAGGAAACTATGTGGATCCCTGTTTATTTCTTTCCTTTACACGTGTGCTGGAGATAATAGGGACCCTACGTGGCCTAACAGGGCTACCACTTTCTGCAGTTGTCTATAAAATCTACATTTGTTTTAGAAGTTCTTCATTGTATTGAAATAATCATAGTTCTAGGTTCAATCGAGTTTTAGTGGAGAAAAATAATTGGTATTTTGATTGTGCGTTGCAGCAAATGTCTTGGTTTCCAGGAGTGAAGACCGTATGAAAGTTGTAGCTGAAAAATCAAGGTCTCTTAGAACTAAAAATGCTCATGTGATTACTGCCCATGTAACCAAATAAGAAGGTTGTAAGAGAATCATAGATGAGACTATCAATCTTTATGGTTGCTGTAAAATCCCTTTCTGCGTTCTAAAATGTTCTTGTCATCCTCTGTGTATATATGGTTGTTGTAAGAGCGCTTTCTGAATTCTATAAATGTTTCCTGTAATAGAATAGCCATCGCTTGTTCACGGATGCTGGTGAGAACTGGCGAGTGGCAGTCAACATCTTGGATATGGAGGGAATGGCTGAGGTCTTGAAAAGGGAAAATTACAGAGCCTTTTTGCTAGGAAGAGGGAAATGTGTGACTCGATCCGTTGATGAAATTAGAAGCAAAGCGTTTGCGTCAGAGGAGACTGCACACGCCCACCCGCAACAACAAGAGAAGGAGAAGAATCATGGCCAAAGATTGTGTTTTTACCTTGGAAGCAGAGATGGATGAAAGCCTCTGGAATTTATCCGAGGAGGCAAATTGCCAGCCATAGATGATGTAGCCTCTTCATATTACATGGAACCAATTACATGGAACCAGGTAAAGGGGTTAACGGAGTTGTTTATTGAGGCGGAGGAATTAAGGAATTGATCAGATGATTAAAAGTGGTTAGCTGGAATCTGGACAAAAAAATTTCAAAAATTTTTGTAAAGGCAATGTTTGAATTGTGTTTTTGATGGTGGAAATGTATTCAGCACCATCAAAAACTTCTACAACACCTAAAATTTTGAAATATAACAACTATCATTTGCATTTACAAAAATATTTCAAAATTTTTTGTAAAGGCAAGGTTTGAATCGTGTTTTTGATAGTGGAAATATATTCAGCACCATCAAAAACTTTTACTAACGCCTAAAATTTTGAAATTTAACAATTATCATTTGCATTTACAAAAATATTTGCCAAATTTTTTTTAAATATGATCAAAATTTCTATAGCTTTCCTAGCAATTCCTCCAACATTCCTCTAACTTGTCAGACTAGGCTTAAATAACTAGGCAAAGAGACCAGCGAGGGCAGCGACTAAATAACAATGCCTCAGTCAAACCGCAACGAAAAAACCCTTTCCACATATTGATCCTTTTTACTTGATTGAGCAGGACCATGTTGATTGAGCAGGACCATGTTTGCCCAAGTGATGAGTAGTGTTTGTGCAACCCAGAGAAAGAAATACCTTCGATTTAAATATATTAAATAGACGTAAATAAATATATATAACAAATTAATATTTATAAAAAAATATGAAATATATTATACGGCTAAATAAATATTTATAATAAATTTATATTTATTTATATAAAAAAAATTATAGAAAAAAAAATTTTTTTTACTCTTCAAAATAAATGAATAAATAATCTTTTTATGTAAATTAATATATCAATACATAAGGAAAGAAATATTTGTATTTAGAGACACATTATACAACCTAGTCTAAAAGAGATGTGTAGTTCTACCAATTTTCAATTTTGACAAATACTCTTTTTAAAATAAAAATAAAATATTCTTTAAAAATATGTACTGTATAATAGTAATAATAATAAAAAATGAATATGTGTATTTGGTGAGTTTTAATTAAAAACATTATGAAACATAGATAATTCCACTATAAAGTAGAAAGGAGATATAATAAAAATAAAAAAGACATAAAATATTTAGATGTCCATGTTAACTAACACAAATTGGATATTCATGTTAATAATAATTATAATAATAACAATATCCATTTTTAAGGTTGGATTTCACTGCTAAGTCTAGCAAGGCATACATACTCTACCCCCTTTGGTTTTGAACTTGTGACCTCTTAGGAGTAAACACACGCTCTTAACTATTAGGCCCACTTATGCTCTTAATTAAAGTACTTATATATATATATATATATATATATCAATTTCCAAAAAAATATTGAAAATAAAAATTAATCAATCACTGTTTGTCGAATTGAATATAAAATTGATATGTGACATTTAAAATATCAATAATAATAAAATATTAAATGTAGGTTATAAATAAAATATTATAATATGTAAAGTTAAATAATATTGATGTGATAATTAAAATCTTTCTGAAAATCACATAAAAAATTATTCAATAAATCTTAATCATTATATCATGAATCATAAAAACATCTAATCTGAAAAATATTCATTTATATTAAAATATATTAATAAACAATGGATAAAATATTTGAAATTAAATTACTTATATGTATTATAAGTGAGTTTAAAAAAAAAAATTAAATCGTGAACAACATAGTAACCTGTAGGCACCTACAGGAATTCATATGAAGGATTTACAGGAATATAAGTAACTCGCCCAAGGTGTATGAATTTGTACTATTTCCTTTCTTAGGTTCCTTGGCTCATAAGATCTCTTCTCTGATGACGGTTGGATCTCGGTGATTTTAATATATATAATTTATTACACTTACATTTTTTGAAGAATCTTTTTTGCGGTCACCGTATTGTGATATCATTTGTACATCACTCGATCATATTGTCAAAAATTCTTTAATTTAATGCGATTGTAAGTAATTATTGTGATATATTTTTTGCATTTTAGAATCTATTTTGTCAGATTTTTGAAATTTAATGCCATTGTAAGTAATTATTGTGATATAATCTTTACATTTGAGAATCTATTTGGTCAGTTTTTTGGTTTTTATATTAGTATTATATATGTTTTTATAATTATGTTGTTAAATATGTTTATTTTAAAATAGATTTTTTGGAATTTTAATTTCATTATCAATAATTATTCGGTGGAAAATGGACATTTAATCTCCATGAAATATGTTGAAATATTTATAATAAAATATATTTATCAAATATTTATCTCTAAATTAGTTATGTTGTTTTAATTAATTAATTACATAAAATGTCATATCACCTTTATCATATTGGTATGTGGTATTGATGATTATGATGATGTTGTTTAATATCTACCAAGACCAATATGGTTTATCGAACTTTAAAAAATAGGAGATTAGTTGAGATTCTTTAATATTTTATTTTTATAATTGAAAAGAAGGAAGAGAAGCATTCCTAGATCTTTAAAGTTTTATTGACTTAACAAGTCAAGAAGGTTGGTAGTGTGGCAAAGATTTTGAAAATTAGAACAAGTGTGAGTAAGAGTTGGGCAATCCAAGAGAAATTGTTTTTTATCTTCAACCTGCTTAGTATCACAAAGGTGAGAGACTCTTCCATCCCAAGGTATTTTGGGAATTGACCAGCACCTGGTTTCACTTTGAAGCTCATGAGAATTAGTTCTTATCTTTGCATTGTTCATTTTCTTCTTAGTGTTGGTCAAGGCAAAAAAATAATTCTAGTTATCATGATTGGGGTTGATCACCTTCTTAAAATACCTTAGCTTCATTTTTCCCTCGAAATCCTTATCTTCCCACAACTTGTCCTTCAATTTGTAAGTATGATGTTCTTAATATCATCCTTATTCTCCAAAATCTCCTCGTTTAGCCCCCAATGGATTAGCCAAGACTAGGCATCCTTATGTCATGCTCTCTTGAGCAGGAGGTGGGGGTTTTGGCTAGAATTAGAAGAAATTTTGGGGAACCTCTTGACTTCCATGTTCTATAGCCTCTTCTTATACATAAGATACCTAATCATAGTCATGCTTCAAAGGGGGAAAGACTAGCTTCAATCAGGAGGATACGACAGGGAGTATTTCCTTTAATCTTGAGGTTGTAGGTCATAAATTGCTTTTGGATCAACTCAATATTCCCCCATGGTTCTCTATATATACTACATCCCCAAACCTAAAATCCACATAAAATAAGGGGTGATGAGAGTCTCAAAGAGGAGCTTCTTACTACTCGATAATCAAAGATCAATGATCTTACACTTGCTTTCAAGCCCATAACAAGCTAAGGTACTATAATGAAAGATATTTACAAGTTCAGAATCTCCATGATAAATGGAGGCGAATCTCCATAATTAAGAATATTGTTTAACTAGTGAAGTCAAAGGAGGCGACAATATTGCTCGAACGATGAATTTCTCGTCGGAATCTGACGATTTTTTTTCAAGAAATTTGACCATGGGAGCATTTGAATCATTTTTTTTTATGGTGGAAATGGATTTAGTACCATCAAGAACCCATAAGGCACCAAATTCTAAATCTTGAGAGTTGCAACCCTAATTTCCAAAAAATTTGTTGGATTTAGTCAAAATCATGCTAGATGTTCCATTTTTCCCAGGCGACAATGTCGCCTCCTTAGACTACTCTTGTGAGATGGATCATGGGATAATTGTTTTGATGGTTATCATGGATTGATGTCTCTTGAAATTTACCAACCATTTAATTTAGGAATTATCTAAGTAGGTGACAATTTTGCCCAGATGATGATTTTCTTGTTGAAATTCGAAAAAAAAAAAAAAAAAAAAAAATGAAACTGGGAGTGTTTGAATCATTTTTTAATGATGGAAATGGATTCAACACCCTCAAGATTCCTTAAAGCGCCTAAAATTTTGAAACTTCAGCTGTAAACTAGATTTGCAAAAATTTCTGCCATATTTTGTCAAGATTACACTGGAGAAACCATTCTTTTCTACGCAAAATCATCAATTTTTTAAACTATTTTTCAATTTATATGGTTTCACTAGTGTGTAACATAGTATTCTTGATATGTTTTCCGACCTTTAATAAAATAAATTATATATATATATATATTAAAAAAAATTACAAATTAAATTTAAAATAAACATATATATATATATATATATATATATATATATATATATATATAGGTGGAACCCATGGAGGTGAGGGGCCTTTTGTCTCTAGAAGGAGGATTGAGAATTGGACCGATGATAGGATATATAGAGGTACTAGATTGGCTTTGGTGTGCGACAAGGCTGTTTTTGGATCTAAGACTGAGACGGGTTCTGGTAATGGAGGATTTGGCAATGAAAATGGAGGTGGGTTGTCTGGTGGAGGAGGGTATGGAGGGAGAGGAGGTGGATTTGGATCAGATTCCAATAACACATATGCTTACTATAAGAAAATTATGCACGCAGATCTTGTTAACCCACTTCTGTTGAGGAATTATGCGAGGTTTCTGCAGGAGGTTATTATTGGGTTTCTGCTTTTGCATATTAAAAGTATTCTCATGATCTAAGGATAAGCCTATGTAGTAAGTTTAGTCTTGATCAACCCTGTTAAAGTTGGTCATTGAACTGTTGTCCTTATTTTTGTTCTCTTTTTTCCTTTTGTGCTTCGAGAAATATGGCCCAAGGGGTTGCACCTCGTAGAGCAGACTTCCTTTAATTTTCTTACAAGGTCCGAGACGTAGTCATTCTTACAAATTTGCCTGGCATTTGAGCTAACCTATTCATCTGGAAGCTCATCTCATTCATTGGGTTAGAAGTTAAAACTCTGTTGACCTCACCATTAAACCAATGCTTCCTTTGTTTTGAACAAGGTTCTTCTTCCCAGATGATTAACTACAAATATTTGATCTTAGTTTTTTATAGATCAGGGTGAGTTTGGGATTGGTCACTACCCCACACCTCACCCCACAAAAACTTGATATTAAATGTTTCTTCAAAATTTTTCTTTCTTTTCTTTTTAAAGAATCATGGACTCTTTGGAGATTGATTGTTATAGCCATCCTTCTATGCTGTGAAATTTGAACTTTGTTTTAATTTAATAGCTTTTTGTTGTTGTAACATAACTAATCATCTCATTAATTGCTTATTACTAGAAGGTGTAGTGAAAGTCTTGTGTCATTACTATTAATATGAATCAAATTCACTAGTTAAGATTGTGTCTTTTAGGGCCTTATAATGGAGCTTTCTTCACTGGATATCGTCCATCAAGTTATATATCAAGACACAATGTTTATAAATTCACATAAAAATTCTGAATATTGTTGGTTGTCTATCTATATAGGTGCAGCATGATTTGGGAAAAACTAAGGAATACTACGGGAGGGCCATACTAGCAAGTCCGGGAGATGGAGATATCCTCTCTCTTTATGCCAATTTGATATGGGATGTTCAAAAAGATGCACCACGTGCCAAAACTTACTTTGATTAGGTTGTTCAGGCTACACCCGATGACAACTTAGTATATTTCCTTCTCTCTATTGTTTTATCCAATTATTTGCAATCCTCTATTTGTGATTTTTTCTTCTTTTGGATCTCCTTTGCTTGTTATTACATGCATTGCTTTGTTTGCATTTTATCCTTCCTTTTAGTTCGAGTTTTTCTAGTGAAATTCTAGAGATATGCCTAGATAAGGGTTTGGTGGGTTGTCACTATGATGCTTTTAAAACCTTTAGATTTAGCCATAGCTCATATACAAAGGTTCCGAAGCTTCTATATCTTAAATGGCTAAACAAGATCTGTTAGACCTGTGGATTTTAATATATGAAACCATTTATACTTATGCTACCTGACTAATTTGCTCTCTTATGCATCAATGTTCTTAGATCATATGCCCATTTCATATGGAATGCAGACATCGATGAAGCGGATCAAGATGCTTCTCAACAGCAGAAAATGGCGCCCCTAACCTATCATGGAACTACAACTACTGCAGCTAGCTGATCAAATCAGGGTCCTAATTGCAATTTTGTTTCAATGAAGAGAACCATCATACTTGTCATGCTACTCTGATTTTGCCAGTATCAGTGTTGTAGATCAAATTTTTGGTAGTACAAAATCATCTCTCTGTACATAAATGGGATGCCTAAATGATCTTAGCATGCATCATTTGAACAAAATATTGCAGCTTGAAGACTCTTGTATGTGATATGTCTCAGCCCTATTCAAAGCTGTAAAGTGTGTTTACTGATGATCTCCTTGGTACTAGTGGTAGTGCTTTTGAGGACAAGGGCAGTCCTTTGACCATAGCTCATATACAAAGGTTGCAAAGCTTTTGTATCCTAAATGGCTAAACAAGATCTGTTAGACCTGTGGATTTTAATATATGAAACCATTTATACTTATGTTATCTGACTAATTGACTCTCTTATGCAACAATGTTCTTGGATCATATTCCCATTTCATATGGAATGCAGACATCGATGAAGCGGATCAGGATGCTTCTCAGCAGCAGAAAATGGTGCCCCTAACCTATCATGGAACTATGACTACTGCAGCTAGCTGATCAAATCAGGGTCCTAATTGCAATTTTGTTTCAATGAACAGAACCATCATACTTGT
Organism: Pinus tabuliformis; assembly: GCA_031772625.1. Lineage (NCBI taxonomy): Eukaryota > Viridiplantae > Streptophyta > Pinopsida > Pinales > Pinaceae > Pinus > Pinus tabuliformis. The sequence goes on from CM062816.1 coordinate 1,444,674,489, forward strand.
CATGCTACTCTGATTTTTCTAGTATCAGTGTTGCAGACCAAATTTTTGGTAGTACAAAATCATCTCTTTGTACATAAATGGGATGCCTAAATTATCTTAGTATGCATCATTTGAACAAAATATTGCAGCTTGAAGACTCTTGTATGTGATATTTATGTCGTAATATGTTCCCCTCTGAAATCAACTCCCCTCTTTGCCCACCTGTCACCCTTATGCACCACAAGATTATATGCTAGACGATTGCAAAAGTTTTAGTGGTTCGATCAAAGTGGTTACAAATTCATTGCAGAAACGATTTGCTTCAAATAGGTCATCTACTCCTACATTGAATTCCCTTATTGGGATTCAACCTAAATCAAAATTGAGTGTGCATAGATCTGTTCATTTGACCCAATTAGTTGTTGCCGATGTGAAGTGGGTTCATCATGATGCATAACCCAAATTCGTAAGGACGTTGTCTGAAGCTGATTTGCATGACCCATTGCCTAATGCATGTTCAAGCAAGGAGAGGGTAAGGAGGGGTTCTGGTTCTTTGGACCTTAGTGAAAGTCCCTCTACAGAATTTTTTCTGATCAATGGCTTATTGGACGAGTCTCTAGAAGAGGATTTTGATAGCCCAATTTCAATTGGGTTTCAGAGCCCTCGAGAATCTTCGAAAAAAATCATGGCAGTCAGTGGAACCCATGGAGGTGAGGGGCCTTTTGTCTCTGGAAGGAGGATTGAGAATTGGACCAGTGATAGGATATATAGAGGTACTAGAATGGCTTTGGTGTGCGACAGGGATCTTGTTTGATCTAATACTGATACGGGTTCTGGTAATGGAGGATTTGGCAGTGAAAATGGAGGTGGGTCATCTGGTGGAGGAGGGTATGGAAGGAGAGGAGGTGGATTTGGATCATATTCCAATAACACATATGCTTACTATAAGAAAATTCTACACGCAAATCCTATTAACCCAATTCTATTGACGAATTATGTGAGGTTCCTGCAAGAGATTATTATTGGATTTCTGCTTTTGTGTATTAAAACTATTCTCGTGATCTAAGGATAAGCCTATGTCGTAAGTTTAGTCTTGATCCACTCTGTGGAAGTTGGTCATTGAACTGATGTCCTTTTCTTTGTTCTCTTTTTTCCTTTTTTGCTTCGAGAAATATGGCCCAAGGGGCTACACCTCATAGAGAAGACTTCTTTAATTTGTCTGCAAGCTCCGAGAGGTAGTCATTCTGCTAATTTGCATGGAATTTGAGCAGACCTATTAATCTGGAAGCTCATCTCATGCATTGAGTTAGAACTTAAAACTACGTTGACCTCACCATTAAACCAATGCTTCTTTTGTTTTGAACAAGGTTCTTCTTCCAAAATGATTAACTGCAACTATTTGATCTTAGTTTTTATTAATCAGGGTGAGTTTGGGATTGATCACTACCCCACACCTCACCCCAAAAAAACTTGATATTAAATGTTTCTTCAAATATTTTCTTTCTTTTCTTTTTAAAGAATCATGGACTCTTTGGAGATTAATTGTTATAGCCATCCTTCGATGCTATGAAATTTGAAATTTGTTTTAATTTAATAGCTTTTCGTTGTTGTAACATAATTAGTCATCTCATTAATTTCTTATTACTAGAAGGTGTAGTTAAAGTCTTGTGTCATTACTATTAATATGAATCAATTCACTAGTTAAGATTGTGTCTTTTAGGGCCTTATAATGGAGCTTTCTTGACTGGATATCATCCATCAGGTTATATATCATGACACAATGTTTATAAATTCACATAAAAATTCTGAATACTGTTGGTTTTCTGTCTATATAGGTGCAACATGATTTGGGAAAAGTTGAGGAATACTATGGGAGGGCCATACTAGCAAGTCCAGGAGATGGAGATATCCTCTCTCTTTATGCCAATCTGATATGGGATGTTCACAAAGATGCACCTCGTGCCAAAACTTACTTTGATCAGGCTGTTCAAGCTACACCAGATGACAGGTTAGTATCTTTTCCTTCTCTCTATTGTTTTATCCAATTATTTGCAGTCCTATGTTTGTGCTTTTTTCTTCTTTTGGATCTCCTTTGCTTGTTATTACATGCATTTCTTTGTTTTCATTTTATCCTTCCTTTTAGTTCGAGTTGTTCTAGTGCAAGTCTAGAGATATGCCTAGATAAGGGTTTGGTGGGTTGTCATTATGATGCTTTTAAAACCTTTAGATTTAGCCATAGCTCATATACAAAGGTTGCAAAGCTTCTATATCTTAAATGGCTAAACAAGATTTGTTAGACCTGTGGATTTTAATATGTGAAACCATTTATACTTGTGTTACCTGACTAATTGGCTCTCTTATGTAGCAATGTTCTTGGATCATATGCCCATTTCATATGGAATGCAGACATCGATGAAGTGGATTAGGATGCTTCTCAGCAACAGAAAATGGCGCCCCTAACCTATCATGGAACTGCGACTACTGCAGCTAGTTGATCAAATTAAGGTCCTAATTGCAATTTTTTCAATGAATAGAACCATCATACTTTTCATGCTACTCTAATTTTGTGAGTATCAATGCTGCAAATCAAATTTTTGGTAATACAAAATCATCTCTCTGTACATAAATGGGATGCCTAAATGATTTTAACATGCATCATTTGAACAAAATATTGCAACTTGAAGACTCTTGTATGTGATATGTCTCAGCCCTATCCAAAGCTGTAAAGTTTGTTTTCTGATGATCTCCTTGGTACTAGTGGTAATGCTTCTGAGGACAAGGGCAGTCCTTTGACCATAGCTCATATACAAAGGTTGTGAAGCTTCTATATATTAAATGGCTAAACAAGATCTGTTAGACCTGTGGATTTTAATATATGAAATCATTTATACTTATGTTACTTAACTAATTTGCTCTCTTATGTAGCAATGTTCTTGGATCATATGCCCATTTCATATGGAATGCGGACATCGATGAAGTGGATCAGGATGCTTCCTAGTAGCAGAAAATGGCCCCCCTAACCTATCATGGAACTGCAACTACTGCAACTAGCTGATCAAATCAGGGTCCTAATTGCAATTTGGTTTCAATGAACAGAACCATCATACTTGTCATGCAACCCTGATTTTGCCAGTATCAGTGTTGCAGATCAAATTTTTGGTAGTACAAAATCATCTCTTTGTACATAAATGGGATGCCTAAATGATCTTAGCATGCATCATTTGAATAAAATATTGCAGCTTGAAGACTCTTGTATGTGATATGTCTCAACCCTATTCAAAGTTGTAAAGTGTATTTTATGATGATCTCCTTGGTACTAGTGCTAATGCTTCTGAGGACAAGGGCAGTCCTTTGATAGACTACAAGATGGGGCAAATGAATGGAGCAAAAATGATGTGAATTGAATAAAATCAAGTGGTCAACTAAAGAAGAATGGCGTTCATTTGAGGATGGGAATGCTATTTTTGATGGAAAGTCACATCCATTGAAATGGATCCTGGATGCAAATTCGATGGTATGGAAAGCATCATATGCGAGTCTAAAACAACACTTAAAAACTTCATGATCAACTGGTGCATACCTTTCAAGCTACGTGTCTAATAAGCATGAAGTTATATTGAGCTTTGTAACTTGATATAAAAAGCCTTCAAATGTCATGTAACAACTCTAGGAACTAAATTTGGAATTGTGTTTAAGTATGGCGAGTGAAAAGAGCCTTTGATGTGTGTAAGAAATTCAACAGATGGGCATTTTGGAAGTTGATTGAACAATTTCAACAATATTATGCAAATTACTCACTACCTTGCATTTATGGAATGTACTAGAACAATTTTGGCAATAAAATACTGTCTGAGGTGCAAACTATTTAGAACAATCAAAACATAATTGGAATAATTAAACAACAATTCAGATTTAACGAATGCCCGTTCTTGGATTTTGTGTTTCTTGGCTCTGTGATGAAAAGAATGAAGGGGAAATACATGTTAATCTGTTACTTGTGCTCTTTGATGGAAGTTTTGTAATGAATGACTGAAAAATACATGGTGAGAGGAAAATACTTATTATGCTAATTAAGGAATGTTTTTCACTTGTTGAACTTATAGTATTGAATTTAACACAATAACACTTTACAACAATGAAGTAACAATCTTCATGATGAAAATAGCAATATGGAAGACTTATTTGCATAATGAAAAAGGCAATATGGGAGATTCCAATCACGTTCCAAGGCATTTTTTAAAATGTGGATGTGAGAAAAGGTTGTTATGGAAGGTGTTGTTTGTATATGCGAAATTTCCTGATCATTGTGTGTAATCATAATGTCGATAGCTATGTCTACTAAGTGGTTCCAGTTAATTGGGCATTGATTTGAGAGTTCATTATATTTTCATTATTTATCAAAGTTTTTTTTTTTGTTGTATTTGCATTCTTCAATTTATGTCTTAGGGAGTTTCCTTTGCAACATCTGGTGCAAATGCTAGTAATAATACAAATAATAAAACTAAAAAATATTGTATTGTTATTATTATTAATGTGGGTAGTAAATGTGGTAAATTATAATATGAATAATTTATGAAGAGTTGGAGGGAACCATCTCATAAATTTACTCATGATTATCTATGTATTTTGGTTTTGGTTTTTTTTCCATAATTGGTTAATTTTCATATATATTAAACATAGGGTAAAAATAAATAGTAGAAATTTTTTTTTTCAAGTTTTTACATAGCAAAAATAAAATTTTGTTTTGAGTTTATAAAAAACTTTGTCAATATAAATTATAGCTAGCTATAAATATAATTTATATAAAAATATTGTTTGTATAATGAAATGATGGTTGGCTAATTAATTTTATTTCTATATTTGAAAGGAATGAATGTTATGTTTCTCATTCAGATTTAATTTTCATAAGTTATATGTAGAAATAATATAAAATATATTATTGTTATATGGTAAATATGTGAAAATGCAACTAACTAGTATGTAATCAAATATATGAAATATCCTAAAATGTTCTACCAACCTACTAACCATTAAAAACTACACATTAAAAATATCTTAATCTTATTTTTATAAATGAAATTACAAAATTTTGCTCCAAACTAAAATAGTAAAATCAAAAATTAAAAATCAATTTTCTTATTTTTATTTTATAATCAACATTAACTTTTAAAATCCTTGAATAACCATTACAAAATCAAGAGTAATGGATTGAAGATTTCAAGCAATATAGAGCTTTACCTTTTTATATTCTATGGGGTATTTGGAGAAGTAGACACTCAAAGATATTTTACCAATCCAAATGAGATGTTAGAAAACCTTGTCTAAAAGTTAAGAGTGTCTAGAGGTAATGTGTAGTTTAAAGAGGTATGGTCAAAATTCCCAGTTGGTTTTTTCTGATGGGGCATCCAAAAATAAGGTTTGTGGCAACTAGGTGTATATAGTGATGAAGGGTAGATTCTTTCATTTCAGTTGGCATAATGGGGCTGGGCCGAGTAATAGAGCTGAACTTATTGCTTTGTGGGGAGTCTTATTGGGCCTAATAATAGAGCTGAACGGGGAGTCTTATTTTGTGCCAAATGGCTTGACATAAGGGATATAGGATATATATGTTTATGGAGATTCAAAAGTGATTATTGACTAGATTCAATTGAGGTCTTGCTTTTAATGACCTTCTCTTATATATTTGATGCATTGATAAGAACTATTGTTAGGTATGTTTAAAGATTATCCTTCTCACGCAAACCAGGTGTAGAACCTCTCTTACACATTTGATGCATTGATAAGAACTATTGTTAGGCATTTTTAGAGATTATCCTTCTCACACAAACCAGGTGTAGAACCTCTTACCTAAGGAAGGATGTCGTGCTATGTTGGGTATGATCAATTTCTTTACCTTTGACAATGTCATTTTACAAATATCATGAAGTATAAAATTCTAATCAACTAATGTAGACAATTTCTGAGCGTTTAGTTGGTTGCAGCTGATTCTTAAAAAGTTACAGTTTTTTATTTCATATGGAAAAAATTTAGAATTTGCTAAAAAGATCTGAAAAGTTTATAAATGTTTTTTATGATAGGAAAACAGATTTTTTGTTTAGAAAGTCATGACTAAGTTGTATAAATGGCAAATAATAATTTCTTTTGAAGAGAAAATAGTCGAGATCATGATATATAGGGATGATATATGGGGATGAGACACACTAGTGAATATATAACTACTTTTTGATAACAAAAATATGTTAGTTGTTTCTTATTGAAAGAAAAATACTTATTATAAATTAATACTTTCTAAAATGTATCAAAAAAATCCCTATCCTATACCACATACCACTATCTAGTTGTATCATATATTTCTTTATAAAATAAATCTAGATTTTAACTATAAAATGAGATTAAAAACAATCTATCTGATACCCAATACCGGAAATAAGTGCACACGAAATTTATTTCTTAATGCAGAGATCTCCTTATATGAGAACAAAAATTCCACTATATTTCAATCCTGGATTGTCTTGGTAAATTTTTATTTTGTTTTTTGAGATTAAGAATAAGAGCCTGAAGAAAACACTAAAAAAACCATTTTCTAATATCATCACATTATGGACTGATTTTCTCACTATTCAAAAAAATAAATAACGATTAAAACAAGTACTGATTAACTCTACCGCTCATTGCAGTTATTTATTTATTATCCATGTGGCAGGCAGAGTATACACGCATTCATACGTTGACCATGAATTAATCTTTGTTTGATGAAAAATTAAGCAAAGTATAAACGCATTCATACCTTGACCATGAATTAATCTTTGACAACAATTTATGAAGTTAACATTATCAACCAAAATAATCTATTTTTCAAACATTTTAAATTTATGTTTTTTTCTCTTTTTATTGGATTAGCAGAGTTCACACTGGTTATGGCAGTTGTCTATAATGAGATTTTTTGGAAGTTTTTCTGGTGGGTTTTTCCAGTCAAAATCTGACAGCGATTTATTGGAATTGCAAGTTTGATAGCTAGTTTCTGCACAATGAAGGTGTCCCAGGGGTTTTTCAAGGTGCTGAATCCAAATATGCAGTTAAAAAACCATTTTAACTGCAACAAATCAAGATTTAACCTCAATTTCTTCCGCCAGATTCCGTCAACGGAATCTCCAAAAAGTCAAATATGCAGTTAAAAAACCATTTTAACTGCAACAAATCAAGATTTAACCTCAATTTCTTCGGCCTGATTCCGTCACCGGAATCTCCAAAAAATCGCATTATAGACAACTCCCTTATTATGCAATTATGTCAGTTCATCACGTGATATATGTTGTACGTGATGTCTCTCACGTGGTTTAATTGTGACCTCTATCAACCTTTAACCTAAATGGATTGTATCAATCAACGTAATCTCTTTGACACATGCCATATGTCAATAGTCGAATCCTAATTCCACCTCTATTGCAAAGTTAATGCCTCTGACATGTTGGGGTGGAGCGATAGCCAGATATAAGACGCGCCCTGATGACTAGAGAAAAAAACAGCCCACATTATATCTGGCTAGCGCACCGAGCGCATTAACTTTACAATAAAGATGGAATTAGGATTCGCCATGTCAATGTGGTTTCTTCTTCCCAACATATTAATGGTGTTCTCCATCAACACCTTAATCTAATCTACGTGTGGAATAATCTGATATTTTGAAAAAAAAAATCCATTTCAAATCGTACTTCATAAGAGAGCCAAATTTCCACACGTCAAAATATACAACAACGAAAAGACACCACCTATTTATTCGAAGTTCAAATCTGCCACTAATCTGTCATGGTTTAACGTACGTATATTGATATTATTATATGGATTATAGTATAGTTATGACTTTCCTTCGAAAGATTGCAACTTATCAGCAGTTTTGATGTATATGGGTTGTTTTGATTTTTGTTTATAAATTTTCATTTCATGTCTTAGTTTTTCAATGAAATGAAAAATGTTATAAATGTTAATTTGTATTATCTGATGGATAACTTTCTCTTCCTTTACCTTAAGTTGGATAATTAGTTATCGTAAATATTTTGTTTTATTTATTTTTATTGTAAAGATTTAGTAAATCAAAGGCTATGTGGGAAGATTAGTAAAAAATTGTAATTGTAAATATTTTGTTTTATTAACTTTTATTATAAAGACGTGGTAAATCATGGGTTTTCACTGGAAGCCTAATGAAAAACTTAATGTTTAAAGTTTATTTTGATTTTATATAAAAGTGGTTATAACAAGTCTTGGAAATCATGGGGAAAAGACACTAAATGAAAATATTTTCACTCACCATACAATTACTTTTTTCTCTAGAGATAAACCATCTCAATTGGTAAAAGGAAGCAAAGGAAGGTATGAGAGAACACCTGAGCAAACTAAGAAGGAAGAAGAGAAAACTATTACTTGAATAGGACGTTGTTAAGGTGAAGGAAGAAGAGAAAACTATTACTTGAATAGGACGTTGTTAAGGTAAGGCAAGACAATACCAGTTAGGGTATTCTTAAGCTGGTTGGGGCCAATGGAATCCCTAAGTGAATTATTGAGTCTATGAGTTCTCGGGCTGGACTTGTATAGTCTTGATGTCTTTGGATAGACCTTGCTAAGTCACTCTCAAGCAACTGTTTTGGGAGAGGAATCCCTAAGTCAGAATTATTGAGTCTATGAGTTCTCGCGCTCGACTTGTATAGTCTTGATGTCTTTGGATAGACCTTGCTAAGTCACTCTCAAGCAACTGTTTTGGGAGTAGAGTTCTCGCGCTGGACTTGTATAGTCTTGATGTCTTTAGATAGACCTTGCTAAGTCACTCTTAAGCAACTGTTTTGGGAGTGGAAAACTGGCTCGAGGGAGGACTGGTCTTTCTCCTTTATGAAATCCCTCACATCTTCAACCCTAACAGATAAGTATTTTAGAACATAATGTGACTCTGAATAATAGTGGTATATGAAATTTGTATTTGTAAGTATTGATTGATGTAAAGATTTATGAAGCTCTATGTAAATAAGTAAAATGGAAAAATTGTGTGAAGACTCTATTATAGAAAGGTTAAAGTTATTGTTATGTATTCTGTGGAGAAGGGTTAGTATGTTATGGTAAAGCTTATATGCAAGATATTAATAATATTATGTACATTGTCGAAACATGTTAGCTTCCCCACTAGTAGACAAAAGTCTCAAAATAGTCCTCATTTCTGCAAATAAATTATACTTAAATACTGCAAAAGGGTGAATTGCAACTCTCGGCAGGAAGCCAAGTCCCGCTTAACCTCTACAGTACCAGTAGTAATCTAAGATAAAGAAATTACCAGAAATGAATAATCGAGTTAAGTAAATTGTCGAGAGACAAAATCATATGACTATCTGAACGAAAAATATACCAAAACAGAAAAATAATTGCGACAAAAAATATAATCTAAATTACAGTGACATGTCAAATGAAATAAATAACTACACTATAGAAAGAGTAACAAAATAGGTCCTAAACGTTATCTTTGGTACAATTCTAAACTGATCCATAATTATATCGTGATTAATAACCTCCATCGACTAATATATACATTTACAAGATATGTAAGAAAGTAACAATGCTCGGTGAATAGACCAAAAATACATATAATGTGATTATACAAATTTAAAATGAATAGTAAAAGAACTCGACTGAAAATATAACTTTGTTCACTGATACCAATTCTTTAACGAACCAATTTAATACTATTTTGAAAGAAAAGGTGCCCAGATAACAATGTTATTTAAGATATACCATAAACAAACAATGGGCTGAGACACAAATATGAACAAAAAAATATATCTTTTCCATATAGTTTAACAAAGAGTAATAATCCTTGAAAACGGTTGTAGCGATGATGGAGACCATAAGTTTTAAAAAGTGATATTTTGGAAAATTTTATACAAACCCTCAGCCTAAGGGAGTACAAATTTAATTGTAATTCACATTCCTATAATATAAGTAAAATAAAAGTTCTTAAGAGTCTTTCTACTATAAAAACAAAGGAAAAAAACTACAAATTAACTATAGTCAAAGTTTGTATAACATATTTCAAAACCCAAAAAGGCCCAGGCTCGAGAAAAATCATATATTAACATTCAAATAAACCTTCATACTAAGGAAAAGAGTAGAGATCAAATTAAACATGGAAAAGAAAATAAGATCGAATAAGCCCTGGTTATAAACTTTCAAAAGCCCCAAGCAACATGATTCACGAGAATAGGAGACAGACCAAGTTAGAACCCTAACTTCCAAGCGACCCTAATATATGAACACAAATAAGACACGGTATATATAAATATAGACAAGGGAAGGTAACAAAAGTGAGACAAACTTAGAGGTTGTACATACCTAATGAAGATTAGGAATAGGCTTGTTGACACAATTTTAGAACCAAGAGCATGGAAACCTTAGTATAACCATTAACCTTGTATAATGGAGTTCTCAGTAAAAAGAAGAAATTTTGAAGAAGGATTTCTTGTTACCTGAGTAAATGACCAGTTGAATTCCACATCAAAAACGGTGGTGAAGAAACTCTTGACACAACTACTAACTATAAATTAAAAAGTAAGAGAACCATGTTAGAAGAATTGATGAAGCACCTCTCCGCATTTTAAAACCTATAAATTAGATTAACCACTAGTGAAAGCCATGGAAATACTTGAGATTTCTAGTGCCATAAACTAAAGAGAGAAGAGGAAAACCCTAATTCCATTAAGGTTAGTTTCAAACTATTGAACTCCAAACAAAAAAACCACATAATGACAATACCGGTGGTGAGGTAGAGGGAAGGGAAGTTACCCTTAACCACCTTACTGAAACTAGGACCATTAGATCAAACCCTAAAAGAATTAACGGTGAACTCAAGGATGAGTGTCCCAAACAGCCGAAGTTGTATTCAATTAAGTGGATGCTAGTTAGAGGTTCAAGAGACTTTGATTATGATATCAACAACGTATTTCAACCATACTCACAAGCGAATAAAACCAAGACTTTATTCATGATTATTAAGCCAATACTCATGCCAATACCCATCCATAACTTTATTATTAAATCCTTTACGTATTATCGACCCAAGATGTATGCCATAGATTATGGATGGTAAAACTACGATATTATGGAGATAACAATAATTGAAATTTGACTACACAAAAGTAAAGAAACCAAAATTATATCTTATAGGATATATATATAAATATATGATATTACTCTTGGTAACATAGTAATAAAAAAATTTAGTGGATGTTACAAGTGGTATCAGAGCCACATTTCTACATTGTGGCATATTTGGGCGACCAAAGGAATAACAAAAATGTATTAATGTCCATAGAGAAAGCATGATGAGGAGAGGAGCTGGAAATACACCACCAGTAAGACCATCCATAGGAACTGGTGTTGTACCATTTGCATAAGCCAATCCTGAAATGTGGGTTCAATTGAAAGAGGAGTCTTGAAACCCAATTGTTATGTTGCTAAATACAGTTCAACAATTAAGAATCAAAATGGCCAATCTGAAGAATAACAATAAAAATCGATGCGAGAACAAGAGAGGATTATGAAAATTCTTACAGATATGAAAAATCACATAAATTCAATTCCAAGCCTTCATAATGGGAATAAAGTTGAATCATATAGACGAAGAGATGATAATATGGAAGAGAAAAGTCATATCGAGGAATGTGAAGGAGGTAGAGATGAAAATGAAGAAGAATATGGTAATGTTTCTGGCCAAAAAGGGGAGAAAAGTCTGAAGACTGAATTGAAAGGAGAATTTAAAAAAAATTAAACCTCCAACATTCGATGGTGAATTAGAAGAAATCATGGAAGCTTGGTTAGTTAATATGAACAAATACTTCCAAATTTACGAGTATGATAACAATCTAAAGGCTCAGTTGGAAATTTACCAGCTTTAGGGGAAATCCACTTTATGGTGGGAGGAGGTTAATACAGTGCGTAGAATTGACAAGCAAGAAGTGACATGGGAAGATTTCCATAAACATTTCAAAGATAAGTTTTTGATATAACAATTCTATGACAAAAAACCAAAGGAGTTTCATGACGTGAAATTAAAGAAGCTTTTTATGGATGAATTTGTAACAAATTTTACATCTTTATTAAGGTATGTTCCCTATATACGTGCACAAAAATCCAAAGTACATCATTTCATCAGTGGTGAGTCTATATTTATGAAGGGGTGGTTTGAATTTGATAATCCTAAACCTATGGATGAATTTATTCGGAAAGGTCAAATATGATATCAGCAAATGAAGCAGTGAGGAGAAGGTGTTAAGAACTAGTCCAACAAGAAAGGACAAAATAATTTCCAGAGTAACAAAAATATAAAAATCTCCAGCAACAAAAATTTCGATAAAAATCAGAAGAACAAGTTCTCTGGGAAAATCAGCAGAAGCCACGACCACAAAATGAGCCTAAACTGGCTGAATTATCCAATAAACTAGAATTTAGTTAGGCCCAGAGACTCCCATTGCAATTTTTGGGTTGTGGGGAACTTCATTTTTATAATAATTGTCCCCATCGTGAAAGAACAAAATAGGTTGTTAACATTTAGGAGGTGTCGACAATTGGAGAGGTGTCGAGAAGCATACCAAAATTAATGTTGCTCTTGCGGACCATCAGGCAAAGTATCAACCTATGATGATAAATTTTGAAGGTAAGATATTTAACCATGTTGTATCTATTTTAATAGACATGGGAGCAATTTTAAGTTATATCAACCCCAAAATAATATAATTATGTCATTTACAAACCAAAATATTTAAAAATCGCTAGTTGGTACTGTTGCATCTATTTTTTCAACATTTCAAGGAAGCAGGATTTCAAAGACTTGAAGGATTTTTCCAAAGTTAGAATTATCAGCCAACGATTTATTGAGTCATTGTAAACCCATTCTGCAAAATTTGTAATGTAAATGATGTTGGTAAGACTGTATATGTATGTAACAACCTAGGTAAGCATATTATTCTAGCAAGAATTTCATCCTCAGCGGTTTTTGTCTCACTGATTCATCTGTGTTTCTAAACACGGATGATTGGTAGAGGTTTTCCCTCCAACCTCACCCCAAAGCTAGGGTGGTGTTCTTCATCAAAGTCTTAGGTGATGTAGAAATTCTCAATGTAAATCAACAAATTATGCAATATACTAAAGCAAAATACAAGATCTACTTCTGCAACAAACTTTGCGGAAGCTTAATTGAATATGAGCAAGATCAATTAGAACACATATAACTGAGAAGGAGAAATCAATCACACATGAACACAAAAGAATAACCCGGGGAAAGCCTTAGCCTAAAACCCCAATCTCTGTATTATCATACAAGTGGAAATATGTTCAAGTTACAAAAAGAATCAGCTCACAAGTTATCCTTCTCTCTCTGCAATCAAACCATACAGCTCACAGACTGAATAGACACAAGATATGCCTTTCCTCAGCCCTCCAAGCCTCCTATTTCCTTGTGCAGTTTGTCTTCGGGTCCAATTAAGCCACCTGTGTGATTGGGCTCATCACACACTCACTAAACTGAAGAAGTAACTGCGCAATCTCCAAGGAATGAATTCCTTCTGCATGCAGGAGATAGTCAAAATGTAATATTCCTGCAACTGATAGTACACTGTCCCTCCATATGATCTCAACTGGTTCTCTATCTGAACTGACATGCATGAGTTATTTATGAGAGAATATTCAGTTATCTGAAGTGCAGGAGTTACATGCATGCATGCATTAACTAACTAAATTCACAATTAATTCAACAAACTGTTTGAACTAATCTAACTGGACTTGACTCAGTTAACTAAGCCAACTAATTACAACTCAATATGACAACTCACCGTTATCTCTTTAACTGATGGATAAATCCCTCAATCAATGGAGAAACTGTTGCATGTCTTCACATAAACTTCATCTTTGATTTTCTACAACTAGTTAACTCAAGATGAATTAATTAATTATTTTACAAACAGTTTCTAAGATAAAATTTGAATTTTTACTTCTCTATTTTAGTTCAGGGACTAACTAAAATAGGAAGGTATCCCGAAATGCTATTTATAGCAGTGCTAAATTTAGAACTTCTATATTTAGCATTTCTTGTTGCTATTTTCAACACTCCCTCTAAAAAAGAAAGGGATTATCAGTAACCCCAATCCTGTCTCTATGGAACTCGAACTTGCATTTTGACAATGCCCTCATCAAAATATTTGCATCCTGTTCCTCGGTCGAAACATACAACAACAACATGAGCCTCTTGACCACACAGTCTCGAAGATGGTGATACCGGATATCAATGGCTTAGAACTGTCATGAAAAACTGGATTCTTAGAGAGTTTGATACAACTCTGATTATTGCAGTAGATCACAGTTGGATTCATCCTTTGACCAAACAATCCCACTAGAATCTTCCGCATCCAAATGGCCTCACATGTAGCTTGACTAGCGGCCATGTATTCAGCCTCTGCTGAGCTAAGTGCAACTGACCTCTGTTTCCTGATATACCAGGAAACTGCAGCTGAACCAAGGCGGAAGATTCCTCCAGAAGTGCTCTTCTGTTCTGATGGACTCCCTGCCCAATCCACATCTGTGAAGCCTTGAAGCTTCACTCCCTTTGTCCGTATGTACCACAATCCAAACTGAGATGTGCCTTTGAGGTATCTTAGCACATGCTTCGCTGCCTTCCAAAACAGCTTGGTAGGCTGAACCATAGCTTGACTCAGTTGGTTCACTACAAAGCATAAGTTGGGTCGTGTGTTCACCAAATACATAAGTGAACCCACAAGATGCCGACAAATAGCAGCAACTACTACCTCACTTGAAGTAGCATCCTCCTTCCTCCAGTTCCCAGCTAGAGGAGTCTACATGGGCTTGCACTTCTCCATGTGAAAGTGCCTGAGTATCTAATTGGCATACTTGCCTTGAGACACAGATACTTCACCATCTTTCTGCCACACTTCCATGCTTAGAAAGTAATGCATAAGACCCATGTCTTTCATTTCGAACTCTCTTGCAAGGTTCTCCTTGCAAGACTGGATCAGTTAATCACCACCTGTCAAAATTAGATCATCGACATAAAGAACAATGATCAATGGCTTAACTTTTACCATGATGTGGTAAAGGTTCGCATTTGCTTCACTCTTGGTGAAGCCCAACCTGGTGAAATAGTTGTCGATCCTGGTGTACCAAGCACAGGGTGGTTGCTTCAGCCCATACAAAGCCCTCTTGAGTCGGCACACATGCGACTCATGATCGAAGGTCTCAAAACCCTCTAGCTGCTCAATGTGCACTTCCTCCTCAATCTTCCCATTGAGAAATGTTGTCTTCATGTCCATCTGATGGATCTTCTAACCCATATGAGCTGATAGTGCCAACATCGATCTGATATATCAGTACCTTGCTACGGGAGCAAAGGTCTCATCGTAGTTCTTCCCCTCGAACTGTGAGAAACCACGGGCAACAAACCTTACCTTATATTTCTTAACGCTGCCATCAACTACCTGCTTGACCTTGTAAAGCCATCTGGAACTCACCACTGACTTGTCCCGAGGTCTTGTGACAACATCCCACACACTGTTCAGGATGATGGAGTCGTACTCCTCTACCATTGCATCAACCCAAACTGGTTGTTGCACTGCCTCCTCAAATGAAGAAAGCTCGGACTCTACACACTCTCCAACCAGGACCATGTAACTAGTGTACCGCTTGGGCAACCTCCTTTGTTTGCGCTGGGAAGATGGCTATCCCACATTCTCCTACGCATCCAACATCAACCTATCAGCTTCCCTTGAGCGTTTCCGCCCATCTCTGGAAGTCTCAGCACGAGTGGATGTTTCAACTCCCAGATCGTCTGCATGTGGCTGCTCTGCATCAATCTGAGGCTCCTCCTCCTTAGGAACTGAAAGTTCCTCCTCTACATGCAACTTGATCTCCCTCTCAAGTGATACTCGCATGGCTTTATGCTCATCGAACTTCATATCCCTACATGCAATTGTCCTCTGACTGGTAGGCAGGTACACCTGATAGTTGTGGGGTGTATCCATGTACCCCACAAGTATTCCCAGCTTAGCTGTTGGATTTAACTTCTTCCAGGCATCTTTGGTCACATGACAGTAAACTAATGATCCAAAGATTTGGAAGTGACTCACATTTGGTCGCTTCCCTGAAAAGGCCTCCATAGGTGTCTTCATTCCCAGTATACGGTGTGGGCTTTTGTTCTGCAAGTATACTGCTATATTGCATGTCTCAGCCCACAAATGTAGTGGTAGGTTTTGGTCATGCAACATCGCTCGATCTACTCCCACAATCGATCTATTCTTCCTTTCGAACACCCCATTCTGTTGTGGGTTATGGGGTGCCGTCAATTCCCGTTTAATTCCTTCTGCAGTGCAGAAGTCTTTAAACTGTTGGGAGACATACTCTCCACCATTGTCGCTACACAAGGCTTTTATTTTCTTTCCAAATTCTTTCTCTGCCAAGGCTTTAAACTCACAAAACCTCAATAAGGTCTAATCCTTCTTTTGCATAAAGTAGATCCAACATCTATGAGAAAAATCATCAATAATAATAACATAGTACCTTTGTTTAGCAATGGAGGTTGTAGAGAAAGGTCCACAAACATCTGAGTGAACTCACTCCAAGATTGCTCCATCTCTACTGTCTCGATCCAGAAAGGAATATTTTGCATACCTACCCAAGGTACAACCTTTGCATGTATTCGTCTGCTCCAGTTTTCCCTTGGGAAGTCTGGTAGAAATCTGTTGCATGATCTTCAGGGCTCCATGGTGCAAGTGGCCCAGTATTTTATGTCATAGCTCACCAACATCTTGGCTCTACACCATCTCAACTTTGGAACTCAATGCAGCACAGTCGTCTACCTCTAGCTTGTAGAGATTCTTTACTCGAATCTCGATTTGCTTGGTTTGTCCAATACTGATATGCCTGGGGAATACCTTTCCTTTACTAAAGACTACATCATAGCCTTTATCTTCTAGCATAGTGACAGACACAATATTCTTCTTCAGACTTGGTACATAATTTACATCAGTCAGGGTGAGGGGAGCTCCATGCTCCCTTTGAAACACAACCATATCTTCACCTGAAACACGGTACTTTCCATCATCGCCCATCTCGATCCGCATCTGGAGATCTCCTCCAAGGTACTAAAAAGATTCTTGTCACTTGACATGTGGAATGAAGCTCCACTATCTAGGTACCACACACATCCCACCATGGACGAAACCATGCATGCGATAAGAGAGAAATCCAACTCAAACTGTGAGGCCAGTGCCTTACCATCAGAAACCTTTGAGGATCCCTTCTTGGATTTCTTTTGTCGACAATTTGTAGCATAATGGCCCACTTCATGACAATGAAAGCATCACACTTTCGATTGTCAAGCTTCTTCCCACCATGGGAAGAACTAGATTTGGAATGGGACTCCTTCCCTTTCCCCTTCCTCGCCTTACTCGCTAAGGCTAGATTTTCCTCATCATCTTGCTTTGATGAGGATCCATCTCTGGTTCTTCTTCTTATCTCCTCCTGCATTAGATCCAACCAAATTCGTTCCCAATCTGGTAGTTTTTCTCTTCCATTAACCGAGTCTTGGTAGCTATGCCAGCTCTTAGGAAGACCAAGGAGTGCAAGTTTCACCATGTCATCATCGACTATCGTGATCCCTACACTTCCAAGCTCATCCCTGCAAGTGGTGAGCTTGTTTAGATATGTAGAGATCGTGTCACCCTTTTCACACTTGATTTTCCAAAGCTTGTCTTTCAGCGCCAACTTCCTCTGATCGTTGTTGTTCTGATATAGATCTTTCAATGTTTTCCACATCGAAAATGGTGTCTCCTTCCCATGGATACTTGAGACTATGTGGTCTCAAACTCCCTCCAAAAAGATTCCCCTTTCTCTAGCCACACATTTCTTCCATTCCGCCAATTTTGTAGCATCAGTCGGCTTGGGGACTTCTTCATCAATGAAGTCCTTTGGACATTTATCCTCTAATACTGCTTCCATGCTATCCTTTCAGGCTATAAAATTCAAGCTGCCATCAAGGGAATACTCGAGTCTTAAACCATTAAACACCATTGCTGAAATTGAGATGTGATAAGAACTCGACTTCTATGTTTAGGAACTTCGAACTCCGAACTTCTCCCTTCTTGTATATTGTTCTTCGCTTTGATCACCTTTGCTCTGATACCATGTAGAAATTCCCATTGTAGATCAACAGATTATGCAATATACTAAAGCAAAATACAAGATCTACTTCTACAACAAACTTTTCGAAAGCTTAATTGAATATGAGCAAGATCAATTAGAACACATATAACTGAGAATGAGAAATCAATCACACATGAACATAGAAGAATAACCCAAGGAAAGCCTCAGCCTAAAACCCCAATCTCTGTATTATCATACAAGTGGAAATATGTTCAAGTTACAAAAAGAATCAGCTCACAAGCTATCCTGCTTTCTCTGCAATCAAACAATACAGTTCACAAACTGAATAGACATAAGATATGCCTTTCCTCAGCCCTCCAAGCCTCCTATTTCCTTGTGCAACTTTTCTTGGGGTCCAATGATGCCACCTGTGTGATTGGCCTCATCACACACTCACTAAACTGAAGAAGTAACTGTGCAATCTCGAAGGAATGAATTCCTTCTGCATGTAAGAGATATTCAGAATGGAATATTCCTGCAACTGATAGTACATTGTCCCTCCATCTGATCTCAACTGGGTCTCTGTTTGAACTGACATGCATGAGTTATTTACGAGAGAATATTCAACTATCTGAAGTGCAGTAGTTACATGCATGCATGCATTAACTAACTGAACTCACAATTAATTCAACAAATTGTTTGAACTAATCTAACTGGACTTGACTCAGTTAACTGAGTCAACTAATTACAACTTATCCTTATCTCTTTAACTGATGGATAAATCCCTCAATCAATGGAGAAATTGTTGCATGTCCTCACATAGACTTCATGTTTGATTCTCTACAACTAATTAACTCAAGATGAATTAATTAATTATTTTACAAACAATTGCTAAGATCAAATCCAAATTTTTACTTCTCTATTTTAGTTCAGTGACTAACTAAAATAGGAAGGTATCCCGAAATGCTATTTATAGCAGTGCTAAATTTAGCACTTCTATATTTAGCATTTCTTGTTGCCATTTTCAATAGGTGAGTCCTAATGTTTTAGTCGAGTCTTATGTAAATGTGATTTGGTAATAATTTAAGCTAATTGGCTAAATTATTTTATTACAAATCACTTGGCCCACTAGATCATATTGTGTCACAGAATTGGGTGCGTAATTTGAGGATCTATATTGAACAGGTGTTCCCCCTTTTATAGTTGTAAATGTAAAATATTATGTAAAAAATATTTTAGTGCATGGTTCCTCATACTTAGACACCATGGATAAAATATTAAAGGGTAGAAAAAATATTTAATCCCCTCAAGTGTCAATTAATTATTTTTTTCTCGTAAAAATTAAATTAATCGTAAACCAAAAAATTAATTAATTTAAAGTCAAAATTAAAGTCCTAGAGAAATTAAATTCTCCAAGTGGAAAAATTCGTGGGTGTCAAAGAAATTATTTTTTGGAGGTCCCCCACCAAGGGAATATTGGAAATTTTAAGAAAAATGGACCCTTGGTCCTTAATGGTTAAGTGAAAGTCAATTATTTTGAGGAAATTAGCTCAAAGTAATTATTTTTGAGCTAATAAAAAATGGGTTAAATGAGAAATTCGAAAATTTCTCAAAAATAAATATTTTCAATGGTGGAGATTAAAATATGATCAAATATTTTTCAATGGTCGAGATTATTTTGACGAGGATCAAGCCAACTAGCCGTTATTTTTCCACTTTGAGGATTTATCTATAAATTAGAGGTCATTTGTGTCTCTAGCCATGATGATGAAAGCTCTGGCTTTGGTCTATGCAATTTTTTAATGTTGATGTTGTTCCATTGATTTGCTAAGAACGTTCGAAATATCATAATAAAATACTTTGGAGTTCAGTGCATGGTGTTCATTTTCTGATGATTTGTGGTATTTGCTAATTATGGACTTTCCTATATTGTAATTATTTTTTTATAAACTTGTTTATTCATTAGATAGGATAAGAACATTCTATATTTAGATTTTGGGTCTATCTTAGTTTCTTGAAGGAAAAATATAGCGTTTGCAGGTACACTAGCCCTTGGGCTCCAAGTTCACAGAGTTTGGAGGAGAGCTGACCTTTTTTGGGCTCCAAGGATTTTGTTTGGTTTTCTCACTTCATTAAGGCTTTGGGAAACACTATAACTTTCAAAACACATCAGATCTATTGTCATTTTCATCATTTGAAAAATGATTTCTCAAAAAATATTTTATTTTCAAATATTGTACATTTGTAAATAATTGTAAATATTTTTGTGAAATAATTTTTTATAACCCTTGTTTTGCAGCTAATTAGGGTTTGGGGTTTTAATTTGAAATTTTGTATATATTGGGGCTTTGGGTATTTTTATTTTCATTTGTGCAAGTGAGATCAAAGGGAAATAGTTGGAATAGGGCTATATCTAGGCCCTTGAGGGTAAGATCTAGCCTCTGATTTATTTATTTTGTAGGGTCAACTACTGAAGAATTTGCAAGAAATTGAAGATCTGAAGCAAATTGATTTTCAGACGAGGGTTTTGAAATTTTGTTAGGGCCTAGAGGCCCAACATCCTCCTCTAGCCCCAACATTAGCCTTTATTGGCCCTACATCATCCTCTTCTCCCTTTGCGTCAGGGGTTCTAGCCTCTTGGAGGTTGGCCGTAAGCCATTTTTGGCCTAGTTGTAAGCCTAGGAGGCTTTGACACCGCTCCTAGACCCTAGAAAGTTTCCCTAAGGGCTTGCCGTGGGATTTTCTAGCCCTTCTCCTAACCACAACCCTCTTCTTCCTATTCTACATCCCTTCACTTTCTCTTTTGGCCTCTTCTTTGACCATTCCAGCCTTTATTTTGGCCTCTTTCCTTTGCCACTAGGCCTTCTAATCCTCTCCCAGCCCAACACTAACCCTAGTGGGCCTGGTGTTAGCCTTTATTGGCCCTAGATTTCCCTCATTCATCCTTGTTTGGTATATGAAATGTCTAGACTAAATATTGGTGGGCTTTGTAGGGAGAAATTGGCTCAAAATTTGTGTTTTCAAGTGGCATCTTCATTGGAAAAATTCTTGGCAAATTTGACAACTGATCTTCAAGACCTTGGGTTTAGGTTTTGCTCTCTAAACCCTTGTTTCTCTTTGTTTTACTTCAGCAATGATAGTTACTCAATAATAGGGGGAAAATGCCATTTTAATTGGCTAAAAGAGGTTCATAAATTGCCCAACACACTAACGATTCAATTGCTTAAGTTGGGTATTCATCATTAGGCTTGTTTCATGGTTTATTATTGACTGTAATAAGAGTAATCAGATTTGATATATCATTGGTAAATACATATAAGAAGCCTAAAATTGATTAGTAATATATCTAGCGCATTTCCACATCATCTAATCAACTTGGGCATTGATTGTTTAGCTTAAATCTTCAAGTTTTCATGATTGATATCTTTGCATAATAAATGTGATCAGATCTGAAATGATTCTAAAGTTACATCATAAGAAGGCTTGTTAACTCATAATTTCATATTGGCAAGTTTGATTTGGCATTTATAGGGTGCTTGGCACATCCCAACACTTTTCTAGCCCATTGTTTACATATTTATACATTGTTGTCATAAATCTATCTATTGCTCAAGTGTGGATATCGTACGTAGCATAAACGTTAGTCTTTTTCATGTTCTAAGTTTCCCATTGTTTTATGAACTTGGAGATCTAACGTTTTTTGTTTGATAAATGTTATGGAAGTTTTAAATTTGCACATAATAACCACTCTCTTTCATAATTGTGTTGAGAAAATTAAGTCTCTTTGGGCATACTTATATCTTGTGATCTAAATCATATAGTTTCTTTCTTTATATCTATCTATATTTACATTTGAATCTTGGAAATTAAATTGTTCTGTGATAAATATAAATTGGTATTTGAGCATCTTTTGATAATTGGCATTGAAATACATCGTCTAAAGAACACAATATTGTTATTGTTATTGGAATCTTGTATTGGAAACCATTGGTAAAGTGTTGAGGATAAGTGTTATGGGTTTCCTTAATTGCTATCATTGTTATCTCTTGTTGGTCAATATCTTTCTGGAATCATTGTGAGAATATCTTTTGTCTATTGTTGGCACTTGCATCATTAAGAATTTTGTCTTGTTTAAGATTGTCCTCCAATACATTGATAAATAATATTGTAATAAGTTTATCAAAATCAAGTACTTAAACCACATAAACCTTATTAATTCAAGACTCACTCATAATTTTTGCATAATAATTCTAAGACTAGTTGCATTAATAATTCACCTCCAAGCATAAGCTTGGTTGATAGACTTCTAAGGCTGCCCTTTCTCACCTAGCTTGAGGGATTCATCAACGTCTTAGTGGTTAACATGGTGACCTTGGAGTCATCAAAGCCACAGCCTCTGCAGTGCTGGAGGCACTGTTTAGTTGGAACAAAGGGGGAGGTACCGTTAATCAAGCCTATGCTTGCTTTTTGTCGGCTTCTATCCCACAACCTACTCTAAAGACTAGTTCCAAAACAATTAAGGGGAAGGTTTCACTAAGAATAGGAATATATCTTAAAATTAACCAAGATCCTTGCATTACACATAGGTCTTAGGATTTGCATAGAATATAGGTTAGTGGATCATTCAAGTAGTGGTTGTCCATCCAGTTACTTGTCTATTAATTAGTAATAAGCAAGAAATTGACTCCACGAGGCACTGGTCTGAAATATAAAGTTAATCTAATCCTTAAAATCTTGTTTGAATTAGCCAAGTAGTTAGGCCACTCAACCATGTCTCCCAAACTCTTTTGTTTCCAACTTGTCCTTCATCCTCTCATTTCCATAGCGACTACCCCCCATATATTGTTATTGGGAGACAACTAGAATGAAGTGGGCAGGGATCAGAGTGACAAGCCGCGCCCTAAATTGTTGTTGCAGTGCCTGTACAATCTAAGTGACAACATTTTATGGTGCCATTACTGGGGACCAATTTTTTATCCTTGGTTTTCATGACATCCTTTCATTTCTTCTCATATTTCCACTTTTCCATTCTAGCCGAAAACACCACATTTTATAGCACCTTTCTTTCATCAATTTTCATCTTTTCATCACCTTATTTTTTCTCCTCTCATTAATCCTTTCATCTCATTCATCTACACTTCTATCACCTAGACATTTCAGTTGGTTTCTTGTTTGGGTGGTGAGTCCACTTGTTCAGCCATTCACAAGAGCTTACTATAGAAGGAATCTTGGTAGCTTGGTTAACCCCGCTCCCAATCCTGAAAAAGGTTCTAAGAGCTTAGTTTAAAAAATTGCATTCTAGAGAGGGTTTAAATTTTCTCGGACAAGAATCCCTCCCTGATCTCCACTTACTTTTTCTTAATCCCATCAATCAAGACTCCATGGCAGATTATTTCGCGCCTTGCAACTTCACCAATATCTAAGGGTATCCTCACAATCTTCCAGATGAGTCTACCTTGAGCAAGGTCCCAACCATCCAGAGAAACAATGTCATCAATGTTGAAGCTCATATAAATAATTTCAACACATTTGTGCAAAGACTTTCTCACGTTGTTGCTAGCAATCATGAAGATGTTAGAATGAAATTGTTTGTTCTATCATTAGAAGATGGTGTTCTTGACTGGTTTCATGATAAAGCAAATAATGCCTTTGACTCTTTAAGAGCCCTCACTGATGCATTTAAAGATAAATATGGGGATAAGAGGGAAGGAAAATACTTCTTCAAAGAGATGGATACCATAAATAAAATAGAGAATGAAACAATTGAAGAATTTAATCAAAGATTTAATGGTCTTGTAAAGGATATGGCTCAAGACTACAAGCCTCCTGACAAGACAGTTTTAGAGCAGTATTTTGAAGCTTTCAATGGTGATACACAGTATGAGATTAGACATGAAAATCACGTTACCTTAGTTGTTTCCCAAAGTACAGTTGAAAAAAAAAAACAACAACAACAACAACAACGACAACAACAAAAACAAACAACAAACAAACAAAACAAAACAAAACAAACAAAAACAAAAACAAAAAAAAATTCAATAAAATTTGAAATCCCAAGTTTTGAAAGAGGTTTAGTCAAGTCTAAGGGAAAAGAGGTTAAGGAAGAAGAGCAAGAATATGGTGCTCTTGAATTGTTTCACGATAAAGAAAATAACATCTTTGACTCTTTAAGAGCCATCACCAATGCATTTAAAGATAAATATGGGGATAAGAGGGAAGGAAAATACTTCTTCAAAGAGATGGATACCATAAAGAAAAGAGAGAATGAAACAGTTGAAGAATTTAATCAAAGATTTAATAGTCTTGTGAAGGATATGGCTCAAGACTACAAGCCTCCCGACAAGACAGTTTTAGAGTGGTATCTCGAAGCTTTCAATGGTGATACGCAGTATGAGATTAGACATGCAAATCACGTTACCTTAGTTGTTTCCCAAAGTACAGTTGAAAAAAAAACAGAAACAAAAAACAAAAACAAAAAACAAAAACAAAAAAACAAAACAAAAAAAACAAAAACAAAAAACAAAAAACAAACCAAAGCAAAAAAACAAAACAAAAAACAAAAAACAAAACAAAACAAAAACAAAAACAAAAACAAAACAAACAAACAAAAATAAAAACAAAACCAAAAAACAAAAAAACAAAACAAAACAAAAAAACTTCAAGAAAATTTGAAATCCAAGTTTTGAAAGAGGTCCAGTCAAGTCTAAAGGGAGAAGAGCAAGAATTAGTTAAATAATTAACTCAAATCATTAGAGAAATTAAAATTGATCATGCTAGACAAATAAGCGACATAAAAACTAGGATGATTCAAATGCAAAAGATGTAGCCTAGAAGTAACAATATGTGACCAAGAAGAAATCCTCCCGCTAAGTAGAGTCCTCCTGATTCTAAAATCAGTATTTCCTGGAGGGAGTTCCATTTTCCTTTAAAGGATTGGAATGAAGTTGTAAAGAATAGTCATAGCATTGAAACTCTTAACTTGAGCAATGTCGAGAATGAAAGTGAGGATTGTTTTGAATAAGAATCTACATAAGAGATTGAAGAATTGATTGCTGATATTCTAAAGATTAATCCAAATTTCAATTTAGGGGAATGGATCAGCCATGTAAAAGTATCTGCACCTATCAAATAAATGATCAAGAGTCAAATTCAAGGGAATGAAGTCAAATAAACTTTCAAGCCCCCTCAAGAAAATTTTCCTAAAGTATATCATTGGGTTTCCTTATCTTGCTCGCCGTGTAATAATCTTGATAAATTTGAAAAGGTTCCACGAAAGGTCTCTCAGCCCAAAAATCCTATGGAAGAACCTATTGTAATGCAATCTAGCATGGGGAATTATATTGTCCTTTTTGATCCCATGGTCTTGCCTAATAGTAAATAAGAATTTAAGGAGAATATATGGCACATGATTTTTGACGACGCTCCCTCTAAACTGAGAAAAGGGGCTAGAATTATTTTGGTATCACCTTCAGGGCATATTTTTAAGTTTTATTTCTGGTTAGAGTTCAAGGAAACTAACAATATAGTTGAATATGAAGCTTTGTTAATGGGCCTTGAAATAGCCAGAGATCTCAAAATAAAATCATTAAGTGTGAAAGGAGATTATGATCTTGTCATCAAACAGGTTAAGGGTATCTTCTCATGCAAAAGTGATAGACTTAAGAAGTATAGAAACATCGTATGGGATACTATTGAATTATTTGATGCATTTGGTCTGCAAATCATTCCTAGAGAAGAAAATGGCCAAGTTGATGAGTTGGTTGTAGCCGCTTCCACCTTTCAAATTCCTGATAATCTAATAAAGGATAAGGCCACGATAGAAGTCATTTTGAAGCCCTCAATCCTAGATAATGTTGAGCATTGGCAAGTGTTTGATGATGAAAAACAAATCATCCATTTTCTTAATCATTTGGATGAGTTTGAAGATTTTCAAGCTTGTTCCAAAGAAGAGGGATCTAATTCCAAAAGTAAAGATATGGTAAACCCCACTTTTGGGAATATGGTGGCCATGGAACAACTCTTTAATAGGAATGATGCCACCAAAAGGGTTGATGATAGGAAGATGGATCCTAGTGAGTTCATTGAAGTTAACATTGGTTTTCCCGAAAATCCAAAAATGGTTAAAATTGGTAAAGGGATTTTTGAAGAAGAGAAGGAAAATTTGATTGATTTGCTTATTGAATACCGTGATGTCTTAGCTTTTTCATATGATGAGCTCAAAGGTTACAGAAAGGATGTTATAGAACATATTATTCCTTTGAAAGATGAAGATGCTAAACCATTTAAGCAAAAACTTAGGCAAATTAATCCTAAGTTAGCTCCTCTTGTTTAGAAAGAAATTTTGTTTGGGTCAACCTGTATCCCTTCCTTGGATATAGAATGGCCAAGGACAGTCACTACATTCATCAAAAATTTGCATTTCTCAGGACTGAATGAAAGATTAATTTAAATGCATTTCTTTAATACTTTTCATAGATTAGAAAGAGATTCTTGGAATTCACATACATAAGGAGTGAAATCATTCATGTGTATCTCAACAGAATCATGGAAAAGTTCAACAAAGATTTTTAGAACTTCCCTCTGGAAAGTAACAGGGGAATTGCATAGACAAAATGGAAGGACTCTATAGGAAAATGTACCCCAAGACATGTAAATGTGGCCTTATCTTGGTCTTCGGGGCTGATTTGGATTTGGTTGTATCCACTAAATCCATTCAGGAAGGAGAAGAATTTATTTCCTGCAAGGCCATCTAGGACTTGTTCAATAAAGGGCAAAGGAAAATGATCCTTATTTGTAGCCTTGTCAATTTCTCAGTAATCAACACATATCTTCAACTTCCCATTTTTCTTAGGGACTAAAACAAGAGGTGAAACCCACTCACTATCTGAAATGGGGTATATGAACCATGTATCTAGTAACTTATGCAATTCTTCTTTCATAATGTCCTTAAGAGTTTGGTTCATCCTTCTCTAGGGTTGGTGCATAGGCTTGCATCCCTCTTTGATGTAAATATGATGAGTATAGACTGAGGGATGCACACCTTTCATTTCCTTATAATCCCAAGAAAAATAATCTAGATGTTGCCTCAACACACTGCATATTTTTTCTTCCTGCTCAGCAGAAAGAGAGGGGTTGATCTTTAGAGTTATAGATGGGCCAATCTCCACAATCTTGGCAGTTCTAGGCTAGAGTCAACAGATCAAAATTCATTCCAAGGACTACTCTCAGATTCTTTCATCAGTTCCTCAACTGGTATGGCAGTGGGAGGTTGATTAATCAATTTTCCCCTCCTACAATAGTGTCTAGAGTGTAGACTGGGTAGAGGGACATCTAATAAAATTCTTCGTCTTACTCATTCTCTAACCATACAGGTAAATTATGTTGACCACAAGGTTGAGTAGGAGGATACAACACAACTTATTTTGATAAATGTCCATTTTTAATAGTCATTTTCCCATACCTTCAACTAATGTAGGCATCAATAATGTCCAACCAAGGTCTTCCTATAATTAGAAGATAGCCATTAAACTTGGTTTTGGGATGGAGGACCAAGAAATTAATTGGATACTCCCAAGAGTTAATGGATACAATGACATCCTTAATAACACCTTCAGGATCTATTGTGGATCTATCTACAAGCTGCAACATTGTAGTGGTCTTCCTCAAAGCCCCTTGGAGGTTGACTTTCAACATGATTTCCATGGTCATTACATTGACTGCATCCCCAAGATCAATCAAATTATTCGCAAGCATAATTCCACAAATGTACACATCCACTATTGGGCTACCAAGATCTAAGTATTTTGGAGAGATCACCCTCCCAAGCATCAGATCAAATAGTTGTCCAACAACATTGATTGTGGGGGTATCTCTTCTTCTTCTCCCAATCCTTTTGAAACATTCCTCCTTGATAAGCTTGTTGTAAATGGGAACATCTTTGATGGCCTTGAGAAGGAGAATATTGACACACAAGTTTTTCAACTCTCTCAGAAGTTCAACTTCTTCTAGGGTGTGTTTTTTAGGGTGGACCAACCTTTCAAGATAAGGAGGTGCATTGACTTGAGGGACACTCTCCTCCTTCTCTTATTCAAGCTCTTCAGGTGGATAAGGTGGGTGATTATCTGAGAGCACCTTCCCAGACCTAAGGTTGATCTCTTGGATTTCCACAACATAAGCATTGTAGGATATCTCCCCACTATAAACCTGTTATGTCTGCTTGTTGTTCGGGTTTGGATTGGTTGAGAAGGAATTTGAGGTTTCTTGGGTGTATTTTTGTGAGAAGGTTACGGTGGAGGTTGAGGTGGAGGCAGTAAATCAGGAGGTTGGGTTGTTTGAGGCCTCCACCCTGGTGAAGGGTTTCCCCATTGGGAAGGTTGGGTTGCATATGGCTGAAAAGGAGGGTTGATAGGATGAGAACGATATTGGGAATTATAAGACCAAGGAGGAGGTGTGGACCATGATGGATTAGTGGAAGGGTACCAAGGCTGGAAAGGTGCATTTTGATTTGGATTGCAGTGAGGCTAATTTTCACCTCGCATTCCTTATTGATATGGTCTAGGACCGTAAGTTTCCTTTGGTTAATGAAGCACAACTTCTCGGACCCACCTTCTACCCCTCTATGGTATACAAAATTCAAGATTGGAAGAGAGGGACATTTATCTGTTGCATGATTCTCTTCACAGACTAAGCAGACTTCTATGACATTCAATGGAATCCATTCCTAGGATATCTTTTAGTACACATAGGGCAAAAGATTACTAGTTCCCTCTCTTCTTCCTCTTGCCTTCTTTTGATTTGCATAGTATCCATCTGCAAGGCAAAGGTATGCAACATTTCACTCTTAAAATCATTCAACATACTTCCTATCTTATGCTTGATGGTTATTGTGGAGGGAGAGGAACTGACCAAGCTTTGGCTAGAACTACCCTTCTTCCTAGCATCGCTAGAGTGATTCTTAAATACATTGTTGATGTCATCATAAGGATGTTGGTAGATATCTCCTCTAGATAACATGTTGAGGTTTTCCATTGCCTCCTCCCTGGTTCCTTGGAGAAGAACTAGCTTGAGTGACTTGGGGTCAAGGGTAAAGTTGACTCTCCTATAATTGAGTTGAAATATTTCCTCATAGTCCTCGAAAGATTCATGAGGTCTAAGGACCATCCTAAAGATTTCCTCCTTTGTTTCTTTGGACCTACAGTAATCATGGTATTTTTCATTGAAGGCTTGTTGCATTTGGTCCTAGGTAGTGATGCTACCTCCAAGTAGACTCATAAACCAGTGCAACATTGCATATTTGAGGGTAGAAGGAAACAACTATCTTTTGTTCATCAAGGGCATAGTCATAGGTCCTACAGACAACAAAAAACTCAAACATGAAGGTCCTAGGATCCTCAAATTTTAGGCCATGGAAATGTGGAAGGGCAACAAGGCTTATATTTTTCATTCTATCGTCTCCATTGGCCTCTTTGATAGGGAAAAGCTCATTGTTCTATTTTTCAGCCATAGTTTGGGTAGGTTAGATAGGTTCTTCCTCTCCTATAGATTCTTCAAAAAATTTAGGTCGCTCTCCTAAATGGTTTTCCAACTCCCCTATAGTTAGAGAGGGAAGTTCACAGACATCGAAGAAGAATGCAGGTTGACTACTTGAGGAGGTGGGGGTTTTTGGAAAGAATTTACATTGGTTATCCCTACTCCTATGAAGCATGAAAGAACAAGTTTTATTTTAAAAAATTTCACATTTTTGTTCAAATCGGTAAGACTTATGAAAAACAGAAGAAAATAAAAGATAAAATCCAAATAAAATACAAATAATAATAATAATAATAACAAGTAATTCTTAAGAAGAAACAACACCTACTTAAACACCTCCCCGACAACGACGCCAAAAAGTGATGGGCCCTAGTATTGCACCAAGGATGTTACAACTCCCAAGGGCTTCTCAACTCAAATTATCAACTCGAGGTTCATACAAACTTAGAGGTGACAGTGTTATATGCACAACATGTTGGGTTCTACTCATGTCACTCTTATCCATGAAACCAGATCAAGGTGTTCAAAGACCACTCCTCCAACTAATTACAGTGATAACTTCTTATGAAAGCATAAATGAACATGATTCTAGCTACAAAGGTGAAAATGTCATTCATTAAATTTAAATGCTATTTTAAATTGCATGAAAGGAGAAAGTTAATATATATGTAGAATTGAACCATGCTACTCCACTTGTACACTTAATAAAATCAATAACCTATATGTCTACTCACACTTGCTTGAAAATAAGAAATCCAATTTTTAACATACTCATGGAGTGAGGAAGGAATGAGGTCAGAGTGGTCCTAGAGTCTTCCTTAATCATTAAATCATAGTGTGGGGGGCATTATTCAACTTCATTATGTCAGAGACAATGTATGAAGCCAAACTGGTTGAAGAAAACAATGTTATGGGGTGCTATAGGAGGTACTGTAATGCTACAAGATGCCTTGTTTTTCTATAGGAGAAGGATCCGAGAGATTTCGAGAATATAAATGGGATATTGAAGGAATAGGAAAGTGGGTGAAGGTAGAAGGATTTGAATAAAGGGTGTGGGATCCACTTATCCAAGCTCAGTACCTCTCGGAGGCTTTTCTTGCACCAAAGTTGATGCCCACGGTGTTCTTCATCTATCCTGATAGAGTGAATTCAGAGATAGAATTTGGAAGCAAGGTGAGGTACCTAAGAGGAAGATGGAAAGGTCTAGGTGGATATGGAAAGGTGTGCCCACCCCTGCAAATCAGCACAGTTCCTGTAGCCACCCAAATACATACATCCAATGATCATTATTGCAGTAAAGTAAATAATTATGGAAAAGATGAGTTGAATTTTCTTGAAGTCTACTCTAACCTACAACAAAACTTCAATTATCAAGTCAATGTTGCTAAATCCTAATTTGGAGACATGGAAATCTGGTACTTAACGCTTTCCAATAAATCGTAAACAAACATTTTTGAGTTGTTATTGTGGATCTCTCCAATCACTCCTCTCACAAGATAGGTGATAGGAAAGCCTGCAATCACAATTTTTTATGATATAACATATACTAAAACAAAGAAAGAACTGCAACGCTCTTAAACAAGAACAAGAAGGAAATACAAGAGAGGGAATAAATCCTATGGGTTGGGCCCAAACCCAAGGGTTTTAGTCCTCCAAAATGAGCTCAGATGTAGACCAATAGTAAACTTCTCATTAATAGAAAATGATAGTCACATATATCATGAAAAATAAGAATGACAATGTGAAGTACATAGGCTCTCAGTATCTACTCCTATATGCAAAAAAAAATTGAATCCTAATGAGCCTTTCAACTAGTTTACTTATACAAAAATGATTGAGGGGAAGCTTCCTTGAAAGGAGGAATGCTCCCTTCCAAATCTCGATATTTGTGGATCTAGTTCCCTTTTTCCTTGTCATGCAATTGGAGTTCCTCGGTTTCCAGTGAATTCGAATTGTTGGAGAGGATTTTTTGATCTCAAGCCAAGTTAGGGAGTTAATGAGGTGGTAAATCTCCCTATATTCTCTCTAGGTGTCTCCATCATTCCTCTACATGGTAAATATCTCCAAAAATGCTTCGTTGACCTGCATATTAATAATATTAAGTCATGCAATATGACAAATAGCTTTTAGTCTTCCTACTAAGCATATTATGGATAAAATTGTGAATTAATGTGAGAAAAGGAGAGTTTTAGGGGATGGGATAACACATTTAACTCCAAAATATACCTATTGATGGGACCCATCACTTGGTTTCTCTAAAAGTGTTGTTGATCCAAATATTTATATCAAGGTTGTAAAAGGTGATCCAGTGATGTTGCTACTATATTTTGATGATTTGTTCTTGATAGGTGTAGAGATTCTTATTTTTCATTGTAAGAGGGAGTTGGCCTTTGAATTTGACATGAAGGATCTTGGACTGATGCATTATTATTTGGGATTGGAAGTCTAGAAAAAATCCGGTGAAATCCCTCTTGGGAAAGGAAATTATGTCATCAAGATCCTTAAGAAGTTTGGCATGATGGAATGCAATTCTATGGCAACTCCTATGGTGACAAATCTAAGAAAGCTAAGGGATTATAAGTCTATTCCAGTAGATCTATCCATGTATCAAAAATTGATTGGGTCATTGATGTGTTTAGTGAATACTAGGCCATACATTTGCTTTGAAGTGAACACCTTGAGTTAGTTCTAGATGGAATCGAGACATGATAATTATATTGTAGCAAAGAATATATTGAGGTATTTGTGTGGTACTGTTGAATATTGTTTAACATATGATTTGATTGATGAGATACAATTACGGGGATATACAAAATCTAACTGGGGAAGGAGTGCAAATGACAGGAAGAGTACATCTGGTGTTTTTGGGATTTATTATGATATCCTGGATGAGTAGGAAGCAAACATATGTCACACTCAGTACTACAAAAGCAGAGTATATTGTATCTTGTTTGGCATGTTGTGAGAGAGTATGGCTTCATAAGCTACTCTTTGGATTGTTTGACCAGATGTTGGAACATATTAAGTTGTTTCTTGACAATCAAATCGTTGTGAAATTGACAGAAAATCCATTGTTTCATGATAAGTTGAAGCATATTGATATGAAGTACCACTTCATTCATGATATGGTGTAGAAGGGATAATTGACGCTCCAGTATATCTCCATTGATGAGTAGACAACTAATATTCTCACAAAGCCTCTATCTCGGGAAAATTTTAGGGATAACCTTGGTCTTGTGGAGAAACCCTCTATGAGTGGCACGGATCACTGATGTGACATCAATAAGGGCATGGATCATGCTATTGATGACAATATCAGCATGGCACAGATTGTTGATGGGTGGAAAACAGGGGTATGGCTCAGAATGTTAGTTTCAACAAGAGCATATCCTAGACTATTGATGAGATAGTATGAGGGGTGTACATGCTAGAGAGAATGGTCTCTAAGGCTCAGACACTCATGGAGTGGACGCCTCTTTAGCGTCATGGCCTAGAGTGAGGCCTTTTATATTTGGGACATGGGTTTCACTAGGGTTTGACCATGAGCGATGGAAACCCTAAACTAGTCAGAGTACCATGAGGTGAGTCATCCACTAGATCATGGCGACTAGTTGAGTGAGTACGATTGGTTAGGAGAGCTAACCTGGGTTGTAGTACATATTGATGATTATTCTAATTTGGGTCAACATTGGTGACCTAGATGATGATGTTATCGATGATGCGTACCTTTCCTTAGAGAGATAACTTATACAGAGAACATCTGGATAGTCATTATGAATACCTCCCTAACTAAGAGGGAGTGTTGAATTTTGTATCTATGGAGGGCCTCCATATTGTTTCATTTGTACTTGTAATGATGAAAATATATAATTATATTTGTAAAAGAAAAATTTATTTGAAGCATATTCTTCATGCTTACAAGAAAAGAAAATATTTTTGTGTTTTATATTTAAAAGAAATTTTATAAGGTATGACCTTATCAAAGCAGGAAAATTTGAATTTTGTATTTTCCTCCAGATGTAGCCAAGTCGGCTCTCCAAGAATCATCACAACGTACCAGTGAGACACACCCATTCTCATGATTGAAAGACTATAAATAATCCAATTTAATATCCTCCAAGCTCGCACTTGTTGAAGAATCTATGGAATTCATAATTAAAGTGATTCTTCTTAACATGATAAAAATTTGTGAAGTGTTTTTACAATTTATCTTAGCTTGATCACCTTTTCATTATTAGTGTGTGTGTGTGTTAGCTTCATCAAACTGCTATCAAAACAAAAAATACAAGAACACAAAGTATTTGGCTTTCTGCTAGGGCCAAAATCTCTCCCTCTTGGAGAGGAAAACCCGCACAAAAGTTCTTCTTATAGAGATTCCAATTAATGAATACCAAGACCATGACCCTTGACCCATTCTTCCACTCCAATACCAAGATACCAATCCTCTTATTTTTCACTAATGTGATCATCCTCATTGCTGCACCATTCACTATTGCATCACTAAGATCTTCATTACTGCTTCTTCATTATGTCAATGAGATCTCTTGTCTTCATTGAGATCTTCACTGTGACCTTGATTCTATGTCTTCATTATGACAATCATCATAATGACCATATCTCCATTTTTCGTTAGATCATCACTATACCCTTGCATATATCATCATCATGTTGACTGTGATTACTGTGAGCATGCTGAGAGAGAGTTTCATGACAAGTATGCCGAGACTATGAGTTCAACTATGGGATCATTGTAATCATCCTTATGTCGAGACAATGAGACTGAGACTGCAATATATGCCGAGACAAAAATGAGATCATTTCATATTAATTATGTGGATTGTGAGATCACCAAGACTCATGTATATGGAGGCTTCTTAGGAGATAGTTTTGATCATAGAGATTTCCAACGAGACTTTGCTTGTCACTTTCATCATTGCTCTCTTTTATCATGACGATGTTGTAATCCTTCATTCATAGGTATGTCGAGTTCTTCTCCTCTACTATACCCATCTGAATACCTTATAGAAGAAAAATGAGTTTCTTTGATTACGGTTATCACCACCGAGACACTAGAGAGAGCCGAGGTCTAGACTACCTGCACCTTATACCCATCCAAGGTGTAGTAAAACCCTTGATCAAATTCCTTCTTGGAATGCTGATCTTCTCCTATACCATACAAAATTTTAGAGAGTAATAATGCGAGTTTTGTGCTCTTGTTTTTGTGGATACCCTAGCCACCTATTTATAGTGGTTTTCCTTCCCAAAAATAAGATGACATGACATATGAAACGTTGTGACTATTTCCTTGAGCCGACATGACTTTATTTTATACATTTAATTCTATTTTGAAGTCGACATGGTGATCTCCTTGTTTTTTTGCTTGCAGACTTTGATGTGCTTACTTTTGGAGGATTGATCTTGGTCTTGGAGGGCTGCTTTGGCTTCAATACATTTTACATAGGCTCTTAAAGAGATCCTTCATACATGAATTGACTCTTTTACTTTATTAATAAATCCTAAAGACATCAAGAAGACGTATTTTACTTAATGACACTTCTTGCTTATGAAACCCATGTAGCAAGGCATACAAAAATAATTTATCCTCTTTTATTACATCATTTACAAATATCATGTCATTATGAAGACTGAACCTAGTTACACTTTCTTCAACGCTCCCTCTTAAGTAGGGAGGTATTCATAATGGTACTTGGTCATTCTCAATCTGAATAATTTCCCATAAGAAGAATTAGCTTTGTAATCCATCTGTTATAGCATCATTTCAACCAACATTGTTTTCATATAGAAAGGCCTTGACTAACAGCTCTACCTCTCACTTAGATCAGAGCACACAATGTTGGTGAGACCAATGACTGATAGACACACACAATCATTGTCTCTCTTAGGGTCATACACTCGGGTGTTCTCTGAGTATGCCCTACTAGGACTATTCTCATCTTGGATTCCCAACCCTCAAGAACATCGGTCCTCTTTCCCACTCTTATCTTGGATTCCCTACCACATCCTCAAAGAGTTTTAGATGCCATATGATTACACAATCCTCCATTCTTTCTTCCAAACGGAAGACAATAATTTCATGTCTAACTCTCCCTCTCAACTAGTGATGAGTTCCAAGTTTCTCTTCACTAAGAAACTTACTCGAGTTCCTTTACTCATAGGAACCTCCAAGAGATCCCTCTTGAATGGAGACTCTATCATCAGCATTTTATAGGGTCTTCTAGTTGACTGATGATCCAATACCTCAATGTCATCAATTTCTTCATGTGTAGGGTTCAACCATCCATCACTTTCCTTCATCATGTCGTTCCTTCTTTCCTAGAAAGTATCCTCCTTGGCTTTACATCTAGGGCTTCCTTCATAGGGAGATCTATCTTTAATTTTCCTTCAATGGTGATTTCTCTAGATCACAAGGTACGTAGTTGTGATATCCTTCACAACTCGCCTTACCTTGGCCCTGCACACATGGCCAAACTTTCTCCAATAGTTCAAAAACCAAACACAAATCACATGTTACCTTTTTGGCGATGGCCTTTTCCAGTGATTTCTTCTTGTAGGTATCAACACCCTGCATTCATTTTGACACATCTCCCAAAGATATCTATTGTCAAGGGTCTTCATCTTTTCATACCTCCGTTAGAGTCTTCATATCTTTCCGAGAGATTTCCTAGTCAAAACTTCTTGGTTCTTTGGATGTTGATTGCCTTCATCGTGGTTGCATATTTCACGATCTCTTCAATCCTCGCACCTTATATTCTCAAGATCTTTCAATCAAAGTTCTTCAATTGTAGTCAACCACCTCATACTTCATATGAGGATATATTATGTTGATTCCATCTAGTGTGACTTATGTCCTTTTGCACCCTTTCCGAGTAGGAGATCTTTTTCCTCTTCATCATGCTTGATCCATGTTACCTGCAACCATATGACATGACATTGCAATACTAAATACAAATACAAGCATACATACCTCATTTTACCTTTGCTACTTCCAATAGCTTCTGATTGAAAAGATCTTCAATCCCTTGATCTTCTTTATTTCTTATGTCATCATCTCATGAATTCCATAAGTTGGATTTCCTGATGAACCACTTGCTACCTCTCTAGATTAGTGAATCCTCCGTTGAGGTTTCCATCAGAGAATCTTTAGGATCTTGCATATCCTCATCTAGCAAGTGTTTCCTTTAACTTGGATGACTTCTTCCTTTCCTTTAATGTCCAATGGGGTTCCCACACTACAACAAAACCAGCAATTAGCGTCCCTTTTTACTTCTTTTTTTGCATCTAGAGCCCATTTTTGGAGCTATTTGCATCCATTTATCAAATATGGTGCAAAACTTGACACAAAATTTGCATCAAGTTTTGTACCAAATCTGACACCAAATTTAGCACCAGGTATTACAATAGGTTTTGCACCACGTTTTGCACCAAATTTTATGCCAAGTTTTGCGTCATCCTTTACACCAGGTTTTGTTCCAGGTTTTGCATCAAGTTTGGCACCTAATTTTGTTTGACATACTTTTGCATCCTCATTTGCATCCACTTTTTGCACCTACATTTGCATCAACTTTTGCATCGACTTTTGCATCTTTTTTTGCATCCTTTTTTAAATCATTTTTTGCATCCATTTTTTCATCCATTTGTGCATCCCTTTTGTGCCAAGTTTTACATCAAGTTTTGTGTCTAGTTTTGCATATAATTTTGCATCTACTTTTGTTGCATCCACTTTTCCATCTTGTTTGGCATCCATATTTACATCCTCTCTTGCATCTATTATTGTACCCACTATTGCATCTAATATTTTTGTGCCACAATTAGCACCTAGTTTGGCACCTCCTTTTGCACCCACTTTTGATTATAATTTTGCATCCACGTTTGCATCCTCATTTGCGTCTAGGTTTTCATCAACTACTACATCTATTTTTGCATCCCTTTTTGTATCCAATTTTGGACCAGGATTTGCATCAGGTTTTGTGTCTCGTTTTGCATCTACTTTTGCATCGACTTCTATTGCATCCACTTTTGCACACAATTTTGCATCCACTGTTGCACCCATTTTAAATTTCACTTTTTGAATCCCTTTTTACATCTTCATTTGCATCATACTTTGATTCTTTTTTTGCATCTATCACTACATCCACTTTTGTTATGCCACAATTTGCACCATTTTTTGCACTCACTGTTATATCCACGTTTGCTTCCAATTTTGCATCCATGTTCGCATCCTGTTTTGCATCAAATATTGCATCTATTTTTGCATCCACTTTTGTGTCAGGTTTATGCATTGGGTTTTGCATCTCATTTTGTATCTACTTTTGCATCTACTTACATTGTATCCATTTTTTGCATCCAATTTTGTTTTGCCTGTTGCATCAATGTTTGCTTCCACTTTTACATCCATTTTTGCATCTTATTTTGCATATTTTTTGTCTATTGTTACATCCACTTTTGTTGCACCATATCTTGCGCCTACCATTGCAACCACATTTGCTTCCACGTTTGCATCCCCTATTGCATCCACTTTTGTTTCATCCATTTTTGCATCTGCTTTTGTGTCCGTTGTTGCATCCACATTTGTTTCACCACAATTTGTGCCAAGTTTTACACCTACCATTGGACCCATGTTTGCTTCCACTTTTGCCTGCATGTTTGCATCCAAGTTTGCATTGACAACTGCATCTACTTTTGCATCCACTTTTGTGTCAGGTTTTTCATGTTGTTGTGCATCTACTTATGTTGTATCCACTTTTCATCCAATTTTACTTCTATTGTTGCCCCCATTTCTATGTTCGCTTTTGCATCCCTTTTCCAACACTCATCATATTTTCTGCATTGATGATATTCCTTATGGCATTGACAATTATGAACAATTGATGACAATGTCAATAATATTGACAATGATGAAAATGAAGATGATGGCGATGACATGAATTGTGATTATGATGATAAAGACGATAGTGGTTACAATGACAATGATGATGATGGCAATGATTATGATGATGACGATGCTAATGACGTTGGCGAATCTTCCCAATTTTAGATGTTGTCATTGTCATAATCATAAGCATTATCTTTGGTGTCATCATCATCATTTTCATTTAGGTCATCATAAAAAACTATAATGGCATGAATGATGATGATGATTACAACAATGTCGATAGAAATTACATTAATGATGATGATGGGGATGATAAAAATGACAATGAAGATGATAATGGTGGTGGTGATGATCATCATCGATCATCTCTCAAAAATAGAGTTTTTATTTCTCTTACGTATATCAATGTGTCCTAAACAACCCTTTTCTAGCACTGATCACATTTTTTGGGTTGATGATATTTCTTACAACATCTACAATTATGAACAATTGCAAACAATGTCCATAATGATGATGATGATGGCATGAATGGTGATTATGATGGTAATGTAATGATGGCAATAACAATGACAAGGATGTGATGATGATGACAATGATTATGATAATGAGAATGACCTTACAATCTTATGGATTCGTGAACAATTACTAGTTTCAATACCATCTTCTGGATACGTATTACTATCATACTTTTTAGATTTTCTGTCTCTCTTGAGGTATCTTACCATAATGGTGTTGTCAACACTAGAAATATATCTTGTTGTAATGGTGGTTCTAATGTTAGCACTAGCAAAGTTTTTGTTAAATTTTGGTTAAAAAAAACCGATTTATGCAATTATTTTGACAATCTATGTAAAAAAGTAAATAACATCCAATTATTTTGACTGTAGTCCCATTGATTATCATGAATTCACCAGTCTGAAGACCATCTTCTACATACATATTATTATTAAACTTTTTGCATTATATCCCTCTTATATCTTGTTGTAATGGCAATATTAGCACTAGAAAAATATCTTGTTGTAATGGTGATGTTAGTATTAGCACCAAAAAAATCACTAAATATAATTCCCTAAGTCCTATATATAAGAAAAATCAAAAGAAAGAAAAATAATGCCCAATGAATGGTAACTCATGTATTCACACCCTCTTTGGAAAACATATGAATATATACACTCCTAGTCACACTTGATCACATGTTTGTGATGGTTAAATCATGAAGTCCTCTTTTCCCCTTTCATTTTCACTTCATCATTTAAGCACCTAATTGAGGATCTAGGGAATTTTTCTTGCCTAAGGGTTTCATGTCTACTCTTGGTTTACTTATGTCACACTACGGTCAATCATGTAACGGAGTGAAATACTTAAGTTTGTGGAGTTATTAGAACAGTGTATTAAGTTAGTCACCACACACACATGTATTACATGTCATTGATCCACATGTGTGGGTTGGAGACTCATTGCTTGAGAACTTTAATGGATACTACTTTAGGGCCTTGATGGTATATGTTACAAAATTGCTTGGTAAACATTGTGATTCATCCTTTCTTTTCCTCGAGACACTTGATAATATTGAAGTCACTCCCAATAATCCACGGAGATGGGGAGTATAAATTACTTGTGCTGGAAATAGAATTGAGAAATAGAGATTTTCCATTTGCGATATTGGAGTCATAGACATTGGATACATTGGAGTCTATGATTTGGATATTGGAGTCTATGATTTGGATATTGGAGTCATAGACATTGGATATTATTGGAGTCATAATGCGAAAATAGGTAAACATATTGGTAACCTTGATGTCTTGGTCATTCCAAATAATAACCATTCCACCAAAGCATATCTAATCATCAATCACTACTATTTGGAAATTCATCCCCCATTTTCTAATTATATGAGGTAGAACCTCACTTAATATTTTTATTTCTTATATCAACATTATTGATGGGTGCTTTGCATACCATTTTTCTTTTATGAGTATTTGTTTTCCTTTACTATTGAGGTCCCTCATGTTCCATGAGACTATTTTCATGGATAATTTACACCGAAAGGAAGTATAATGTGACTAAAAAAAGCATGTTCCAAGATTTATGTTATTGGACAATGCCACTTCATGACTCCTATATTTCCTTAACCTGGGACTAAATGGTGAACTTGATAGCCTTAAGGGAAATTAACTAATGAAAATCTCAAAAAGAGGTGACTTTTGACTTTATCACATATAAGTTAATATACTAAAAAAAATATCCATAAAAATTTCATCAATCAATGAATCTTTAAAAAAAATATCCAAAACAATTTCATCAAGCAATAAAGCATTACATTATAAATTACAATCTATAAACCTTTTGGGAACTTTTTGTTAAACCGTGTTCAAAACCAACATATTTAATATTAATATTTAACAATAATATGGAAAATAACACATTTTCATAAATTAAATAACATGTTATCAATCCTAAGATATAGACTATGATATAGACTATGTTTAGATTACATCATATATCAGAGATGATGATGATTAGGATGGCGATGGCATTGGTGATGATTATGTGGATGATATTATCAGGATGGTCAGGATGATGATCATGGAAATGATCATGAGGATGAGCTTGACTATGATTTTCGTGGTGCTAGCTAGCCATGCGTTATTTTTATATTTAGTTGGATGTCTTAATATGGTAATCGTACATTTGAATTTTAGTTTATTTGAATAATGATGATGATACTATCGGCACTATCTTGTTACCTTATGAATATGTTGAAAATTGTTTACAATTTTTTTATGAAGAATTATCATGTATGACGAGATTCCTATTTTTTTATGGATGTTGTGAATTTACCTTAGCATAATGATATCTATGAAA
This sequence comes from Pinus tabuliformis, assembly GCA_031772625.1. Taxonomy (NCBI): domain Eukaryota; kingdom Viridiplantae; phylum Streptophyta; class Pinopsida; order Pinales; family Pinaceae; genus Pinus; species Pinus tabuliformis. The sequence continues at coordinate 1,444,715,935 of CM062816.1, forward strand.
CATTTTTAGTTGGTAATCTTACATTGACTTTTAGTTGATTTGATTAAATATGATGATGATATTATCATTTTTGTCTTGTTATTTTATGTATATATTGAAAATTATCAACATTATTTTGATGGAGAATTATTATGTATGATGATATTACTATCTTTTGATGGATGTTGTCAATTTACCTTAGAATAATGGTGTTCATGAAATATTTTGATATGATAATCACACATTTCAATCTTAGTTGATTTGATTAAAGATGATGAGGATATTATTAGTATTATCTTGTTACTTTATATATGTGTTGAAACCTATCAATGCTTTTTTATGGATAATGATTATGTATGATGATATTACTATTTTTGGATATAATGTTGTGAATTTACCTTGGAATAATGATATCTACGATAAATTTTGATTTAGTAGTAATATATGTATATTGAAAATTGTCAATGATTTTTTGATGGAGAATTGTTATATATGAGGATAATGCTATATTTTTTATGAATGTTGTCAATTACCCTTAACTTTGTTTACAAATAATAAGTTATGAATTTGAATTGTGATATATTCTTAAATGTGTTATACATGAAAATACCTCCTCATCATCTTGGAGGAGAATACTATGTTGTTGGTTGAAATACCCCTTTCTCCTAAACTATATAAGCCTATAATATAAGTTATGTACGATGAGGACCACGATATCCTAGTCTATAACAAGTTGTCCCCTTCATCTAACTTTTGTTATCAAAATTCTCACATTAGAGGAATTTTCAACTCAAAAAATAACCACTTAAGAAAAAATTAAGAAACTAATAAAATAATGCCATGTAGACAATTTTTTAATATATCATTTTTATTATTCTTTTACCAAAATTACCCAAATAAATGTCACATCTATCAAAATAACTGTATATGTATTTTATATTTAAATTAATATATTAGCACAAGATTTAATAAAATTTAAATTAAAAAAGCAGATTCAAAATTTAAAGGAAATTTAAATTTAAATTTAAATTACCCAAATAAATGTCACTTTTATCACCATCTACATGTATTTTATAATGAAATTAATTTATTAACACAAGATTTAAGAAAATTTAAATTTCAAAGGAAAATTTAAAATATAAATTTAAGTTAAATTTAAATTTAAGCTACTCAAATAAATGCACTTTTTTCAAAATAACCATATGTTTATATTTTATATTTAAATTAATTTATCAATAGAAGATTTAATAAAATTTAAATTAAGAAAGTAAATTTAAAATTTAAATTAAATTTAGGATTTATGATTTTATATTTAAATTTATTTATTTAACACGCCATGATTTACTCTTCATTAAAAATATCTCGATATTCTAATTTGTATAGATTAAGATATTAATTTAATTTTTAATATTTAATATAGTTTTGGGTCACTTGGGCACTATTCACAGTTAAATTAGGTAAGTTATATTATTAAAAAAAAATCCACTACCTAGTCACACTTGTATGTCTTTTAAATTTTAAAGGATTTTGATTGGATTACACATTATGACATGGAAATTCAAAGTTAACATTTTAAAATGAAAATTCTTCTAATGTGAGGAAAAAAGCTCGAGTTAACTAGAATTTGACACTCTTGTTCACTTTTGGAAACTCATATGGTGGAATGTAATCTCTTTATCCTCATCTTTAGCTTTTTCCTAAAAAATAAAAGCATACAAAAGTGGGAAAGAGCCATAAAGCATGGGGAAGCTTTTTCCTAAGCACAAAAGCTTCTAAAAAGTGGAAAATGCCATTTTTATATGAGGAAACATTATTCATCCAAAAGCTTTTGCCAAAATTGAATTAATGAGGAATTTGGGAAATCTTCATAGCCTTCACTTTCCTATATATTGGAGGCTTGTCCATTAAGGAAATGATGGGAGTTCATGTATTGTCACGCTGCTGAGATTTATCCTGAGAGGGAGAGTTTTGGAGCTAGGAATTGGGGGAGGTATTGTTGCAACTGCATCTAATGGTTGTAACTTTCCTCCAACTCCTTTATTAATATAGATTAGTTGTTCTTCCTTCCATATGCTACTATTCATTCTTTATTTATCCTATTTAACTAATGAATGCATGGGATTTTGGTTTTTATTTATTTATTCAGTAATATTTATATGTTTATGATAGTTTCAATTATCAAGATATTACGTTGTGAAGTTTTCTTTGTTCTCTCTCTTGTGTGTAGGACTAAGATTTGGAGCTATCTAGGAGCGCTTCCCAGCTACACTAAGAACTCCAACAAGACCTGCATGCGAGGACTCACATGAAATCATTCTTCTTTTCTTAATCTGTACTCTAAATATTGATCTACTAAGAATCCTGAGCCTTAGAACAACCTTTCTCTTAATCAATCTATCTTAGGGTTTTGGGATAAACTGAGAGGGTTTTATGTTCATATAATTGTGCATTAAATCCTACAGCAAAATGATATTTAGAAACTGTAATATATTTCACTATGTAATAAAATTAGTAAAATGGAAGTAAAAGTAAAACTCTAAACAAGAAGCCAGAAGTGGATGTAACCATCGATGCAAAATTGGGAGTAGAATTGGATGTTAAACTAGCCATCAAAACAAGATGAAAACAATGAGACAAAAAGAGATTTAAAGTAGAATTAAAAAAGGGTGCAAAACTAGACACAAAGAAGGGAACAAAATAGGGCATACAAAAAGATACCAAATTGGGTGCAAACAAGGATGTAAAAATGGACACCAAAATGAGGATGCATAGAATGGTGTAAAATTATGATGCAAAATTGGGTGCAAAAAGGATGTAAGAAAAGAAACAAAACAAGAAGCAAAATGGGACTAAAAATGGGTGAAACTAAGGATGCCAAAAAAGATGCATAACTAGATGAAAATTCAAACTAAAATCTAGGTGCAAAATGAGATGCAAATGTGGACACAAAATGTGGCAGAAAAAATGATTAAAATTTGGATGCCAAAAAGGATGCAAAATTAGACACCAAAAAGGATGCAAAATTGGACATAAAAAATGGTGAAAAATTAGACACAAAAGTAGAAAAAATGGTGCGAAAATGGGCATAAAAATGGCTCAAATTTGAATGCAACATTGGATGCAAAATGAGGTGCAAAAAATGATTCAAAACTTGGTGCAAAAACAAATGCAAAAATAACGAAAAAAATGGCTCAAAATTTAATGTAACATTAGACACAAAATGGGATTCAAAGGTGGACACAACACATGGTCCAACATAGGGTAAAAATTTAGATGCTCAAAAGGATGAAAAATTGGATGCAAGAACTGTTGTTAAAAATGATGCTAAATTGGATGCAACAAATGATGCAAAATTAGGTGCAAAATAGGATGCAAAAAAGGGAGACAAATGAAACGAAAAAGTGGATGAAAAAAATGGTGCAAAAATGGATGAAAATTTTGGCACTAAATCGGATTCAACATATGGTGTAAAATTAGATGCAAAAAATGGTGTAAAAAAAGGCAAAAAAACTGATGCAAAAACAGATGTAAAAATAAGTACAAAATTAGAAGCAAAAAATGGCATAAGACTAGATGCAAAAAATGGCACAAACTCAATGCAAAAAAATGCACTAAATCAGATGCAAAAGATGGTGTAAAACTCGATGCAAATTACGACACAAAAATAGAAGAAAAGAATGGCACAAAATAGGGAGCAAAAAATGATGCAAAAATAGATGCAAAAAATGGCACAAAACTAGAAGCGAAAATTGTTGTAAAACCAAATGCAAATCTTGGTGCAAAATATGATGCAAAATTTGGTGTAGAAAAAAGATGCAAAATTTGGCGCAAAAAATGACGCTTTAAAAATTGTACAATAGAGCCAGATTTAGCACCAGGCTGCTCATCCCAATGGAGAGAAAAATACACTAAAATCTGGTGCTAAATCTGGCGTAAATTGCCTGTTTTGTTGTAGTGCCATGAGCTACATCCTTCGTGTTAGACTGCCACGGATTATGTCCTTCATGATTCCCATGGTGATATCATGAATTCTTGTTTTAATGCTTCCATGATGCCACGATGCATCTTATTACCATGGTCATATCTGCAGAAGATTTGAAGCTTCTGATAGGACCCTTTTGTGAGAGACACCATCTCACTCATAGTGGAGATCTATTACTCCCTCTTTCCTTGGCCTTTTTCTTCGGCTTCCTCCATCCTTCTGGTGATATGAGATTCTTTCCATAGCATTGAATCTTAGCTATATTATTCTATATTGAAAACTTCCATTGCCTTTTTGCACATGTTTAAGTAATTTTAACCTTCAACACTTTTTTCCGTAACTTTTCCTTCTTCCATCTTGCATAGATACTGCAAGTTGTTACATGAGGAAATTTCCATCTCCCAAGGACACTTGCCATCTTGCTTATTAAGAATGTATATAATTATTTTCTTATCATCTTTCTCAGATCTCCTAATTGAGATATCATGAAGATGACCTTCTTTACTGCATTACAAAGAGTACATCTTCTAGCATTTCATATATTTCTTTTCTGTCTCCTTTCTTGCTACATAGAGATGGGAGGACTTTTAAGAGTTCCCTCTCATGAATTTAGATGAGACATGTTCACTAACTTCTCTCAAATATGAGGATTATGACAATCCTTCTTATTCCATGCAAGAACCTTTGATGACCCATCCAACCTATAGATCTTCTTGCAATCATGAAGTCATAAAACCAAACTTGAATATAGAATGAAAAGATACTTTATTGTGAAGATGAAGTCTTCACCTTGATTTCTTTTATGCTGGTAGAAGAAGATGTATGAGGGCTTCTTCTTGAATTCTTCGCTACTTCCCTTGATTTTTTTCCTTCTAGGGTAAGGAAATGATCCTTTTTTCTATATCCTTGAAGATGATGACAATGCTTCCTAGCCATTAATGTGTTTTTCCTTCTTTGCCTTCAAGCTATCTTGATTTATATATATTCAACAAACTGCTGATATAATTGGGCCACATAAGAAGCCTTGAATGTTGGCATTATGATTCAAGTGTTGTCCTTGATGGCAACTCACTCAGAGGTTGGTACAGATACTCAGAAGTTGGTTCAGGTGATGGCAACTTACTCAGAAGACAGATCCTAGTACAGCTTGCCAAGGAAGTTCATACACGCAGGTTTGTTAAGCCCAAGTCGCGTGTACACGCAGGTTGGCTTCAGAAAAAGCGCGTGTATGTGGAAAAGCACCTTTGGTCCATGGCGGTTAGTCCTTGGAAGTTGTGCCTATGGTTTCGGACCATTGTATCTCGACGGGCGTGTCGATCCCTAGTTTTGAAGTTGATGGTATTGTGTTTCTATGGTTTTGGCTCTTGGTATTGAACAAGGCCTAAGGCTATATAAGGAGAAGATCACTAGGCAAAGAGTAAGTGTGTGTGGGTGTCTGACGCAGTGAGAGGATCTGGTATTGCTGGTTATCTGTTCGGGACGCTTGGCAAGGGTCGGATCTGACAGCAAAGGCAGAAGTAATCATTTCTAGATCTGCACGCGGGTTGCCTTTGGAGAAAGCGCGTATACACGCGGTTTTGGTACAGTGAAGTAGCGTATGCATGATAAGGGTTGATATTTCAGGTTGTTGCTGATTCTGGTGGTTGTTGCAGAGTTCTAGATTCTGGTTTGGGTTCTGTGTTCTTGATGACAGGGTTTCAGTGATTCGGTATTGGGTTGTTTAATGAATTATGATGCAAGTATAAGTTGATGATTGTATTGCGGTAATGTTTACTTTGTACTCTTGGATCCAGTCTGAAAATTGATGAAACGTGGTCCCTGAAGGTTGTAGGGTCAGCACCTACGTACTAGTAAATGGATCAGCTAGTACAAGAGCTGAGGGGGGTTGTAGCTCCCTTCCAAAAGTAGTTGGAAAACGAGAGAGAGGGTTGTAGCCCTCTGCAGGTTGTAGCCTGCATACTGGTAAAGGACTGCACCAGTATATTGTAAAAGAAGTTTCTCATTAAAGAAGAAAGAGACGAATTGCAGCAGGTGGTTTTCACCCACATTGGGTTTCCACCTTATATCATGGTGTTCATGTGTGTGGCTCTTGTGTGATGTTCTGTTCTGTTATACTGCACCTGTTTACTGCTAAATTGCTTAATAATGTTCTGATGCATTTACTGAAGATAAGATTAACTGAATCATAAGATATCTGCATATACGCTAGTTGCTTTAGACACAGTCGCGTGTACACGCGGGTTCACTTAACTGAAGTCGCGTATATGTTTCTGAGTATGAAATTGAAAAGGTTTTATTGATCTGATAATACTGATTCACCCCCCCTCTCAGTATTATTTCCAACAATTGGTATCGGAGCAGGTCCTTCAGAGGAAGCTTGATCGCTTGAAGGAAAAGATCCATCAAAATGGCTAATCCAGAAAGAGAGGCACACATCAGGCCACCAGTCTTTGACGGGAACAATTTTACTCACTGGAAGATAAGAACCACTGCATATCTACAGTCTCTTGGAGCAGAAGTTTGGGGACTCATAGAAGGAGGATACAAATTCCCATCAGCAACTCCTACAGATCCAGCAGAGAAAAAGCAATATGAGCTCAATGCCAAAGTAGTTAATGTCCTATTGAGTACTTTGACTCAATCAGAATTTATGAAGATCATGCATCTCAAATCAGCTAAGGAAATATGGGACAAAATCGTTACAAGCTACGAAGGAGATGATCAGGTAAAAATAGCGAAGCTTCAAACTCTCAGAATCCGGTATGAAACTCTTAAGATGCGAAGTAATGAAAGCGTAGCTAATTATTTCCTGCGTATGGATGAGATTGTGAATTGTATGAGGGATCTGGGTGAAGAATTTGAGGAAGTTGTCTTAGTTCAAAAGGTTTTGAGATCTCTGTCTACTAAATTTGATTCTAAAGTATCTGCCATAGAAGAAAAGGAGAATGTGCGAAAAATTACCATGTCACAGCTTCACGGGATCTTAACTGCTTTTGAAATGCGACTAGAGGTACCACCAGAGGCCGCATTCGAAGTGTCAGAGAAAGAAGATGAGGTAAATTTTGTCAAGAATCTTGAACGGGGAACTGGACGGTTCAAAGATAAGCTGCCTTTCAAATGTTTTCTATGTGGTAGAGTTGGTCACTATGCTGCTAGATGTCCTCATAACAAAGAAAGGATATATGAAGAAGATGGTAGAAGCTATTATTCCCATATTAAAAGTTCATTTAATGATAGTGAAGATATTAGAAGTCTCATGGCGCACAAGAAGAAGAATGCTTCATCCAATGATAGCGAGGATATTAAAAGTCTCATGGCACATGAAGAGAAGAATGCAGAAACTGAAGAAGCTGCCAAATTAAAAGAACTATTGGAAACAGAAACCAGGGTAAGGGAGAAATTGCAGGATATAGCAAAAGATCAGAGCACAACTATTCAGAGACTTGAATCAAAGATCCTCTCTCTAAAAGAAGATCTTGAAGATCAAGAACATGAAGTGATCAAACTAAAGCGACAAGTAGAAGAAGGGAGAAAAGTTGAAGAAGACCTAAGGAAGCAGTATCTGAAAAAGGAAGAACAACATCAAGTTGAGGTAAATATCTTGAAAGGTAAACTAGAAGAAAAGGATAAGCTTTTACGATTTCAAGATAGTTCTAAAGTCTTGGATGATATTCTTAATAGTCAAAGATCTCCTGCTATCAAGACTGGTCTTGGTTTTCATGAATATGTTGAAGGTGAATCTAGTTCACAAGGTGAGACAAGAAACTCTAATGAGAAATCTGAAATGCTCAAGGAACAACCAAGAAAAGAAATTCCTCAAGGAAGATCCTTTACTCCTAACTATGGACGTGATAGACGATTATTTCCTCCGCTGAATAAAGTTGAATGTTATGTATGTCATAATCTTGGACATGTTGCAGCCAGATGCAGAAGTAGAATGGTTCAAGAAAGATCATCTCATCCCAGGTATTTCAGAGGGTATTGCTTTGCCTGTAATGCATATGGACACAAAGCAATTGATTGTGATAGAAGGAACATGAAAAATATAAGGTGTTATACATGCAACAACTATGGGCATAAAGCAAGGGAATGCAGAAGCAGATTTCAAAATTCAAGACAAGGGGACCATACATCATCACAGTTGCAGGAATTGAAGAAGACAGAGACAGAAAGGTGTGGGACAACTCAGTCAGCTGACATAACAGACACAGGGGAATCTGAAAGTGATGAGATTCAGTATTCCATCCTGCATACGCTGAGATAATGAAGACAAGTCGCGTATATACGCGAGTTACATGCTGAAAAGTCGCGTATATGGAGAAAGGGCAGCAGAACAGATGGTTATATGGAGAAAGGGCAGCAGAACAGACTCAGGAAATGGTTCAGACATGGTTGGCTCACACTCAGGGGGAGAATATTCTTCAAATAATGCATTGTTGGCATTATGGTTAGAAGTTGTTGATAAAGTCTATGAAGATAAATGATACATCTTACTGTTTAGGAATGGTATTGCAGGCTGATGCTTATATCATGATGCTGTTGGTGGCTTTCATAAGTCTTGGTCTAGATATTTCGTCTCTATGTCATGTATCTCTTGTGATATCTCTTTTATGGTGTCAAGGTCATGTAACGGCCTATGTTGGTTTCCCCACTATGCCTGGGATGAATGATGAATGTATGTTGAGTCTTTTGGTGATAGGAAGGTCTTCTATAATGTATAAGTCCTTGTTCTTCTTGAAGAACATCTTTTGCAGATCTTGCCTACAGTCAAGGGGAGCATGAACAGCACAATTCAGCAAGAGCAGGATGGATAGATTGGTACACTTTGGCATACACAAAGGGGGAGCATAGTTGGAGATTTCAGCAAGTACTCAGGGGGAGTATGGACAGCAGAAGGTATACCAAAGAAGAGAATATCTTGGTCCGCCCTTTGCCCTTGATGTCAAAGGGGGAGAGTGACTTGGTGTAGTGGTTGCCATCAAGTCCAAAGGGGGAGATTGTTGGCATTATGATTCAAGTGTTGTCCTTGATGGCAACTCACTCAGAGGTTGGTACAGATACTCAGAAGTTGGTTCAGGTGATGGCAACTTACTCAGAAGACAGATCCTAGTACAGCTTGCCAAGGAAGTTCATACACGCAGGTTTGTTAAGCCCAAGTCGCGTGTACACGCAGGTTGGCTTCAGAAAAAGCGCGTGTATGTGGAAAAGCACCTTTGGTCCATGGCGGTTAGTCCTTGGAAGTTGTGCCTATGGTTTCGGACCATTGTATCTCGACGGGCGTGTCGATCCCTAGTTTTGAAGTTGATGGTATTGTGTTTCTATGGTTTTGGCTCTTGGTATTGAACAAGGCCTAAGGCTATATAAGGAGAAGATCACTAGGCAAAGAGTAAGTGTGTGTGGGTGTCTGACGCAGTGAGAGGATCTGGTATTGCTGGTTATCTGTTCGGGACGCTTGGCAAGGGTCGGATCTGACAGCAAAGGCAGAAGTAATCATTTCTAGATCTGCACGCGGGTTGCCTTTGGAGAAAGCGCGTATACACGCGGTTTTGGTACAGTGAAGTAGCGTATGCATGATAAGGGTTGATATTTCAGGTTGTTGCTGATTCTGGTGGTTGTTGCAGAGTTCTAGATTCTGGTTTGGGTTCTGTGTTCTTGATGACAGGGTTTCAGTGATTCGGTATTGGGTTGTTTAATGAATTATGATGCAAGTATAAGTTGATGATTGTATTGCGGTAATGTTTACTTTGTACTCTTGGATCCAGTCTGAAAATTGATGAAACGTGGTCCCTGAAGGTTGTAGGGTCAGCACCTACGTACTAGTAAATGGATCAGCTAGTACAAGAGCTGAGGGGGTTGTAGCTCCCTTCCAAAAGTAGTTGGAAAACGAGAGAGAGGGTTGTAGCCCTCTGCAGGTTGTAGCCTGCATACTGGTAAAGGACTGCACCAGTATATTGTAAAAGAAGTTTCTCATTAAAGAAGAAAGAGACGAATTGCAGCAGGTGGTTTTCACCCACATTGGGTTTCCACCTTATATCATGGTGTTCATGTGTGTGGCTCTTGTGTGATGTTCTGTTCTGTTATACTGCACCTGTTTACTGCTAAATTGCTTAATAATGTTCTGATGCATTTACTGAAGATAAGATTAACTGAATCATAAGATATCTGCATATACGCTAGTTGCTTTAGACACAGTCGCGTGTACACGCGGGTTCACTTAACTGAAGTCGCGTATATGTTTCTGAGTATGAAATTGAAAAGGTTTTATTGATCTGATAATACTGATTCACCCCCCCTCTCAGTATTATTTCCAACAATTGGTATCGGAGCAGGTCCTTCAGAGGAAGCTTGATCGCTTGAAGGAAAAGATCCATCAAAATGGCTAATCCAGAAAGAGAGGCACACATCAGGCCACCAGTCTTTGACGGGAACAATTTTACTCACTGGAAGATAAGAACCACTGCATATCTACAGTCTCTTGGAGCAGAAGTTTGGGGACTCATAGAAGGAGGATACAAATTCCCATCAGCAACTCCTACAGATCCAGCAGAGAAAAAGCAATATGAGCTCAATGCCAAAGTAGTTAATGTCCTATTGAGTACTTTGACTCAATCAGAATTTATGAAGATCATGCATCTCAAATCAGCTAAGGAAATATGGGACAAAATCGTTACAAGCTACGAAGGAGATGATCAGGTAAAAATAGCGAAGCTTCAAACTCTCAGAATCCGGTATGAAACTCTTAAGATGCGAAGTAATGAAAGCGTAGCTAATTATTTCCTGCGTATGGATGAGATTGTGAATTGTATGAGGGATCTGGGTGAAGAATTTGAGGAAGTTGTCTTAGTTCAAAAGGTTTTGAGATCTCTGTCTACTAAATTTGATTCTAAAGTATCTGCCATAGAAGAAAAGGAGAATGTGCGAAAAATTACCATGTCACAGCTTCACGGGATCTTAACTGCTTTTGAAATGCGACTAGAGGTACCACCAGAGGCCGCATTCGAAGTGTCAGAGAAAGAAGATGAGGTAAATTTTGTCAAGAATCTTGAACGGGGAACTGGACGGTTCAAAGATAAGCTGCCTTTCAAATGTTTTCTATGTGGTAGAGTTGGTCACTATGCTGCTAGATGTCCTCATAACAAAGAAAGGATATATGAAGAAGATGGTAGAAGCTATTATTCCCATATTAAAAGTTCATTTAATGATAGTGAAGATATTAGAAGTCTCATGGCGCACAAGAAGAAGAATGCTTCATCCAATGATAGCGAGGATATTAAAAGTCTCATGGCACATGAAGAGAAGAATGCAGAAACTGAAGAAGCTGCCAAATTAAAAGAACTATTGGAAACAGAAACCAGGGTAAGGGAGAAATTGCAGGATATAGCAAAAGATCAGAGCACAACTATTCAGAGACTTGAATCAAAGATCCTCTCTCTAAAAGAAGATCTTGAAGATCAAGAACATGAAGTGATCAAACTAAAGCGACAAGTAGAAGAAGGGAGAAAAGTTGAAGAAGACCTAAGGAAGCAGTATCTGAAAAAGGAAGAACAACATCAAGTTGAGGTAAATATCTTGAAAGGTAAACTAGAAGAAAAGGATAAGCTTTTACGATTTCAAGATAGTTCTAAAGTCTTGGATGATATTCTTAATAGTCAAAGATCTCCTGCTATCAAGACTGGTCTTGGTTTTCATGAATATGTTGAAGGTGAATCTAGTTCACAAGGTGAGACAAGAAACTCTAATGAGAAATCTGAAATGCTCAAGGAACAACCAAGAAAAGAAATTCCTCAAGGAAGATCCTTTACTCCTAACTATGGACGTGATAGACGATTATTTCCTCCGCTGAATAAAGTTGAATGTTATGTATGTCATAATCTTGGACATGTTGCAACCAGATGCAGAAGTAGAATGGTTCAAGAAAGATCATCTCATCCCAGGTATTTCAGAGGGTATTGCTTTGCCTGTAATGCATATGGACACAAAGCAATTGATTGTGATAGAAGGAACATGAAAAATATAAGGTGTTATACATGCAACAACTATGGGCATAAAGCAAGGGAATGCAGAAGCAGATTTCAAAATTCAAGACAAGGGGACCATACATCATCACAGTTGCAGGAATTGAAGAAGACAGAGACAGAAAGGTGTGGGACAACTCAGTCAGCTGACATAACAGACACAGGGGAATCTGAAAGTGATGAGATTCAGTATTCCATCCTGCATACGCTGAGATAATGAAGACAAGTCGCGTATATACGCGAGTTACATGCTGAAAAGTCGCGTATATGGAGAAAGGGCAGCAGAACAGATGGTTATATGGAGAAAGGGCAGCAGAACAGACTCAGGAAATGGTTCAGACATGGTTGGCTCACACTCAGGGGGAGAATATTCTTCAAATAATGCATTGTTGGCATTATGGTTAGAAGTTGTTGATAAAGTCTATGAAGATAAATGATACATCTTACTGTTTAGGAATGGTATTGCAGGCTGATGCTTATATCATGATGCTGTTGGTGGCTTTCATAAGTCTTGGTCTAGATATTTCGTCTCTATGTCATGTATCTCTTGTGATATCTCTTTTATGGTGTCAAGGTCATGTAACGGCCTATGTTGGTTTCCCCACTATGCCTGGGATGAATGATGAATGTATGTTGAGTCTTTTGGTGATAGGAAGGTCTTCTATAATGTATAAGTCCTTGTTCTTCTTGAAGAACATCTTTTGCAGATCTTGCCTACAGTCAAGGGGAGCATGAACAGCACAATTCAGCAAGAGCAGGATGGATAGATTGGTACACTTTGGCATACACAAAGGGGGAGCATAGTTGGAGATTTCAGCAAGTACTCAGGGGGAGTATGGACAGCAGAAGGTATACCAAAGAAGAGAATATCTTGGTCCGCCCTTTGCCCTTGATGTCAAAGGGGGAGAGTGACTTGGTGTAGTGGTTGCCATCAAGTCCAAAGGGGGAGATTGTTGGCATTATGATTCAAGTGTTGTCCTTGATGGCAACTCACTCAGAGGTTGGTACAGATACTCAGAAGTTGGTTCAGGTGATGGCAACTTACTCAGAAGACAGATCCTAGTACAGCTTGCCAAGGAAGTTCATACACGCAGGTTTGTTAAGCCCAAGTCGCGTGTACACGCAGGTTGGCTTCAGAAAAAGCGCGTGTATGTGGAAAAGCACCTTTGGTCCATGGCGGTTAGTCCTTGGAAGTTGTGCCTATGGTTTCGGACCATTGTATCTCGACGGGCGTGTTGATCCCTAGTTTTGAAGTTGATGGTATTGTGTTTCTATGGTTTTGGCTCTTGGTATTGAACAAGGCCTAAGGCTATATAAGGAGAAGATCACTAGGCAAAGAGTAAGTGTGTGTGGGTGTCTGACGCAGTGAGAGGATCTGGTATTGCTGGTTATCTGTTCGGGACGCTTGGCAAGGGTCGGATCTGACAGCAAAGGCAGAAGTAATCATTTCTAGATCTGCACGCGGGTTGCCTTTGGAGAAAGCGCGTATACACGCGGTTTTGGTACAGTGAAGTAGCGTATGCATGATAAGGGTTGATATTTCAGGTTGTTGCTGATTCTGGTGGTTGTTGCAGAGTTCTAGATTCTGGTTTGGGTTCTGTGTTCTTGATGACAGGGTTTCAGTGATTCGGTATTGGGTTGTTTAATGAATTATGATGCAAGTATAAGTTGATGATTGTATTGCGGTAATGTTTACTTTGTACTCTTGGATCCAGTCTGAAAATTGATGAAACGTGGTCCCTGAAGGTTGTAGGGTCAGCACCTACGTACTAGTAAATGGATCAGCTAGTACAAGAGCTGAGGGGGTTGTAGCTCCCTTCCAAAAGTAGTTGGAAAACGAGAGAGAGGGTTGTAGCCCTCTGCAGGTTGTAGCCTGCATACTGGTAAAGGACTGCACCAGTATATTGTAAAAGAAGTTTCTCATTAAAGAAGAAAGAGACGAATTGCAGCAGGTGGTTTTCACCCACATTGGGTTTCCACCTTATATCATGGTGTTCATGTGTGTGGCTCTTGTGTGATGTTCTGTTCTGTTATACTGCACCTGTTTACTGCTAAATTGCTTAATAATGTTCTGATGCATTTACTGAAGATAAGATTAACTGAATCATAAGATATCTGCATATACGCTAGTTGCTTTAGACACAGTCGCGTGTACACGCGGGTTCACTTAACTGAAGTCGCGTATATGTTTCTGAGTATGAAATTGAAAAGGTTTTATTGATCTGATAATACTGATTCACCCCCCCTCTCAGTATTATTTCCAACAATTGGTATCGGAGCAGGTCCTTCAGAGGAAGCTTGATCGCTTGAAGGAAAAGATCCATCAAAATGGCTAATCCAGAAAGAGAGGCACACATCAAGCCACCAGTCTTTGACGGGAACAATTTTACTCACTGGAAGATAAGAACCACTGCATATCTACAGTCTCTTGGAGCAGAAGTTTGGGGACTCATAGAAGGAGGATACAAATTCCCATCAGCAACTCCTACAGATCCAGCAGAGAAAAAGCAATATGAGCTCAATGCCAAAGTAGTTAATGTCCTATTGAGTACTTTGACTCAATCAGAATTTATGAAGATCATGCATCTCAAATCAGCTAAGGAAATATGGGACAAAATCGTTACAAGCTACGAAGGAGATGATCAGGTAAAAATAGCGAAGCTTCAAACTCTCAGAATCCGGTATGAAACTCTTAAGATGCGAAGTAATGAAAGCGTAGCTAATTATTTCCTGCGTATGGATGAGATTGTGAATTGTATGAGGGATCTGGGTGAAGAATTTGAGGAAGTTGTCTTAGTTCAAAAGGTTTTGAGATCTCTGTCTACTAAATTTGATTCTAAAGTATCTGCCATAGAAGAAAAGGAGAATGTGCGAAAAATTACCATGTCACAGCTTCACGGGATCTTAACTGCTTTTGAAATGCGACTAGAGGTACCACCAGAGGCCGCATTCGAAGTGTCAGAGAAAGAAGATGAGGTAAATTTTGTCAAGAATCTTGAACGGGGAACTGGACGGTTCAAAGATAAGCTGCCTTTCAAATGTTTTCTATGTGGTAGAGTTGGTCACTATGCTGCTAGATGTCCTCATAACAAAGAAAGGATATATGAAGAAGATGGTAGAAGCTATTATTCCCATATTAAAAGTTCATTTAATGATAGTGAAGATATTAGAAGTCTCATGGCGCACAAGAAGAAGAATGCTTCATCCAATGATAGCGAGGATATTAAAAGTCTCATGGCACATGAAGAGAAGAATGCAGAAACTGAAGAAGCTGCCAAATTAAAAGAACTATTGGAAACAGAAACCAGGGTAAGGGAGAAATTGCAGGATATAGCAAAAGATCAGAGCACAACTATTCAGAGACTTGAATCAAAGATCCTCTCTCTAAAAGAAGATCTTGAAGATCAAGAACATGAAGTGATCAAACTAAAGCGACAAGTAGAAGAAGGGAGAAAAGTTGAAGAAGACCTAAGGAAGCAGTATCTGAAAAAGGAAGAACAACATCAAGTTGAGGTAAATATCTTGAAAGGTAAACTAGAAGAAAAGGATAAGCTTTTACGATTTCAAGATAGTTCTAAAGTCTTGGATGATATTCTTAATAGTCAAAGATCTCCTGCTATCAAGACTGGTCTTGGTTTTCATGAATATGTTGAAGGTGAATCTAGTTCACAAGGTGAGACAAGAAACTCTAATGAGAAATCTGAAATGCTCAAGGAACAACCAAGAAAAGAAATTCCTCAAGGAAGATCCTTTACTCCTAACTATGGACGTGATAGACGATTATTTCCTCCGCTGAATAAAGTTGAATGTTATGTATGTCATAATCTTGGACATGTTGCAGCCAGATGCAGAAGTAGAATGGTTCAAGAAAGATCATCTCATCCCAGGTATTTCAGAGGGTATTGCTTTGCCTGTAATGCATATGGACACAAAGCAATTGATTGTGATAGAAGGAACATGAAAAATATAAGGTGTTATACATGCAACAACTATGGGCATAAAGCAAGGGAATGCAGAAGCAGATTTCAAAATTCAAGACAAGGGGACCATACATCATCACAGTTGCAGGAATTGAAGAAGACAGAGACAGAAAGGTGTGGGACAACTCAGTCAGCTGACATAACAGACACAGGGGAATCTGAAAGTGATGAGATTCAGTATTCCATCCTGCATACGCTGAGATAATGAAGACAAGTCGCGTATATACGCGAGTTACATGCTGAAAAGTCGCGTATATGGAGAAAGGGCAGCAGAACAGATGGTTATATGGAGAAAGGGCAGCAGAACAGACTCAGGAAATGGTTCAGACATGGTTGGCTCACACTCAGGGGGAGAATATTCTTCAAATAATGCATTGTTGGCATTATGGTTAGAAGTTGTTGATAAAGTCTATGAAGATAAATGATACATCTTACTGTTTAGGAATGGTATTGCAGGCTGATGCTTATATCATGATGCTGTTGGTGGCTTTCATAAGTCTTGGTCTAGATATTTCGTCTCTATGTCATGTATCTCTTGTGATATCTCTTTTATGGTGTCAAGGTCATGTAACGGCCTATGTTGGTTTCCCCACTATGCCTGGGATGAATGATGAATGTATGTTGAGTCTTTTGGTGATAGGAAGGTCTTCTATAATGTATAAGTCCTTGTTCTTCTTGAAGAACATCTTTTGCAGATCTTGCCTACAGTCAAGGGGAGCATGAACAGCACAATTCAGCAAGAGCAGGATGGATAGATTGGTACACTTTGGCATACACAAAGGGGGAGCATAGTTGGAGATTTCAGCAAGTACTCAGGGGGAGTATGGACAGCAGAAGGTATACCAAAGAAGAGAATATCTTGGTCCGCCCTTTGCCCTTGATGTCAAAGGGGGAGAGTGACTTGGTGTAGTGGTTGCCATCAAGTCCAAAGGGGGAGATTGTTGGCATTATGATTCAAGTGTTGTCCTTGATGGCAACTCACTCAGAGGTTGGTACAGATACTCAGAAGTTGGTTCAGGTGACGGCAACTTACTCAGAAGACAGATCCTAGTACAGCTTGCCAAGGAAGTTCATACACGCAGGTTTGTTAAGCCCAAGTCGCGTGTACACGCAGGTTGGCTTCAGAAAAAGCGCGTGTATGTGGAAAAGCACCTTTGGTCCATGGCGGTTAGTCCTTGGAAGTTGTGCCTATGGTTTCGGACCATTGTATCTCGACGGGCGTGTCGATCCCTAGTTTTGAAGTTGATGGTATTGTGTTTCTATGGTTTTGGCTCTTGGTATTGAACAAGGCCTAAGGCTATATAAGGAGAAGATCACTAGGCAAAGAGTAAGTGTGTGTGGGTGTCTGACGCAGTGAGAGGATCTGGTATTGCTGGTTATCTGTTCGGGACACTTGGCAAGGGTCGGATCTGACAGCAAAGGCAAAAGTAATCATTTCTAGATCTGCACGCGGGTTGCCTTTGGAGAAAGCGCGTATACACGCGGTTTTGGTACAGTGAAGTAGCGTATGCATGATAAGGGTTGATATTTCAGGTTGTTGCTGATTCTGGTGGTTGTTGCAGAGTTCTAGATTCTGGTTTGGGTTCTGTGTTCTTGATGACAGGGTTTCAGTGATTCGGTATTGGGTTGTTTAATGAATTATGATGCAAGTATAAGTTGATGATTGTATTGCGGTAATGTTTACTTTGTACTCTTGGATCCAGTCTGAAAATTGATGAAACGTGGTCCCTGAAGGTTGTAGGGTCAGCACCTACGTACTAGTAAATGGATCAGCTAGTACAAGAGCTGAGGGGGGTTGTAGCTCCCTTCCAAAAGTAGTTGGAAAACGAGAGAGAGGGTTGTAGCCCTCTGCAGGTTGTAGCCTGCATACTGGTAAAGGACTGCACCAGTATATTGTAAAAGAAGTTTCTCATTAAAGAAGAAAGAGACGAATTGCAGCAGGTGGTTTTCACCCACATTGGGTTTCCACCTTATATCATGGTGTTCATGTGTGTGGCTCTTGTGTGATGTTCTGTTCTGTTATACTGCACCTGTTTACTGCTAAATTGCTTAATAATGTTCTGATGCATTTACTGAAGATAAGATTAACTGAATCATAAGATATCTGCATATACGCTAGTTGCTTTAGACACAGTCGCGTGTACACGCGGGTTCACTTAACTGAAGTCGCGTATATGTTTCTGAGTATGAAATTGAAAAGGTTTTATTGATCTGATAATACTGATTCACCCCCCCCTCTCAGTATTATTTCCAACATTGAAGTATGCAACATCGAAATGAAGTTTCTTGCCATGATGTCTAAAGATCCATCTGTTAGTACAACTTTTATTTTTAGTTTTGTCCATATAAACTCCTAGAATCAAGTTCTAAGAATCCGAGATTTTAACATTGTGTTCTTTATAGAGAAGGATTCAATCTGAGATAGTGACTATCATTGGGATGTTGTAGAAGAAACTGTGTGAGGCACCAAAACTGTTGCCATCCAAAACCCTTGCTATTGTAGACTGATGTTGTAAACTAATTCCTTAATCTAGGGTTTGATCAATATGATTCTTTTAATGTAGATCTTTCTTTGATGCTTTGCTTGAAACTTGATTCTTACATGTCTCTTTTTTTCCCCCTCCTTTGAATTTTGAACCTTCCCTCTGATACCATGTTGAATAATCTAGGGAATTCATAATTAAAGTGATTCATCTTAACATGATAACAATTTGTGAAGTGTTTTTACAATTTATCTTATCTTGATTGCCTTTTCATTATTAGTGTGTGTGTGTTAGCTTCATCAAACCGCTATCAAAACAAAAGAGACAAGAACATAGAGTATTTGGCTTTCTTCCGGGGCCAACACCTCTCCCTCTTGGAGAGGAAAACCCGCACAAAAATTCTTCTTATAGAGATTCCAATTGATGAATACCAAGACCATGACCCTTAACCCATTCTACCACTCCAAGACCAAGATACCAATCCTCTTCTTTATCATTGTTGAGATCATCCTCAGTGTTGAACCATTGAGGCCATCACTACTGCATCACTAAGATATTCATTACTGATTCTTCATCATGTCAATGAGATCTCTTGTCTTCATTGAGATATTCATTGTGACCTTGATTCTATGTCTTCATTGAGATCATCACTGTGACCTTGATTCTATGTCTTCATTATGACAATAATCATAATGACCATATCTCCATTTTCCCTTAGATCATCACTATACCCTTTATGAGATCATCATCATGTTGACTATGATTATTGTGAGCATGTCAAGAGAGAGTTTCATGACAAGTATGCCGAGACTATGAATTCAACTTTGGGATCATTGTAATCCTCCTTGAGACAGTGAGACTGAGACTACAATATATGCTGAGACAAAGATGAGATCCTTTCATATTAATCATATTGAGACTGTGTGGATTGTGAGATCACCGAGACTTAAGTATACAAAGGCTTCTTAGGAGACAGGTTTGATCATAGATATTTCCACTGAGACTTTGCTTGTCACTGTCATCATTGCTCTCTTTTATCATGTCGATGTTGTAATCCTTCATTCACAAGTATGTCAAGTTTTTCTCCTCTACTATACCCATCTGAATACCTTAGAGAAGAAAAATGAGCTTTTGTGATTATTGTTATCACCACCGAAACACTAGAGAAATCCAAGGTCTGGACTGCTTGCACCTTATACCCATCCGAGGTGCAGTCAAACCCTTGACCAATTTCCTTCCTGTAATGCGGATCTTCTCCTATACCATACGAAATTTGAGAGAGTAATAATGTGAGTTATGTGCTCTTGTTTTTGCGGATACCCTAGCCACCTATTTATAGTGGTTTTTCTCCCCAAAAATAAGCCGACATGACATATGAAATGTTGTCACTATTTCCTTGAGCTGACTTGACATATGAAACATTGTCACTATTTCCTTGGGCCAACATGAATTTATTTTATACATTTTATTCTATTTTGAAGCCGACATGGTGATCTCCTTGTCGTTTTTCTTGCAAACTTCGATGTGCTTACTTTTGGAGGATTGATCTTGGTCTTGGAGGGCTTCTTTGGCTTGAATACATTTTACATATGCTCTTAAAGAGCTCCTTCATACATGACTTGACTCTTTGACTCTATTAATAAATCCTAAAGACATCAAGAAGAAGTATTTTACCTAATGACACTTCTTTCTCATGAAACCCATGTAGCAAGGCATACAAAAATAATGTATTCTCTTTTATTACATCATTTACAAAGATCATGTCATTATGAAGACCGAACCTAGTTACACTTTCTTCAACAACACTTCAGATCACACATATATCTTTGTTCAAGTGAAGGTTGAAAATCAGAAGAATAAAGATCATCTTATATCCCTCGTTCTAGCAATCAAATGAGGTTGATTTCTAAGATATATTTCTGTGGTATAGTGTAAATATTCTATGGTATAGTGTGAATATATGGGGCACAAAGTTTGTGGCATCATCCAATTTTTTTAGGTTGAGATAGAGGATAAATTCCATCCCTCTTGAGAGTTGTTACTATAGTATATCTCTATGGCACAGTGTGAATTATGAGGTAGAGTTGCAAGAAGTTTTCAGCCCCTCTTGGAGACCTTATTGCAGAGCTTCTATGGACAAAACTATGAACACTTATCTTATGGAGGGTTAACTAGGCTATTGGTGGATGGTCATCTTGTTGGTTAGTTGAATTTGATGTGTCTCTTTTTGCATTGATTCTCTAAGGAAAAAGTTGACTAGGTTTTTCCCCCATTGTGGGTTTTCCTAAGGTAAAATATTCTTGTCTCTTTGTTCATTGTGATATCTATTTCTCTAGTGCTTTCTATGGTTGAATTTTTTAATGTATAATTTCTTAATGATATCTTGAAAGAGAAAATAATCATCTACATCATTGGAAGTAATTATCAAGTTTCATAAATAAGTACTTATATCTATTCTACTAGAAAAATCAATAGATTTGATTAGCAAAAGTTAAGATAATATATTTTCAAAGCTTTGTTAGTGTCAAGAAAATAGTTTTAATTTCTCGTTAGTAGATTTATTCCTAAGATATGAATATAAACCATTAGATTTGAAAACAAGTTTTCCCCACATTGGGGATTTTTCAGGGACATTTGTCCAAATATATTTGTGTTAGTTGTTTGATTCGTTTCTCATATATTTGTCTATAATTTTTATTTTGTGAATGGTATTTTTCATGTTGCTATTCATTACTTCCAGCAAAAGAATTAATTTTCCATGAACAAGTAATAGGAAATAATTAATTGGGTTAACAACACCTTCTGGATAGCCAAAAATTTCACATGGTATTAGAACGGCTATAGTTTTGAGGTTTTTTTTATCTATGCATGTGGGTTTTGAAGGAGAAAAAAATGGTTTTCACACATATTTTCTCTTTAGATTTATTCATATTTATTAGAGTTTATTTTTCGAGGGTTTTAGAAATGGCTTCAGCTAGTTTGAGGGATCAAGACACACTTGACGGTGCATTGTGTAGGAATTGACAGGGTAAGTTCCTCAGACAGAACACCAAAGGACACCGCTCACAAACAGATCGCAGATCAATACACCAGTACTTTTGACATGGTTAAAACCCTCAAAGAGGGAAACAGTCCACGGCCTGAGCCAACGTGGCCACTTCAGGCAATTTATTAATAAAAGAATGAAAAATTACATAAGCTTCTCTCATGAACGGTTAACCTACAAATGACCCTCCATGCTCTTTAAATAGAGATCATGGACCAATCGGGTGTTAAGCCATGGATCAAGTGTCAGTAATACCGAGGAGAGAATGAACCGTCGGATCACTACATATCGTGACCGTCGGATTGTAAGTTACAAAATGTACATAGTAAAGAAAAACACTTTACCTAACTCTATACTAGACCAAGTTGTACTTAACTATTTCCTGTGTCGAAATATCCTAACATCCCCCCTTAAGAACAACTTGGGATAGGATTGAAGGATTTACAAATATGACACAATAGGAGAAGGAAGGAGGCACTAGAGCCTATCCCCCCTTAGTGACAACTTCCTGAACTCCAACCATAAATCAAAGTTTAGTGAACTTCGCCTCTATGAGAACCTTTGTAAAGATGTCTGCAACTTGATCATCTGTTGAACAATATTGCACTTCAAGAACATGGTCATGAATGAGATTTCTGATGAAGTGCATGTGCAGTTCAATGTGTTTGTTGTGCTGATGTTGGACTGGATCTTTGCATAGTTGAATGGCACTTTGATTATCACACCAAAGTGTAGTCAGGTGCTGCTGCTGAAAGCCAAAATCTGACAGGATCTGATGAAGCCACAAGGCTTCCTTACTAGCTTCTACTGCACCACGATACTCTGCTTCTGCAGAAGAAAGAGAAATGGCACCTTGTTTCTTGCAAGCCCATGTAATAGGTCCTGAACCAAGAGTGAACACATAACCTGCAGTAGACTTCCGATCATCAGGGTCACCAGCCCAATCGGAGTCAGTGAAACCAACCAATAGAGGAGATGCTTTGGCACTGTAATGAATCCCAAACTGAAATGTACCTAGAACATAACGAAGTATTCTTTTAGCTGCTTTCCAATGACTTTCACGTGGGTTTTTCATAAACCGAGCAACAAGGCCAACAGCAAAGGAAAGGTCATGACGAGTATGGGTTAGATACAAAAGTTTTCCTACAAGTTGACGGTATAAGGTAGCATCAACTTCAGGAGAAGTACAAGTGACTGAAAGTTTGACTCCAAACTGAAATGGAGAAGGGGTTGGCTTACAGTCTTCCATGTGAAAATGGCGTAGAATATCACAGGCATACTTGGACTGAGAAAGGGAAATACCTTCCTTGGATTGCAAGACTTGAAGACCGAGAAAATAATGTAAGTGTCCTAAGTCTGTCATTTCAAACTTCCTTTTAAGGCTAGACTTCACATGGTTTATAAGGTTGGGATCACTACCAGTCAGGATAAGATCATCAACATAAAGAACAAGAATGATAAGAGACTTGCCCACTTTCTTGGTGTAGACAGTATTGTCAGAATGACACCTAGAGAAGCCAGATTCTAAAAGAAAGTTATCCATTTTGGAATACCAAGCTCGAGGAGCTTGCTTGAGACCATAAAGGGATTTCTTAAGCCGACATACAAGGTTGGAGTCTGTTTGTATAAAGCCAATAGGTTGTTCCATATACATTTCTTCATGCAAGTCCCCATGCAAGAAGGCAGATTTAACATCCATCTGATGGACTTCCCATTTGAAAGAAGCAGCAAGGGAAAGAACAAGGCGGATAGAGTTCATTTTGGCAACAGGGGAGAAGGTTTCAGTATAGTCAATGCCTTCAACTTGTGAAAAACCCTTAGCAACAAGACGAGCTTTATGTTTATCAACTTTCCCATCTGGTCCATACTTGGTTCTGTAAACCCATTTGCATCTATCAAGTTTTCGTCCCTTTGGTAGAGGAACAAGATCCCATGTATCATTTGCCAATAATGAATGATATTCTTCATTCATAGCTGCTTCCCAATCTGGATGGCCTGAAGCTTCTGCAAAGGTGTCAGGATCATAATTCACTGAAGCTTGAGCCAGTAAAGAAGAGGCTCTCTCGAACTGAGAACGTGTACGTCGCTGATCTGTAGGATCACCGGCAAGATCACCTGCTGCATCCCGAGTAGCACGGACCCATTTTGGAAGCTGAGGAGCTGAAGGAGGATCCTGAGAAGGTGGGGGAGGATTTTCATCCTCACTTTCATCATCTGAAGAAGAAATATTTTCAAAAGTAGAAGAGATAGGGAGAGGTGGCACATCCACTGAACTAGGCTCGCAGGTCGATATATTTTCAGCAAAATTTACATCTCTTCTAATGATAACATTTTTGGATTTAAGTGGAATAAGTCTATATCCTTTGACATCTTCAGAATATCCAACAAAAATACATTTTTCACTCTTAGGTTCTAAAGCTTTATGTTTCTCATCTGGAATATGGGCCCATGCTTCACTTCTAAAAACATGAAAGTGACTTACATCTGGTTTGATTGAGCTCCATGCTTCTTCTGGAGTGATATTCTTTAAAATCTTAGTAGGAGTGCGATTTATTATGTAATTTGCACAGTTAATTGCTTTTGCCCAATAATTAAGACTAAGTCCTTTAGATTGAAGCTTACAATTAGCCATTTCCTTTAAGGTGCGATTCTTCCTTTCAGCTACACCATTTTGTTGTGGAGTATATGGAACAGTATGTTGCATTTGAATTCCATTCTCAGTGCAAAAGTTGATGAATGTGTTTTTAACATATTCTCTGCCATTATCAAATCTTAGCTTAAGAATTTGATGTCCAGATTGTTTTTCAACAAAGGCCTTAAAGGCCAAGAACATGTTAAATACTTCACTCTTGAGTTTTAAGAAGTATACCCAAGTGCGTCTAGAGAAATCATCAATGAAAGGTAAGAAATACTTGTAGCCAGAGAATGAAGCAACTGGAAGTGGACCACATAAATCACTATGCACGAGCTGTAAAGGGGTTGTGGCGTGCCAAGAGGCATGTTTTTCAAAACTGTCCCGATGATGTTTTCCGAGTACACATCCGGAACAAACACCATCTCTGCAAGATACCATTGGAAGACCTGTCACCATATTTTCTTTACATAGATTCTGAAGAGAGTGATAGTTTAAGTGACCAAATTGCTCATGCCAAAGTTTGCTCACTTCATCATTATAAGCAACAAATACTAAGGGAAGATTTGATGACCCAAAGTTGTGAAACTTATACAACCTTGTAGAATCATCAGCAATTCCAGTAGCTAAAATCTGTCTAGGATCTCTTAGGTCCTTAATTACAACATCGTGAGGTGAAAATTCAACAATTTTACCTTCACCTGAATGGGTTATCTAATATACAGATAGAAGGTTGCAGGATAAGGTTGGAACACATAATACATCATTAAACTGACCATTGTCTATATGAACAGTTCCAGTCCCTACAACACTAAGAGATCTATCATCACCAACATATATATTTTTGGTGTTACAATCATTTAAAGAAGAAAACATGGCTTTGTTTTTGGCCATGTGATAAGAAGCTCCAGAATCAATGAGCCACTCATGAGAATGAGAAGAAGAAGATACATTTAGTGCATAGTCAGACCAAGATGCTTGATAACCACATGCAGAAAGTGCCATTCCTGAAGATGAAGTTAAAGTTGAAGAGTGCTCCAAATGGATGTTATGCTTCTTGATTGCTGCTTCCAAGGCTTCCATCTTCTTAAAGCATTTGGATTCTAAGTGGCCATCTCGATTACAAAATTTGCAATGTCTATCAGTCTTCTTCCCTTTGTTTTTATTTGTCTTATCATTTTGTTGAAATGATTTTTCATTTTGAGGTTGAAATTGCTTAGGACCCTTGTTTGGTTTAGGACCATTCTTTTTAGGATACAACTTCTTAGGATTCTTTGGATTTGGTTGTTGTTGGGCGGCTAACGCTTTCTTAGAAGAGTTTCCAAGATGAAGAAGACCAAGGTGTAAGAGTTTTTCTTGTTCTCTTATTAAAGAATCACAAAAGGAATCAAAGGAAGGGGACTTGTAGGTTTGTCCTTGAGAAATGAAGGCTTCTCTTGTAGAATGGAAGGTGGAAACAAACACAGAATAGGCTGGTCCCAACTTAGTAAGAATGGAGTAGATAAGGCTACTATCTTCTTTCTTAACCTTAACACATTCCAAGAGAAGTCTAAGGGTCTTGAACTTGGACAAAAAAATTTCAATGCAAGAAAAATTATTGGGGTCCAATGTAAGCAATTCATTTTCAAGTTGATGCGCTTTAATTTCATTTTTAATTCCAAAGACTTTAGTAATCTGTTTCATTACTTCATCAGGAGTATCAAGTTTTGCAATATGGAATCTAAGATCTGGAGAAATAGACATCCCTATCAACCCACGTGCTTGGTATTGCCTATTTTCCCATTTAGCTGCCTTGTCTTCATCTTTCGGTTCTTGGCATGTGGCTATTCTGTAAAGACCTTTACTTCTAGGTAAATCCACAATGTAGGACCACCATTGGAAGTAGTTGGTGCTGTCAAGAATAACTTGGCATGGAATTTCCATTTAAAAAAAAAAAAACTAAAGCTATAGATGTTGAAACTAAGTGTTTCAATGGAAAGATCTCGAAAAATTAGGCTGTTTAAAAAAAACGGTTCTGAAAACGGCTTCTGGATGAAGAAGTTATGGCTTTTTGAAGAAAATGATGAAGTCGTCGACGAAGTGCGGGAATGTGTGGAAATGAAAAATCCACCCCCACAAAATGGAAACTTGAACCCAAGACCTCTACTCTCATAAATTAGCTTTGCACTAAGTGAGTTATACAAAAAGTTTGAGAGAGAGAGAGAGAGGGGGGGGTTGATGCTTTGGGTTGTGTGCTTGCTTTGAGAAAGCTCTTTTCCCTACAAAACAAAAAACAAAAAACCCAACACGGACATACAAAAAAAACGAACCTTGCAGCTCGAAGTTAGCTTTAGACGGAAACTAGATATTTTCAAAAACGAACCTTGCGGCTCGAAGTTAGCTTTAGCCGGAAACTAAATATTTTCCTCAATGTTTCTGATTTTCCGAGATCACACTAAGGCGCAGCGGAAAAGAGCATACGCATGAGAAAAACCCTTTCTTTCTGTTTCTGATTAACCCAGATCACACAGAGTCGCAGGGAAAAGAGCATATGCAAAAATTAAAGGTATAGATCCGGTAATAAAAAAAAATCTAAATAAACCGAAAACCGAAATAAACAGAGAGAAAATAACTGTAAACTGCAAATAAACATTGTATACCTCCAGATCTTAAAAAAGACGCAGCTAGGGCTACCGAAAACCTTTTCGCGTGAAACGAAAGGGGTTCCTCGCTAGAACAGATGCTCCCAACACAACAGAGCAGTCCTCTCGGCCCGAAAGAAGTCAGAAATAGTAGATCTAGGAAACGGTAGTCGGATGCAGTTCTACCGGCTTCAGATTTGGATCACCAATGGACGCGGCCCTCAAATAGCTCTGATACCATGTAGGAATTTACAGGGTAAGTTCCTCAGACAGAACACCAAAGGACACCACTCACAAATAGATCGCAGATCAATACTGGTGTACTTTTGATGTGGTTAAAACCCTCAAAGAGGGAAAAAGTCCACGGCCTGAGCCAACGTGGCCACTTCAGGCAATTTATTAATAAAAGAATGAAAATTTACATAAGCTTCTCTCATGAACGGTTAACCTACAAATGACCCTCCATGCTCTTTAAATAGAGACCATGGACCAATCGGGTGTTAAGCCACGGATCAAGTGTCGGTAATACCGAGGAGAGAATGAACCGTCGGATCACTACATATCATGACCGTCAGATTGTAAGTTACAAAATGTACATAGTAAAGAAACACACTTTACCTAACTCTATACTAGACCAAGTTGTACTTAATTATTTCCTATGTGTCGGAATATCCTAACACATTGAACTTTGGTATCTAGAAATCCAGAATTTTATTATTGTTGGATGAGCATGGTATGAAGGAATATGAAACATATGCTTTTTCCATATTGACAGATCTGATAGATTTATGACCTACTACAAGGAGGATGCCAAAGCTAGGAATATTATCCAAAACAAGGTCAAATATCATATCATACACCATATTGCATAATTAGGTACATGCAAGAATATGTGGGATCTCATCCTAAAGTTGTTCCAAAATGTTTTTGTAAACAGGGAGTTGATCCTTAGAGAGAAGCTAAGAAACACCATAATGAACAAGGGAGAAGGTGTAGTTAGTTATCTCACCGGGATTAGACTTGTCAAAAACAAGTTAGCATCTTTTAGAGAAAATATAGATGAGAACTACTCTAAATGGGTTCTCAAAGCAGTGGGTTGTGTTTTTCCTAATGATCAATGGAAAACAATACCTACCTAATTGGGATCGTTTGTAAATTGATTTTACTCATAAAGAGCATAGGTTGATCCTTGAGAGTGGTAGCAGTAGTAAAATCCAAAAGCATGAGGATCAAAAAAAAACTTGCTAGAAAGGCCAAAGCCAATAAGGGGTCAAGGAAAAGGCCTAACTCTAAGGGAGAGGAGAAAACAACGACTTGAGTAAAGTCAAGTGTTTTGGATGTGTTCAACATGAAGAGAATGTCAGTCAATGTCCAAATAGAAAGAAGGGTGATAAGAAGAAGAAGCAACAGACAACAACTTCATTAGATATTGACAAATTTTCTTTAAGACTTTTTTCTCTCATAGCTTGCCTATATAGCTCAACCACTATAGAAGTCTAGTATATTGATAGTGGAGCATCATGTCACATGACAGGAGTTAGAGAGTATTTCTCCAGCTACAAAGTAGAGATGATAGGCTTCCATATTCAAATGGGAAATAAGTCCAAGTGTACTCTAGTGGGGAGAATGACTGTTACATTTAAAAGGGAGTTTGGTAAGAGTATTCATGTTAAGAATGTGTTTCATGTGACAGGTATGGGAATGAATCTACTTTCAGTATATGCTCTTCAGGATAAAGGGTATGATGTATACTTTTGAGGAAAAAAGGTGTATCTTAAACACCAGGATTGGAAGTTAGAAAAGGAGATTGGGGTGAGAAGCAACAAGTTGTAAAAGTTGCATCAAGTTGAATCCCGGAGTATCCATAGTAATAATCATACTTGTCAATGTTTCAAATCCCAACAAGGATCCATCATCAGGGCAATTTCTGAATGATGATAGAAGAAGAGCTATAGTGAGAGGATAAATAGTAAAGGATAATTTTGATTTTAAGGAAATGAGGTCGGCCTTAAAAAAAATTCTTTTATTTTCATTTTTGATTTTTGATTTTTATTTAATAATTATTTAATCATGTTTTTTAAGGCAATATTATAATCTTAAATTATATTTTAAATTATTATTAAAAGATCCTTTAGTTTTTTATTAATTATTAATAGTTTTCTTATTATTCTAATGTTATTATAATATGACTAATTTTGTTATTAATCTTTAATTCATTATTATTTATAATTTCTAATTAGTTTAATTAATTAATTACTAAATATTTATAATGATAAATAATTCTTTTGATTTTGTTATTAATAAAATATTATTTTATTTATTATAGTAATATAACTAATTTTATTGGTTTTAACTAATTAATATATCTGGAATAATTAATTGATTAATTAATTAATTCCTTAATAGGTATGTGTTAAAAAAAAATGTTATTTAACTAAATGATTAATACAATTATATAATAATTAATTCTTGCTATAAATAATCAATGATACTAATTCATTATTATACTTAAATTCCAATTAGTTTAATTAATTAATTACTAAATATTATAATTATATAATTAATTCTTTTAATTTTGTTATTGATCAAAGATAAATAATATAACTAATTCTATTGGATTTTAGTTAATTACTAGGTATTATAATCAAGTACTAATTGTTATTGTAAATGATTAACTAAAATGATTCATAAAAATTTTCTTGTTATAAATAATTAATGATACTAATAATAACACTTATTTATTATTAATTATTCTTATAAATACCTAATAATAATCATAATAGTTATTATTAAGATTTATAATTAATAACAGAGATATGGGAGAGTCGTAGTTTGATACTCCAAAGGCACTAGTTAGCATCAGCAATAGCAGAGATATGGGAGAGTTGTGGCATAGGAGGATAGGTAGTATCCATCATGGAGAACTTAATTTTTTCATAGGCATCATGACAAGTTTTCCAGAGGTAATTATGGAATATGATGACATGTGCATAGGGTGCATATTATGGAAGTTCACAAAGGCAACAATTCCAAGGAGTAACAGTAGAGCCAAGGGTGTTCTAGATTTGGTACATTCTGATATTTGTGGTCCATTTTCCACAAATTCTCTCAGGGGCTACAAGTATTTCATGACATTTATTGATGACTTATTCACGAAGACCTATATTTACTTATTGAATACATGGGATAAAGTATTAAGTCACTTTCAAGAGTTTAAGGCTCTTGTGGAGAACTAGAAAGGAAAAAATATTAAGGTTCTTCATGCAAATAATGGAGGCGAGTAAACTGAAATATTATTTAAGAATTTTTGCGCTAGGGAGGGCATCAAGATAGGTTAGACATCTTTGTACAACCTACAGAAAAATGGGGCTGCAGAAAGAAAGAACAGAACAATAGTTGGAGTGACAAGGGCCATGCTATATGATCAAGACATGCATAGATATCTATGGGCAGAAGAATGTAGCACAATAGTGTACATTCAGAATAGGGCCTTGCACAAGGTGTTGGGAAAAATGACACCCAAGGAGGAATTTATAGGAAAGAAGCCATAAGTCAATCATTTCAAGATTTTTGGTAGTATCACATATTGTTACATTCCATGTGAGAAGCACACCAAGCTATATGCAATTACAAAGAAGGTATATTTCGCTAGGTACAGTGAAACATCCAAGGCATATAGGATCTATACTCCAGGGAGTAGGAAGATCATTGTGAGATTGGATGTAAATTTTTAGGTGGATAAATCCTTTAGGAGATCTCATGAGTCATTAGTAGTTGATCAATTTCAACAAACAAAAGCTCCAAGAGTTGAATAGGAACCTCAGGTACATGGCACAAGTACAAGTATAATTATTTGTATAGGTACAATTGCAGTGGAGAGTTCGTAGAATAAGGATCAAAAGCATGATGAGAAGCTTGAAACTTCACCTACTTTAGTTGGCAAGAGGAACCATGAGGCGATACAAACTTTGAAAGATGTGCAGGAGTTTGTGGGATTTCCTAGATCAAGCACTAGGGACAGGAGACCACGAGAGAGATATTCAAGGTATAAGGAATTAATGTGTGATCTCATTGACAATGAGCCTTCCAGTTATCAAAGGGCTGCACAACATCAAGTGTGGTAGAATGTGATGTTGGAGGAGTACGACTCCATCATGTTGAATGATGTTTGGGAGGTCATGCCTAGGCCATTGGATATGGCAATGGTTGGTTCCCACTAAATCTATAATATTAAGCACGCTGCAGATGGAAACATAGAAAAGTTCAAGGCAAGGTTTGTGGCCAAGGGGTTCTCTCAGAAAGAGTGAATAGATTGTGAGGATAAATTTGCTCCTGTGGCTAGGTATACTTCCATTAGGGCCATGATATCACTTGTAGTACATATTGGATGGAAAATCCATCAAATGGATGTCAAGACATAATTCCTAAATGGATTTATAGAAGAGGAAGTGTACACCAAACAGTCGGATGGTTTTAAGACACATGGGAGGGAGACCCATGTATATAGGTTGAAGAGAGTATTGTTATATAGTCTTAAGCAAGCTATCAGGGCTTGGTATGGTCAGATTGACAGCTACTTGCAAGAGATGGGCTTTGTGAAGAGTAAGCAAAATGTGAACCTATATTATCTTATGGTTGGAGATGAGCCACCCATTCTCGTGTTATAAGTTGATGGTCTATTTTTGATAGGGTCACCAGGGCTCATAGAGGACTACAAGAGGGACTTAGTAGCACAGTTCAAGATGAAGTATTTTGGGTTGATGCGCCATTTTCTAGTACTTGAGTTGTGGTATAAAGATGGGGAGATCTTCCTTGGTCAAGGGATATATGTTGTGGATATATTGAAAAAATCCAGGATGTTGGACCGTAGACCCATGTCTACAGCTATGATAACCAATTGGAAGAAAATTTATGCGTTGAAGTAGAAATCAATGGACCCCATCTTGTATAGATAGCTTATTAGCTCTCTCATGTATTTGGTCAACACGAGGTTGGATATTTCCTTTACGGTCAATACTCTTATTCAATTCATGGTAGAACCCAAGAGAGTGCATTAGATAATGGAGAAGCATGTGTTGCAATACGTACAAGGTACAATTGAGTATGGGTTGAGATATACTTAGGGTGATGAAGTTAGGTCGATGGGATATACTGATGCAAACCACGCAGGTAATGTAGTGGAAAGAAAACACACCCCAAGGTGTTTCTTCAGCATTGGATCACAGGTTGTCTCTTGGTATAGAAGGAAGCAAAGGTTAGTTGCATTAAGCTCTGCAAAACCAAAGTACATGGCAGCAAGCATGGCTATATGTGGGGCCATATGGCTTTGGAAGTTGCTAGTGGCACTATTTGGTCAAAAGATGGAGTCAACCATTATCCATTTTGATCATTAGAGTTGTGTCAAGCTATTTGAGAATCTAGTATTTCATGATATGTTGAAGCATATCAACATCAGATATCGTTTCATCAAGGATTGAGTACAGTGTGGATCATTTCAACTAGAGTATGTTCCTAGAGATCAGTAGATTGAAAACATTCTGATGAAGGCCTTGGATAAAGAAAAGTTTTTTTTCTTCAAGGATAAGTTGGGTGTTGTAGAGAAAACCTTCCATGATAAGAGGGAGTGTTAAATATTTTAGATCACACA
The DNA here is from genome assembly GCA_031772625.1 of Pinus tabuliformis. Classification (NCBI taxonomy): domain Eukaryota; kingdom Viridiplantae; phylum Streptophyta; class Pinopsida; order Pinales; family Pinaceae; genus Pinus; species Pinus tabuliformis. The sequence continues at coordinate 1,444,748,320 of CM062816.1, forward strand.
AGTGTTATAGTATTGAGAGGTGTCATTGAGGCTAGAAACGTGAAGGAATTAATCATCCCCAAGCCCATATAATTTTTCCTAAGTTTCACCTAGGGAAAATATCTTAATTAGTCAATTAATGATTTTTAAATATTTCCTAAGTCTAAACTTAGGAAAAGTGGGTAATTAATTAACATTAGTCTGGATAAGATCGATTTTCCTCTAGAAGCTTGTAGAAATTTTCTAAGTTGATCTTAGCCATCGATTGGATTAAGTGAACTTATAATCGTGGCCATTCATTTGTCAATGAGATATTATAAATGGAATTAATGGGAAGATTTTGAGACACATCGAGTGGGTGATTTTCAGTGAGACATAAGGAGGGTTTCACCAATAGTGATTGGGAGAATATTTTCAAGATATTTTTGCCATCATTATTTTCTACAAGAGGTCGAGTTTTTCCAATGAGGCCATGAGATTTAGGAGGAGTCCGAGTTGCTCAGTAAATTTGTAGGAGTATAGGCTGAGTTTATTTCCAGGAGACAGTACAAGTCTTCTAGAGGCTAATGCCAATTTGCTAGAGGAGGTGTGAATTTCCACAGGGCAAATAAATTTTTCCACGAGGTTGGGATTTTCTAGAGGGAAGTGTAAAATATTAGGAGATAGTGTGAATGCTAGGAAGAGCCAGTGTGAATTTCCATAGTGCTAGTGTGATTTGTTGGAGGCAATGTGAATTGTAGAAAGGGAAGTTGTGGGGTTTTCCAAGTTGATTGGATTAGCATAGATGAAGATAAAATATTGTCGAATATTTTCTAATGTCAAGCAAGCAGTTGTAATTTATCAATAGCAATTTTTTTTTGATATATTAATATAAATCCTCTGATCTAAAAATTGGTTTTCCCCACATTGGGGTTTTCCATGGACATTTGTCCAAAAATACTTGTGTCAATTGTGTGATTGGTTTCTCATATATTTTGCTATAATTTTTATATTGTGAATGGTTTTGTTCATGTTGTTATTCATTGCTTCCAGAAAAATAACTAATTTTTCATGAAAATGTAACAGGAAATAATTAACTGGGGTTAATAACACCTTTTGGGTAATCATAAATTTCACATGGTTTTCCTACTTTTGTGAGCAAGATCAATGGGTGAGTGTTAGCTTGAGCTAAAAGGGTGAATGATTTTTGATAACTATTTATGTATGCACAAATACATTGAAACGAATCCTCAAGACACTCTTGGACTAGGTGAAGGGCTCCTTTAGTGTTGTGTGGGCCTAGAATGACCATCTGTTGGGTTATAGTGTTGGAATACATGCACCTAAGCACCCTGACCTAAGAGATTCAACTAGGAACTCTTGGCTAAGTGAAGGGATCTCCTTGTGCTATGTAGGCTCCTATGTGACCATATAGGGAGTGAGATTAGGTTGTGGCTCTATAGGCTGAAAGACTCCATACTTACTTCTAATGAGATGAAGGAGAATGACCTACATCCTCACACTACTAGTAACCTAGGATATGTTTCCTTGGGGTGCTTGTTGGTAGAGAAACTAAGAAACCACTTATAGAAAAAACTTTAGGCTTGGTATGCTCTAAAAGGAATTTGGTGAAGGAGAATAGTCTTTGTGACTCATGGGTGGCCAAATACAATAAATATTGTAGTGCAATTGAGCCTCTAGTGAGGTGGAATGTATCTCACCCTTTATCAATTTCATAGCTCATAGGCTCTTGAATAAATAAGTACCCTAATGGAAATTATCTCTGTAATGTAAAATATGTATTTTTTTTATATTATTGTCTGCCAAATGATTAATATGGTATGTATAATTTATATTTATGATATGAAGTAGATGTTCTAGTTGTAATGGATATATCATGATCATATGCTCATATTAAATTCTTAAATATACATTTTTCTCATTCCTTTTATGTTATGGATAGGAAGTAAATGTCTTTTTTAGCATGGGATTGAAGTATTTCTAGTCCCATCCATGGCTAGTGACCATGTTCAATCATTAGCCATATTGAAGAAGGTACATACTAGCTAATGTAATTGGAGGGTCTTGTGAATAATTCAGATAATAGAGGCAAGAAAAAAAGCCCTTATTTCAAAAGGGGAGACTCAAGGGAGGGAGTGGGCAAGAAAAAAAAATTGATTTCAAAAGGGGAGACTCAAGGGAGGAGTCTTCTCAGAATAGCTGATGGAAAAACATTAAAGAGTTCGCTAAATAACTCTAGAGTTTTTTGGGGCCAGCTAAAGGTTCAAAATAGATATAAGCACAGTAATGGAGATTGATAACCTATGGAAAGGTTTTTCCCTACATGAAATGAGATATTTGGAGACATATATTCCATCATGATTCCTTAGCACAGATCAGGGCTCAATCAAAGACCTCTCTTCAGCTTTCAAGACAAGCAAAGGACCTTCTTTGCAGTTAAACCCCATGCATGAAAGAATTTACTATTTGATCCTTTTATTTTGGCCTAAAAGAAATTTTAGGCTTGGAGGCCTCAACCTTATCCCCCAGTCACATGGAAGATATAATGGATATGGCTAGGAACCAGTCATAAAGAGATTTTACTGGATATTAGGCCCTTGAAGAAAGAAAAAAGATGCAATGTGGGATTCCCTTATATGGAACAGTTCCAGTATAAGGGTCGCTACTTGATGGTAATATATGTTTTTACTATGTCAATTAATGAAATTGAGAGCTCAATATTTTAATTATTGTATCCCAAGAGTTATGAGGGATGACATTAACATGATGTTAAAACCAAGACAAGGCAATATTATGTGGAGGACATGTGTCACCTAGATTTAGGATTTTTGGCATGCCATCTAGGAAAAGGTGACATGTGGAACATGTCAGTAGTTCCATGTCGTAAAGGACATGTTAACATATGTCATGTGTCAAACTATGATTTGACATCACATTTCTTAGGTGGCACGTTAAGCTGGCTACGAGGCCATTGACCTATTGGGAATTGAAAATATTTGCAATTATAGGAATTTGTCGATACCCAATATTCCATATTGGTATATCGAGCTACCCAAAATATCGATATATCAAGCCACATGAAATATTATCCATGTCATCATTTGATCATATGATCAATATTGGCATACCGACTATATCAGTGTATCGAGATACCAATACCCCAAAGGAATGGACAGAGTATGCCTTATGGAAATTTTTGGTGTGGAAAGGCCTCAATATGACAGGTGGGTTAGGGATGTGGAAAAGTGTGGGGGTGACACATGGCAAGGCCTTCCACATGAAAACCACATGGTTGGACCAAAGGTGATGTCGCCCCTTAAGAGGTTATTCATAAAAGAGGCATAAATTTGTGCCTGGAGCTTAGACTGAGATGAAATTTATATTATTGGAAGGATCTCAATGAGATAAAGTTGATGTCAATATCAAAAATGTGATTTTATGTGATGAAGGAAATATTAAATATGATAACCTAATCTTCATAATAAACCTTTAAGGTTGGGTCTAATTACACCCTACATCCCTAATAAGGTATTAGAGGGTTGGATGTGTTACATTAGCCTAACAAGATTATAGATGTTTTTATGAGAAGCATAAAAAATTTTCCATCAACAAATACCATCAACAACAACTTGATAAGAAGAAAAGAAATTCTTATGTGGGCACATGTCACGTGAAGCACTAGAATGTAATAACCATTTTTCATAATATTGTGGGACAATACAAATAGATAAAACTTCATTAATCATACCTAAACTTGTTTCAATCATATTTGCTTAGTTTTTGGAGTCTTCCTTGGATTCCTACATTTTCCAACAATATTTCTTGAGAGGCCCTAATTTATTGCAATACCAACATCTTATTTTACCCCATTTTCCTTTTGACTTAGATCTTGATGTACTCGTTAACTTCTCACCTTTTTTTTAAAGTGGACCCTAGCCACCATTACTTCTTGTGTGGAAATTTTTATATTGGATTTCTTCCACACCTCCCTAAACAAAAATGCTCCCACAATAGAATAATAATCAAGCGTAATAGTTGTGCTAAAGCTAATAGAGGTGACTAAGTGGTCCCAAGGTTCCGAAAATGAATAAAGTAATGTGACTGTGTTATCTTCATCATTGATATTTACATCCATATATTTAACTCAAATTTTTAAGTATTGAAAACATTTAAATAATAATTGACTTTGGCACATTCTTTCATTCATAAATTGAACAGTTTCTTCTTTAAGTAGATTTGGTTTATGTTAGATCCCTATAATAATAGTGTAGCCCCAATATTGTTATTTTTGTTCCACACAAAATCCCACTATTTTTATTGTTGATCCATTAAATTATTATTTTTATGTAGGCCCTAATTATATTTTGACCCTTTAGACTCCTATATATACCATGGAGGCCTTGCCATTTGAATCATCCAAGAATTGTTCATTTATGTGATGTAAAGGGAGGTTTCTCCCTCTAAGTGTTTTAATATCTAGTCATTGATCTATCTTTTCTTATGTTTATGTGCTATTTTGATCTAGATACATAACATTTGGTATGAGAGCTCTTGATCCTAGGGTTTTTCTACTTCAAACGAGCCATTATGGAATTTTGTCTATAACTTATTTTTTCTATGAAGCTTCAGACCATGAAATTATTACCATGTGGAGGAAAAATCTTGATGAACATATGGTTAAAATTTCAAAACTTTCTTCACTATATTTTCATAGATATGGTCCAAGAAGTTAGGGTTTTTGTATGCTCCAGAATTCTATCTCAAACAAGTGTCCCAAGGAAAATCGTCATAACTTTCTCTTCAAGCATCGAATTTGAATTTTATTAAAATTGACAGAAATATAATAGATTGTAGTTTTCAGTTACAAGTTTCAGGGTCTAAGGTTGAAACAATGACACATGGTATGACATACAAGTTTTCTCTACTGAACCAGTCCATAATCAAGTCATCATGGGAGATTTGGAATAACTTTATCTTGAAGAATCCAATCTCATACTAACTTGTGGCATTGAAAAAAAAGACATAGAGAGTTACCTTAGTATTCAATTTTAGAGATTTGGATTCTAAAATTATAGAGTTCCAATAGATTCAAGGTTGCTAGATCGTCAAGCTCTTAAAAGGTGTGTATTTTTAAATTTGCATAACTTTTGTTTGAAAAATCAGTTTGAAGTGATTCAAAGGGAATAGTGAAGCATAGATATCATTAATTGGTTCCAAAATTCCTCTTAAACAAAAACATTTTACACCCATTAATCCCTCTGAAAATCTACTATGATGCATGAAGAAGAAGAATAAATGCAACATGATATATTAAAATTAGCATACCAAATGCATCAAAGAGAAACCAAATATGAACTGAAAGTGATGATGAATGGTTTGAATGTAGACATAAAAGGTGACATGGAAGGTTTAAAAGTAGAGATAAAGGGGGACATGAAAGGTTTAAAAGAAGACATGGAAGGTTTTAAAGCAGACATGGAAGGTTTGAACGAAGGTTTGACAAAGTTGCTACAAGAAAGGCTTCCTAGTGGTGACAATTTATTCCATGAAACTCATGATGAGAAAAAAAGGAACGTGACTCATGATTTTAGAGACTCTAACTTTGGGTTGAAGACCAACTACATTCCACATATTTATGGCAAGGATCTGATAACATGGATACTACAGATGGAGCAGTTCTCTACACGATGTGCAACACACACAAAAGGTACACATTACATCTTTATATTTAGAACCTAATCAGTTTGTGTGGTATCAATGGATTTTTTTATTATAAATCACTTGTCACTTGGAAAAATTTTACGAAGGAATTGATAGAAAATTATGAGGATACAAAGAGAAATACCTTCATTAGCCAATTAATAAATATCAAACAAAAGGGTTCAGGTGGGAAGCACATTGAGGATTTCCAAAGATTGAATATCAAGGTAACTGATATTCCATAGGAGCATTTGAGTGATGTATTAATAGGAAATTTGAAGGACAACATCCAAATGATGAGGTTCGCCTTTGAGAACCTAAGTCATTGGAGAATGAATTATGGGTGGAAAGAAAATTTGAGAAAAATTATGGCAACAAGGAGGTCTACCACTCACAACCTTAAAGATGGAAGTGTTGTTGCTCCTATCCTCCTACAACCTACAAGGTTGACATCACAACAACCAGAGGAAAAAATAGTAAAAGGGATTTGTTACAGTTGTGATAGAAAATAGACTAAAGGTCATAAGCTTGCTGAGAATAAATTATTTTACATTGAATGTGAAGAGGAGGAATAAAATGAACAAGAAGAATCAAAAGAAGAATATATACACTAGGAACCAACCCCAAGGGTTGAAAAAGAATAAATTAGTTTGACCATGTCTTGTAATGCATCAATGAGAATTACCACTCCTTAAACTCTCAACATAGAAGGATATATTAAGAAAAAAAGGTAATAATTTTGATTGATTTAGGTAGTACCCATAATTTTATTCATTGTAAGATAGCCAAGGATTTGAATTACTTTCTATATCCAATACCAAAGTGTCAAGTGATGGTTTCAAATGGAGGAATTATTAATTTCTCAGTGAAGTGCCATAAAATTAATCTAACCATGGTGGAATATGCATTGAACAGTCCAGTGCTTTCCATTCCAATGGGTGGTGTTGATGTTGTATTAAGATTCCAATGGTTACAATCTTTGGGGACGATAGTTTTTAATTTTCAAGAACTTTTCTCAAAAATTTTGGCAAGGAAAAGGAAATTGGATTAAGGTAAATCATGAGGAAACACAGGAATATAATCAGTTCTAATGGAATGGCAAATATTTTGAAGAATGACAAGGGGTAATTGCATAATTATGCTGACTATCCTTGACAATCATTCCAAGGTATTTGAGACTCCCTAAGGTCTCCCACCTATTTTCAATCATGATCATGCTATTCACTTGATTCCATGAAGTGTTCCTCCAAACATCATACCTTACAAATATCCCTATGCAAAGAAGAGTGAAATTGAACGCATTATTGCAAAACTGCTAGAGGCGGGTATAATTCAACCTAGCCAAAGTTCTTTCTATTCTCTAGTAGTATTGGTGCACAAGAAGAATAGATCATGTGTCTGGATTATAAAGAACTCAGTAAGCTCACTATTAAAGATAAATTTCCCATTCATTTAATTTTCCAATTGTTTGATGAACAACATGGAAAAATTTACTTCACCAAGTTGGATCTTCATCTAGATATCATCAAATTAGAATGAAGATAGAAGACATTCCAAAAACGACATTCAATACTCATGAAGGTCATTATGAATTTTTGGTCATGCCTTTTGGCCTTACTATTGCACCTTCCACAAATTTTCAAGGTTTGATGAATTACACTTTAAAACCCTTACAAAATTTGTGCATTTTTTTATTATATACTAATCTACAACAAGTCTTTGAAATATCATGTTCAACATGTTGATAGGATGCTAAAACTATTGAAGGAGAAACAAGTGTATGCAGAACCCTCCAAATGTTGCTTTGGGGTACAAGAAGTGGAATATTTAGGTCATAGTGTATCTCATGAAGGTGTTAAGGTAGACCCTACCAAAATTAAATTCATAAAGGAATGGAAAATCCCCACAACCTTAAGGCATATTCAATGATTTCTTAGGTTGACAGGGTATTATCGCAAGTTTGTTAAGAATTATGGAAACATAGCAACACCACTAACAACATTATTGAAGAAAGATGCATTTTTTTTACTCCATAAGCAACTAAGGCCTTTTATTAAATTTAGGATAGCATGTGCTTTTCTTAGAAAAGAGCCTCAATTCTCTCATTAGCCCAATTATTAAATCATTATAAATCACTTGAAACATTATCATGATGACAATAACTGAGAGAAGAACATGTACAATAAATAACAAAGACAAGCCAAGACAAGAGGACATTATAAATGGCTCAAGCCAGGGAAAAACCCCAAGATGGGGAAACCCTTGATCAAATATTCTTATAATAATCTTCAAATATTCAACAAAGAAAGAGAGAGAGAAAATATAATTAATGACAAGGAGGCAACCCAGGTAAGTCTTCCATTCCACCTTCAAACTATAGCAACCAGATTCTGCCTAACCAAAGATCAATAAAAGATAGAGCAGCACCAAAGAATTCTCCAAATAGAGTTTGGTCCTAGCTTAATTTGAGTGGCCTTCATATCCTAATATAGTAAACCCAAGACAAATATATATATGGCATAGATGATGTAACAACAAAAGATCTTGAACCTGGTTAGCCCATTCAAATTCCTTCAACATGGTTTCCAATCACTGTGTCTAGCATAATTATTCATGTTTCTTGTCATGGCTACTTGTAACATGTCTACTTGAGGGAATAAGGTCTAATGACTCCTCCACCTAGCCCAGAATAGACCTGTGGGCCTCCTTAAATTACTTCAAGGCTTGCGGACTTACTCAAACCCTCCACTTATATGCTTAGGTCTACCTCAACTACATTTCGGACCCATTAAATCTCACACGGATCTCTGACCAACCCTAAGCAACCTCGGCCCTATCCTCCTTTAGTTGTGGATTCCGTAGAAGATGAATTTGATGCCCAAAATAGTGTGTCTAATGAGAATGGAGGACATCTATATATATAGCAATTTTTCCTTATGGAGGTGAATCCGACCTTGACATTTGGAGGCAAATTTGAAATTCAAATTTTCAATTTTCTCACCTTAATAAAGTCATGTCTTGTAGAATTTCTTTTAAGTAAATAAATATTTCCCCTTATCCAAATTTGGCGATCTTAAGGTTGATTTTGGACCTCTCGAAAACAGGAATTCAATGCCACAATAATCTTCTTCAAATGAGCAAACCAAATTGGAATTTGTCCCTAGTTTCTAATTTTACCCCATAAACATATAATGAATTAACAATTCCAGATCCAAGACTCAACATATTGACATGTTGACTTCTACAGGCACAACTCCAGCCATCACTCATCACCTTAGTAACACACGCTAGTTACCAAAGCCTGGAAACAACTCTGATCAACAATATATCCAAGTGGAAATCCCCATCAGTAGAATTATTCAAATATCAATGGTATTTCAATCACTGACCCTAGCTGCATATTCAAAACATTTTCTTAGCAGTCTAGTATTGTGGCAGCAATATACATGATTGATAATTTCATACAATCAACACATATAAGCACCAAGTTTATCAATACATACGATCTTCATTGATATACATACATTCACTTAGTGGGTATCATATATATGGCAGAGTTGATGTAACAACAGAAGATATTGAACCTGGTTATCCCATCCAAATTCCTTCAAGGGGGTTTCCAATCACTGCATCTAGCATACTTCTTCATGTATCCTGTCATGATTTCTTGTAACATGCCTGGTTGAGGGAATAAGGCCTAACGACTCCTCCACCTAGCCGAGAATAGACCTGAGGACCTCCTGAAATTACTTCAAGGCTTGTGGCCTTACTCAAACCCTCCACTGATATGCTTAGGTCTACCTTAGTTTCATTTCATACCCATCAAATCTCACAAACAAACTCTGACCAACCCTATGCAACCTCGGCCCTATCCTCCTTGAGTTGCAGCTTCCATAGAAGATGAGTTTGATTCCCAAAACAGTGTGTCTAATGAGAATGGAGGACACACACACACACACACACATATATATATAACAATTTTTCCCTATGGAGGTGAAGCTGACCTTGACATTTGGAGGCAAATTTCAATTTCAAATTTTCAATTTTCCCAACTTAATAAGGTCACGTCTTGTAGAATTTCTTTTAAGTAAATAAATATTTTTCCTTATCCAAATTTGGTGATTTTAAGGTTGATTTTGGACCTCTCAAAAATAGGAATTCAATGCCACAATAATCTTCCTCAAAGGAGTAGACCAAAGTGGAATTTGGTCCTAGTTTCCAATTTTAACACCTTTAAACATATTAAAGAGACAATCTGTTGAGCTCTGGTCTTAGCTACACCAGACTTCACAAAAACCTCTAGTGTGTAATGTGATGCCTCAATAAATGGAATTGGTGTTTTTTAATGCAAGAAGGAAGACCCATTTATTTTGAAATTCATCCAATCAAGGGAAAGTATTTACACAAACATATTTATGAGAAGGAAATGTTGGAAATACTACATGCCCTGAAGCAATGGCGCCCTTACCTAATGGGAAGAGACTTCAAGGTAAAAATAGGTCATGATAGTCTTAAATTATTCTTGGAACAAATATTATCTTCAAAAGAGTAGCAAAAGTGGGTCGCAAATATGTTGGGTTATGACTTTGAAATCATCTACAAAAAAGGGAAGCAAAATGTTGTTGTAGATGCACTCTCAAGAAGGAATGTGGATGTGGAAGAATTTCTCTATGCCATTTCTATTATCCAACTTGATTGGATAACTTAACCAAGGGATGAATGGAAGAATGACAAAGAGGTATGGAAACCCATTCAAAAGTTGCAACAAGATCCCATTGCATCTAATACATTTATCTGAAAAAATGATTCAATATGGTACAAATATCACTTATATCTATGTAAGAAATCCCAATTCAAACAAAAGTTTCTTTTAGAATTTCACACCTCTCCTTTAGGAGGGCACTCAGGAGTTTTAAAAACTTACCACAGGGTCAAGAAGGAATTTTTTTGGGATGGCCTTAAATCTTATATTCAGAATATTGTGGAATAATGTTTGGTTTGCCAACAAAATAAACTTGAGACAATTAAGACCCAGGGTCTTTTATAACTAGTAGTCATTCCAAGGTCAGCATTGGGAGGATGTCTCAATGGATTTATCACAAGTTTACCCAAGTCCAAAGGAAAGAGTGTCGTTATGATGGTAGTTGATAGACTTACCAAGTATGCACACTTTTGTGCATTATCTCATCCTTTCAAAGCTAGTACAGTCACTACTGAATTTGTGGAAATAGTTCAAAAGCTACATGGAAACCCAAAGATTATTGGAAGTGATAGAGATCCCATTTTCACTATAAATTTTTGGACAAAATTGCTTTCTTGTCTTGGTACTCAATTAGCTCATAGCTCATCTTATCATCCTCAATTTGATGGGGAAAATGAGATGGTAAAAAAATGTTTGGAAGGATATCTTATTTGCTTTCGATCTGATAAAAAAACACAATGGGTCAAGTGGTTACCTCTAGCAGAATGGGGGTATAACACTCCCTTCCATACTGCATAAAAAATGACCCCATTTATGGCTCTTTATGGATATCATTCACCATCCATCATATCGTCTTTAAGAGATAATTCCAAGGTTCAATCAATGGAAGATCGCATCGAGCATCAACAATAAGTTCTCAACTCTTAAAGGATAACCTGGCTCTGGCACAGAATCGAATGAAACAATAGGGAGATCAGTAACACAGTGAAAGAAGTTTTGATGTGGGTGATTGGGTACTTTTACAGCTACAACCATACAAACAAATGTCCCTCAAGCAAGCTAATAAGGATAATAAATTATCACCCAAGTACTATGGCCCTTACAAGGTGTTGCAAAATATTGGTACTACGGCATACAAATTGGAGTTGCATGCATCTTCGCATGTGCACCAAGTTTTCATGTTCCATGCTTAAAGAAGGTTATAGGTGACAAGATCTCGTTCAAACTATATTTCCAAAACTTGATGAGTAAGGAAAAATCGCATTGGAACCTGTAGCAATCACGGAAACAAGAATTCAGCAGCAATAGAATCGATCAATTTCGAAGTATCTCATTAAGTGGAATAACTTACTTGTTTAAGATTCCACAAGGGAGGATGAGTCTTTCATACAGAAGCATCCAAAACTAATCAAGTGTTGAGGAAAACACTTTTTTTAAGGAGAGGGGCATGTTAGATCCCTATAATACTAGTGTAGCCCCATATTGTTATTGGTGTGCCCCATAGAAGCTCACTATTGTTATTGTTAAGTCCTTACATTAGTATTGTTATATAGGCCCTAATTATATTTTGACCCTTTAGACTCCTATATATACCAAGTAGGTCTTGTCATTTGAATCATCCAAGAATTGTTCATTTATGTGATGTAAAGGGAGGTTGTCCCCTCGAAGTTTTTTATTATCTAGTCATTGATCTATCTTTTCTTATGTTTATGTGCCATTTTGAGTTGGATACATAACAGTTTATCAAGTATTCTATCATATAAAGTGTCAGATGATCCAAAAATAATTTATTATCATAGGTTATAAAATTTAAATAAAATAATTATTAATTTAAGAAATTAAATTAATAATTATTATTCTAGAATGACTAATTATTTAATGGAGATAATTAGAAATTAGTATATTGTTGTAACAAGACATGACTCTCCAAATGTGTCGTATCTTAGGCTCTATTTTAGGAGATTAGTTAGCTAGTTGGTTTGAATAGCATTTAATGTAAATGGACACTTGTTATTTAATAAGTGATCCATAATTAGAGGTAGTTAGGACATGGAGCTTATAAATAGCTCATTGCAAGAGTGTTTGGTTGTTTGGGTGTAAACTCTTGCAAAATCAATTATGTAATTGTTTTTTCCTGATTAATAAAATTACGTGTCTGAGGACACTTCTGCCATTATTGTGGTATCATAGCTCCAGTAATGCTGCAGTGGATGTGAAGAGGAGATTCCAGCTCTACAAGTTTGTGGAAGACTCCCTTGAATTGATCAGCAAATGATTGGAAGACGTTGCTTAAATTGCCCGGAGGCTGCGGTAGTTGTTGTTGTTGCGTGCCTGAGAATTTGACTTAAAATTCAAGAACGTTACTCGTTTCTGCCATTATTGATCATAGTTGCAGGTAATGAAAGTGCCACCGTCCTCGCAGATGACCTTTCCGCAGCCGAGTTTGGCAGAATTCTTCCACACTACCTGAGTGTAGTGGCCGCATTTTTCAAACTGGTCGCACGTAGGCACTACCATGAGTACATAAAAGTGTCACTTTTACATACATACAAGTTTTAAAAATTTCAACGCTCGTTAAATTACTTTTATAAAGTAATTTAATAAAAAAAATATTAATTTGTTTTCATGGGGAGTATGTAAAAGTGATTATAAAGGTTTTTTAATGGAGCGATAAGGTGTGAAGAAATTGGGGAGTATGTAAGGTGTGGAGAAATAAGGTGAGCTTTATAAAAGTGTTTTTTAAAGCTTTGTAATAGAGTGATAAGTGAGGTTTTTAAAAGTATTTTTTTTTTTTTTTAAGTCATGTCATGGAGTAATAAGGATGGTGTTTTGAAATTTATGATTTTTGGAGTAATAAGGAGTTTTATTTGTAACTTGGAGAGATAAGGTGTGTTTGATAATTTGTTTTCAAGAAGCTATTTTTTTTAATTGGGATCATCATATTTGTAACTCAAAGTAATTTTACTTTGAGGGGGGGTAAAAAAAATTTTACCAAATTGTGCAAAAGCACCCTTGTAAAAATCAAATTTTGAAAGTTGCCTTGTAAACATTTGAGAAACTGACTAGAGCCAAGTGCAAAGCTCAGTCAATTTTCTCTTGTTTTGACGACTATTCGAGGGTCAAGGCCAAGCCCCGATAGTTCGTTTTTTGCATCGTGTGTTGTTGTTGTGTTGACTATCTTGTGCTTTCTGTTCTGATTCTTGGTGCGACGCTTCAACGCTAAAATGTCTAAGTTGATTAATTTGTTTTCTGATTCCGACAAACTAGAAGGCACCAAATCTTATAAAACAGGGCATCGACTCATCAAAAGCACACTCATTTACAATGAATTATGGCAGGGAATATGTGATGGAGATGTTAAGCCGAATAAACCCACAGATGCAGCTGAACTAGCAAAATGGGAAATCAAGAATGTTAAAGCCTTAGCTCTTATTAAATCGTCTGTGAATGATGAAATGTATGTCCATATAGAAAATGCTTTAGATGCATGGACTGCCTTGAAAACTTTTAAAGACCTCTTTGATACTCAGCCTAAATCAAAGAAAGTCGATCTACAATTAAAATTGTTGCAACAAAAATTAACTGAAGGCGGAGATGTTCTTGAATATCTCTCAAGACTTAAGAATATCAGGCAAAAAATTATTAATGTTGGTTTTCCCGCAATTGATGATAGCTTTATGGTCACAATTGTCATTGCTAGGCTTCCTTCTTCCTATACGCATTTTCTAGAGACTTTACAAGTAACTGGGAAATTAGAAAAACTAAAGTTCGATGAACTTTGTGAAATGTTGAGTCAACATGATAAAACTTTTGGGAAGAAGAAGCAAGTTGGTGAAGATGTTTTTCTCACAGAGGCCAGCACTAGTAAGTCATCAGCAGAAAGTTCTCAAGGAAGAGACAGAGGGAATCAGAATCAAGCAGCACATAATCGAGGTCGAAGCCAAAGCAGAGGCAACAATTTTAACATAGGAGGAAGAAATAATTTTCAAGGTAGAGGAAACAACCAAGGAAGAGGCAATTTTCAAGGACAAGGATATAATAATCAAGGTAGAGGACAATCTCAAAATAGAGGTCATAGTAGAGGCAGAGGACAATCTTCAGGAAGAGGAAGAGACTTAAGTCAAATTGTATGTCGAAGATGTAACAAAGTTGACCATTATGCTGAAGATTGTCGAACATCACTTAATAAAATTCCCAAGTTTCAGCAGCATTCAGCACAATTTGCAAATGATCAAGATGAAGATAACTCAGAATATGTTTTTACTTCCTCACCAACATCACAAATTTCATCCCATCTTAGAAGTGACTATGAAGATGCCTGGATCTTGGATTCCGGGGCAACTCAGCACATGACTTGTCGACGTGATTTTTTCTGGAATTTTCAAGATTGCCAATTTAATTCCATTTTTCTTGCTGATGATACAAAACATACTCCTTATGGAAAAGGAGTAGTAAAAGTTTTTCTCCCTGGTATTGGAGAAAAAATGATTTCCAATGTATGGTATGTACCCAGTTTCAAGAAAAATTTGCTCTCTTTAGTCACGATTCGACAAGCAGGACATCAGGTGATTATGGAAGATGGTTTAGTGAAGATTAATTCAGTGAAACAGAACTTGAAAAAAGTCATGACAGGTTATGAAGATGGAAAACTGTTACGGATGAAAGGGACAGTTATTCTAAGGCATTCTGATTTTGGAGAGGCAGTGACTACATGTATTTCACCTATGAGACTATGGCATGTAAGATATGGACATTTGAATTTTGAGAGTCTTTCTCAATTGCAGAAACAAGGAATGGTTAAAGAACTTCCCACATTCAAAAGGGAAAATGCAAAATGTGAAGCTTGCATTTATGGCAAACAAAATCGAGAATGTTTTCCAACAAGTTCATGGCATGCAAACAGGCGGCTACAACTAGTTCACAGTGATGTTTGTGGTCCACTACAAACTTCATTTGGTGGTTGCAAATATTTCCTATTATTCATTGATGATTTCAGCAGAATGACTTGGGTTTACTTCTTGAAGAACAAGTCAGAAGCATTTGATAAGTTTAAATTTTTTCGCCAACTTGTTGAAAATGAAGTCAAAGAAAAGATAGGTACTCTCAGGACGGATAATGGGGGAGAATTCACTTCAAATGAATTCAAAACTTATTGCAGTGAAAATGGCATAAGACGACATCTCACTAATGTTTACACTCCACAGCAAAATGGAGTAGTCGAAAGAATGAATCGCACTTTGTTAGGAATGGCGAGATCCATGTTAACCTTCAAGAGGTTAAGTCCAACATATTGGGCGGAAGCAATTCATACAGCTGTCTACTTAAGAAACAGATCTCCAACTGCTTCTTTAGACGGAATTACACCTTATGAAGCTTGGTTTGGTTTCAAACCTCGAGTTAAACATCTTAGAGTTTTTGGTTCAGTCTGTTATGCCTTATTTCTGAAAGAAAAACGAACTAAGCTTGACTCGAGAAGTTTAAAATGCACAATGATTAGCTATTCTGATGAGAAGAAAGGGTATCGTCTTTTGACCAATGGAAAATTCATTGTGATCAGGGATGTCATTTTTGATGAAACAGAGAGTAAGAGTGCTGAAGAAATTGAAAATCTTCTTCACAAGTTAGAAACCAAAGGAAGTAAAAGAAATGGAAAAATGCAAAGTCAACCAACTTCACCAAATTGGTATGAACTTGATTTTCCTTCCTCTGAAGATGAGTCATCTAGTCCATCTACATCAACAACATCATCTGGGTCTTCTAGCAGTTCATCCGCATCTCCAAGCAGCAGCAGTTCTTCTGACAGTGATTCTCCATATTCTTCACCTGAACGACGAACATCAGTTTATATTAATCCTCTTTACAATGATGGGGACTTTACAGAAGCGCAAACAAGTGAGCACCAACTTCCGAAATGGGCAATTCAACTTTTGAAAGATGTAAAGCCTGACGAACAGAATAAAACTGGCACCAGAAGGGCACATAGAAGTGAAGGCAATTTTGCCTTGATAGCAAATGATTTTACTAAACCTTCCACATACAAAGAAGCAGTAAAACATAAAGAATGGCAACAGGCTATGGTTGAAGAATATCAAGCAGTAATTGATAACACCACTTGGAAACTTGTTGATTGTCCAACAAATGTTAAACCCATAGGATGTAAATGGGTTTACAGAATTAAGTATAATCAGAAGGGTGAACTTGAAACGTATAAAGCACGACTTGTCGCAAAGGGTTTTGCGCAGCAGGAAGGCATTGATTATGAAGAAACTTTTGCTCCAACAGCTAAATGGAACACCATCCAATTAACACTTGCATTGGCCGCTCAAAAAGGATGGAAATTTCATCAAATGGATGTGAAAAGTGATTTTCACAATGAGGATTTACAGGAGGAAGTGTATATGACCCAACCACCAGGTTTTGAAGTTGAAGGACAAGAACATAAAGTATGCAAATTGATCAAGGCTTTATATGGATTAAAACAAGCTCCCCGAGCTTGGTATGCAAAGATTGATGAATACCTTAAGAAAGTTGGTTTTCAACGAAGTGAATCTGATGATACTTTGTATGTGCGACAACAGGGAAAATATCTGGTAATTCTTGTTATGTATGTAGATGATTTGATCATTACTGGCAACCATGATGATCATATTGCACAGGTGAAAAAGGAGTTACATGCAGGTTTTAAGATGACAGATTTGGGATTACTTCACTACTATCTTGGAGTTGAAGTCTTCCAACGTCCACTTCATATTTTCATTTCTCAAAGTATGCAGCAGAGGTTCTTCAGCGATTTGGCATGCAAGATTGCAAGCCCGTTCTCACCCCCATGGAGCAAAACTTGAAACTTTCAAAATTTGAAGGGGGGGGAAGGTGGACAGTACAACTTACAGACAATTGATTGGCAGCTTGATTTATTTGACAAATACTCGTCCTGATCTATCTTATGCAGTTAGTATTCTTTCACGTTTTATGCAGGAACCACGAGACAGCCACTGGAATGCAGCCAAAAGAGTTCTTCGATATACCCAAGGAACAAAAGATTTTGGTCTTCTTTACACAAAGATTAAAAATTTTGTACTTGGTGGATATTCTGATGCCGACTTTGCTGGGAGTATTGATGATCGAGCATCAACATCAGGTTATTTAATGAATATGGGGTCAGCAGCAGTATCTTGGAGTTGTAAGAAACAAGCTACAGTGGCCACTTCTTCAGCAGAAGCAGAGTACATTTCAGCATGGGAAGCAGCATGTGAAATTGTTTGGTTGCGCCGAATTTTGCAGGACTTGGGCATTTCTCAGGCAGAAGCTACATCATTATTCATTGACAGCCAGTCAGCCATCAAACTTGCCAAGAACCCAGTTTTTCATTCAAAGGCAAAGCATGTGGACACCAAGTATCATCATATCAGATCTCTCATTGCCAAAGATGTCCTCAAGCCAGTTTATTGTCCTTCCGAAGATCAGATCTTCGACATTTTCATGAAACCGCTTGGCAGAATAAAATTTACTAAGTTCAGGGATGAACTTGGTATCTGTTGTAATGTATCTTTGGATCATAGGGGGGAATGTTAGATGATCCAAAAATAATTTATTATCATAGGTTATAAAATTGAAATAAAATAATTATTAATTTAAGAAATTAAATTAATAATTATTATTCTAGAATGATTAATTATTTAATGGAGACAATTAGAAATTAGTATATTGTTGTAACAAGATATGACTCTCCAAATGTGTCGTATCTTAGGCTCTATTTTAGGAGATTAGTTAGCTAGTTGGTTTGAATAGCATTTAATGTAAATGGACACTTGTTATTTAATAAGTGATCCATAATTAGAGGTAGTTAGGACATGGAGCTTATAAATAGCTCATTGCAAGAGTGTTTGGTTGTTCGGGTGTAAACTCTTGCAAAATCAATTATGTAATTGTTTTTTTCTGATTAATAAAATTACGTGTCTGAGGACACTTCTACCATTATAAAGGCTCTCCATTCTTTTCCATAAGCATGTTGTTGTTTTCACTCCAATAGTATTTAAAAGAACATCATCGACTAAACATAACCAAATGGTGTGGATATATCTTGTGTCCAAATATTCCCAATCCTCATCAATCATACCTGCAAGTTTATTTCTCTTGATATCCAATTCGCTATGCAGTCCTTCTTGCGCCAAAAAATCCCACATCTTGGGCTTCCACAACTCGAAGTTAATATTTCCATTGGACTTCTCCAACTTGAACTTTGCATTCGTTATCTTAACCATTGATTCTACACATAGGCTTGAGTTACCTTCCCTCACGTTTGTTTTTCCACACCCCTTTATTTTCCTATTTCTTTATTTGATTTGGATTGTTTAACAAACTTTATTGACTATCATCTAATAAAGATAATATAACACTCTTTAATGATGGGAAGTTAGATGTTCCTTGAGAATTCCTTTTACTTTGATGGGTGTGATATACATTATTACTCTTCAGGATGAATGGCTATGTAAGAGGAGTTAGAGCTTAAGCTATAATTAGCTTTTGATTTCTTTACATCTCTTGCCATTCTTTTGTATTTTGAATTTGGATTATGATTTTTCTTTTCTTACAGCTTCATCAATATTGTGTATTTCCAACCCCTTCTTCCCATAGGACAGAATATAGGGTACTAATATGAGTGATTGACAACAACCAACCAAAAGATGGGATAATGAAATAAAGGGAGTGATCACAAGTGTTAAGTATGAATAACATGGAATGCCACCATCATCATAGCCTCCTACCTCTAGATAGTGAAAGAAAGATTGTAAGGAAGGTCACATTGGACAAGGGGAAAATGATATCCACCAAAGTGAAATAAGGGAATGAACAAGTATGCAACCAAAAGCGGTCAATAATCCAATTTCAACATGTGATCCATACTAGAATTAATTAAACAATAAATGAAATAAATTGAACATAAAAATGGTTAATGTACCTCACAGGGCCCGCCTTCATCAGATTAGTAGGCTAGACCAATGAATGTACTAACAAGAGAAAGGGTGAGAGGCATCTGAGATTAACTATTTGTGGATCGTTGTAGGAGATGTTGGCTAGCAAGTTGCATCATAGGAGAAAAATTCCACCTAGGGTTACATGTGCATATGGATAGGTAATAAGCCCCAACAAATATAAGTTGCAATACAAAAAAATTATATGCAAAAAATAATGAAACAAAATAACATAAAAGCATTTAGACAAAACAAAAATTTACATGGTAAATCCCTAACAATGTGTCAATAAAATATTCATGAACCAAGGTATTAGTATCCTTATTACTCAAAAAGCAAGATTACAATTTTCTCAAATTAATCTTACAACAACCACTTTTTAACATTTATCAAATTCCATAAATATATATCTAATTTAACATCATTGCATTCACTACATGAATTACCACCATTACATAAACCTAATTCATTATATAAATTACTAAATATTTCCTAAAACAAATTTAATTTTTATAATAATAAAAATTAATTAATTATTATCATAATTCTATCCATCAATCAAAATATATTGCAAAGATCAACATACATTTAAGTATTATAACCTATCATAAGCTATGAGTTCTCAAAAAACCATATTCATTAATCATAAGCATTGCACATTGACATGATACAAAATGTTAACTATCCCTCTTAGCCAAAAATGATGTATGGCTATCTCATTTTTCCATGATTTCGATAAATGAATCTTAATTTAATGCAGGGTATCTCATTTTTCCATGATTTTGATAAATGAATCTTAATTTTTCAAATTGTTTTCCCAACGATTCAATGGGATTTTTGTTTCATGCAGATCTTATCTAACATTTACCAAAAATATGTGAGGAATTAAGATGGTTGAAACATTCAGTGGAATACTATAAGGAGTTTAACAAACATTTCCTTGGTATACACAGGGGAGTCAATTATTCAATTATCCACTAAAGGTGATTGCATGGATGAAGGCAAACTTAGGAGCCCTGATTATCGGCCACTTTTGGCCGCTTAAGTCAATTAATACTTTAATAAGTAGATTTAATTTTTAACAAAAAAAAAAATATTTATTTATATGTATAAGCATTAGATGTTAGAGATTACACATAAATATTAAATTCAATTTTTTTTATATTGTAAATTTTTTATTAGTGAAATTAGAAAAATTATTTTAGAAAAAAAAAAATCATAATATATATATATGAATGAAAGACATTAAAATATATAGTATATGAATAGTAGTTATAATTTAACATCTATTTTACCAAACAAATTAAAATAATGATTCTCTAACCATGTTTAAATTTAATTAATAAACACAAAAAATAAATATTTACAATATAAAAATATTCTTAATCATAAATATTCACTCAATTTGATCATGGATATTATTAACTTCTGAATAGTCTTTTTTTACAATACCATGGCTTATCAATACTACATACCCAAAAACCATAACTCTTTTCAAAATCAAAAAAAAATATAATATTTTATTTTTATTTAATTTTATAACATTTTGTTAAATTAAACTTAATACTTATAGTAAATATACAATATAACAAGATCCTTAACCATGGATATTCACCCCATTTTATTATGAATATTATTAATTTGTAAATAGACTTTGTTACAATACCATGACTTATCCATATTAATTTCCCAAAAACCATAACTCATTTCAAAATCAAATATTTTATTTTTATTTTATTTTATAACATTTTTAAATTAAATTTAAAAGAAAAAACTATGGGGGAGATGTAGTGGTGTAAATATTTGTAATCATTTACATGTGGGCTCAATTAAAAAATAATAAAAGGTTAAAAGTATTTACGCGGCCTCTCCAGTCTAGTATGTAGAGATGTTATAATGTCCTGTAATTATTTTGAGTAGGTCAAAATAAAATAAAATTAATATAAAATTAATAATTAATCATTATGATTATAATTATAATCAAATAAAATTAATAATAAAAGTAGCCTAGATCCATCTTAACTATGAATCTACCAAGTGCCAAGAGGTATGAAATATCTTGAGAAGCAAACCTCTTTTAGAATGAAAAAAGAATTATTCCCTCTTTGCTAGATCTAGAGTTAAGATGGATCTAAGTGGTTTTATTAATGTCATTTCTTGAATTTAGGCTTCTGTGAACTATATCATGAAAAGTAAGAAAACTTTCTATAAAACTCGCTTCTTATTTGTTCATTAAGGTAGATGAGAGAACTAACCATTATGCAACCTACACGTTTCTTAGCTTATTAATAACAATGATATAAATAATGTTTATTATAGTTTTATATGAAACCGAGATAAAAGAAAATCAAGTGTAGAGTTGAGAACATCGCAGCATCATATTTAGGTAAGCAATATATTTGCAAGTTTAATTTCTTTTTAAGGGTGGTTCACGGACACTGAGTGACTACTACATCCACAAGAAAATCCAGGTAGATCAACCCGAAGGGATCTACCCGTCAGCAAAACTAGCAAGGCCTAACCCCAAGGGCGTCAAGGATATTTGACCCCGTGACCTCCCGATAAGCGAGGTACTTAGCAAAAAGAACTTGACTAACTGAACTATCCCTTGGGGCTATATTTGTAAATTTAATATTAAATATAGAGTAAGAACATTTCCTCAAATTTTAGCCAACAACATATTTAGGATCTATTAAAGTAGAGATAAAATTTCATAAGTTACTCTCTTTTAATAATTTGATGTAGTAATAGAGTCTAAATTTATGATTTAATGTTGACTTTATTATAAAATTATTAATATAATTTTGGTTTCGTGATTGATGAGTATTATTGGTGGTTTAGTATTCCCTTTTTAAAGTTGATTTAGGATCCACTTATCCTCTTCAAAATTTATTCATTAGGAATAAAATATGTTTCCTTAATTTTATTACCTAAGTCTACCTATAGACCATACATCAGGTGATCCAATAAACCAAAGGTAAGCATGTAAATAATAGGTCTTATAATAGTAGGCATGTTTATAGATGATTTTACAATTTATCTTTTTACAAACAAACATATTTTCCTTTTCATTCCACCATAATATGTTTCCATTCACTTAGGCTCTATATGCTTAAATGACAATGCACCACTTGCTAGAAGTGGCATATGCTTTCCCTTGATTGATCCCAATATCATATACTCCCATGAAAGAGTCTAGGTCTACCAAGACCTAATCCACTATCTAGGAAACACCCAAATAATTCTCACTAGAGTCCAAGTTTATCAGGCTCTGATACAAAATGTAAAACCTAACATGGTGAGAAGTAACAACAATGACAAAAAATCACAATGCACAAGAGATGTTTACCTAGAAACCCTTTGCCAAGAAAACCAGCTTTCAAATATATATTTTCATTCACCTTCAACAATCTATCCAAGCCAATCAAAGAATATTGAAAAATGCAGCAAGAAATTTTCAATTTTATTTTGCCTTGATTAAATTGAGAAAATTTGAATTTCCACATCAGCAGACAACTTGGATACAGTTAACTTGTGTTACATGGATTGTGTCACCCATTTTACTCAGTAAATTCGTGTTGTAGAAGTTAGAGTTCAATTAAGCATATGTGATTGCTAATTTGTAGCAATCAAGATCGGTTATCTCAAGTTGTTTTCAATTAAACTAGTTCCAACTATTTGAGGAACTATTGGAAGGTCAGTTATGCAGTGGAACTTCAATCAAACTCAATGATGATCCAATTAACTGATCAACCAGCCCAAAATAGATAGTGCATGCAGAAAATTCGAGTTCCCCAGTTGTGGTGGAGATTCCAAGGCAGTGTAATATCAGTTGTAGACTATTCTTGAGCATACAGGAATTGCATGCAGTCATATGATCAACCTTGGGAATTATGCAATCCATTTTGGAGAAATTCCTAAATAATAAGGGCCTAACTTCTCAAGGAATTGCACAATGGAATAGGGTCTCAAGTAGGGGCATAAATTGACTAAGTCTAGATCAGAGCTTCTCAGTGAGCAAAGAGATAGGTTATTCACTTACAGGTTGTGGTCAGTTGAGCAAGGAAATTGTAATACATATTTATTCATCATATTAATGCAAGAAGGCAAGGGGTTTTTAGCAGATTTATTTCCCCTGGAAAAGAATAATATGTGCAAGTGTGTTATTTCTCATTGCATTTTTGTGATTGACATTCTAAATAGTGAATTGAATTCTGCATAGCAGTAGAGTAGGTTTGTGTCTTGTGATTTTTATTAACACTTGATGAGTAGTTGCAAATCTGCACCATAATTTCTACATGGTATCAGAGCAAGATTCACATTAGAGCAGGAATTTCAAATTTGTTTCTCAAGATGTTTGAATTTGTCATTCAGTGTAGCGGGCTCTCTTTAGAGCTGAGAAGATGACCTTCAACGGGTTGAGGATGCCTTGGAAGGCAGCTCTAATTTCATCGCATGGAGGTAGTATTGGATGACAATGGATTGCTAAAATACATCAAGACATATTTTGCAAAACCACAAGCATTTGATGCCGAAAATCTTGCTCAGTAGAAGAAAGATGTAGCCAAGGAGAGGATAATAATATTGGAGGGAGTATGGGGTCACATTGTCACCAGTATCTATGGGAAAGAAACTCCTTATGTAATGTGGCAGGAACTGACAGATTTGTTCCAGAATAGTAGTGACCACAGGAAGCTAGTGCTCAAGGATAAACTTCGAAATATCAAGATGCAAAAGAATGACACTATCCCATAGTATCTGAGCAAATTCACACAAGTTTGTGATGAGCTTGCAGGAGTTGGTGTTACTATTTTAGATGATGATTTAGTAATCCGATTCCTTCTAGGCCTTCCAAAGAGCTGACATAGCTACCAAGATTTGGTGAATGGGAGGGAGAAACTATTGAATTGGGAACACTTATGGTATGATTTGGTACAGGAGGAAATAAGGCAGAATACCAGAGATAGAAATTCATCCAAGTTTGAGGATGAAGAAAAATTTGCATTGGTTGGAAAGGGAAAGAAGGGAAAAGGGAAGAAATCTCTAACTAAACTAGAATCCAACCAAGGGGGCAAGAATAAAGATTTGTCAAAAGTTAAACGCTTCCATTGTCATGAATTTGGGAACTATGCCACGAAATGTCCACACAAAAATGCAAGCAAGAAGACATCGAGATGAGGAGAAATTGAAGCCTTGGCTTCATGGTTCAAGCTTTTCTTTACCCTTATCGCATGCATGGTCAACACAGTGATGGGGAACATGTGGTATTTGGACTCTGGTGCCTCGTTCCACATGACACGGTGTAGAGACTATTTCAATGACCTAGAGGAGAAATATTTGCAGATGCACATCAAGCTAAGAGACGAAAAAAGGTACAACGCGATAAAAGTTAGTACAATCACCTTTCAGAGGGATTTGGTATCCCCTCTCAGACTCAAGGATGTCATGTTCGTTTGAGGCCAAAAGAAAAATATCATCTTTGTTGCGGTTTTGGAAGATTGTGGTTATGATGTGATCTTCAATAAAGGAAAAGAATTCCTAAGACACATAGCCACAAGACAGGTGAAGCATATTGGGGTTCATTTGAAGACCCTGTATAGGCTAGATGTGTAATACTATGTTTCATTAAGCACTAAGGCGAAGAAAGTGCAGGATCAGGTGGAATTTTTAGTGTTGGGTCTGAAGCATTTTCTCAGTACAGTAGGAAGAAAAAATATATGGTGCTCAGCTCAGCGGAAGCAAAATACATGGCTACAAGTCAGGTAGCATGTGAGGTGATCTCGATGAGAAAGATACTTGTTGGATTGTTTGGTTAGATGATGGATCCAATTGTCATCTATTGAGATAATCAAATTTTCATTAATCTCTCTCAAAATCATGTATTTCACGATCAATCCAAGCATATAGATATCTGGTATCACCATTTATGGGACTATATGAAGAGGCAGATAATGTTGCTACAATATATTCCGACAAGGAACAAGATGCTGACATTTTAACAAAGGCCTTGTCAAGAGGAAAGTTTGAGTTCCATAGGTGCAAGACAAGGGTGGTTGATAATCCCTTTCTTGCTGAGAGGGAGTGTTGAAGAATGCAACAAGAAATTTTCAATTTGATTTTTCCTTGATTAAATTGAGAATATTTGAATTTCCACCTCAGCAGAAAACTTGGATGCAATTAACTTGTGTGACATAGCTTGTGTCACCCATTTTACTCAGTAAATTTGAGTTGGAGTTAGAGTTCAGTTAAGCATGTGAGATTGCTAATTCGTATCAATCAAGGTCAGTTATCTCAAGTTGTTTTCAGTTAAACTAGTTCCAACTATTGGAGGAACTAGTGGAAGGTCAGTTGTGTAGTGGGACTTTAGTCAAACTCAATTATCATCCAGTTAACTAATCAATCATCCAAAAATAGCTAGTGCATGTAGAGAATTCGATTTCCCTAGTTGTGGTGGAGATTCCAAGGTAATGTAATATCAGTTGTAGACTAGTCATGAGTGTATAGGTGTTGCATGCAGTCAGATGATCAACCTTAGGAATTGCACAATCCATTTTGGAGAAATTCATAAATAATAGGGGCCTAATTTCTCAAGGAATTGCGCAAGGAAATAGGGGCTCAAGCAAAGGCAGAAATTAATTAAGTTTGGGTCAGAGCTTCTCAGTGAGTAGAGAGAGGTTATTAATTTACAGGTTGTGCTCAATTGAGCAAGGCAATTGTAATACATATCTATTCATCATATTAATGTAAGAAGGAAAGTGGTTTTTAGCATATTGCTTTCCCCTGGAAAAAATATTGTGTGCATGTGTGTTATTTCTCATTTCATGTTTGTAATTGATGTTTTAAATTGTGAACTTTGAATGGTGGATCATATAGATTAGTGGTACATTTTCAAAAGGGGTTTCTCTCAAGAGAAATAAAATTCAAGAGAGGTGTCTAACTTAACTTTCCTTAATCCTATAAAGATTGAAAAAGAGAAAAATATGAAAAGAGGGGACATTCATTTCGAAAAATGGAAAAAAATATGAAAAGAGGGGACATTGGTTTTGAAGAAGAGAAAAATTTATGAAAAGAGGAGACAAGGGTTTTGTTTAGTTGTAAGTTGTTTTTAATTAATATTTTTGTGGGATTTTACATTTTATGTGTCACATTCAGACACATTCATCTATCATGGGTGTGCCATTTTTATAGGTATTACAAATTTAAGATAGAACGTGGTATTTCTAAAATGTATGAAAAGAATAAAACTATTAAGTATTTGTGTGAACTCAATCATGAAGTTTAGAAGCACTAAAGGTAATGTAAAGATTGTGTCGTTCAGTTAAAAAGTTCCTATTTTAAGCATTTTTACGTTATGTATATGTGAGGAACACAAAAATAATAAGGATCTATGTGAAGACCTCATAAATGTCTACTTTGAAAAGAAATATTTTCTCAATGCTTTGAAGAATACATAAAATGTCTTTTTCAACGACATATTGAATATATTGATGATGATGCTTCTCAATATATTTCTAGTGATACTTTGAACGTATTTCTAATAATGATAATGTTTATAAGAATGATGATATTGAGTATTTCCATTCGCTCATGCTTTGTTGGCTACTCAAGAATTGAACTTTCCTTCATTTGAGAAACATACTAGAAGCATTGGATCTCAATTGTTGTGCTAGATGGGATATATAGGTGGAAAATTGGCAAGAGTGCAGAAGGTATTGTCATCCCTATTGAGACTAATGTAAGACTCTCTAGAGGAGGATAAGGTGAGACTCCATTTCCAAAGGAAGGTCATTCTATTATTGATTTGCAAGGAGTTTTTTTATGCCCACCACTATTTTATTTGTTGCTAAAGGTCATTCCACTGAGCTGTAGAGGCACAACGTACATCAACTAATGCTTTCATTGATTATAGTATGTATGAGGTACATAAAATTGATGGTGTTATTTGTTTTCAAGGACACCTTATAACTTTGGATGAGCAAGAATTGCATCCTTCGCATTTTGATCAACAAGAAAATGACTTTTCCTATATCAATGTCCTCATCATAGAGATAGTTGCAATGCATCCATGAATTGCAAATATTGGTATGGATGCAGAGATTTTAACAAATATTTGCAAAGAATAAGAGGTGAAATTTTGATTGGTGCTAACTACCAAAATTGATTGACAGTAAATTGATGATTGGTTGTGCCAACGTTTGAACATGTGCTTGAGAAATTCATATAAATGTGTATCACCCATTATACACTCATACAATAACCTATTTATTCATGTTGATTGATTGATTAACCAATGCCTTAGTGTTTGTTGGGCAATCTTATGTTGACAATGTTTTCCATGTGTGATAATTTTGACTAGAGGCCTTGTAAGGACATTCACTATTGTGGGCTTTTTGTTTGACAAGGAATGTTGTTGAGCTTATTGGAATTTACAAACCCATTACTTGATGTTGAGAACCCACTAATGGTTTCAACTAGTTAGTAGAAATTAACATATTCATTTGATGATGAAGGGAGGTCAAAAAAAGGAAAGGTCAATGGACTACTCAAATTAGTGATCGACCAAGACATTTCTTTTCAATACACTGATAAACCAAAAGGGGTTTTAAGAAAAGAAAGCTAATTTACTATTATTAATAGTGTGATTTGAGAACCATGTCCTGATCATGTGTGCATAGACTCTTATTGCTTCACATTTGTGTGTGGAGATGTTTTGGAGGATCAAGTTCTAAAGGACTCTCTACTATAAGCTTTGTTGCACAAGTTTGCTTCACCATTTTCTGAAGAAGATTGGATGGAAGTGTTTTGGAGGTAATCATTCTATTTTGAATCATCATGATTTTCATTGTCAATGTTCCTAGACTGATTGTGTAAAGGGGGGATGATGGTAGATGTCATATCTCAAGAAATTTTACAAGGCATGTTGCAGTAATGATGTTCACTACAAGTTGTCATAAAGGGGTAACCTTGATATAATGGTACCTTCATAAATCCTCAAGTTTTTCTTCACAAAGATTATGAGAATATTTAATAAGCACCAACTTGAGGGGTTTGTTAGACCTATAGGATTGTTTTATTTATTGTTAACCACTGTAGTGGTTGTTTTCATCCCACCCTTTGGGATCTTAAGGGCACACTCTAAGCATTTATATTGGCGAGGCTCTGGCCTCATATGATAGACAATGCTTTATGTTCTGTGAGATCACCTTAAAAATATGTGCTTCATTGTTTAAGGATGTTTATGAACACAATTATTCCAATATATTGCCATTGACTCACCTTAAAATGTTGAGTGTAGTTGTCATGAATGACCACTTTCTCTCCACCAAGTTGGTGGTGATAAACAAAGAGGAAGTGTTGACACCTTTCCATATCCCTAGTAGATCAACAAAGAAGAGGACCAATATGTGTAGTGCACGACGAAATTTTCATTATGGAAGGATCCAGTGGTATTGTCTTCAAGAAGCGCTTGTTGTAACAATTAGTTTTGCAAAGTCTTCAAGATTTTGAAGACAAGACACACAATATTTAAAGGCATGTCCTTCCTTATGATAGAGGAGGTATATAATTTTATTCTTCTTGGAAGGTTTTGTGTTTTCCATTGGTTTTTTAATAAGATTTATCTCAAGGGGAGTAACTTCCCCATATCCCTTATGTGACTTGTGCTTTATAAAACTAGTGAAAACCTCATCAACAAAGGGTGTAATAAACTTAAAGATATATTAAAATATTTGCCAAAATAAATTCAAGACCCAATATATCACATAAAATGATTTACTCTATTATTAATATAAAACCCTTGAGGTAGGGTAACACCATACAACTACTCCTTAAAAAACTAGAACACTCCACAAGCCATGTGCTTATCAATACAAAACAATACTTGACATATCTCCAATGAAGAACTCTAGCCTCTATATAGGCTTCATACATACAATATCATGGGCAATACCATTTGTAATACCATGAGCCCTTAGTACCATGCGTCCAATACCATGGGCTTAATTAATTTACATCACATTATTCCCTAACTACTTGTGGTCCCTTACATAATGCAGATTAACAACTTTATTTATTAACTATGGCTCATTTATTCATCATTCTAAACTAAACTAACTAATTATGTTCTTTTTTTATAATGAGGGTCAACCACTTACAATACAAAGGGATTTTTGCAGCTCTTGAGAAAAAAAAAAGATATATTGTAAAATATGATGGTAAAGGATTTAAGCATTGAAGAGTGAGAATTCAAAACAATATTTACATTTTTTTAATCTATTTTTTCCTTTCACAACGATGTAATGATGTCATCCTTCATCCTTGTCTTAAACGTTGTAGTGTATTCCTCAACATTGTCTCAAACACCCATTTTGAGATTAAAAGGATCGATTTAGACTTATGTTACCTCAAAGGTATTTTTCATTCTTTCCAAGAGTGTCTTGAAGGTATCATAGATTTCCCCCACACTTTTCTGTTCCATGGTGTGATGAATCAGATATGGCTCGGCATATAGGTGTGATTAGTGCAACAACTTCATCCGTATTCAAATATCTAACATCATAGTTGTTATCAATGTTAAGAGGAAGGGGTTTCTCCTCTATTATTACAATTAATCTTACTTAGTTAGGGGAGCACCCATGTTAAAGTCTGTCAAACACAATGGTGCAAATAAGTAACGTGAAGAAAAATGAAGTCTACAAAAGCTCACCTTGAGAAACCCAACAAGGAAAGTGAGTATCAGCTTCTTTAGAAAAATATTTATAAAATATCAAAGAAAAATCTTGGAGTGTAATGACCTCAAAGTAGAATTTAAACCTTGAAAAACCCGAGAAACCCTAAAAAATAGGCATTGACCTTAAAGAAGGGTTAAAACCCTAGGGAACTCTTAAAAAGATGCATTGACCTTAAAGAATGGTTTAAGTCATAGAAAAGATTTGATCAAATATTCCTTGTTCCACAATTGTAAACAAACTTAAGTAATGCCACTAGCCAAATGTTTGGATCCATTTTTGAATTTGAGATTCACAACATTGATACCTTGTTGAGATTCATAAGAGATAAGTGAGAGAATCAAACAAAACAAACATAAACCTAAATTCTACAATAAAAAGAAACATAAAAGCACACCAATGCAACACTTGAGATGTAACACAAGAGGAGCACAAGCCTGGGGAGGGAGAGAGAGAGAGAAAGAGAGAGAGAGAACAACTGCTATAGAGAGAGAAAACTCAAGCATAAGAGAGAGCACAACACCTATGATGCCCTTGGGGAAATCACTTTTATTTAAATGAATAACTTAAATGATAAAATACAAGTGAGAGTTTGGTATATGGGAAAAGAGTAGGAGCTTTCCCCAATAAGAATTTTGGACCCATGAATACGAGTGTGCCTTGTTCAAACCACCAAATATAATAATGATACAACATAAGGTCAAGGCCAAATGTGAATATAGCACCTCTATTTTGAACATAATCTATCCAACAAACATCATTATCACCATTCATTTTGCATTGTTCCCCGTTAACATTAAACACTCTCCATTTGGACCAATTAATACAACAATAGATTCCATGACCTCTTGCACCTCAATCATCACATTCAATAAAGAGCTAGCATATCTACCATTTACCAGTATGAGGAATACCTACATGATACTCCTAAAAAGTTATGATTGTAATTGTACATGAAAATTTGCATATACTTAACAACAACCTCTAAAATCCATCGTTCCAACTAACATTCTCCATTAGATTATTTAATACATTCATACGAGTGTTGGAAACACTAAGAGGGGGGTGAATCAGTGTTTCTTTTCAATTGCTACTTTTACCAGTTAGATCACTTATATTTAGAACACAAAATGAACAATAGGAATAAATGCTTTTATTAATATAATCTTTACAATGAATCTACAATATATATAGGGCTCCAACCCTAAATGAAGACATTGATCTTCAATCTTCCAGGCTCCAACCTATTGCCAAGCACCAACTTGGACTTTAGTGAGGCTTCAACCTCTAGAGCTTCAACCCTATCTTATCCAAGGCACCAACCTTGAGTTTAGGAGCACCAACTCTAAGGACACCAATCCTCTAGCTTCGCTTCGACAAGATATGTTTGGTTTCACGACTCCCAAAACCTTCTTCACTTAGCCCTGTCAATCTTTAGTTATCCCTTCACTTAGTCTCCATGTCACGTCATCAATGACAACCTTGTAATATAGAAAGTGTCACCATTGTTCTTCATAATACCCAATCAATTTCTTCAAGTTACCTCATCATGACATCAACACTGCATAATGATCTTCAATACAACACTTCAATGTGTCTTTAATGAATTGCACCAAGTTTTGTGCCAACTCTAATAATAGTTTTGCACCTCCTTCAAATCTAGTCCAAGGTTAGTCCCAAAGATTACTTCAAGTTACGTCCAAAGGTTTGCACCAAAGTTTGCACCATGACTTCTACACTACACCAATATTTCAACACTAGATTATCTCAAGCCTACTGGACCACTGTTGCACCAAGACTTCAGCACTAGATTGTGACAATTTTTCTTTACAAATGTCCTTGCACTACACTACTCCAGACCATTTTTCAAGTTGTTCCAATACTTCTACACAAGGATTTATACACCATACTGCACCATCTATTTTGCACCACACTTCTTCATCAATTCTGCACCAATGTTCTTGCACTAAGACTTCAACACTGCACCAAGATTTTAGTACTGCACCAAGACTTTTGCACCACAACTTCACCAATGTCCTTATTGCACCAAAACTTCAGCAATAATATTATGGCACCATGTTGCACCAATTTACTGATCCGAATTTTGATATGTGGTTACAAGCCTGAATATGATACCTCAGGTCCGAATTAATATGTTTTATATCACCAAAAGAGGTCTTTGAAGGAGGGTTGCTATTCCATCAAAAGAATCTATGCCATAGGTCGAGGAGAGGGTTGAATCAGTAGTCAGAGTGGCACATGGTCTGAGTTTGTCTGGACCGAGCACATTCCTCTGCAAAAAAACGGAGACACGCCGAGACATAGGACTTCTACAACAGCGTCGAGACTATGGTTAAAATGTTGGTCCGAAACGGAAGTCTGAGGTGAGGTCTTCACACTGTTCCGAGATCCAAAACTATGGTTACTTCTTGCCACAAATTCGTGCTCTTTAACATAGTTCTGAGTAATGTTCAGGATCTAATCCGAGGTGTTGGAGTGTAGTTCGAGCTTCAACAGTCCACCCTTTCCACAAATAAACTGAGGTCTGAGTTCTATTTTCTATCACAGATTCAAGAACAAATTTTATCACAGGTCAGATGGGTAGTTTAACACTAAAATGTTTCCCATGGGATTCGAGGTCTAGGTGAAAAATATGTAGGCTTATGTGAGGAGATTGTCCCAATGTAAACAGATCCAAATTTCAAGTTTCTCTCCATAGGTGTCTCGATCAAATCTTAGTCCTCAAACAGATTTGTCCTCGAGTTATTATCTCTTTGGCCTTATCTAGTTCATAAGATATGAACTCCCTATTGTAATCTCAAATATCTTCACCGAGTTCGTAGTAAAACAATGTGATCTGAGCTCTAATATATAGAGCATTTCAATGCCAAAGTGAACAGCCATGTCACTTAGGCAGGCCAACATGAGTAGCACTAGCACAGGTCGGCTCAAGGTCAGAAATATATATTTTTAACTTGAAAATTCGATATCTCACAAACTACTAGTAGTTTGGAGGCATGTGAGGGATTGTTGGAAAGAAAAAATTATGCTCTAAAAGATGGTATAGGAATCACATTGAGAGGTTGCCTCTAAGGTAGTGAAAATTAATTTTCTTTGTGACTGTCCTTAAATTTTTGTGCATAAAATATTTGGAACAGTATGAGGAATGTTTTGGGACAGCATGGCTTCTCCATTGTTTTGCACCAATAATGTCATCATGATAGTATCCAACATCATGATGAAGGTATAACATATTGTATTCAATGATAGTGAAGCAATATGTCATAGTGCAGCCTTCATTAATTTGTCAAAGACACCAAAGTAATCTTCCAATTATGTCAAAGTGTGGTCATTATTTAAAGAGTATGACATTATCACGTGTATGATTTCATCAATTATAGTCCTTCACTTCAAAGGCTTATATATTGGTGCCTAAGGTCTAGATCACCAATCAAGGCACATGATTGGATGTCAGCGACATTATAGTTAGTTCAAGGACTTGTTCGGGCAAGACTTCTTCATTAGTTGCTTGACATTTTCGTGGCTTGGCATCTTCTTCAAACAAGACTTATGACATCATCATTTGGAACCAGACATCTCAATAATATTTGTCATCTCAGCTAGTGCCATATTGACATTATTGACAACCTAGATTAACAATCTCCCCCTTTGTCATTGATGGTAATATTCTTGCACTTTCAACATTCTCTCCCCCTTTCACATCAATGGAAAATGGGGTGCCCAAGTACTCCCCTTGTCACTTTGCTTCTTTTCTTTACGAATAGTAGTTCTTCATAGGTATGCTACTCCCCCTGTCATGGTGCTCTTCTTTCTGGCAATGTGGTTCATGATAGATGTGCTTAAATTCCTTCATGTGATGAACCAACTCCTCTTGTCTACACGACCTCTTTTAGCTCATGAAAGATTACATGTATACTGATCAAGTGGAAGAGATCTTCAAAAGTAGTTCATGAATGAATAAGGGATCATGTTCTTCAATGGAAATGCTCCCGAGAGATGATCTATCAAAGGACAATCGTCCATGTGGCTCATCAAGGATTTCATAGGGCCCATTCATGGATAGCTTCTACAAGAATGCTTAATCGTCATAAGCTCCCCCTAACTGTATGCATGGTCTTCCTTTTGGCAGAGTCTCCCCATCAAATACTTGGAATATCAAGGATGACTTCATCAAGTCAACAACATGTGTTGTTGGCTAGAGTGTTCAAGGGACTTACGGATTCAATTTTCTTCCTTGTACATACTTGCATAACTTTCTTCTCTGCCATGGTTCTTTCTTGCGTAGGGGCCCAACTCAAGTTACAATCACGTGACATATGTCCAATGTTATGACACTTGAAGCACTCTATGTTGTTCGTGAATAAGAATTCATCACTTCTTCTTGCAAAATTGCTTCCAAGAGATTGACGGGGACCATTATATTTATCTTTGTGATATGCCCTACAATATTT
The DNA here is from genome assembly GCA_031772625.1 of Pinus tabuliformis. Lineage (NCBI taxonomy): Eukaryota > Viridiplantae > Streptophyta > Pinopsida > Pinales > Pinaceae > Pinus > Pinus tabuliformis. The sequence continues at coordinate 1,444,782,872 of CM062816.1, forward strand.
TGCCATGTGCCCAAAGTTTGTACAAGAATAGCAATAAACAAGAAATATACTTTGGTACCTTGGAGAAGAAGGTTTCCTTGATGTACTTCTGTTGGGTCCCTATAATACTAATGATTACCCCATTACTATTGTAGTTATACCCCTTATTTATATTGTTGTACCCCTATTACCCCCATATTGTTATTTCTGTGCCCCATAGAATCCCTCTATTGTTATTTTTGTGGCTTTATATTATTATTGTTAGGTCGGCTGGATTATATTGTGACTCCTTAGACTCCTATATATAGAAAGGAGGTTTTGTCATTTGTATCATCGAAGAATTGTTCATTTATGTAATGTAAAGGAGGTTTCCCCCTCGAAGAGGCTGAATTCTGAGGCATTGATCTTTCTTTTCTATCTTTTCTTGAGCTAATTTCATAACATTTGGTATCAGAGCTTTGGATTCTAGGGTTTCGCTGCTCCAAACAGGTCATCGTGGCATTTTCGCTATAAATTTTTTCTGTGACGTTTCAGAAGTCGCAAAAAAACCCATTTGAGAAGAAATCGCGCTGAACCTTAGGTCCAAATTTCAGATCTTTTCGCGCGATATTTGCGGAGATATGCTCTGAGGAAGTTGGTCTTTTTGCAGACTCCTGAATTACATTCAAAACAGGTGACCTAGGGAAAATCTTCATAACTTTCTCTCTAGGGATCGGATTGAAATTTTGTAAGAAGGTACAGAAAGAGGACGGACTGTAGTTTCTTATATATATGTTTCAGAACCAAAGGTCGAAAATTGTACACGTGGCACTTCATACAAGTTCACTCTTCTGGAAAGGTCTATAATCAGGTCATCTTGGGAGATTGTGCATAACTCTTTCTCAATTTGGATCAGACTGGTGGCATTGGAAAGAGGACACAGAGAGCTACTACAAGTCACAATTTCAGAACTAGATGATTGGAAAGTACAGAGATACATCAGAGGCAATATCAAGCTCCTGCAAAGTGAAAAAAGGTGTGTAGATTTTTTTAAAATTTTTGCTTAAGCTTGGTTTGAAAATTTATTTTGAAGGAATTCAAAGGGCATAGTAGAGCATTATTATCGGTAATTGATGCCCCGAGGAAAGAAAATGAAAACACCTAGTAAGGAACCTGAAATCTCTAGCATGACTCATGAAGAAGAAGAAGAAATGCAACATGATAGATCAAAATTACAAGACAAAGTGCAACAACTGTCCCTTGCACAAAAAGGAACAGAATCTAAGATGGATGGTTTAAAGAAAGATGTAGAAGCTAAGATGGATGGTTTAAAGAAAGGTTTAGAAGCTAAGATGGACTGTTTAAAGAAAGGCGTAGAAGCTAAGATGGATGGCATGGAAGCTAAGGTGAATGGCATGGACACTAAAATTGATGGCATGGATGATAAGATGGAAGAATTGAAGATAAATATGAATAAGTTGCTATAAGAAATGGTCACTAAGGGTGAAAGAGTACTAAATGAAACTCATGATGAGAACAAAAGAAATTTTAATCATGATTCTATAGACTCTAATGTTGGATCAAAGACTCACCATGTTCCAAAAATCGATATGAGGAAGTTTGATGGCAAAGATCCCGCCACATGGATATTACAGATGGAGCAATTCTTCGATCTCAATAATGTGAAAAACACACAAAAGGTATGTATGGCAGAGTACTAAATGAAACTCATGATGAGAACAAAAGAAATGTTAATCATGATTCCATAGACTCTAATGTTGGATCGAAGACTCACCATGTTCCAAAAATCGATATGAGGAAGTTTGATGGCAAGGATCCCGCCACATGGATATTACAGATGGAGCAATTCTTCGATCTCAATAATGTGCAAAACACACAAAAGGTACGTATGGCAACTTTATATTTGGAACCAAATCAGTTTGTATGGTATCAATGGCTTTGTTCTCGTAAACAATTTATCACTTGGGCAATTTTTACGGAAGAATTGATAGCACATTATGAGGATACAAAAAGCAACACTTTTTTAGCCAATTGATAAGTCTCAAACAAAAGGGTTCAATAATGGAGCACATTGAGGAGTTCCAAAAATTGAACATAAGGGTAAAAGATATTCCAGAGGAGCATAGGATTGATGTGTTCATAGGGTCTTTAAAGGATAATATCCAACATGATGTGCGCCTTTGGGAACCTGATTCATTAGAGAAGGCATTCAGGTTAGCAAGAAAAATGGAAAGCAAAATTATGGCAACTAGGAAGCATACCATTCACAACTATAAAGACGGAAGTGTTGTTGCCCATAGTCTTCCACAACCTACAAGGTTGACACCACAACAATTGGAAGAAAAAAGAGCAAAAGGGCTTTGTTACAATTGTGATAGCAAATACACAAAAGGTCATAAGTGTGCTGAGAAAAAATTATTCTACATAGATTGTGAAGAGGAAGAAGAAAAGGAGCAAGAAAGGTCAAAAGAAGAGGATATATTCCAGGAACAAAGCCTAGATGAAGAACAAATAAATCCGACCATATCTTGTAATGCATTGGCGGGAATTACCACTCCTCAAACCATCAAGATAGAAGGACAAATCAAGAAGAAAAAGGTAATAGTGTTGATTGATTCAGGAAGCACCCACAATTTTATTCATTGTAGGGTAGCAAAAGAATTGAATTGCTTCCTATATCCAGCACCAGAGTGTCAAGTGATGATTGCAAATGGAGGAACAATAAATTATTCTGGAAAGTGCCATAATATCAAGCTATCCATGGGAGAATATGTATTGACTAGCCCAATGCTTTCCATTCCAATGGGAGGTGCTGATGTTGTACTAGGAGTCCAATGGCTACAATCCTTGGGTACAATAGCTTTTAATTTTCAAGAACTTTTCATGAAATTTTCTTTGGAAGGAAAGGAAGTTGAATTAAGGGGTATTGCAGGGAAACCAGGAAAGATAATCAGCTCTAATGGCATGACAAAGCTTCTAAAAAAGGAGCAAAGAGGTGTAATTGCACAATTATGTTCGCTAGATGTTTCCACATTGGAATCATCTATTTCTCCAGATCTCCAAAAAGTCCTGGACAATCATTCCAAGGTATTTGAGACTCCCAAAGGTCTCCCACCTATGCGTGATCATGATCATGCTATTCATCTGATTCCAGGAAGTGTTCCTCCAAACATCAGGCCGTACAGATATCCCTATGTCCAAAAAAGTGAAATTGAACGTATGGTTGCAGAAATGCTAGAGGCTGGTATAATTCAACCGAGTCAAAGTTCTTTCTCAGCTCCAGTAGTATTGGTGCACAAGAAGGATGGATCATGGCGCATGTGTCCAGATTATAGGGAGCTCAACAAGCTCACTATTAAAGATAAGTTCCCCATTCCTGTCATTGATGAATTACTGGATGAATTGCATGGATCAATTTACTTCACCAAGTTGGATCTTCGTTCGGGATATCATCAAATCAGAATGAAGATTGAAGACATTCCGAAAACAACATTTAGAACTCATGAGGGTCATTATGAATTTTTGGTCATGCCTTTTGGCCTTACCAATGCACCTTCAACATTTCAAGGTTTGATGAATTCAATTTTCAAACCATTCCTTAGAAAATTTGTGTTAGTATTTTTTGATGATATACTAATCTACAACAAGTCTTGGAAGGATCATGTTGAACATGTTGACAGGGTGCTACAACTATTGGAGGAGAAACAATTATATGCAAAAAGATCCAAATGTTTCTTTGGAGTCCAGGAGGTGGAATATTTGGGTCATATTGTATCTCATGAAGGAGTTAAGGTAGACCCTAGCAAAATTAAAGCCATTAAGGAATGGAAAATCCCCACATCCATAAAGCATCTGCGAGGATTTCTTGGGTTGACAGGGTATTATCGCAAGTTTGTTAAGAATTATGGGAGAATAGCAGCACCTCTAACAACATTATTGAAGAAAGATTCATTTTCATGGACTCCGGAAGCAACAAAGGCCTTTAAACATCTTAAAGAGGCAATGTGCCAAGCACCGGTCTTAGCTACACCGGACTTCACAAAAACCTTTATTGTGGAATGTGATGCTTCAGGAAATGGAATTGGTGCTGTTCTAATGCAAGATGAAAGACCCATTGCTTTTGAAAGTCGTCCAATCAAGGGAAAGTTTTTAAGCAAAGCTATTTATGAGAAGGAAATGTTGGCAATACTCCATGCACTTAAGAAATGGCGACCCTACCTAATGGGAAGACACTTCAAGGTAAAAACGGATCATGATAGCCTTAAATACTTTTTAGAACAAAGATTATCCTCTGAAGAGCAACAAAAGTGGGTCACAAAGATGTTGGGTTATGACTTTGAAATCATCTACAAAAAAGGGAAGCAAAATGTGGTGGCAGATGCACTCTCAAGAAAGGATGAGGATGTGGAAGCATTGTTGTGTGCCATTTCTATTATCCAACCAGATTGGATAAACGAAGCAAAGGAGGAATGGAAGAATGACGAAGAAGTGTGGGCACTTATTCGAAAGCTACAACAAGATTCCAGTACTTCTGATACATTTAGCTGGCAAAATGATTCGTTATGGTACAAAGATCGCTTATACCTCTGTAAGAATTCCCAGCTAAAACAAAAGATTCTTATGGAATTGCACACTTCTCCCTTAGGAGGGCACTCAGGATTTTTAAAAACTTACCACAGGGTTAAGAAGGAATTTTTTTGGGATGGCCTTAAATCAGATATTCAAAAGTTTGTGGCGGAATGTTTGGTTTGCCAACAAAATAAAGTTGAAACAATTAAGACACCGGGTCTATTACAACCTTTATCCATTCCAAGCCAACGTTGGGAGGAGGTTTCAATGGATTTTATCACAGGTTTACCCAAGTCTGAGGGAAAGAGTGTCATCATGGTGGTAGTTGACAGACTTACCAAGTATGCACACTTTTGTGCATTATCACATCCATTTAAAGCCAGTACAGTTTCTACTGCATTTATGGAAACAGTTCAAAAGCTACATGGAAACCCAAAGATTATTGTAAGTGACAGAGATCCCATTTTCACTGGAATTTTTTGGACAAAATTATTTTCTTGTCTTGGTACTCAGTTAGCTCATAGCTCATCTTATCATCCTCAATCTGATGGGCAAACTGAGATAGTAAACAAATGTTTGGAAGGATATCTTCGTTGCTTTGTATCTGATAAACAGACACAATGGGTCAAATGGTTGCCTCTGGCTGAATGGTGGTATAACACTTCCTTCCATACAACAACAAAAATGACCCCATTTATGGCACTTTATGGGTATCAACCACCATCCATCACATCATATTTAAGAGAAAATTCTAAGGTTCAGGCAGTGGAACATCACATCGAACATCAACAACAAGTCCTCCAACTCTTAAAGGATAACCTCGTGTTGGCACAAAATAGAATGAAACAACAGGCAGATCAACATCGCAGTGAAAGAAGTTTTGATGTAGGTGATTGGGTATTCCTACGGCTACAACCATATAAGCAAATGTCCCTAAAGCAAGCTAAGAAGGATAATAAATTATCACCAAAGTATTATGGTCCGTACAAGGTGTTGCAAAAGATTGGTACTATGGCATACAAATTGGAGCTTCCTGCAGCTTCTCGATTGCACCCAGTTTTCCATGTTTCATGTTTAAAGAAGGTTATAGGCGACAAGCTCCCAGTTCAAACAATATTGCCAGAACTTGACGAGGAAGGAAAAATTATATTGGAACCGGAAGGAGTCACAGAAACAAGAACTCGACAGCTACGAAATCGATCAATTTCAGAGTATCTTATCAAGTGGAAGAACTTATCTGCTGAAGATTCCACATGGGAGGATGAAAATTTTATGCAGAAGTATCCAGAACTACTCAAGCGTTGAGGACAACACTTTTTTGAAGGAGAGGGGCATGTTGGGTCCCTATAATACTAGTGATTACCCCATTACTATTGTAGTTATACCCCTTATTTATATTGTTGTACCCCTATTACCCCCATATTGTTATTTCTGTGCCCCATAGAATCCCTCTATTGTTATTTTTGTGGCTTTATATTATTATTGTTAGGTCGGCTGGATTATATTGTGACTCCTTAGACTCCTATATATAGAAAGGAGGTTTTGTCATTTGTATCATCGAAGAATTGTTCATTTACGTAATGTAAAGGAGGTTTCCCCCTCCAAGAGGCTGAATTCTAAGGCGTTGATCTTTCTTTTCTATCTTTTCTTGAGCTGGTTTCATAACAACTTCTGAAGTCTTTTTGCCTTGGGATCCTTTGATGATAACCATTTCTTCTTGTATTCTTGACACCATCTGCATTTCTTCTTGGAGGAGGGTTTCTTCCATAGTTGTCTTGACTCTTCTCCTTGCCTTTGCTGGAATTGGGAGCATCAACATCTCTTCCAGGCTTCCTCACAATCCTTGTTTGAAGCATTCGGGTTTGCATCATTCATGCTTGAGGATTCACCTGCATAGCTAAGTCCTGATTTATCGAGGGGAGACCTTTGATGGCTTAGGATGACATCTAGGGTTTGAGAACTTTTCAATTTCAAACAGCAAGTCAACTTCCATTCCAAGAAAGACAATTTATTCCTTCATTTTCTTGCATTATTCATCCTTCCTTGATAGAATGATCTCCATTTCTTCCCTCATCTTGGTTACTTCACATGATTGGGCCTTAAGAGAAGTGATTTATGATTTTAACTTGGTGATGTCATCATCCTTTTCTTCTAGTTGGAATTTTATGGCATTTCTCTCCTTTTCTGCTTCATCAACTTGTCCTTCTATGAATGTCAAAGCTTCCATCACCTCCTCAGCTCCTTGTGCTTGTTTCCTTGCTTCTTCTAGTTGAGATCTAAGGGAGGAGACCTCTTCCTTGTATTGACCAATCTCTGCTTCAAGTTTGTTCAAGCTCTTGTGCCTTTGTTCAAGGAGGCTTGACAAGGTATCTACCTGTTTCTTTGCCTTATCCAATTGATTTGTCATGGATATGACTTCTTCATGATGCTTTCTCTTCTTTTGATGAAATTCTTCCTTAATCTTGGCGAGCCCTTCATCTCTCTCTTGTACTAGAAGTTTGGCAAGGTCAACTTCTTTCCTTACCTTGTCCTACTCACCAACTTGCGCTTTCTTCTTAAGTTCCTCATTTTCGTTTTTCAAATTGTTAATCTCTTCTATGGCAGCCATAAGTTTAGCGAGATCTTCTTCAAAATCTTCTTCATTCTCTTCATCTTTTAGGTCTTCTTTAGCCTTGATGTTATCACTCTTATCTTTAACTTCCTTGATGGGCTCTGGATTTCCTTGTTTTCCATCATTTTCTTGACTAAAGATCATTATCATCGCTCCTTTTGAGTGAAGATCATGAAATTTATCCCATATGCCTTTTGCTGACGAACATTTTTCAAAATTGGCCTTCATAGAATCAGGTAGCCCATTCAAAATTGCTTTCATTGCTCTTGTATTATGTTTCCTTGGATTCTCCATCTATCATGCTATCAACAATCATCGATTTCTAGACTTCAATGCCTCAAGTCTTTAAGAAATTCTTCATTCTTGCCTCCCATATATCAATGTTTCCATTGAACAATGGAGCCTTCACAAATTGATTGACTTCAATTTTGGTGGTTGAGGGAGACACATCTTTAGGAGGATTGGAGACTTTCTTCCTTGGCTTCACCATTTGCGTTCTAATGATCAACCTTCAAGTTGTTAGGCTTTGTGTGAAAGCACAGGCTTCGATACCAATTGTTGGAAATGCTGAGAGGGGGGTGAATCAATATTTGTTTTCAATTGTTACTTTTACCAATTAGATCACTTATATTTAGAACACAAAATGAACAATAGGAATAAACGCTTTTATTAATATCATTTTTACAATGAATCAAGTACAATATATATAGGGCTCCAACATTAGATAAAGACATCGATCTTCAATCTCCCAAGCTCCAACCTATTGCCAAGCACCAACTTGGACTTTAGTGAGGCTTTGACCTCTAGGGCTTCGACCCTATCTTATCCAAGGCACCAACCTTGAGTTTAGGAGCACCAACTCTAAGGACACCAATCCTTTAGCTTTGCTTTGTCAAGATATGTTTGGTTTCACGGCTCCCAAAATCTTCTTAACTAAGCCCTGTCAATCTTCAGTTATCCCTTCACTTAGTCTCAACGTCACGTCATTAATGACAAACTTGTCATACAAAAAGTGTCACCATTGTTCTTCATAATACCCAATCAATCTCTTCAAGTTACCTTATCATGACATCAACACTGCATTATGATCTTCAATACAACACTTAATGTGTTTTCAATGAATTGCACCAAGTTCTGCACTAGCTCTAATAGCAGTTTTGCACCTTCAAATCTGGTCCAAGGTTGGTCCCAAAGATTACTACAAGTTACCTCCAAAGGTCTGCACCAAAGTTTGCACCATGAATTCTGCACTGCACCAATATTTCAACACTAGATTATCTCAAGACTATTGTACCACTGTTGCACCAAGACTTCAACAGTAGATTGTGACAATTCTTCTTTACAAATGTCCACACTGCACCAGACCATTGTTCAAATTGTTCCAATACTTCTACACAAGGATTTATACACCATATTGCACCATCTATTCTGCACCACACGTCTTCATCAATTCTGCACCAACGTTCTTGCACTAAGACTTCAACACTGCACCAAGATTTTAGTGTTGCACCACAACTTCACCAATGTCCTTACTGCACCAAAACTTCAACAATAATATTTTGGCACCATGTTGCACCAATTCATTGATCCGAATTTTGATATGTTGCTAAAAGCCTAAATATGATACCTCAGGCCCGAATTAATATGTTTTTATATCACCAAAAGAGGTCTCTGAAGGAGGGTTGCTATACCATCAAAAGATTCTATGCCATAGGTCAAGCAGAGGATTGAGTCAATAGTCTGAGTGGCACATAGTCTGAGCTTGTCTGGTCCAAGCACAGTTCTCTACAACAGCAACGAGACACAGGGCTTCTACAACAACACCGAGACTATTGTTAAAATGTTGGTCTGAAACTGAAATCTAAGGTGAGGCCTTCACACTGTTCTGAGCTCCAAAATTGTGCTTACGGTCTGTCACAAATCCATGCTCTTTAACATAGTTCTAAGTAATGTTCAGGATCTAATCCGAGGTGTTGGAGTGTAGTTCGAGCTTCAACAGTCCACCCTTGCCACAGATAAACTAAGGTCTGAGTTCTATTTTCTATCACAGATTCGAGAACAAGTTTATCATAGATTAGAGGGGTAGTTTAACACTGAAATGCTTCCCACATGATCTGAGGTCTAGGTGACAAAGATATAGGCTTTTGTGAGGAGATTGCCCCACTATAAACAGATCTGAACTTCAAGTTTCTCTCCACAGGTGTCTAGATTGAGTCTTAGTCCTCAAACAGATTTGTCCTTGAGTTATTATCTCTTCATCCTTCTCTAGTTCATGAGATATGAACTCCCTGTTGTAATATCAGATATCTTCACCAAGGTCGTAGTAAAACAATGTGATCCGAGCTTTAATATATAGAGCATTTCAATGCCAAAGTGAAGAACCATGTCACTTAAGCAAGTCAACATGAGTAGCACTAGCGCAGGTCAGCTCAAGGTCAGAAATATATATTTTTAACTTGAAAATTCGATATCTCACAAACTACTAGGAGTTTGGAGGCATGTGATGGGTTGTTGGAAAGACAAAATTATACTCTAAAAGATGGTATAGTAATCACATTGAGACGCTGCCTCTAAGGTAGTGAAAATTATTTTTCTTTGTGATTGTCCTTAAATTTATGTGCATAAAATATTTGAAACAGTATGAGGAATGTTTTGGGACAGCGTAGTTTCTCCGTTGTTTTGCACCAATAATGTCATCATGATAGTACCCAGCATCATGATGAAGGTATAGCATCATGTATTCAATGATAGTGCAGTAATATGTCATAGTGCAGCCTTCATTAATTTGTCAAAGACACCAAAGTAGTCTTCCAATTATGTCAAAGTGTGGTCATTCTTTAAAGAGAGAGTGACATTATCACGTGTATGATTTCATCAATTATAGTCCTCCACTTCAAAGGCTTGTATCTTGGCACCTAAGGTCTAGATCACCAATCAAGGCACATGATTGGCACTCAACAACATTATAGTTAGTTCAAGGACTTGTTCAAGCAAGACTTCTTCATTACTTGCTTGACATTTTCGTGGCTTGACATCTTCTTCAAACAAGAGTTATGACATCATCATTTGGAACCAAGCATCTCAAAAATATTTTCCATCTTGGCTAATGGCATATTGACATCAATGACAACCTAGATTAACAATGAGATCTAATATTTGTCTATCCCTTCTTTCAACAATAACCTTGTTTCATGCACTCAACAACATTATAGTTAGTTCAAGGACTTGTTCAGGCAAGACTTCTTCATTACTTGCTTGACATTTTCGTGGCTTGACATCTTCTTCAAACAAGAGTTATGACATCATCATTTGGAACCAAGCATCTCAAAAATATTTGCCATCTCGACTAGTGCCATATTGACATCAATGACAACCTAGATTAACAACGAGATCTAATATTTGTCTATCCCTTTGAACAATAACCTTGTTTCATGCCATGCATGTCTTGCATATACAACCATTGAAATTTTGATAAATCCACTATATTCAACATTTTGAAGCTTAGGAGGTGACAATGATGGACAATTAATAACTTTCACCTAAGCATAACACTAGAGTCACCTCTTCACCCAGCATTTTTGCATTTTCTCCATCGGTATGTTATTCTTAAACAGATTTGTTATTCTTAAACAAATTAGTCTGACAATGATATGCTACTTTTTTCACACTATTCAAATAAATAGACCCTGCAACTTAAGGCCTCATAAGCATCCCCTAATAATAAAGCATTGGAGAACCTAGAAGGGGATGCAATTAGCAAACAAAAAAATGCTGTTGCTTTAGTATATTCCCAACAATATACATTGTATTTTTTGCTATGGTTCTTATAATGGGCCTTTTGCTATTGTCTAAATAGAAACAGCTAACTCATTAAACCCTAACCCTTGGATGACTTCATAAGGCCATGTTCAGTAAAGAAGAAAGAAAAATTTTAATTGAAAAACTGCCATTGATACGCATTGCAGTTTGCAGTTGTTGCAACCATCTAATGAAGTCATCTTTAGGCATGTGGCAACCCCAGGCTATGCAATGATGGCTTAGAATTGTTTAAAATTTAATTAACTTTAGGGCTAGCTCCCAAAAAGTCACCATTAGATAGTACAACAATTTTTGTGATCCATGATTGTTTTGCCAGTTATTTTTTTATCACCTATTCTAGATTTGTTTTTCAAATATTTTGGTTACATATTATAATTGAGGTTTACCTAGTTAAACTAACACTTTGGATAGGTTTTGAATGGCAATCAAATTTCAACTTTATATTCCACTTCTAAATCTTAGATTTCCATTTTCTAAATCTTACATTTCCACAATAACTTTCCTTTCAGGAGAGTGTCAATTTTCCCTAAATCTTACATTTCCACAATAACTTTCCTTTGAGAAGAGTGTCAATTTTCCTTATGAAGAGAAGAATGCCCACTGACCCCAATGCCTTTAGGACATGGAGATGCATCCCTTAATCCCAACGTTATCTTCCTTGCTAATAACTAATTCTGACCTTATTTATATATCAGTATATTTAAATGGAAAATGGCATTTGAATTATTAAGTGAAAATACATATATTATGTCACAGTCTAATAGCAAGCAAGTGCATGTAGCGATCACAAACCAAGCTCAATACGTAGCAATCATATTCTCCATAATGATGTATTAGGAAGTGTGATGGCAAGTTTGTATGCTTTGAACGCAATACAACCCAAAATCCATACCCAGCAAGCATATTCCCCATAATTATGCAGTTTTACCAAGCCTCTTGAAAGCTTGGACTGTGTTAATCTGACAATGTTTTGTTCCTATGATAAAAGCCCCTTGAAAGCTTGGATTGTGTTAATCTGACAATGTTTTGTTCCTATGATAATGCAGTTTGTAGTTATAATGATTGTATATGCCAAAACATACTGTAATATCTAAACCGAGTCCCTTAACGAACACATCACAACTATCATAAATAAGAACTCCATTGTATTCACAATATCGCATAGTAATGGTGTTATTTTGGGTGCACCTGCTTGAAGCAATGGTCTCCCAGGATAGTCTTTTTGGAGCATGGAATATGTAATGCCCTCAATGTAATATCTTATCATATTGATGGAAATCAGTTGTATTAATGGAAATCAGTTGTAGAAGCTTACAAAAGAAAAAACCAATATCACATAGTCAATATCTAAATAACTACCCTAAAGAACTCCATTGTATTCACAATATCACATAGCCAATATCTAAATATCTACTTATGCAGACTCCGCAAAGATTGATACTGCCAATCAATGAAATCAAGAAAATTCCATAACCAACGTTACAATATATTAACCCAAAAAACATGAACACAAATGATGGTTGGTAGATTTTGCATTGCCGAGTATAAGATCAAGATAACATAACATCAATCACAGGGCAGTTTCTAACATGGTAACGTTTAAATAGGATTTAAACTTATCCTTATGTATGTCAATGCAGAAAATAAATTGGCGTACCTATACACTAATCAATTCCAGAAATTCAGGATATACACTTAATATATTGATCCTGTTGATATAACACGTTTGGTCCATTGTAAAAATAACTAAATATAAATATTAGACCACTTAAAATTGGACTCCAGCACTGCAAAAATAGGACAAGTGCAAATTGGAGCCTGAAGAAATGGGCTGGCCATTAAACCGCTAGCACCCTCACATTTTCCAGGACAATCCATTTCGTTTGCTTCTTGCTCTAAAACCAGAACTGGATTCCATGAAAGCCCGTGCCATGAGAATGGAGGAATTGAGAAATTACTTGGAAACAATTTAAGATAAAAGTTACTTGAGTCATTAAATTTGAAGATACAGAAACATAAAATATATAACTCGTCTTAAAAGATTCAAAATCATAAAATATATAACTCGTCTTAAAAGATTCAAAATCATAAAATATATAACTCGTCTTAAAAGATTCAAAATCATAAAATATATAACTCGTCTTAGAAGGTTCAGAAACAAAATATATAACTCATCTTAAAAGGTTCAGAAACAAAATATATAATTTGTCTTAAAAGGTTCAGAAACATAAAAAATAAAGACAGGTGAATAAGGGTACATACTACTTCAAGGGGGGCCAACAGAGTCGTATCACTCCTCATAACAAGTTAAGATCATTCTCACAATTATTCAAGAAACATTGATTTCATTTCCTTCAAAATCTTTGCCAACGTGGCCCAAGTAATGGACAATATAATGGCAGTAACCAGAAACTTGCAGCATTCTTTTGCCTTGAAAACAATGGGACTCTAACAATCGGGCATTTGAAACTTGACTATAATGAGAAGAAACTGTGGATGAGGAGTTTCCCTCTTCGGAAAAAATAGCCAAGCAAGGCCCTTTCAAATTATGAAGTAAAAATACACTAGCCATCTGTTTATAATAAAAATCCTCCCAAGAAAATTTTGAATATGTAGGTCAAAAGGGACCTCAAAATCAAATGTTACACCGGACTATCAATTCTGTAACTACGAAAGAGTAACAGCAACAATTAGATATTTTTCTTCTGACTAGAAGATATTTGGCGCTGCCTCCGCTTCCATGAAGGCATCCTACCCGGGAAAAACCATCGCAGACTATGCTCCCAAATAAAGCAACTAATCATCATAAGCATGGCCCAAAGAAGCAGCTTGCTTCCAAAGGGCTGCGGGAGAGGAACTAACCTTAGCCAATCATTCAAGCTTCGGAACATGTCTGAGGTGATAGCAGTAAAAAACAGAACAGCAGCCGTCAACGCATAGCAAAAAGGTTTATTCTCCCTGATACTTTGGTTGAAAGGATGGCCCATGTAATTTACAGCAAACGTGGCTACTTGTATCATCATATTGGCCATGTACGAGACTGTATTAACTAAGTTTGGATGAAACTCCGAATCAGGTTCAATACACTCTTCTGGCATATACTTTTCTGCTTCTTTAACAGAAGAGATAAGAAATGTTATGTGAATTGCAAACTGCCCCAGAACTGAAAATAACACATAAGCACAAAAAATGTTGGGATGTGGACGCTGGGCTGAAAGTGTGTTCAGAGGTCGAGCATGAGAAATGAACAAGAAAAATGCTGCAGTAAAAATGCCACTGATGGTGGCTTGCATATCACCTAGCTTTACTCCATCCAAGTACATAACACTTAATACATAAGCAGTTGCTAGGCAATTTAATCCCAGTATCTTGAACATCTGTAAAGTTGTAACAAGTGTGCTACGTCCCTGCCGAATAATATCAGTTGTCGGCCTTACTGATGCATGCTTAGCAGTGAAAGGAGAGGCCATTGATGCATCCCCAAGCCTCACAATGGGTGGAGTTCTGCCATCTCCCTCCCCTTCCATCTCATCCATAATCTTTTTCAATTTCAGCCTTTGTCTCTCTGCAGGAGTAAGATGACGGTTGCTACTTGCACCATGAGATGCTTGAGATCCACCAGACAATCCTGAACTCCTCACTGGCTGATTAATGGATGCATTGCCTGTTTGCCCTTCATCAGTTGCAATAGCATTTCCAGAATGACCAGCTGAATCAGGTGCTCCACCCTTGGATCTCCTTGATTTCGTGGGTTTACCTGCTAAATTTTAGGATTACAGCAAATCCAGTAAGAATAAATATTGGATCACTTTAAATCATAAAATAGAACAATGGAATATCCATCCAGATTTAGTATTTTACCCCCAGAATTTGACGATTGTGCCAACGTCGAGTTTTGGGATGGTTGGGCAGGTGCAATTGCATTTAAAAGAGCTACACCAACATGAGCCTGCAATTGTTCAAAATTTTGAATCAGTCATTGGTAAAATAACATCAGCTGTATTTTGCTTGCCAAAGTTTTTGATGCAAAGGAGAAAGGTCAACATCCCCTACTTGTTTGAGAGCACCAACATCATTTGTACCATCTCCACACATTAAAGTCATTCTTCCCACTGTCTTCAGAGTTGTCAATATGAGTTCTTTCTGCTCAGGGGAAACTCTTGCAAAAACCTATAATGGATTCATCAAGGCCAGTTGTAGTGGAGAACAATACAAATTATCAACGAAAAATTTATAAATGAAATACTCATCCCAGCCAGTATAAATGTTCATACCTTCACATATGGGATCACTGAATGTATAGCATTCGTACGTTGCAACATCATGAAACAATCACCACCTACACAGAGATCATGGGAAACTGACAATTCCTCCACATCAGCTTCACTGGAGATGAATTCAACAATTTATATTAGGTTAGAGTCTTATATTCATAATAATTATCTAGAAGTCTCTTCACTAGTGCCTTCTTACTAATTTTGTGATGCAGACAATAAATTTAAAAACTCGTAACAGAAAAAAGTTAAGTAGGATACCACAAAACTATTATTTATATTGATAATTATTAGTGTATGCAATAATTATTAAATACACTAGATGCCTAATTAGTATTATTTGGATTGATAATTATATATGTAAATAACAGTGATTAGGTATTCTACAAACTGTTATTACCAGTAAGGAATTTTCATCATCTCATCAGGTGAAATCCACTCGAACCCTTCACTGTTCTTAATTGGAGTCAAGATTAAAGGAGGTTGTGAAACAATGTGAACTTGACCCGCAACATAACAAGCTGTCAAAGCTTGATCACCTGTGATCATCACCTACATAAAATGGAAATCCATGTCAGTTCATATCCATAGTGGTTCAAACAAAACTCCATAGATGACTTGTTACATTGAGATTAAACTTTCAAGATATCACGTACTAAATCATGTGACGACTCATTAAGTTCCTTGAGGACGTCGGCAGAGTCAGCACGAATAGGACAATTAAATACCTGAAAATAAACAGTAAGTAATCACAATAAAAACATAATCAAATTACAGCATCACGTGAGATGAACCGGAGATCAAACAGGAAGAGCATGAATATCATAATAGGAATGACTGACCGCAAATCCTGCAAAAGTAAGTCCACTCTCCACAGTCTCTCTATCTAAACTCCTAGCCTCACCAACCTGCAAAGCATACATATAAAAGATTAGATATAATCCATGACTGTCAAATTTAAAGGTTCCAAAAATTAAAAGTGCAATGTCACATGTTGCAGTACTAAAAATATAGCATTCCCTATTCTCTTACAGGAATCTATTACTTGAGAACTTGAAACCAGGATTCATAACATTGATGGGGAAACCCCAATTTATAATTTGACTTGCACTACAGATTACTATATTATCCTCCAACAATGGTACAGAAACAACAAATATCTTTAAGGACATAATTTAAAAGTGACTGATTCTTCTCACTGAATTTGTGACTTATTGTGACTTGTAGGTTGTGATGATTACATTAATGTTTTCCATGGGCCAACATGTAGACTTCGCCCAGTAACCTCTAAATGGTATGCTTAGCGACCTAATGCGATTTTGTTTTTCAGATGAAGAACTAGTGCCTTCCATCAGTTTGCAATGTTATAAACCAAGTCCCATGCAAATTTTAATCCATTGATGCTCAAGTCAATCTATAAGCATCTATGTGCACAAATTGTGAAAAGTTCTTTCCTGAATATTATCTTAGAGAAAGCCTTGCTCAGATTATTTGGAAAAAGAAACATTTATAAACTTTGGAGGAAACGATCAAACGGATACTCATCTCCAAAAAGAATGTACAACCAAGTTGTTTGAATAAGTGGGCGCGAAAGCCAGAGCCAATCAATTTTATAGGACAACACAAAAAAGTGTATAGTGACTTTATCATGCAATACACACCAACCATCTTAGTTCCAGTTTGTATCAGTATTAACAAAAACCCTAGCTATGTATCCATGTTTTCCAAATTAAAACTATGAATCTGATATACTTTCAAAATATGATTCTATCCCCCTTTTCATAAGTTTGGACTGACACTAAAACTTCCATGTGTTAAAGACTATTTTCTTTCTTTCCAAATCTAATATGCTTTCAAAACTGAAGTTTGGACTCCCCTTAAAATTTCCACGTCTCAAGTTAAAGACCACTTTTAAATGTAACAAAGCCACTACAACATAATCCATTTTCTGAGATATTTTATTAGAAATGCAGATTCCTAAGAAAAAATTGAGAGAACTCCAGCCATAAAGGGAGGAACGCATGCTAGAAAATAGTAGTAAAACAACAGAAAACTGATATTATATGAAACAAAAGCCATAACATCATCTACATACCGCCATTTCAGGAAGATGCTTGTATGCAAGGGCAAGAACTCGAGATCCTTGCCGAGTATAGTGCTTGTAGGTATCCACATATCCTGGGGCTATATCTGTCAGCCTCTCCTGAATGGTTTCTGGTGCACCCTGTAAAGAAGAGACCATCAGAACAATAATTATCAAAATAAAACACAAATATGAAAACTTAGACAGAAATCCTCGTGATCAACTGAGCAAACATTTCATTGATGATGGGAAGCCAAAAAGAAAATCAGTAGTAGTTGATGATTTTATGGTAAACTCTGAAATAAAATGTAGATATGATTGGGGATTTGATCACTGAGAAGTTCATGTCAGCCCCTTATCAACCTTTCTCCTAGTTCATAAACATCTTGCCACACTAACAGTTGTACAAAATTCAGTTTAAATGAAAAAAAAAGTACTAAATGATATGTGGCAGCCCTAAATAACTTCAAATAAACAGATGCACCTGATATGCCTGTTACCCACAAAAAGTAGGTAACCCATATGAGATTTTTTTCCTCCTCAATTGACAGCCAGCCAGCCAGCAGCCCTATGATGGACTTCAGATAGCTCTATGTCAGAGATCTCTACCTATTTCTACAGTCAATGCTCTCTCCCATCTAACCTTTTTCTTGAAGGTGGGTAATCTATCAATAGGTACTTCAGCCAATTTAGCAATCATGTGCTTGCAATTAATGTTAAGGGCATATTAATATGAATCGCAAGGAAAACTAGATGACTGACCACTCCTGATTGTATCCGTGTTCCCACACTTCACCTGGGAGATTGGCCTATGACCCTAGTTCAGTGAAACCTCCTCTAAGGCCTTGTGGTTTAGGAGGGGCACTAATAGGGGGCATTAATTAAAATAGCATGTCCATTGTAATCCATACTTAGCAATTTCCATTCTTCCTTGTTATTCATTTCCATTCCTCGGGTTGATCGTCATTGGTCATTGGGATTGGCACCCTATATCCACATCCTTGAGTCAGAGCCCAGAAACCTGGCCCTAGAGGTTGATGCAGCTGAAAGAAAGATAAAAGCATGCAAATCCACAATAAAAAGAAAATGTAAAATGCAAAAAATGGTTGAAACTTATTTAGCACGTAGGCAAAAGCCTAGCAAGAGCTCTACCCACCCAGTTCCTCAAGCATTTGATGCTTTGTCTAAAATTTAAATAAAGGGACTCTGAATGTCCCAACCCCGATAGGCAAGAAACCGCTACATCCTTAAGAGGTATTGGAAGAGAACAAAGCAAGCTTGGTCTCCTAAGTTATGTGCGAAAGAAAGATAAATCATTAAAGGCACACCAAAGGGGTGGCAAAAATAGGCCGAGGAAAGGGGTAACTCGTGCCACAACGATTGCTTCCTCCTTACGTCATTATACTCATATTGTTGGACCTCCATCAGTGGGTTTCATGGCCGTAACATCTTCCTTGAAGTCTTTCCCACTTCATGACCACATTATCACATGCACCTATGGATTGATGGGTCTACCTAGGACATGTCACTCCACTTGGGGACTGAAAACACCTAAAAGAGTTGTTGACCTAATCATCTATAACATTGGTGAGGTAACTTGTTTAGAAATCTTGAGCTAGAAATACATTTAAAGGTGTCTTGTGTGAAACATTTCTATGCCCCTACGTCATGTCCCCATTTTTATTCTTCTCCATAGCAGGGTTGCGAGGGAGCGGCTCCCCCCCTCCCCCTCGAGCATGCTCCCGAATCACACTCCCTTTGGGAGCGACTCGGGAGCAACCAGGGAGCGCATTCCCGAAATCGCTCTTGCATGGGAGCGAAATTTGCACTCCCTAGCCTTTTTTGGGAAAAAAAATTGTAGTAACATTCCAAATGCAAATTTTTTTCAAAGAAATAAATAAATTTTTAGTGGGACAGCCTAATTATCAAGCCTATGGCCCTAGTATTGATATGTGATTCATGGTAATGTTAAATTCTTAAAGTAAAAGTGACATTCTCCTTAATCTTCATTTTCAACCTTTTACTTAAATTTTTAACATTACCATGAAATGACTCGGGATCTCTGAGAGTGGTTCCGACCTCATTGGATTTTATATGGAGAAAGTAGAATTTTATATCTCATTCAAAATCCAATAGACTTATCAGTTTTTCAGGATTTCAAGATTGGAGGGATTGCAATGTTTCCATTGGATTTAATGAAGAGCACCAATCCCTCTATGTACCTTGATGTTACTGACATTGGCTGTCTAACTCCTCTATCATGACCCTACTAAAAATGTAACCATCACTTGAACAAAATCTTGACTTGACATGCTATGTTTTTTCTATCTTGTGTTAATGAGGGTGATATTAATGACAAAGATTTTGATTTTCCAACAAGACACAAAAAGTAGACATTTATCGCGGCGGCAAGAGGTCCAAGCATTAGCAATAGATAATAGATTTACTTGTCTTTTCTAGTTTCTAGTAGTTTTTATAACTATTGACTCTTTCATATTTATTATGATATTTTTTGTAAGAAAAATATGACAATTTAAATTTGAAGTTTGAAGTTGGCAATTATAACTCATTGGTAATGAATTATGAATATGATGCTTCGTGAAAGTTGAAAGTTGTTTCATTTTATAACATTTCATTTCATGTTAGATATTATTTGTTGTAATGCTTACACTTAGCTTACAAGTACAACTTTGGTGATCAATAATGATCATTGTTATATATTGAACTTTGAAAGCTTGAAACTTTAAGATTGATGAATCATGATTCATGAGACTCAATATGTTGTATGTTACTAACTTGTGGACATGGTTGATGAAGATTATAACTTCTAGACGATTGTTGTTATATGGTTCAATCTATGTTTTTTATATCTAATTCATCATTCTACATGTTTTTGTTGACATATATGCATCAAAATATAAAAAAATATATATATTATATAAAAAACACTCCGGGATTCACTCCCAAACCGGGAGCTTCTGAAAATGTCACTCCCACTCCCGTTTTCGCTGCTACTCTCAAGTAACCTTGCTCCATAGTACAACCAGGGTGGATTTCCAGGATAGGGGATGGCCAGGTCAGTGGAGCAGGTTTATGTCATCAGGGGTCCCGATGGAGTTTTGAGGAGTTTTTATGGGATTTGATGGTATTCGCTTGGCATATTCCATCATCAGCACAGTTTGCCTTTCGTTTCATTGCATTCTGACCACTTTCAAAAATTAGCGTTATTATTGGGCATAACTTAATTAATTATGCTCAAGGTAGAATTTTGAGGAGTTTAATTGGTGAAACACCTCAGTGTAATAGCTCGTTGGAACCAGAACGGGAAGATCTACGGGATGGGATGATTAGATGTGAGTTTCAGTGACCTGAGGAGACATGGTGGCCAATTTACCATTTTCCTACATTAAAAGAACATTTTAATTGAAATAAAAGAGGGAAAAGTGCTCCGTCATTAAAATAATAATAAAATAAAAGGTTCTAGAGGAGTCCATCAAATCTATAAAAGAGGAGGAGACCATTAGAGGACATCTGGGATTTTGATATTGTTTCTTGTATGAGAGGTTGAAAACCCGGTCCTCTACTCCATTGGTAGCCCCAGGATGAAAACCTTTGGGTGATTTAGAGAGATTGGGCGAGCACCCATCTCCCCTTGGTGGATTCATTCAAAATCCACATGTGTAGTGATTGTTTTCATGTATCAGTTTGGAGACCGGAGGGTCATTCCCAGCTATTGTATTGGCATATATCTATATATAATAAAGCTAGATTTTGGTTGCTACATTTTTCATTGTTCCTCATGTTCTGATTTTTAATGAGATTTTGTGCAATTTATAGATTTATGATCTAGGTTTTACATGGAAATCTTTTGGAAAATGCATGATAGTTTTATATGGAGTGTTTGTTCCAAAAATTTCTTATTTGGGACATTACACCGTAGCATCAAATATGACCGACTATGATGCTTTAATGGATTTTGTCTCTAATGATGTTGATCTCACTTATCTTGGGAAGTTTGTTTTAGGTGGCATCGCATATGTAACAAAGATTCCTTGAGGGTTGGCTTGAATCCTTCCTAGCACATTCCTAGCATAAGCTTGGTCGATAGAGAGATAGGCATCCATCAATCTTTGCTTGAGAAGCCTGTTTTAATAGTACTTAAAACGATGACCTTGCAGTGGTCAGAGCCACAGCTCTCTACAGCGCTAGAGGCACCGAGTATGTTAGAATTTCATGAGAGGTACCGTTAATCACACTTTAGCGTGCTTCTCCTCATCTTCTCTCTGCCAATTACTACGAAATCAGGCTCAACACAGAAAGGATTGAAGGATTGACATTTAAATAGGCATTTAACTAAAATTAACCAAAATTCTTGCATCTCACGTTGGTTTTAGGGTCTACATTTCATATAAGATAGTCATTCATCTAAGCAGCAATTGCTAATCGATTACTTGGTCTTCATTTCCCTAACAAGATCGTTGACTCCATAAGGCACTGGTAATCAATCATTTACAATTTAATTAAATCCTATAAATCTTGCTAAATCTAAATCAAGTACTTGGTCGCTTCATTGTGTCTCCCGAACTGGTTGGTTTCTAACTAGTTCTCCATTCCATTTTCGTAGGGTCTACCCCTCTTAGCCTGTTGTAGTGAGACAGCTCAAACGAAGAGATTGGGGATCAGGGTGACAACCCCCAATCTGAGCTATTGTCGCAGTGCCTAGACACTATGCGACAACAAGACTATGACAAGTGTCACTTCAAGATTCGCCAGTTTAGTTGTGTGAAGGTGAAATTGCCCAATGTCCTCCAAAGTGGAATTATGTGTTCATGATGAATATTATGTGGAAATTATTATTATTATTATTATTATTATTATTATTATTATTATATATATATATATATATATATATACACACACACACACCTTAAATAATTCTGAACATATCCAAAGGCTTTGAAATACTCTAATGGCGCAAAGATTATTTGGGTGGCAAAATGTATGAAGGGACGGGCAGAGGGTAGGTCAACCCATGACCTACCCCTCCCAACTTCGTTGCATAACCGTTGAGCCAAGCAATGGACTTATTAAACGGTGGCCACAAAACTTTATTAATTCCAACAGCGGAACCAAGGGGGCCAGCCCCCTCACCATACAACCAAACAATATAACCATGGGCCAGCGTTAAAGGATAAGTGCGCTTAGAGTGCCACTAATCCAAGTTTAAACTTAATTAATCCATCTTTTAAGTTGGCAACAGTTTTGGAGGCATGCCAATTTTGGCGGTGCTAACTTGAATCTTCTCTAGTTTTAGCAGGGTTTCCTAGGGAAACATTAATTGAAGCATATCAATTTTCGACCAAATTAAGCTCAGAAAGAGGTGTTCTTGGCTAATTTGGACATTCTAAACATATTGTTGCAAGTATCAGGAGCCATAGAGCTTTGTAAACAGCATTTTTGCCACATTGAGCTAATATAGAGGCCCAAACCATGGAAGTTGGACCAAGGAGATGTAGCCCAGGAAGGGTGAAATCCATCAAAACATTGTGTTATGTGTCTCTTTGATAGTTTGTTGCACTGTACATGTTTTTTGTTCAGTATTTGTTTCTGAAGCTATTTTGCTCATGAATGTCTTTTTAAACTTAAGGAAATTTACCTAATTGTATGCACAAACAGCGAATGAAACCTTAGCACAAGAAGCAATAAGCATGCACATATTTATAAATCTGTGATTGTTATTAGCACAGCGAAACTAATCATACAAAAATAGATCAAGTTGGTATTAGAGCAAGGTTGAATTGCTTGATTGCTTGAGTTTGTGCAATTAGGGTTTTAATGGTTGCAAAATTGTGATCCTTTCAAGGTTAAAGTTGCAGAAAGGAGAAGGGAAGTTATTGGTTGCAACTCCTGTGGTAATGCCCAGAAGAACAAGAGCCACAAGGCCACAATCTCCACCACCCAAAGTTCCAATTCCAGTTGCACTTGAAACTCCTCAAGTTTTACCTTCAACTAAGATTGAAGAGGTACAAGCGGAACCAATTTCTGAGCCTAAATCCATAGCCATTATGTCTAGAGAAAGAGAGCCTAAAGGTCCCCCTTCAGAAGAGGAAGAATTCAAGAAAGCTTTCTATACTTTTACTAAGATTGTTAAAGTCCTCTATGAAGAGAGGAACACTAGAATGGTTGGAGGGAGTTCTAAACCTCCACATGGAAAAGGAAGCTCATAGGACAAAAAAGATGAGAAGAAGGATTCCAAAGGGAATGGTGGAAATCCACCTCATCTCCACCATCCTCATCATCTTCACCATCTCACACAACATCATCTTCCACTACCACCACTGAAACTACCCATACTCATTCCAAAACCCCAAAAGGAAAGACTCCATTACTGAAATTGCACATAAAATTCGAACTTCCCATGTACAATGGAAAGTTGAATGCAGAAAAGTTGGACAATTGAATTCGACAGTTGAAAGTATACTGCAAAATTCAGAACCTTCAAGAAGACGACATAAAGATCCAATTGGCTTCATTGAGGCTAGAAGGAGCTGCACTAGTTTGGTGGCAAGCAAAGACTCGAGAGGAAATGAGAATCCATGGTAAGATATCCATCACTTGGGTTGAATGTTTCTGCAATAAAAAGACATTTTTATCCTATAGCCTCTATGCAAAAATCCATTATGAGTTCGCAGAATTTTAAGCAGCTTAAAGGCCAAACAAGCCAATATTATACACAGGATTTAGGAAAAGGGCTTTGTTATTAGGAGTGAAATTGAATTCCCAAGATACACTGCTGAAATATATTGGGGGTTTACATTCCTATCTGAAACATACTATCCTTATGTTTAATCCAAGAAACTTAGATGAGGTATGTGTGCAAACCACACACCTTGAATCTAGAGGAAAGAACATTCAGGAAGAGCGTAGTAAGAGGAAGCCATTCAAGGGTAACGAGAAAGAAACGAGTGGAAAATGGAAGGAAAAGAAGAATGCAAGTGTGAAGAAAGAAGGGGAGAAAATCACATGCAAACATTGTTCCAAAGAGGAGCATGATGAAGCCCACTGCTGGAAATTGCATCCTGAATTAAGGCCTAGGAAACAAAACAATAAGGGAAAACAAAAGACAGCCGCTACCACACAACATGATCTTGGTTCGCATTTTGGTGATGAGACCAAGATTTCAGCCATGGTTACAAAAGGAAAAGAAATTATTGGAACCACTAGTTCATCACATAGTCAAAACAACACTCCAAATGAAGAGTCAAGAATAGAGTTGTTTCATGTTAAAGTGATTTCAAATCATACAAAGATTGATGCATTATTTGATAGTGGGTCACAATCAAACTTGATTTTAGAAAACTTGGTTAAAAAACTAAACCTTGAAACTGTACCACATCATAAGCCATATCCATTAGGTTGGATAGTAAACAACGCAAACTTACATGTTACAAGGAAGTGTTTATTCAAGTTCACCATTACTAAAAAGTTCATTGATGAAGTTGAGTTAGATGTAGTTCCACTTGATATCTCAGGAATCATTTTCGGTAGTCCTTATTTGTATGATAGAAAAGCAGTGTTTTATCGCCATGACAACAAATACATATTGCTCAAGAATGGGTGGAGTTCATAGTGAGAGCCCATCGCAAAAAGCTGAACATTTCTTTGGTTATTGCAGGGCAGATGAAGAGACTAGTAAATGCAAGTAAAAATTTTGTGCTTCTCATGATTAAGAAAAAGAATGATATTGATTATGAATCTTTTGAAGGTTGCGATGATAAATTGAAATTTGATCTGTTTGCTGTGGTAAGCAAGCATGACAAGATGTTTTAGGAACCAAATAGGTTACCTCCCAAGAGGGGAAATCAGCATGAGATTCAGTTGCAACAGGATGTTCCACTTCCGAACATTGGCATGTATCGCATATCTATTATGGAGAGCTTGGAAATCAAAAAACAAATTCAAGAATTGTTGAGCAAAGGTATCATATGCCCATCTACTTCGCCATGTGGTTCGCCCATTGTCTTGGTGCCAAAAAAGAAAGGAACTTGGCGCATGTGTGTGGATTTCCATGCACTGGATAAAATCATGGTAAAGAATCATTATCCACTCCCAAGAATTGATGATTTGCTTGATCAGTTGAGGTATGCGAAGTATTTCACTAAGTTAGACTTACGAAGTGGTTATCGTCAAGTTAGGATAGCTGAAGAAGACATTTGGAAAACTGCATTTAAAACTAAACAAGGATTGTTTGAGTGGCTTGTTATGCCTTTCGGTCTTACAAATGCTCTAGCTACTTTCATGAGGGTAATGAATGATATATTGAGACCATTTCTAGATGATTTTGTTATTGTCTACTTAGATGATATCCTCACCTTCAGCAAGTCAAGAGATGAACATGCCATCCATGTAAATAAAGTACTTGACGTCTTGAGAAAAGAACAATTGTTTTTAAAGATGTCAAAGTGTGAATTTGGCAAGACTTCTTTGGTGTATTTGGGACACATTGTTGGAGGAAGTGAACTGAAGATAGACCCCTCTAAGGTTGAGGTCATTATGAATTGGCCCAAGCCCAATATAGTTACAGAGGTAAGAATCTTTTTAGGGGCAACACAATATTGGAGAAAGTTTATTGCTAATTTTTCTTCCATTACATGCATTGACAAGTGCCAAGAAAGTCTTCCACAAGGGAGATGTACAGCAAAAATCATTTGATGCTTTGAAGCAAAAGATAAGTTCAGCACTGGTATTGGCACTTCCGAATCTTAGACAGCCATTCGAGATTCAAACGGATGCAAGCGATTATGCCATAGGAGCAGTTTTATTACAACATGGTAAGCCCATTTCATTTCATTCTAAAATCTTTAATGGAGTTGTAACTAACTATCCCACATATGAAAAAGAACTTTATGCATTGGTGCAAATGGTTAAGAAATGGAAGCACTATTTGATGGGGAAGGAGACCATCAACCATTGCAATGTTTACAATGATAGTCAAAGTTGCAGCAGTCACAACATTTCAGATGGATAGGTTTTCTACAACAATTTCATTTGGTTATCAGATATAAAAAGGGAATCTAAAATAAGGTAGTTGATATGCTTTCAAGGCCTATTGTAAATTCATTTGTTATACTCAAGCATAATTCTGTTTTGGATGAAAGTTACATAGAACAATATGCAAATGATAGTGACTTTCAAGAAGTATATGCAAGCTTGAGTCAAGGAAATCAAATTGAAGAGTTGGATTATCATGTACACAATAGTTTGTTGTATCACTTGGGCAAGTTGTGTATTCCACAGGGAGAAAGAAATAGTATCATAAGGGAGGTGCACACTTTAGTGATTGTTGGACACTTTGGTGTGGGCAAGACAGTAGCGAATCTTCAAAGGTATTTTTATTGGCCACACATGTTGGATAATGTTTCTCGTTTCATAAGAGGATGTTCTTCATGTGCTACAAGTAAGCCTAGCAATAGGAAACTTGGTTTATACACTCCACTTCCAGTACCTTCACGTCCATGGGAGAGTATCTCAATGGATTTTGTAGGATGTCTTCCATTGTCAAGGAAAGGACATGATTACTTGTATGTAGTTGTAGACAGGTTCAGCAAAATGTGCATATTAACACCATGTAAAAAGCAAATTACAGTTGAACGAACAGCTCATCTTTTCTTCCAAAACATTTGGGTTCATTTGGGTCTTCCTACTTCTATTGTAAGTGATCGAGATTCTCGATTTGTTGGGAATTTTTTGGTCAAATTTGTGGGACATGATGGACACAAATTTGAAGAAGAGTACAGCCTTTCATCCACAAACAGATGGACAAACCCAGGTGGTCAATTGAACAGTTATTCATCTTCTTAGAGGATATTGCAGCAAACATCACAAGTTGTGGGATGAATAGTTGCATTACATACAACATGTATATAAGTATGCACATATTTATAAATCTGTAATTGTTATTAGCACAGCAAAACTAATCATACAAAAACAGATCATTGAGCATAACTTAATTAATTATGCTTGAGGTGGCATTCCGAGGAGATTAATTGGTGGAACACCTCAGTGTAATAGCTCGTTGGAACCGGAACAGGTAGATCTACAGGATGGGATGGTTAGATGTGAGTTTCAGTGACCTGAGGAGACATGGTGGCCAATTTACCTTTTTCCCGCATTAAAAAAATATCTTGATTGAAATAAAAGAGGGAAAAGTGCTTCGTGATTAAAATAATAATAAAATAGAAGGTTCTAGAGGAGTCCATCAAATCTATAAAAGAGGAGGAGGAGACCATTGGAGGACATCTGGGATTTCGATATTGCTTCTTGTATGAGGTTGAGAACCCGGTTCTCTACTCCATTGGTAGCCCCAAGATAAAACCCTTGGGTGATTTATAGAGATTGGACGAGCACCCATCTCTCCTTGGTGGATTCATTCAAAATCCACATGTGTAGTGTTTGTTTTTCTGTTTCAATTTGGAGACCGGAGGGTCATTCCCAACTATTGTATTGGCATATATCTATATAATAAAGCTGGATTTTGGTTGTTGCATTTCTCATTGTTCCTCATGTTCTGATTTTTAATGAGATTTTCTGCAATTTATAAATTTATGTTCTAGGTTTTACATGGCAATCTTCTGGAAAATGCATGATAGTTTTATATGAAGTGTTTGTTCCAAAAATATCTGATTTGGGACATAACACCGTAGCATCAAATATGACCGACTATGATGCTTTAATGGATTTTGTCCCTAATGATGTTGATCTCACTTATCTTGGGAGGTTTGTTTAGGTGGCATCACATATGCAACAAATATTCCTCGAGGGTTGGCTTGAATCCTTCCTAGCACATTCCAAAGGATGTTTTGATCCATTATGAGAGAAATTTTGACCTTATATCCCCAAAGTTTCCCCTCCAGAGATGAGCACTGGGCCTTGAGAAACATCCACATGATTTCATACTTCTTATTGTACCTCCAACTGCTAGAACACTAAGCTAGAAATCCAAAGTGTTGGCTTAGTTTTTGATGTGCCCCGATGGACCAAGGACGCCCCCAGGGTATCGTTGACCCTGTTTGATGGGCATTACCATGCTCTAGAGCCCAATTAAGGATGGAGATTGGCACACCATGCATTGATGTCAATGCTTGATCCAAATGATGACACATCATCCTACATGCCCTAGAAGGGTGACATAGGCCCTTTTGAGGATGACACCATGGTGGAGGAGGGTTCCATTTGGAGATGTAGCCATGCATCTTGATGATTTCTTGGCTTAAGGAGCATTCAAGGACCATTTTATCACTTCTTTGATGGAGAGTGTCCATTCTTAGAGAGGGACATCACAATGAAGAGATTTCATTCCCATGTGTGGGAAATTTGGGCATTTTTATTATGTTTTGGAGTTATTTCAAGGTCGACTTGTGACCTTTGACCTAGTTGAATGCTTCAAGCAAATTTTTTAGGGCTTTTATTGTAAAATTATGGAAAAGTGACTTGGTTACCCTCATATAAATAGAGGGGAGTCACTTTTCATTATTCACCATCATCATTCACTCACTTCTTCTCTAAAGGAGTATGCACTAGCTATTGTCTTTCTCCTCGGATATGATGTGATCATTTGAGGAGCAACTTGTCTTAGGAGGGAGATGTCTACATGGAGAGACTTTTGGGATTGATTGAAGTGATTCTTGTTGGAATTCTGTAACTTTATATCCATTTACTTCCATGTCGCATGCTATAATTCTGAAATTAAGGTTTCTATGTGTGCCATATTGAAAAGTGCAATAACTTTTCTCGAAATCTTAATTCTTTATGGTGTGTAAAATGTCTTACAAGAATACATCAAAGTAACTTGGTTCATGAACCCTTTGACGTTAAAATATTTCATACAGATAAGTCGCTAGGGTTTCTAAGTGAAGAAATTAAATCTTCCACCCTCTTCATCAAAGGCCTTCTATCATATCTTTCCCTAATTGATTCCATTGCCAATTAGATAAAGGCACTAGTCTAGTAGGTGTTGATCATTATAAACTCTTCCCTCTTTTAATTTCTCAATAACTAGGGTCAGGGTTAGCTTAACATCTGCATTTCATAGCAATTTTATATCCATATGTTATTTGCCTATTGGAAGGGATTGTATTTAGTAGAATAATAAAAGGAAATATCTAATATTAATTGCTTATTTTAACCCTAACATTAGGGCTTACGTCTTGGTATTTATTGTTGTCGTATGCATTTTCAACCATTTAAAACCATTGTTTACCCCTCCTTCATAACATATTGGTCCTTTGTTGATCCTACCCCTTATAGGTTATTTTCTAGAGCTTTCATACACAAACACATCAATCTAAATCCACATATTTTACGAACACTAACTTATAATAACTCTCATCTAAATTATAAAGTCCTTAGGGAAGTGTACTTGAACTTTAGGCAACTCTTATCTTGACCTTTCAAGGCTTTGTCAATACCTTTTCCTCCAAACATTAGACCTTGCATCACCATTGAGCCCTTCTTTATTGAATATCATGTTGGTGATTGTAGAATTTCCTTGAAATTTTGGAGCCGCTTTATGAACCAACTGAAACTAGGTTCAATTCACCAGGACCCAAAATTTCTCTACCAAAAAATTTGCAGCAGACTAAACACAGAATTAAAAACAATGTCACACAATACAGTAACACTATATTTTCTAGGGAAGCCAACTGGGAAAACCCTCTATTCGTTGTAGACTTTTATTGAGAAAGGTTTGAGCAATCAGATTCCTTTTACAAGGCAATATTATTTCAATAGAAAAACAACCTAGTTATCTCTGCTAATCCTTAGCTGAAGCTCCCTACAAATAACCTAGAACCAGCTCTTCCTTGCTTGTGCAATCTCGACCTTGTTAGAAATATCCTATTTCCTAGCTCTAAACAAGCCACTATTCTTTAGAAATTAGCCCCTAAATCTCAGCGCACTTCTGCAAGGAACTTCTCTCCACTGACCTGCATTTAGGCTTCTCCTTATACACTCTCCTAGAAATAAGATCTCACACACACAACCTATGCATACCAGAATGAATTACAAAGGTGCCTTCATCCTCCTTATAAGCTTTTCGATCATGCTAAATCTGGGAAATTAATTTTAGAACTCAAACTTGTGATTGATTTCTTAATTAAGTCAAACTGACTCTTTTAACTCGTCCTCCCTCAATTAGAAACTTAAGCCCACTAACTCGTCCTTTTCTAAAAGTAACTTGCACCTAGAGATAAACAAGATTGAGCCTCCAACTCTTGCGCATGAGTTAACTACTCCATGACTCATCCTAATTTCTAGGAACTCGTGCATGCTAAAGAAGAATTGTTTTTGGTCATCTTTACTAAGGCACAAGTCAAGAAGGACCTTCTTCACTACACTTTTTCAACACTCCCTCTTAGCAAGGAAGGTGCTTCTAGAAGAACCTCATCCACCTAGATCTGTCTCCGACACTACCACATTCTCTGTTGCTGCACCTACTCCCTCTGAACTAGAAGACATCCATGCTTTCTTCTACAAAATCTAATTTGAAGACCAGTTATTTCCAACCATGCTCTATGAATCCATCACTTCAGTCATAAGTGCCATGTACCTTGCGTACCTCTATGATTGCTTCCTTTGGCTAAAGGTAATATTGGAAGATCCAACTCTATCCTGATGTACCATAAACAAATCCTCTACCCATTTGGCTCAAACTCTCCCTATACTAGGAGTCACTAACTGATTGGCTATCTCCACTCGCCCTGGGTTATGCTCCTCATCATCCTGCTGGTCGGCCCAACTGCCAACTAGCTTAGACTCAAACTAAGATACTGGCAGAGGTTCTATCTTGAGTAGCTTCTTCTCAAGTACTCTAATATGCTCTTGCTCTAAGGACTCCCTCTGAGTTCTACTCTCCTCACCCATCACTTCTCTACTTTGAGCTCTCCCTGCCTTGTTGCTCAAGGTTGCACCTCTCTACCTGGAACTTTTAGAGATTCTTCTTCATTAAACCTATATGCTTCTTATATCTAGAAGCTAAGTGTTGAAGGTAAGCCTTACTTATGCTAAAGATGACTTCATAACCCTTGTATTCAAGAGTAGCTACCGAAACAAGATTTTGCTTTAATCCTTGAACATAAAGGATATCTCTGATATGAAGAAGATTACTTGAATCCCTCTGAAAAATGACAATACCAATTTCCCTAGTTGCATACATGCCATCATCTCCTAACTCAAATTGAAATTGCATGTCCTTCTCCTTCAAGTGGTTGAAACTCTTCTTATTCCTGGTCATGTGGAAGGATTCTCCTGAATCAATATACCATATGTTGTTGTTTGTTGAGCTTGCCGTGCAAGCTATGAATGAGAAATATTTCCCAACTAGGCAGAAAATGCATCTACTTCCGTTGATGTAGTTGTGTGATCCTTACTGGACTCCTTCTGCTTAGGACACTTAGTGGCATAGTGTCCAAATTCATGGCAATGGAAGCACTTGATCTTGCTTAGATCCTTCTTCTTGCCCTTTTGACTGGACTGAGCCACTCCTTGGCCTTCCTTTCCCTTGGCTTTGCTACTCTTGCCTAACAAGGCAAAGTTCTCCTCGTCCTCTGTCTTCATCAATCTACCATCTCTGGTCCCTCTCCAGATCTCTTCTTGAACACAATCAGTCCATAGCCTTTCCCAACTAGGAAAATTTTCTCTGTCATTTACTGCATCTTGGAAACCATACCAAGACTTGTGAATTCTTAGAAGAACAAAACGCACAAGATCATGCTCTGGTACAGTCACGCCCACACCACCCAGCTCATCTCATACCTAAGTTAACTTTGACAAATATGTGACGATGGGCTCTCCAGCGCTCATCCGGAGCCTCCTTAGCTTCTCCTTAAGAGCAAGCTTCCTAGTATCGTTGGTACTCTAATATAGATCTAAAATAGTTTTGAACATATCAAAAGATGTCTTCTTCTCATGGAAATGAGGAACTATATGATCTCTGACCCCTTCTAGAATAATCCTATTTGCCTTGATATCATTATTAGCATATTGGGTCAATTGTTGGGGATCTTGTGGTGGTGGTATACCATTCTTAACAAACTCCCCCACCCCATTATCCTCCACAACTATCATGATCCTCCCTTTCCATGGAAATAAGTTAGAGGCTCCCTCTAAGCAGTGATTTGATCTCAACCCTTGGAACACCATTTTGCTTTCCTAGAAATCTCTACAACACCTTCCCACTAACAACCTTGTAGTCCTTCACAATAGGCTGAACTTAGGGCTCAAATCAACCACTAACAGCCCTCCACAATATTGTACTTTGACTGATCTACAAGTTGTCCAACCTGGACACATCAACCTAGAAAATTCACCAACACAGAAAGACATACATACCTCAAAAAGAAGACTTCTTTCTGTCCTCGGCCTGTGCACCAACCACTGAAGTTTGATCCCTAGTTAGGGCACCCTGTGGCAGCGATAGTACTATCCTTTTTCTCAACCGAATATCCCTTCATTCACCTATGTAATTCCCTTCTTTGAGCCTTGCCTTCTGCGTTGTTCCAAAAGGTGTCTCAGCCCCAAATCTTAGGTTTGATTTGCACATAACTGAGGACCCGCCCCTCCCTGAACCATGCAGAAAATAGCACGGCCATGTCACAGAGAATTACCAACCCAAAACACACACAGACACTACCTTTAAACTCCCACTAGCGTTTTCCTTACCTCGGTTATCCAAACACACAAGAAGGTTATCAAACTCGGCCTCCTTTCACATCAAATATGCACCTAGGAGACTGGTGAGCTCCAATATTGCAGCAATGATGCTGCAACTCCTCGGACTCCCTACTTTACTTTTATCAACCCGGTAGTTCATAACAAACTTGGAAGCAATGGTGCTATATGCACAAGTACTAGCTCTTATTGCAAGTTGTCACTTGATCAGCTAGCACAAGTTCGCTAGGAGCTTAAGCCAACTTCTATGAGTTCTTAGAAGAAGCTTTCAACTATGATGGATGAAAGCTAACTCAAAAGAGGCTAGTCTACTTGCAAAAAGAAGATGAAAGCTGAAAGGAAATGCAAACACTAGTAAACCTTAGTTTTACCGACTAACCCTACTTGTGCAAGAAAAGAGATGTACAACTATTGAAATGGATGCCATGGACTATTGCAGAGGTAAAATACATGTGTTTAAGCTACTTCTAAAAGAAAATATGAAAAAATCATCTTTTTGGTATTTTTGAGCAATTTTATGCAAAAATTATTATGCATGAGTTTTAACTATTTTTGACTGTGCAGAGGTTTATTGGCGAAAGAAAATGGAGTGGGTGTTTGCAGGGGGTTAGGAAGGTATGGAGAGGACCTAAGGGGTCCCTAGCACCCTTCTGGAGATTTCCACCGTGCTCAGATCTCGAAAAACTGCTCGCGTTATCTTCTACAGGAGGCTGCAGGAGATCTACAGGAAATTCTACATGAAGTTCTACAGGAACCTGCCGAAAGTGATTTTTAGAGGATTGATGGAGGAAAAACGGTGGGGAAGTAGGAATGAAGGATGGATAAGGTTGTTAAGAGGTGTAGCACCTGGTAAATGAAGCTAAGGAGTGATGAAGATGGTTGGATTTGTTCAAGGATGAAGAAAGCAATGTTGCACAAAAATATAGGAATTAGGGTTAGTTGGGAAAGTGTGGCGAATGAAGGGAAGAAATCTTGAGTGAGGGATTGGAACAGGTTGCATGATGGAGAAAGGGTAGGTGGGAATGTATTACAGATGTTCTGCACATTACTTTCCAAAACTGATATAAACAAAGACTACAAAATAGAGACCTATCTATTTTGACCTAATCTGCTCTTAAAATCAGAAATATGATGAACAACAGTTTATAGACAGATAACCATGCAAGAGAGCTTATGGAAACTGAGCAAGAATAGATCTAAACATGAAAACACAATTGTTACCAACTTTTCCAATTCAAAATCTAACACTAGCAATTGCATTGGAAGGCAAAAATAGTGTTTTTGTGGCAACAAGTTTACCTTGGTCTCAATTCATGATCCCAAAGAGGGAGAATTGAGATCAAGGACTGCTTGGTAGCCTTTTTGTGGATCCTTTCCGTTACCAAACTGTCAAATCAACCTGAAGCATGAACAGCTATCTAAATCATTAAAAACAACCTAAGAAATGAAGCAAGATTTTTATCTAAATAACAGAAATTAATCTATGAATGCAATAAAAACACATAAAAGTACACAAAGGAGGTACTGGCACTTGGGTTGGGTCCAACCCCAAGAGCTACAGCCTCCTAAGAAAGATCAGAGCTGGTGCAAAGCAAGATTCATCTTCATTGATCAAAAAATAATAGTTACCTCCCACAAACTGTCTCAAGAAAAAGCTCGAAAATGTGTTGATACAGAGCTGCACTAAAGTGCAAAAATGAACTAACAAAATGACTAAACTGCCAAGTCTTCAATCCTTCCTACTTATGCATACGAGGACCCCCAACAGTCCTCCTTAACTTGAGGAGCTTGGCTGCCCAAAACTGCAGTTAATCAGCCACTTCACTAGACCTGCTCGGTTGCCCTTGAAATCATCTTTGGTGGGTTGTAGAACTCCGAGCTGATGGTGGAGAACTCGAGGAAGGGGTCATTTAGTGCAGTAGACATCCCTCCTACAAATCCTCAGCCTTGTTTCCTCGTATTTGGCTGCCAATCTACTCATAAATGCCTGATCTTGGTCCCAAAAATGTCCAAAAATCTGCAATAAGCACGTATTAGACCTTGTGGTAAAGTGACTATTCCCATTCACACAATTAACATAAATATATTCAAAAGCATGCATAAAACTATGGAGAATGGTGGATTAAATGAGAATATTAGGCAAAATGAGCCCATATAGTTACCCATTTCCGGGGCTCATCATCACCCCCCTGCTGAATGTGTTTCTCATCCTCTGAGCAACTAATCCAGTTCATCATCCTTGATTGCTTTGATTGCCTCTCTGACATCCCAAGCCTCTGAGGTGATGTCCTCTTCCTTATCATGAAATCCTGCCTTTCTGTCTACCTCCTCCCATTGCCTTTGCTCCTCTTCTTCCTTGACCCCTTCTAACAGCCCCAGCAGTAGTGGAGGGCTGAACTTAAGGCCAATCCAATTGGCTTTCAGGTTCTTCATTGATTGTTTGTATAGGGGTACTCTTCTCATAGCCTCCCTCATCCTGGTTGGGGAGTGGTACTCTCTTATTTTCAGACTACGGGACAAGGTGTTCCATCTCCTTGTGCAAGCATGAATGTAGTTATCACCAAACAGTCTTTCCATGTCCTCAAAGTGAGCAATGGCCTGAGCTTGTCTTTCAACATAATCAGGCACGATATGAGGGTTGTCTGTAAGGTACCAATGGGAATATATAAGGGTTGAGGGATCCTCTGATTCTGCCCTGATCATAAGTGGCTCATTTAGTTCCCTAGCCATAATCTTCTGAATCTCTACTCCCCTTTTTTCCTCATGGCTTAACCAAGAAGCCATGGCCATTAGTTGCAGATCTCCTAATACAGTGTTTGGGTCCCATAGATTCATGTTAGGTAGCGCCAAGTTATGTAAATAGAATTCTGCCATCTTGGCCTTATCTTCTGCTGAGCTACTGTCACACAATTGCAAAAACTGATTGTAATTCTGAAATGGAGTGGTGCCCCTTTGGGCCAGTGTGTTAATTTGAAATTGCAACCATTGGTCTTTAAGGTATAATGCATAAGATTTAGCAGGTTGCCTACATTGTAAGGCTTCTATTGCCCAACTGGCCATGCAGGCCAATTGGGCCTCTTTCTCTTGCAACTATTGTTTCAAAACTTGTATTTCTTTTGCTACCTGAGATTCCTGTTCTTGCAGCAGTTTTGTTAGCATCTCCACATTGGCCTGTAGCTCTCCCTTTCTGTTGTTTCCCTGTCTGCTAGAGGTCCCTCTTGCTGTTGTTGCCTTTCCAAAATGGACAACCTATCTTCCTTGTGGACTTCCTGTAGCTGCAACTGTTTTTCAGTAGCTCATTCTCCTCCTGTAGCTGAGCTCTTTTGCAGCTTTCTATGTGCCTTACCATGGCCAATTCTCCCCTTAATTCTTTTAACTTATCCTCCATGTGGCCTATGTCCTCAACTCCCTTAGATTTGGCAATTTTCATCCATGTGTGTGTTCTGATCCTCTCTTTCTCTAATTCGAAAAATAATGGTACAACAAATTTCTGTGGGATGATTTTCCCACCCTCTAACAGATTGTAATATGAGCCCAAATCAAGTTGAGGGGTAGGTTCAGGTATTTCTTCAGTTTTGCTCTCCCCTTGTGATTGTTTAGCTACCTTCTCCTCCAATTTCTCAGTCTCTTTTAACTTGGCTAGAGTTTCCTGTAGAGATGTTGCAGCTTCCTGTAGAACTGCCTTTGAGTCCATCAACTTAATTTTCTCTTTCCATGTAGAGGTTTTTGGGCTTCCTCTTTCATAGGTGATGGATATCTTGGAAGGAAACTCTTCCTTCTTTTTAGTGGGTGAGTCCTCAATGACAATCGGTTCCTTGGACAGTGGCTAAGGTTTGCCTACTTTGATCCTTGTGCTTTTTCTGGCTTTAAAGTACATGGAGGTCCTTTTTCTTTTTCCTCTTTGTTTTGTAGGTGTGCTTAATGCAGCAAGCACAGTTGCTGCCTCTCTTGCCAACATTTCAGGGGATTTCTCTTCCTGTTGTTCTTTTTCTTCACTTCCTGTAGAAATCTCTATGCCCCCTGTTTCTGCTTGTGTCCCTGATATCTCACGGTGTGTCTCTTCTTTCTCTTGCTGGGTGCCTGCCTTGGCTGTGGCAGCCTTCTTTTGGGCCTCCTTGACCTTTTTCTTTCCAATCTTTGTCTTTTTTCCTTTCTCTGTTTTCGTTGTTTTCTCCTTTGCTGCCTTAGGTTCAGCAGTCTTGTCAAATTCCTCTTTTTCCTTTTGTTCTTCCTCTGTTTTGCCCTCTGTTGGGATGTCCTATGCTCCCTCATCAATGTTCTTCTCACTTTCTTCAGTTTACTCCCCCTCATTACTGCTAGATGGGCTGTTGTTTTCAGTCAAAGTTTTGATGTTATCACCCCTAGACATATTTCTGAAGATTTCCCAAGCTATGGGGACAGTATAGGTGTGTAAAGCATCTTCCACCAACAGTTTGATGAGTCCATGGTGGGCTAACTGATCTGGGACTCCTGCATTTAGCTTTGTACCACATTCAATCAAACACTAAAGGAGGAAATATGGGATGTTCAATTTCTTCGCTGGAGGTAAGTCCATCCCATACCTCAATTCATGTAGCAACTTAAAATGATAACCATAAATGATGTTAAACCTCCCTTCACATGTGATATACTTCATGATTTGATAACTGACTTCACTCCAGAGAGGAGGCAAGCTTGTCCTTCTGACCCCGTTTTTGTCTTCTACAGGATGCTCCTCAGGCAGAAAAAATGTTTTCTTAGCCACTTGTCCCAATGACTTCTCCTCTTTGCTCCAAGGGAGCCCCAATGGTAAACCAATAATTCTACTGATGAAATCAGGGGTAAGTTCTAGGGTCAAACCCCTAAAACTAACTGTGGCATGTGTCTTTGAATGTGGTCTCAGGGACATCAAAAACTCTTCAGTCACCTCCTCATCATAACCCTGGATTCTATCAAAGAAGGATATCCAATTTTCCCTGGTGAAAAGGTCCACCACCTCAAGGTTCTCATACAATTTGCTAGAGTTTAAGGGTTCTTTCCTCATGAATCCTCCTGGCATGGTGTTGAGTGTGGGCTTTAACCAGAAAAGAAAATGCTCAGGTGGGAAAAAAACACAGTCAATCACTGAGACAGAGGATAGCTGAATTCGGTTTTGTTTTCTAAGATCAAAGAAGGAATTTCTCGTGTGCTCCTTACAATATCAAATAGCAATAATTCCCCTGTTTGAAAACTGTTGTCATCCAGAATTGGTCTGTCTGCTTATGAAAGAAAAAAAATTTACAGAACAGAGCATAAGGACACAAGTTTTTTTCAGCACATAGATAGATATGTAAATTCGGGTTTTTTCACACACACAGGTTGGCCTCTACTGCTACGTATCTTCCATACAGGAGAATTTAAAAGATGATGAGAAGATTTCGGATGCAGAAGAAAAAAACTGGGTAAACTCAGTGAAATATGCAGGAAGACTTTCAGCAGTTTTGAATTTAATGGATGTAGACGTGCTCGCTGCGTATCTTATCAGCAATTTTGAATTTAATGGAGCTTGTTTGGATTCCACGAGGACGTGTAACTGACCGAGAGTGGCCAGTTAACTGGCCATTGATTCCATTCAATCCTAACCATTCCCATAATCACGCAACCTTGAAATATGGTTTATGTAATTTCGAAATAGGTTTAGGCACTTACCTGTGCAGTCGCGGCCGTGTTATGCACATTTCGGATTCTGGGAGCCATTTCTTCATTGCTGTCGTTGCTTGCGTTCTACCATAGTTTTAAAAACCGCTCAGAAAAACCGGTAACCGGTCAAACCGGCCGGTTAGCTAGCTGGCCGGTCCGAACCGGCCTAAAAACCCGGTCAGATCCCTCATTTGCCCAAATTTTTGCCCTAACCGGTGAAAACCGGCCGGTTTAGGACGGAACCGGCCGGTTTGTATCAAACCGGCCGGTTCCGTCCTAAACCGGCCGGTTTATGGCAAGCCCACCGATTCATGAAATAAGCAGTATTTGGTTCTGGTTTTTCGTGAAATAAGCAGTATTTTGTTCAGGTTTTTCGTTGCCATATTGAAGCAGTATTGTCTGAGGTCTTCGGCCCTCTTAGGGCACAAATTGGCTGCATATTTTTGGCACAAGTTGAAACTTATTTTAGATCTGGAGCAAAACATCTTTGATTCAATTCTCTGAGCTTGTTCGAGACTATGACAGAGATCCCTTGCAGAATATTGAAAAGATTTTGGTGGCTGATAGAAGATACTTTTGGCAGAGGCTTACTCTGCCATTTCTGACACTAATCTGGTGTGTCATCCAAGGCTGTACATTGAGGTTAAGAAAGGTTAACTGCGCTCTGTTTCGGCCTCCTCTTGACCATAACACTAAGGCTTACTCTTGGCATATGCTCATTGATCCTTAAGCGCATCTCTGAGCATCTTATTCGGCCTTCTGTCCAAGCCCTAATGCGAGCAGGCCTGTGCATCTTACTGTGATTTTTCATGGAGATTTTGAGGCATCGATCCAAACTTTCTGAGGCACCTTCTTTATGCCATAGTTTTGGCATAATTCCTATGATGTTGACATTCTTCAGGGATTGAAGCTCCTTTGATGGCAGAGGTTACTCAGCACCTGTGGTAAGCCTTCTTTAATTTATTGGTTGCATTCCTTGTGGCAAATCTAAGACTTGGTGCAGACTGTGGTAAGGACCTTTTGTAGTCATACATCACGGTGACATACTCAGGCTTTCTGAGCCTTCATTCATTGATATAATCCAGGCATTTGTCTGAAGTATATTGAAGTATATTCAGACCCTTTGTTTGACAGAGCTTGCAAATGATCCATGACAAATCGGTGGCCAAATCTTTTGTATTTGGCATTTGTTTTGACCTTCTGGAGCAAAGCAATTTTATGAGTCATCTCTTGTTGTGACAAGCCTAATCTGAGATCTGCAGCAGACTATTAGTATCCAGGGCCTATTGCAGGCATATCTGATGTCTGTTCTCTGAGCTTCAATTGTTGGATATCAGCATATGCAATCAGGTTGCTTGACTGTCAGTGTCAGTGCCATAAACATTGACCAGAATATTCACCTTTGCATGGTATATAAATGAGCAAACTTTGCATATTTTGTCTCTATTGGCTTGGAATCATGGTTTTACATCTCAAAAATAGTTTTGTTTCATTAAAAATTAATTATTTAATGTATTTTTTTAAAACCGGTTCGTTTAGACCAAACCAGTCCCGGTTAGACCGGTTCCGGTCGGTAAACCGGTTCATTAGGTGGACCGGTCCGGTCACCGGTTCCGGTTTTAAAAACATTGCGTTCTACATGCTCAACCTCGGATTGTTGTTGATGTTTACACGTTCAAACAGAGCTCATGCATATTTCATAGGCTATACTTTGCTGTCCCTGGCTCTATAGTGTGTTTTTCAGAGGGATCGGCTGCTACAGGAATCCTGTAGGATTTCCTGTATCTGCTTCTGCTTCTGAGATTCAAGCTAAAATGAGTAGGGTTACAACTGCTGACGAGGGTCTCTGCTGGCAAGGGTTCTCAGATGGGGGGTAGCAGGTATGGTGAGTGAAAAAACTGTTGTTTTGATTTGTCATTAAAATTTGTTTGCAGCATGAAAATAACAGGGTTTTTGTGTGTGACTATGCAGGGACATGAAAACGAGTGGAATGGAGGTGTACAGAGATGGAAAAGGATGACATATGGCGAGGGATGGAGGCAGGGAGGTTTATAGGCCTCATAGACAGATCTCAAACCCTCGGGTCCTCTTCTGAGACCGATTTTGGCTTGTCTGTAGTTTCTACAGGATCCTCCTGTAGAAGATACAGAGCTTCCTATAGGATGTGGAATTTCGGGCCAAATGAGACCAGATCTTGGGAAAAGGTAACGATGATGGAGGAATGGATTGTGAGGGATGCATGCATCCTGGTCATGTCCTTTGTCTTTGACTTGCGCGATTTCTCCCAAAACCTGTAATGACCTTCCTGTAACCTGCAATTTATTCAACAGAAATCAGATTTATTTTTCTGTTTTCTTTTTCTTTTTTTCTTTTTTCTGAGAAAGCTGGGATGCCTCTAGGAGGTTTTCACCCTCACGGTCTGACCTGGGCGCCTCCAAGAGGTTTTCACCCAAGGATCCTTTTTTTTCTTTTTTGTGTTTTTTCTATTTTTTCTTTTTTTTTCTTTCATTTTTCTCTTTTTTTCTGTTTTTTTCTTCATGATGCAGGTAGAGTGGAGACAGGGATCTGCTCCATTACCAATACTGATTTGCCAAGAGTCTCAATGAACTCTTGCTTGGAAAGGGGCTTCTTGTAAATTTTCAAGCTATGCCCATTGACGAGCATGGGGATGGCTTCTTCATCAATGGTCCGAATAAGGACTGAACCATTGTCATTGCATGCTTCCACTATATATGGTCCCAGCCATCTTGTCCTCAGCTTGCCCTTGAAATCCTTGTACCTTGAATCATATAATAGCGCCCAATCCCCTGGCTAAAATTGCTTTTCTTTGAGGTGTCAGTCATGCCATATCTTTCTCTGAAGTTGGATTACCTCTGAGTGGAGAAGGGCCTGCATTCTCTGTTCATCTAATCCATTCAGCTGAAGTAA
This sequence comes from Pinus tabuliformis, assembly GCA_031772625.1. Classification (NCBI taxonomy): domain Eukaryota; kingdom Viridiplantae; phylum Streptophyta; class Pinopsida; order Pinales; family Pinaceae; genus Pinus; species Pinus tabuliformis. Next base: position 1,444,824,519 of record CM062816.1, read on the forward strand.
TCTTTCCTGTTGTGCATGGCTGAGATCTAGGTCCAGCTGAGCTGCCAACCTCAATGTGTTATATTCAAATTCTATGGACAGCAAATCCTTCTTCCCGTAGACCAGCTCATAGGGTGTGAAACCTGTTGTAGTTTTCCAAGTAGTGTTATAAGCTCAGGTTGCCTCAACCAAGCGATCTGCCCAATCTTTTCTGTTGTTACTCACTACCTTAGTCAGAATCCCTTCCAAAGCTCTGTTAGTAACTTCCACCTGTCCATTCACTTGTGGATGATAAAGGGTGGAAGTTATGTGCTTGATCTTGTGATGAGTGAGCAGGTCTTCAATCAGGTTGGAGGTAAACTGACTTCCTTGATCTATGACTAATTCTCTCGGGTAGCCAAACTTGTAGAAGATATTTTCCCTCAAAAACTCAGCTACCTTTTCTTCTGTTGTTGCTTTAATTGCCTTTGTTTCTGTCCACTTTGTCAGGTAATCTATGCACACAATGATGTAGGACCTCTGTTTTGAAGGAGAGTTGATAGGACCCACAAAGTCCATGCCTCACTTCTCAAATGGCTCGAAAGTCACCTGAGGCTGCAAGGGCATTTCATCTTTTGGAGTAGGTTTCCCCATCCTTTGACATCTGTCACATTGGTTGATGTATCTCCTGACATCTTGATGGTGGGCCAATAGTATATCCTACCTGTAGAATTTTGAAGGTGGTTCTCTTTGCTGCAAAGTGGCCTCCACAGGGCCCATCATGACAAGTTAGGAGGATGTCAAAAACTTCCTCCTCCCTGACACATCGCCTCAAAATCTGATCTGGGCCAAGCTTAAAAAGATTGCCCCCAATCCAAGTGAATGGGGCACTTTTCCTCACGATCTTGCTCCTCTTTTGAGAATAGGTATGGCGGAAACTGTATTGAAACCAAATAATTTGCTATATCAGCAAACCATGGAGAGAGTATTAAAATAGCAAACAGCTGTTCATTTGGCATTTGATCATCCACCATCCCTTCTTCACCTGCAGGCAAATCTAGTCTAGACAGTAAATCAGCAACAGCATTTTCCTTACCTAGCTTGTCAACAATGGTCAAATCAAATTGCTGCAATAAAAGTAACCATCTAATGATACAAGCGTTTACATCAGGTTTGTTCATCAAATACCTGATTGCAGAATGATCAGTATGCACAAAGGTTTGATAGTCAGTGATGTAGTGTCTGAACTTGTTTAGGGAATGGACTACAGCCAGGAGCTCTTTCTCGGTTACAGTATAGTTTAATTCTGCCTTGGACAGGTTTTTACTAATAAAATATATGGCATATGGTAGCTTCTCCTCAATTTGTCCTAACGCTGCTCCTATGGCTTTGTTCGAGGCATTTATGTGAATGTGGGAAGGTAGGGCCCAGTTTGGACCTCTCAAGATTGGGGCAATTATCAGCTTACCTTTCAAAGCATCCAGAGCTTCTTGACAGTTATCAGTCCATATGAACTCAGCATCTTTTCCCAAAAAACCAAACAATGGAGAGGCCAGCTTACTAAAATCTTTAATGAATCTTCTATAATATCCTGCTAAGGCTAGAAAACTTCGAACATCTCTTACCTTTTGAGGAGGTGGGACCCTTTGGATGATGGCAATCTTGTTGGGATCCACCTGTAAACCTTGTTAAGAAATTGTATGACCTAGCACGGTCCCTTCAGTCATTAGGAATTCACATTTATCAGGACTGAGGGACAGGTTCATCTCAATACACTTGGCTAAAACTTTCCTCAGATTAGTCAGAGCTTATTGGAAGTTAGAACCATAAGGAGTAAAGTCATCCATATAGATTTCCACTAAATCATGAACCAACTCAGCAAATATACTCAGTACTGCTCTCTGGAAAGTGGCAGGAGCGTTGCATACCCAAAGGGAAGGACCCGATAAGCAAAGGTACCCCATGGACAAGTGAAATTGGTGTTATCCTGGTCTTCCGGACTGATTTGGATCTAATTGTACCCGCTAAACCCATCTAGGAAGGAAAAGAACTACTTCCTTGCTAGGCCATCTAACACTTGATCTATGAAAGGCAAAGGGAAATGGTCCTTCTTGGTGGCTTTGTTAAGTTCTCGATAATCTACACAGATTCTCCACTTCCCGTTTTTCTTGGGCACAAGCACCAAAGGAGAAACCCACTCACTATCAAAGATGGGGTAGATGAATCCTGCATCCAGCAACTTTTGCAGTTCTTCTTTGACAATGTCCTTAAGGGTTGGATTCATCCTCCTTTGAGGTTGTCTGACTGGTTTACAATCCTCTTTAATATAAATGTGATGGGTACAGACTGAAGGATGGACTCCTTTCATCTCCTTATAGCTCCAAGCAAAAGCATCCAAATGGTTTTTCAATAAGCTACACAGCTCTTCCTCCTGAGAGGTGGATAGGGATGAGTTGATCTTTAAGGTTCTTTCAGGGCCAAATTCCACATTCTTAACTCGGAGAGAGGTCGGATCAGCCACACAGAGATCAACTAAAGCACTGGCTTGGGTTTCCTCCACTAATTCTTCTAATGGTAGCACACTGGGGGTGGATTTTGAATCAAATTCTCAATAAGATCATCTTCGGTTTGAGGACCTCCCCTGGTCGCTTCCACTGTGCACATGGGGCAAAGTAGACTTCACCTTCATCTTCCTCCTCCAACCAGAGAGGTAAGTCATGTTCTAGCAGAGGTTGGGCAGGAGGATATAGGACTAGCTGTTTGGACATATGCCCATTCTTGATGGTCATGCTCCCCGCTCGACAACTGATGTAAGCATCTGGAGTAGCCAACCAAGGCCTTCCCAAGATGAGGGGATACCCAATGAGTTTTGCCTTTGGCTGAAGGACCAAGAAGTCTGCAGGGTACTCCATGAATCAATGGAGACCATAACATCTTCTACAATCCCCTCAGGAGTCACGGTGGAGCGGTCTGCCAACTGCAGTATTGTTGAGGTCTTTCTTAGGGAACTCTGAAGGTTGAGTTTGAGCATAGTGTCCTTGGGCATTACGTTAATGGCAGCCCCTAGATCAATCAAAGTGTGGGGGATTATGGTGCCATTTATGTGGACATCGACTACAAGACTCCTAGGGTCCAGATATTTTGGACAGATTATGTGTCCCAACCTCAGGTCAGACAGTTTTCCTATGACATTGATAGTTGGGGCATCTCTCTTGCGCCTGCCTGGGTGCCTGAAACACTTCTCTTTGATCAACTTATTGTAGATTTGTACATCTTTTATGGCCTGGAGAAGTGGTATTTTCACACATAACTGTTTAAGTTCTCCCAAAAGTTCAGTTTCTTCTGGGTTTGGTTGTGTGGTTCCAATTAGTCTCTCAGGAAAGGGTGGAATGGATTTGGGTTCACCTTCCTGTTTCTCTTCCTCGTCCTCCTTAGGAGGAGGTTGGCTATCTGGGAGGACCTTCCCAGATCGTAGGTTGATCTCCTGAATCTCCACAGCATAGGTAGGGCATGTGGTTTCTCCAGTCTATACCTGCTAGGCCTGTCTGTTATTGGGGTTTGGGTTCGGTTTAGCGGGTATCTGGGGTTGTCTTGGAGGAGCAGGAGGTAATGGTTGTGGTTGAGCAGGTGGTGGAGGCAAAAGAGCAGGAGGAGAGTTGTACTAGGGCCTCCACCCCTGATGAGGTGCATTCCACTGAGGTTGTGGCTGAGTGTGATAATGAAACGAGTGAGCAACTAGTTTTGTATGGTATTGAGGACGATATGACCAAGGAGGGGGTGTGGACCATGAAGGATGAGCAGGGGGACCCCAATAAGGCATGGAAGTGGTTTGATTGGAGTTGTACTAAGTCTAGGATGTCCCTTGCATTCCCTGCTGGTAAGGTTTGGGTCCATGTGGTCTCCTTTGGTTTATGAAGTAGAGTGGTTCAGTGGCTCCTTCAGCCCCTTGGTACATAGCTTTAAATCTGAGCAAGGAAGGGCACTGATTTGTTGGATGGTCTTCTTCATAGACAAAACACACTTCTACAGAGTGCAATGGACATTCGTTCCTAGGATGCTTTCTGGTGCACCTAGGACAAAATATGACCAAGGCCCGCTCGGCTTCCTCTTGCTTCTTTTGGATTTGCAAGGTATCCATTTGCATGGCAATGGTCTGTCTCATCTCGCTCTTGAAATCTTCCATCTGATTTGAAAACTCGTTTTTAAGGAGTGAACTAGACAAGGAGGTACTGGCTAAGAGTTGACTTCCCCTACCTCTCTTTCTCGCTGCCCTAGAATGGTTTCTAAATACAGTCTTTATGTCATCATAAGGTAGATGGTAGATGTCTCCCCCGGCCAGCAAATGGAGGGTATCTAGAAGGTCTTCAGGGACTCCTCTGAGCAGAACCAACTTCAGAGATTCAGGGTCAAGTGTGCACCTGGCCCTTTTATAACTGAGTCGAAATCTCTCTTCATAGTCTTCTAAAGATTCATCACTTCCCATAGTCATTCGAAAGATTTCCTCTTTTGTATCCTTTGACCTACAGTAGTCCCGGTACTTGTTAAAGGCTTGCTGCATTTGAGCCCAAGTTGTGATACTGTTTCCAGGTAGCCCCATGAACCAGCGGAGTGTTGCATCCTTGAGGGTAGAAGGAAAGAGTTTCAACTTTTGCTCGTCTTCTGCATAGTCATAAGTTTGACAAAGGACAGCAAACTCAAACAAGAAGGTATCAGGGTCTTCAATAGTCAATCCATGGAAGTAAGGTAAGGCTGAGGAGCTGATGTTTTTCATTTTTGTGTCCCCATTGGTTTCTCGGATGGGAAAGGTACCTTCTACTCTCACCCCATTTCCTCTACCGTTTTTGTTTTTAACCATGGTCTCAAGAGGAATGGTTTCTTGCTCTTCTTCTGTTATAGGATCTTCGTATATCTCTGGAGGTTCACCTATAAGTTCTTCAGGATCACTGCCACCAAAGAAGAGAGAAAGGTAACTCAGTGATGTGGTGGGGGTGTTGGGTAGGAATTTTCTTTAATTGTCTCTATTCCTATGAGGCATGAAATGAAATCTCTTTTTTTGGGTGATTTTTGTTGTTTTTTCTGCTTGTACCTGCAAAAACTGAAATAGATTTAACTGCAACTAACTAAAATCTATCTTGCTGAAATGAAAATGCAGAATTGAAATGAAAGCAGGAAAGGACTAACCTATTTTGCTGAAATAAAATTGCAGAATTGAGATGAAAGCAGAAAAGAACTAATCTATTTTGTTGAAATGAAATTGTAGAATTGAAATGAAAGCAGGAAAGGACTAATCTATTTTGCTGAAATGAAATTGCAGAATTGAAAGGAAAAACTACTCTTGTTGAAATAAACTATTTAGCAGAATGTTTGCAGTAGAAAATAGAAGAAAAGCAGTAATCACAAAATACTCTGACGCTTCCCCGGCAACGGCGCCAAAAAGATGGTGAGCTCCAGTATTGCAGCAATGATGCTGCAACTCCTGGGACTCCTTGCTTTACTTTTATCAACTCAATAGTTCGTAACAAACTTGGAAGCGACGGTGCTATATGCACAAGTACTAGGTCTTACTACGAGCTGTCACTTAATCAGCTAGCACAAATTCGCTAGGAGCTTAAGCCAACTTCTATGAGTTCTTAGAAGAAGCTTTTAACTATGATGAATGAAGGCTAACTCAAAAGAGGCTAGTCTACTTGCAAAAAGAAGATGAAAGCTAAAAGGAAATGCAAACCCTAGCAAACCTTAGTTTTACCGACTAACCCTACTTATGCAAGAAAAGGCATGTACAACTACTGAAATGGATGCCATGGACTATTGCAGAGGTAAAATACATGTGTTTAAGCTAGTTCTAAAAGAAAATATGAAAAAATTCATCTTTTTGGTATTTTTGAGCAATTTTATGCACAATTATTATGCATGAGTTTTAACTATTTTTCACTGTGCAAAGGTTCTTTGGTGAAAGAAAATGGAGTGGGTGTTTGCAAGGGGTTAGGAAGGTATGGAGAGGACCTAAGGGGTCCCTAGCACCCTTCTGGAGATTTCCACTGCGCTCAGATCTCGAAAAACTGCTCGCGTTATCTTCTACAAGAGGCTGCAGGGGATCTACAAGAAATTCTACAGGAAGTTCTACAGGAACAGGCCGAAAGTGATTTTTAGAGGATTGATGGAGGAAAAACGGTGGGGAAGTGGGAATGAAGGATGGATAAGGTTGTTAAGAGGTGTAGGACCTAGTAAATGAAGCTAAGGAGTGATGAAGATGGTTGGATTTGTTCAAGGATGAAGAAAGCAATGTTGCACAAAAATATAGGAATTAAGGTTAGTTGGGAAAGTGTGGCGAATGAAGGGAAGAAATCTTGAGTGAGGGATTGGAACAAGTTGCATGATGGAGGAAGGGTAGGTGGGAATGTATTACAGGTGTTCTGCACATTACTTTCCAAAACTGATACAAACAAAAACTACAAAACAAAGATCTATCTATTTTGACCTAATCTGCTCTTAAAAACCAGAAATATGATGAACAGCAGTATATAGACAGAGAATCATGCAAGAGAGCTTATGGAAACTGAGCAAGAACAGATCTAAACCAATGTTTTTAAAACCGGAACCGGTGATCGGACCGGTCCACCTAATGAACTGGTTTACCGACCGGAACTGGTCTAACCGGCACTGGTTTGGTCTAAACGAACCGGTTTTAAAAAAATACATTTAATAATTAATTTTTAATGAAACAAAACTATTTTTAAGATGTAAAACCATGATTCCAAGCCAATAGAGACAAAATATGCAAAGTTTGCTCATTTATATACCATGTAAAGGTGAATATATCAAAATGGCACCGAGTACAATACATATCGTCGACAAAATAACAAAATATATAAGAAATGAGGCTCTAAATGGCCTATAAAGTCCAAAAACAATGCTGCAAGCTATGAGGCCATTGGCCTACTACAAGTCTACAGTGTACACATGATCAATCATCAAGTCCATCACCACTACTAGACACAGGATCATCATCAGGAGCTACATAGACATGATCTGGTTCAGAGTTTGAGGATGCCTCAGCCTGATCTGCAACCTCAGTAGCAATGCCACCAATGACAATAGAAGTGGATGCCGCCACATAATCTACCTCATCCCGCACTAAAGCCATGTCGATATCAAAATCAGCCTCAAACGCAGGATCTTCAGTCTCCTCCACCCATTCTGATGTTGGATCAATATCGTCCAACACAATGGGATCTAGATCAGGTGATTTGCTCATCATTTGGTTCCTCCTCAGTCGAAGGTTGTATTGCACAAAAACAAGATCATTTAACCGTTTTTGTTCAAAACGGTTTCTCTTCTTCATGTGTATGCACTCAAAAACAAACCAATTACGCTCACAACCTGAAGCACTGCAAGTTTGACTGAGGACTCTAATTGCAAGCCTTTGCAATTGAGGACACTGGCCACCAAATGACTCCCACCAATGTGTTGCAAAGAAAAAGACATTAATTAGTAACTTAGTTTATAATTTGAATTGTAAAGAACGTAAACAATTTTAACTTGAAAAGGAAAACAAAATGGAAATTGGAATTGCTTACCTGGTTGGTCCACATCTCTTGCCATCTTTGCCCAATTTTTGCCAAAAGTACCACTTGCCATATTGAAAATAGTAAGTTGTCTATGTATTTCCAACTGGTCTACATGGCTAGGGACCATGCGCTCCAAGCAATCAATCAATCCAGCTCTGACCTCCCCATCATGCTGATCTCCTAGCCGATTTTTATAGTGATACCTTGGGTTCAAAAAATACCCAGCTGCTTGTATAGGACGATGGAGTTGATTGTTCCATCTGTTATCAATGATCTCCCATATACGGCCATATTTAGCTAACCTGTCCTTGTAAGCTGCCGGTATCTGCTCCTTTGCCTGATCCATAGCTCCATAAATGTAGCCCATGGCCAATCTTTCCCCGAGCACCTTAACAAGGGGCTCGGTAATTTTCACAAGATCTACAGACCTTTTCCAAAAATAAGTGTCTAACACTTTCTTTTTGGTGTCTTTTCCATCTGGTCTACGAGCCCACCGAGATTTAGACCATTCTTCAAAGGAAAACATTTTCTACAAGTTTTTATGTTGACCATTGAGACATTGCAACGTGAGGAAGTGAGTAGCAAATCTCGTAATTGTAGGCCTAACAAGCTCTTTGCCTCCAGTGCGTTTCCTCATTAGGTTCAATACCCATGAGTGGTTGTAAATGTATTTTGTAATGCACTTGGCATGCTCTACAGTGTTTTTTACCCACTCCACTTTGCCTATATCCTCAAGCATGAGGTCTATGCAATGTGCGGCACATGGAGTCCAAAATATGGTCTTATATTTGGCCTCAACCATCTTTCCAGGAAGAACATAGTTTGAGGCATTATCAGTGATGACCTGCACAACATACTGCTCCCCAACTTCCTGAATAACGTTATCCAAAAGCTCAAATAGAAGGATTGCATCCTTTACCTTATCAGATGCATCAACTGATTTCAAAAACATGGTTCCTTGAGGGCAAGAAACAAGGAAATTAATGATAGTGCGGTTCTTTCCATCGGACCATCCATCTGACATAATGGAACAACCTGTTTTGAGCCATGAATCTTTAAAATCAACCAAATACTCATCAATGGAAGATATCTCTTTTTGCAAAAGAGCTCCCCTCAAGTCATGCATACTAGGGCCTTTTAAGCCCTTTCCTGCAGCTATAACAGAGTCCCACATAGCTTGGTAATAAGGTGAGCGAGCAGCATCAAATGGGATATCTGAATCATACCACCATCTAGCAATGTATTGGTGAGAAGTTTCTTTGCATTGTCTTTTCCAATGTTGATCCAAAGTGGGTTGAGAACTTGGCTGGGAGGAAGTGGGATTAGAAGAGGCAATGTTGGCAGAAGATGAGAAATAACTTGGATGTTTGTTCTCTTTGTTCCTTTTGATGTTTGGCCAACAGAAGGATGAACATAGTGAAAAGGGTCATTGGTGGAAGGGATAGAAGTGGAGTCTTGAATCTCATAATCATCATACCCACTCTCTTTCATGGCTTCTAATAATTCCCTCTTCCTTGCAATGTCATCTTGGATGGCCTTCTCCCTAGCCTTATCCTCATAAACTTTTTCAAGCTTGGAAATGTATTCTGCCCCAATAGGACCTAACAATGCATTTGGTGCATCACATGGCTTTACTTGGCCTCTTATCCTAGCCAAGTGTTGTTTCAACCTAAGAATACCCCCACCTCCAATAGATTTACGACATAATTTGCATATCACTTTTCCATCAATTACATCACAATGAGCCCATGCACTGTCCTTTCCTTTTGGAGCCATGTTTGCTTGAAATAATAACAATTTGCAAAGAAATCTGCCATTTAAAAAAAAAATTGCAGCTAAGCAACATGGAAAACCAAAGATAAATGTAGGAAAACAAATGCACATGCAAGGTTCAAGCTACAAAATTTGATAGAATAGAGCTAGAGAGTTTATAGCATACATGATAGATCATAGAAGTGAGAAGTTTATAACACATAAATAAAAAATAAAAATAAAATTAAAATTAAAATTAAAAAAAAAAAAAAATTCATGGACATTAAACTCAAATGAGGAATTATCAAGTGCAAATCCTTACCTGGAAATGCAAAGTAGCTCCCTTAGCCTCCTCTTGAAGATGGCAACTCCACTGACAGCGACACACTATCTCCAAAATAGCTCCAACTCCAACTCCAAGATGACTACTTCAGCAAAAACTCCACACTCTCCAAGCTCACAAACAAACTCACAAACACTCAAACACTCCAAATCAGTTGTGTGAGACAAATGAGAGTGAGAGGGGTCTCTTATAGCTTGGAGAGGGTGTTTTAGGAGGGAAAACACCTTTACCCCCCCCCAAAACCCCTAAACCACAGTCAAAATCCGCCTTTTTGCATGGTATGAATCCGGCAGGTTCCGTCCTAAATCGGCCAGTTGTCACCGATTAGGGCCAAAAAAAGGTGAAATGCCATATAGAACCGGGTTTTTTGGCCGGTTCGGACCGGCCGTCTTGCTAACCAACCGGTTTGACCGGTAACCGTTTTTTGAAAACGGTTTTAAAAACACTGATCTAAACATGAAAACACAACTGTTACCAACTTTTCCAATTCAAAATCTAACACTAACAATTGCATTGGAAGGCAAAAACTGTGTTTTTGTGGCAGCAAGTGTACCTTGGTCTCAATTCATGATCCCAAGGAGGGAGAAATGAGATCAAGGACTGCTTGATAGCCTTTTTGTGAGTCCTTTCCATTACCAAACTGTCAAATCAACCTAAAGCATGAACAGCTATCTAAATCATTAAAAACAACCAAAGAAATGAAGCAAGATTTTAACCTAAATAACAGAAATTAGTCGATGAATGCAAGAAAAACACATAAAAGTACACAAAGGAGGTATTGGCACTTGGGTTAGGCCCAACCCCAAGAGCTACAGCCTCCTAAGAAAGATCAGAGCTAGTGCAAAGCAAGATTCATCTTCATTGATCAAAAAATAATAGTTACATCCCACAAACTGTCTACAAGAAGAAGCTCGAAAATGTGTTGATACAGAGCTGCACTAAAGTGTGAAAATGGACTAACAAAATGACTAAACTACCAAGGCTTGAAGCCTTCCTACTTATGCATACGAGGACCCCCAACAGTCCTCCTTAACTTGAGGAGCTTGGCTGCCCAAAACTGCAGTTAATCAACCACTTCACTAGACCTGCTCAGCTGCCCTTGAAATCATCTTTGGTGGGTTGTAGAACTCCAAGCTGATGGTGGAGAACTCGAGGAAGGGGTCATTTAGTGCAGTAGACATCCCTCCTACAAATCCTCAGCCTTGTTTCCTCGTATTTGGCTGCCAATCTACTCATAAATGCCTGATCTTGGTCCCAAAAATGTCCAAAAATCTACAATAAGCATGTATTAGACCTTGTGGTAAAGCGACTATTCCCATTCACACAATTAACATAAATATATTCAAAAGCATGCATAAAACTATGGAGAATGGTGGATTAAATGAGAATATTAGGCAAAATGAGCCCATATAGTTACCCATTTCCTGGGCTCATCAGAGACTGTGGCTACCTCACATCAGATGTCCTTCTCTTGGTGTCTTTTGCTCTTGTGATGTATGAATCGACTTGTGTTGGTCTTTATTATGTTCCTCACTCTGTTACCATTTAGAATTTCCTTGAAATTCTAGAATTGCTTGATGAACCAACTAAAAATTGGTTTGATTCACCAAGACCCAAAATTTCTCAAACAAAAAATTTGCAGTGGAATAAACACAAAATTAAAAACACAATCACATAATACAGTAACACAATATTTTCTATGGAACCCAACTGGGATAACCCTCTGGTAGTTGTAGAATTTATTGAGAAAAGTCTGAGCAATCAAATTTTTTTACAAGGCAATATTGTTTCAATAGAAAAAACAAACTAGTTCTTGCTACTTATCATTAGCTGAAACTCCCTGCAAATAACCCTGAACTAGCTCCTCCTTGCTTGTGCAGTCTCAACCCTATTGGAAATCTCCTATTTCCTAGCACTGAACAGGCCCCTATTCTTTAGGAATTAACTCCTAAATCTCAGCGCACTTCTGCAAGGAACTTCTCTCCTCTGACCTGCGTATAGGCTTCTCCTTACACGCTCTCCTAGCAACAAACTCTCACACACACAACTTGTGCATACAAGAATGAATTACAAAGGTGCCTTTGTCCTCCTTATAAGCTTTTTGATCATGCTAAATCTGACAAGTTAATTTTAGAACTCGGACTTGTCATTGATTTGTTAACTGAGTCAAACTAACTCTTCTAACTTGTCCTGCCTCAATTAGAAATTGAAGCTCACTAACTCATCCTTTTCCAAAAAAACCTTGCACCTAGAGAGAAACAAGATTGAACCTCCAACACCTGCGCATGAGTTAACTGCTCCATGACTCGTCCTAATTTCTAGGAACTCGTGCATGCAAAAGAAGGATTGTTTTGGTCATCTTTACTAAGGCACAAGTCAAGAAGGACCTTCTTCACTACACTTTTTGAACAATGAACTTTGTAGGGAAGCCTTTCTTGTGGGGATAAATTCCACCACTCAACAACTAGAGAGAAACCATTGAGGTTATAGCAGTGGTTTATCTCTTGTTGCCATAAGACCTAGATTACCTATTGAGGCTTTGGACTAGGCCTACTAGATTTTGTGGTAACAATGCCCAATACAAATTCTTAATACAAAATCCCATTTGAAGTGTCTGATAAGGCCTAGCCCTCTTCCCACGCACATAGTTGGGGCCAACAGATACATAATCAATCATTGATCTGTCTCTGGATGGTTTACAACGTATGTCACAAGTTCATATGGGACTTGTTGTTGCACAAAGTGTCTAGGCAACGCGATAACACTCAGAGTAAGGATTAGAGTGACAGCCCTTACTCAGAGTAAGCGTTGTCACTCTAATCCTTACTCTGAGCGTTGTCATGTTTCCTAGACACATTGTGTGACAACAGACCCATAAGGGAACCATTCCAAACAATGTGGGACAGATTCCTATGTTGTATCGATTATAAGGATAAGACAATATTAATAAGGTCAAAGACAATATTAATAAGGTCAATAAGTGAGCAAAAGGTCAGGTCAATGAGACTAGGAAGTGCAATCAGTAATACTAATCAGTAGAAGTGCACTAGGCTACTCCAAAACTAATTTATAGAAATTGGTACCACAAATGTTTGTTACACTTTATGTTTGTGTCTACTACAACACCACCCATTCGCTCAAGCTCCTTTGCACAAGAAATTGCCATGTACATGCATGTGAATAATCTCACATATGAAGGAAACTATTAGTTTATATTTGCTTCTTATTACCCAAAAAGAAATGGATGCATCATTCATAATAAGTTATATAACCTTTACTCTTTGTCTAACTAACCATTGTTTCTATTACCCCTCGTTGTCTGAGAATTGATCCAGGTTGTAGACCCTACCCAAGTAGGTTGCATTTGGTACACCAAAAATTCTTTAATCATATATTCCTTCACCCACCTAATAAATTTGCTTATGAGTAATACTTTTCCATCCTTGATCTTCCACATCAAATTTGTGTCCTACTCTAGCTGCAATTTTGTCTTTCCATCGATATACTTTCCTTGGGCTTAGTCATGCAATGACAAACTTTTGTGTCCTTGCACGGGCCACAATCCTTGTGTGGCCATTATATGCCAAAACTGAACACGAACAAGAAATGCCACAATCCTGGTTTCTCTAGCACCTAGTAAATACTAAATACCACCAATACTTTCATGTCATACATGAAGGCCTCCTTCTCAACTTTACTACTACACAAAAATTAATTACTTCACTACTAAGTTAAATTTCTAAAGAATGTTGAAATATATGTTGACAATTGCCAGCCTCGAGGATTAGCTCAATTGGTTGAGCTCTCGTCACTAAAAGCACCTCACTAATGGGCAGTCATGGTATCAATCTCCCCAACGCCCTAAGGGTTAGACTCTGCTAATAAGTCGATGAGATGTGACCCCTTTGGGTGGATCTACTAGATATTTCCTCAAAAAAAAATATGTTGTCAATTGCCTCTTCAAAAAAATATTGTCTGACACAACCTATTTGCGCCTCCAATATTGCATCTATGTGAACCTACACAAATTCTATCTACCTGAAGAATAGCTAGTGCACACATTTTTTAATAAGCTCATTGTCAAGTACTTGGGGTATGCACATTGTTCTTGTGTGCATTGAGGTTTTACATGTATGTGTCTCTCCCTCTGACTCAAAAAGCAACTACCACTCTCAATTAGCAGTTGCATATGAGCACGATGCACATAGGTCTCTGCGATGGCCTTGTCTATCCACGCCTAGAAATGGAATGCTTCCAAAATAATCACCAATTCATGTCAAGTTTTCTTCCAATGTCTAGGAGTCGTGATTTTTTTCCTAAGAAGCTTAGGGTTCCATATGTATCTTATATGTTGTCTAGACATCTTTGGTTTCTATTGAAAGTTTTATGCTCACATGTTCTTCTACACATTTCTCATCTAAGGATTATTTGTTAGGATAGGTGTGCATCTTCTATTATCTCCCCCCCTGCACACATATTTCATATTTGTGACTATCTTTTCCACTCACATGCATTTTTCTTCATTTTGTGTATGGGTGTTTTGGGTTCTCTAATTTTTGTTCTCCCACACAAATTTCTCTACATGAGGGTGGACAGGTATGTATTTTAATGACTTTGGTTTGGTATTGCAATTCCAAATCGTCTCCCTACAAATCTATCTCTCCCTATAAAATTTCTTTAAATTCTTAATTTTTAGTTCGTTTAATTCACCAATTTTTTGTCATAAACATATTCCCCTAAGTTTTGACTTAGGTTAAAATATAAACCTTATATGAAATTGAAAAAAACAAATTTCGAGTTATCTCATGTTTTAACCTTCACCTTCCATTGTTACTATGAGCTTTGTTTCCTAGATTGCTTGCTTCTACCTTTGATTTACTCAACTCTTAAATTCCATAGAACCAAGATTGGGCTTGTTACCCACCATTTTATGCGTAATATCCCTGGGAGAAAAAATTTATCCAAGATGGTCTTCAGTCGGCAGCCAACAGCACCTTGCAGCCATCAGCTAGCTCATTGTGTCATTTTCTCTGCCACCTAAGCCATCCATGTGGTGGTCCCTCGCCCATCTGCCATGATCATATGTTTGAAGGTGGGCCTCCCGAATCTAAAGGTATGCCTTGTCATTTTGAAATTGAGTATTGTGCTTTTGTCCCCTAGACCCCTTTTAGGCATTAACCTTGGATTCTAGTCCCGTGGGATCTCTTTTACTGACCATTTGGTTCCAAGGATGGTATTTCACAAGAAACCCTGATTTTGTTTGCGTGGTCCCGCTCCCTTATCCGCTCATATTACCCTCTTTCCATTCATTATTACCCCATCCATCATTTCTCCCACCTAGGTCCACATTCCTCCATCGAGTCCACATAGGGTCAGCTCACCCCTTCCCTTTGCCACACCTTGGGTCATGGCTTGGAATGAAGCCCGAAGGTTGATGAAGCTAAAAAGAAAGTTAAAAGCATATATGGCCACATTTAACAGGAAAAGTACCACAAAATGCAAAAAATGGTCGGGACAAAAACATTTAGCACGTGGGCAAAAGCCAATACATGACCTCTACCCCATCATCATGTCCATCACCCTGGTTCCAACAGGTTCTATGAGCCGTCTTCATCATATAGGAACCCGTGATTGTCCCAACCCCTCGTGGGCGATGAATCACCCCACCTTAAAAGGGGGAATTCACTGCCATATCTTATACATCATGCTCTAACCCCTTGAGCCCCGAGCAGTCAATCAAAGAAAATCATAAAAGGGAAAAAGGCACATCAAAAAGGGTGGAAAAATCAAGGTTGGGGCACCTCATTTACCATGATTGCTCCCTCCTACACCTTATAGACCCAAGTGTGGGCTTCCCTCTTATTAGCTACCCTTTACCCCAGCATGTGACCCAGGGCTGCCACTTCTCATTCCCTTCCTCATTCACCTATCTGCCACATGCCACCACCTTTTGATGGATGTACCTTGACTATGTTATCCCCTTTAGAAGCAGAAGCCACCTAATAGGGTACTTGGTTAACCCCGTTGGGAGTTTAGGAGACATTGGCACATCTCGAAGCCCATTATGGAAGGGCATGCCATTATGAAGTCCCCACCTGTGTTCCATGATTAGGTAAGCTCATTTGCTCAATTTTTCTAATGACTTGTTGTATTGGAAGCCTACGGGACGCATTGGATCTTATGCAAGATTGCAGATGGTTTCCATTTGGGGTTTGGTCTCCCTATATGGGGTCCTAATCCTCCAAAGGGCTACATTGGCACATATAGGGTGAGCGTTGAGAGCCATGGGCCTCCACAGCAACAAATTGCACTTCATGGATCCCCACAACCATTCAGAGATTGCTCGTGGTTCAAATATTGGACAAGGAGGATGCACCTGATCCATCATGCCCAGTTGGCCCCAGATCTACACCATACACTTGGCAGATGATCCAAGACTTCTACGATGATGTGGCATCTCCTACATTATCATCCTAGCCCTTACGGGCAACCTACATGCATCTTCGATTTGTTTGGAGACCCGTGACGACACTTGTGTGCCCCACAGTCATTTGGAGCACCACATGTTATTACAAGGGGCCAACTCCTTGTCCACTACTTTTGAGGGCCTTATTCTTCATTGTGGCACCCATGGACCTCATTAGGCCTCTTAAAGGACCTTACGACATGCATAGATTATTATTTGACCTCTTGAGGCTTACTTTTTCATTTGTGAGCTAGTTTGGTGGGCTTGTCAACAAAAGGCTAAAGTTGCCGGAAATGGCTACCTGAAAACCCAAAACGCTGTTTTCCGTTTTGGATCCATATCTGCATACTAAACAACGAAAAAACGTTGGAAAAACATATTTGATGCCTTTTTTTTTGGAAACTTTCTATTTTTTTACAGACATTTTTCAGGGGATTTTACAAAAAAAAACCTCCTGTTAAAAAAAAAAAAAGCAATACATTTGGGTGAAATCGTGATACGTTTTGGCATAAAACAGAAACATTTTTGTAAATGGCACGCCTTGCCTGCCGGGAACGGTAAAGTTGGATTGCATTTTTTTAACACATTACTTTTAAGGTTTTACGGTTTACCCTAACCTAAAAGACAAGTCACAAGTGTCGCCGCGGAACAATAGCCGACTGTCATCGCCACCGAGAAGTTGACTGTCCGAACTCCAGTGTCATCGTCACCGAGAGATATCGTTGCACAATGCAGTGTTCTGAACTTCTGTCCGAGGCTCCAAGCCATTGACGTCGTCGAAGCATCGCTACAGTGTTTCGCTTCCATTGAAGCATCGCTGCAGTGTTTTAACTTTTGTGACTGTCCGGACTCTGAGCCGCTTGAGCCGTCGATACTCGAGAGTGAAGTCTGGTAAGTATTAAATGTTTTATTGTAATCCTGTATTCTCTTCATCTTTAACCCAATAGCCTACACGAATTTAGTACGTCGATAGCTTCTCCTTTAGATACTTGCAGATAAACTAACTGAATACTTGGTGACTTTTAGTGAAATGGATGCCTTGTTATCTAGTAGGTAGACATTGCGTTTCTCCGAAAGGTGGGATGATAAACATAAAACATATTGTCTAGTGTGGAGCCTTTCCTGCTGTTGGCTTTACAAATCAAAAGGGACATGTTTCATTTTCAGTTGACTACATGCCAAACCAGTTTTACTACTTTCAAGTAAAACTGTCAAACCAATCTCCTTCAGTAGATTTCGCTGAAAGAAAGGAATTGTTTGCAACTTTGAATTTCAGATCTAGACAAACAAGGAAGTAGAAAAGTTAACTTCAGGTTCGTCCAAGATGCATATTTATTATTAGATAAATATATGACTATGTTAGTAATTAATTAATAATTACTATTAGTGAACTGAAATTGGTCATAAGGATTTAATTCTGGTATCTTGAGTGTGCTTACTTTTGACAAAATATGATCATCTTTAAAGTTTATGTCTGTCGAGGATGGGCAGGAATAGCCAGGACTGTCAATGCCCCATGACCTGCTACAGGCACTATTACAGTCCCAAATTGAACCTTCATGGGCTTTCCAGAAATTCACTAAAGTCATGGTCAACCTCACCAAACACTGTTTGAACTTTGAGTATTCACTTCCCAAGTAAAACTGCTTGTTTTTAGCTTGAAATGGCTACATTTGCCTGTTTCTTGGACGATTTGATGAGTCTTGTAATTATGCTTGAGGGTCACTTCCCCATAAACTTGAGGGCCACTTCCCTTTCCGGGAAATGGCAACTTAGGATTACACATATTCCATTTCAAATAAAAGTCGAATGGACACTACAAACAAATCTGATTGAATAAGGTTCCTTATGCCCCCAAATGTGGCCACATATTATATTTAGCTTGTAAGGAACTACAAAATCAGCTTCAAGTATCTTTCTCAAGAGCCTTTCATGTCAACTATATGCCAAACCAATTAAACTAGGCCATTTTTACATATTGTGTCACCATTTTCATAGTTGTAACTAGACTTCTAACTGTAGTTAGTCATAATAGGCTAATCTTGTAAGCAAAAAGACCTTCTTAAGTTCTTTCTTGTCCGGCGGAATGTTTCAGCCACCATTTGAACTTTGATGTATGAATCTGCCAGATTTCTTTGTTTTGGGCCTTGGCCCTTGGGCCTTCTTGGATCTTCCTTTATTTCTAAATTTTAACTTTTTAAGTTTGTAAATTGTAACTTGTTTTTTTTTAAACTTATATGATATTTGTCAAATTTCCTTTTCAGTTTCATTTACATCATCATCATCATCATTCATGGCAACTTCAAGTTCAGCGATTCATGAGGCAGAGGAAGTGGCACGGGAAATTGAATCAACCCTTAAAGTTGATCCAAAGTCACCACTTTGGAAATATGTATCTACTGTTGGGAAGATCCAAGGAGGTGGATCATTGGCATGGGTTTGCATGAGTGTTAAAAGGAGTACAAGGGATCATACACACAGGTTAAAGCACATTTGCTTGCGTTAAAAAACAATGGGGTTCGAATATGCAGTGGCCCACCTAAAGAGAATGGGACAGATGGAAATGGTTTAAGCAAGATAAAAATTGCAAAATATCATAGAGAACAAGACAAGGGAGATGCTAAAGCAAATGAGGCAAATCCTGTCTGCAATTTAAAACACCCAACAAGGTTGGGAGCATCTCCATCAAAGCTTCCACTTCATTCTCATGGAATTGTTAGTTCAAAGCGGTCAAATTTGGGACCACTTGAAAAGAATTTTAATAATGATGCTCCAGAGATAGCAGATGCAGTTGTAGCCCAATGCATTTATGCAAATGGTCTTCCATTTAACCTTGTGCGATCTCCTTATTGGGCAAAGATGGTAAAAACATTGAATGAAGCCCCAAGAGGGTACAGTAGCCATGGATATGAGAAGGTACAAACCACATTGTTAAGTGCTCAAAAGTTGGGTTTGGAGGCTAAATTAGGCCCCATTCGTGATTCATGGCTCATTTCAAGGGTGTCCATCATTTTCGATGGATGGAAAGATCAAAGAAATAGGCCTCTGATCAATGTGATTGCTCAAAGCCCACATGGGGCAATGTTTTTGAAGGCAGTGGATTGTGAGGGGCAGATGAAAGATTCTCGATTCATTTCTAACATCTTGATTGAAGCAATTGAATTGGTCGGGCCTGAAAATGTTGTCCAAGTAATCACTGACAATGCAACGATGTGTAGAGCAGCAAGCCTAATTATTGAAGGCAAATATCAACACATCTTTTGGACCCCTTGTGCAGTACATTCATTGAACCTCATGTTGAGCAAGATGGGGAAGCAAATTGAGTGGATTTGAGTTATTTGTGAAAAGGCAAAAGAAATTCAAGCCTTTGTCACAAACCACCACATGTCCCAAGGCATCTATAAGGAATTTGCTAAGTTGGAGCTCCTTAAGGTACCTATACTTTAAAAGTTTAAACTTTAAAGTTCATTAAATATTTCATAAATTCTAATTTCTGACTCTAAATTCAAATATCTAAATTGGATTCTCAAATGTCATGATTTGTGAATCATAATAGTTATTCAATCAAATTATGATTTTTAATTTGTTGAAATTTGAAACATTGGCAATTTGACACTTGCAAGTTGCCGAGACTCGATTTTCCTCTCACATCATAGTCTTAACAAGGCTTATGTAGGTGAAATATGCATTACAATCAAAGGTATGCAGCTCCCTTTGGAATCAATGGAGGCAATCCCAATTCGATAGAACACAAGCAATGAAACGATTGGTTGTTGATGATGAATGGTGGGATAGGGTGGAGTACCTCTTAGAGAGATTGATGCAACTCTGATTATCACACGAGATCCTGGTCGCTTCCATCTTTCTCCTGAATAGATTCATAAGCAATTTCCTAAGCCATATGGCTTCGCATGAAGCTGTGCTAGTTGCCATATATTCTGCTTCAACTGAGCTCAGAGCCATAGATTTTTGTTTTCTATTACACCAGGAGGTCATTCCTGATCCATGTTGAAACAGTACCCAGTTGTACTTTTCTGATGTATTGAACTTCCAACCCAAACTGCGTCAGTGAACCCACTCAGCTTGATGTCATTGCCTTGGGTTTACAATAGTCCATGCTCCATTGTTCCTTGTATATACCTAAGAACATGTTTGGTTGATGCCCAGTGCACCCTCTTGGGTTCCACCATGAACTGACCGAGGGTGTTGACAACGTAACAAATGTATGGCCTGGTATTGACCAGATCCATCAGGGACCCTATAAGTTGCTTGTACAAAGTGGGATCAACGTCTTTATCTTCTAAAGCATCAATCTTCTTCCAATTGGTGATCATCGGAGTAGCCATAAGTCTACAGTCCTGCATCCTGAATCTCTTCAAGATCTTTGTAGCATATCTCCCTTGTCCAAGGAAGATCTCACCCTTCTGCTGCCAAACTTCCAACCCCAGGAAATAATGCATCTGTCCCAAATCCTTCATGTCGAATTTTGTGGCTAGGTTCTTCTTGCGGTCTTTGACGAGCCTCGATGATTCGATCAAGAAAAGATCATCCACATATAACACCAAGATTAGAGGCTCATTCTCTACGACAAGATAGTAGAGATTAGGATCTGTGTCACTCTTGACGAACCCCATCTTCTGCAAGTAGCCATCAATTTGATTGTACCATGCTCTAGGTGTTTGTTTAGGCCCATACAAGGCTTTCTTTAATCTGCATACACGAGATTTCTTCTCATGTGTCTCAAAACCATCTCGTTGTTCAATGTATACTTCTTCTTCTATCACCCCATTTAAGAAAGTCGTCTTGACATCCATCTGGTCGATCTCCCACCCCATCTGTGCTGCAAGGGATATCACAGTTCTAATAGACGTATACTTGGCTATTGGGGCAAAGGTTTCCTCATAGTCTATCCCTTCCTTCTGAGCATACCCCTTAGCCACAATCCTAACTTTGTATTTCTCCACACTATCGTCTGCAACATATTTGACTTTGTAGATCCATCTCGAACCTACCACTAACCTGTCCTAAGGCCTAGGTACCACTTCCTAGACATCATTGACCATTATAGAATTGTATTCCTCCACCATAGCATCTACCCATACTAGATGTTGAACGGCCCCTTGAAACCTAGAGGGTTCCCCAACCTGAGATACTAGGGCTTGGCATCTGTATGGTTCTCTTCGCTCCCTTTTATCATTCTTGGGTGCACCAATGAAGTCCTCTCCATCCCGTAGAATTTGTCAGAGTTCCCGGCTCGTTCTTCCACTGGTAGTGGGTACATCTATCAGCGCTTCCTCTTCCTGAGATTCCTCCTGTTCTGAAGCTTTTCCTTTAGGAGAATTGTTGGTACTAGTTTCTACTGGTTGAAGTGGTTGGACCAACGGATCGTCTTTTGACTACTCCTCGGAAGGCATTTCTCGGGATTTCCTAAAAGCTTTGTCCTCCATGAACTTTACATCCCGCCGAACTACTACCTTCCTACTCCCTGGAAGATAGACTCTATATGCCTTAGCATTCTTGCTATATCCCACAAGATATCCTTTCTCAGCAGTTTGATCTAATTTGTTTCTCTTTTCTTCGGGTATACGGCAATATGCCAAACTCCCAAATATCCTGAAATGACTGACTTCAGGTGTCTTCCTGGTGAAGACCCTTTCTGGAGTGATGGAGTCCTGTTCTGGACATAAACTGTCGTGCTACATGCTTCTGCCCACAGGAATTTGGACATATCCTGATCATACAGCATTGCCCTAGTTGCTTCCACAACAGTCATGTTTTTCCTTTCTGCTACTCCATTATGCTCTGATTTGTAGGGAGTTGTCCACCCTCTTCTAATGCCTTCCCTAGCGCAAAAATCAATGAAGTCCTTTTCAACGTACTCTCCACTATTGTCTGAGCACAACACTTTTATCTTTTTTCTTGTCAAATTCTCTACTAGAGCCTTAAACTCTTTGAATCGACAAAAAACCTCATCCTTGGTTTTCAGAAAATAGATCCAAACCTTCCAGGAATAGCCATCGATGAAGGTGACGAAGTATTCGGCACCTCTAATAGCTTTTGTGGACATAGGTCCGCAGATGTCTGAGAGTATCAATCCTAGAACACTCTGAGCTCTATTGTTACTTCTAGAAAATGCTACTTTGGCATACTTGCCTAGAGCGGACCCTCTGCATACATCATCTCGTTCAATACTTAATTCTAGAACTCCTGATATTGTTTTCCTGAGAATTCTCAGAGCCCCATGGTGTAATTGTACCATCCTCTTGTATAGTTCATTCAAACCTTTATCTCCATTGCTGCCTATCAGCGTCATTGGAGATTCTAGTTGTAATCTATACAGCCTGTTACTTCTGATTCCAATCTGGGCCTTCCTCTTCCAACTTAGGTGTTTGACATATACTTTCTCCTTAATGAAGAAAATGCCATAGCCCTTGTTTTGAAGTTGAGATACCGAGAGTAAGTTCCTCTCCAATCCTGGCATATGTAGCACATTGGTTGCTCGAAGCCGCTCTCCTGCTTCGGACTGAAAGACTACAGTACCTCTTCCTACGGGGGTACACTTTGCCTTATTTCCCATGGTGATTTGAAAATTCATCCTTTCTTCTTGATAATTTGAATAACATTCTCGAATTACTGTCATATGCCAGGAAGCTCCACTATCTATATACCAAACCTCAGAGGAGGCAAAGCTTGCTAGGCAAGTGACTTCTTCTTCCAGTCTGGAAGATAACATAGAATAATCGTGAATCATGTCCCTTGTGCTTACTTCTGGAAATCTACGTGAGTCCCTTTGAGTTGATGTCTCTGCATCATGCTCTTGACCCATAGCCAATTCTTCTCCCCTGTTGTCAGATCTCTGCTCTAATACCATGTGAAAATTTCTAACCCGAAATTCTACTGCAACAACTGATTTATTTCACCTACTTATTCTTCACAATAAGTTATTTATGAAATCCCTTCAACAAACATTAAAATAAATTCTAATACAGATATCACATAATTACACAAAGAAAATAACAACGATATACCTACACAAGAACCAATCACATCAACACAGTTGTTTTTGGACAATTGTCCCCGGAGAAACCCAATCTGGGAAACCGTTGCAGCAGATGAGGGTTTTATTAATCTTCAGCAACAATCGCTTTACAAGGAATGATTTTATAGAGAGACTAAGAGAAAACACCTGAGACTTTCCCCTAGAAACTTTCTGACCCTGGAGATCCTTCTCCCACTTCTGCGTCACTCTGCGTGGTTTTGCATCCCTCTGCGTCAGCCTGCGTGAGGGTTGCGTCTACCCTAGACTACGTCTCCCTTTGCACTGTCTCTCAATGCCCCTACATCACCTTCTCCTCAATCACTGACTATTGGTGATGCCCTCCTCTTCCTCCACCCTGCAACTCTCCCTCTGAAATTGATCTCCTTCTCTTTGAGAATCGATTTTCCTTGGGATACTAAGTATCTGCCCGTGTGTCTCCAAATGATCCTCAAGTCTTCTCTTATACTTTTCCTATTAATGAATCAACAGCCGAGATTAAGTCTCTAATCAATGGCTAAAATTAAAATAGACTTTATCCTCATCCCTTAGAAGCTTCTCACCCTTATCTTTATTAATACCCATTAATATTTTTATTTCCCTAAGTTTAGACTTAGAAACCCATTAAAAACATTAATTATTTTAATAACTCCTCATCCGGGTGGAATTTCTCCAAATGATTTCTGAGTCTTGGAGATCTCATGTGCCTTAGCCTCTCCACCAAATTTCAAGGCTAGAGCACATCTAATGCTACCCAAAATCAACAGCTTAGGGGACACATTGGATCTTATGCAGAATTGCAAATGGTTTCCATGTGAGTTTTGGTCTCCCTGTATGGGGTCTTAATCCTCCTGAGGGCTACATTGGCACATATAGGGAGAGTATTGAGAGCCATGGACCTCCACGGTAGCAGATTGCACTTCATGGATCCCCACATCCTTTCAGAGATTTCTCCTGGTTCACTTATTGGACGAGGAGGATGCACCTGATCCATCATGCCCAGCTGGCCCCAGATCTACACCATACCCTTAGCAGATTATCCAGGACTTCTACGATGATGTGGCATCTCCTACGTTATCATCCTAGCCGTTAAGGGCAACCTACAGGCATCTTTGATTTGTTTGGAGACCCATCAGGACACATGTGTTCCCCCACAGTCATTTGGAGCACCACAAGTTATTACAAGGGGCCAATGCCTTGTCCACTGCTTTTGAAGGTCCTATTGTTCATTGTGGCACCCCTGGACCTCATTAGGCCTCTTAAAGGGCCTTACAACATGCATAGATTATTATTTGACCTCTTGATAGGCTTACTTTTTCATTTGTGAGCTAGTTTGATGGACTTGTCACCAAAAGGTTGTATTATTAGCACATTATTTTATTTTTGGGGCTTATGTAGGCCAAGGAGGCTAATTCGAACTCCTTAGATGTGTATAAATAAAAGTGAGGTGAGATCATTTCTCATCATCGCTTGGGATTCGATCTCTCTCTTCCTTAGAGAATTTCGCACTTTTTATTGGAGGATGAATTAGAGCATTTATGGATGAAGTTTGATGTATGGTTATTGGTTTATCTTCTCTTGGAGCTTCTTTATTGTCATTTGTGAATGGTTGGATATACTCTACTACATGTAAGAACGAAATTTTGATGTTATTCTTTGTTATTTTTGTCATATATGCTGGATGGGATTTTCGATGTTTTAAGGCTAATTGTTACATACAAATTATTGCTTGATATTGTGGGATTGTGTCTATTATAACGTTTTGTCCATTCATTGGCCCTTGTAGTATGAGTGAAATCTCCTAGAGGTAAAATTTGACCTTGACAAGCCATTCCTCTTGTACGTTTGAAGTATAAAAGCTGCAAGATTGCTTTCACTTAACCTAGAGGGTTTGTGAAATAATTTTGAGGCCTCCTTGACTGGAAACCAAGAAATCTTACACATAATCAACATAAACTCCATTCTCCCAAGTACTAAGGCATTGATCTACCAAGGGTGGTCACCAGAACTCCTATTCTTTCACCTTCACCCAAGTCTAGCCACATTGGGTTGCCTATGGCATCAATTTCCCAGCAAGTTGACCACTGAAAAAGTTCGATCTCCTACGGTCTCCTGCGTTGGCTCCTCTTCTAGACGTCCTCTAGATCTGAAGACATTCCAATGGTGCAGTTGGGAATGTCTCGTGAGCCTACAAGTGTGAGAATTTACTCTTCTACAAAGCCTAATCACTTTGTTATTCATGGTACACCCCCACTCGCATCTCTTCCTCCTCCGCATGAAGCTAGACCTCCCTCCCACTCCGCCCAATCTCCTTCCTCCTTTCACCTTTCTCAGGATACTCTTCTAACGGATCTTGCTCCCCATACACCTGCTAAGTGTATCACGGGTATGAAGATGCAAGCTTCTCTAGTTGTTGGTTGCGATGTGTCCTTGGAGGCCTTGCCTAATTTTTTAGGAAAAACCATGGTCGGGAAACTCAAGGGCAAGGTCGCCATTAAGAAGCAACTCAAAAATTTTGGCAAGGTCGCCATTAAGAAGCAACTCAAAAATTATGGATAAATGCAAACCAAAAATCATGATTGGGATATTCTCCCTCTTGCTTTCACATGGCACGAGGGTGGCTTAAGTTTTATTTTCGCATCAAAGGAAAACACTTCCAAAGTTTTGGCAATCAAATGGAATTGGGGACTCTCTTGCCTCTTTCTCAAGCCCTGGGTTATCGATTTCAACCCTGTCAAGGAGTCATCCTACACTCAAGGGGTTTACGCCATATTGTCAAGGCTAACTCTCTATTTTTCGTCATGAGATATTCTTTGTACTATTGGGGACAAAAATCAGTGTTTTCATTCAACTAGAATCCTCTTGGGAAGATAAATGCGACAGATGATGGCTTTAGATACAAGTGGAGGTCAATTTAAGAACACTGTTAGACGAAAAATCAAACAACACTTAGGGTCCATTTCCTAGAAGAAGAAAATCGACTATTGGAGGGTTCCACTTAGATGTTACATCTACCATGAGATTGGCCATCTTCAGGCATAATGCACATATTTTGGCCCATGAGAAAAAATTTACAAGATAACGAAAAAGAAGGGCGGCCCATCCCCTAGTGCTGCATCTACTTCGAATCCATCAACTACAGCTACATGGGATTCTTCTGCACAGGCGATTCCTCTAGAAGTCATTAAGCTTTTTGCTCCTCCACATTCAAGTGCGTTAATTCCATGGCTTTCCCCTCTTTTTCATGATTTTGTATCTATAACTATTTCTATTTGGGCTCTTGTCTCTTTATGCCTATCCGAGCCTAACTCCTCCTCTTAGCCTCTGGCTTCCCCCCCACCCTTCTCCCCTTGTTTCTTGTCTATACCACTCTCTAATTAGGCCTTCTAATCCTCGTAGTTCCCATCCCTCAACATTGGATACAAGTGGAGGTCAATTTAAGAGCACTATTGGATGAAAAAATCAAACAACACTTGGGGTCCTTTTCCTCGAAGTATAAAATCAACTATTGGAGGGTTCCATTTAGATGTTACATCTGCCATGAGATGGGCCATATTCAGGGATAATGCACATCTTTTGGCCCACAAGAAAAAATTTACAAGAAGATAAGGAAAAGGAAGGGTGGCCCATCCCCTAGTGCTCCATCTACTTCAAATCCACCAACTACAGCTACAAGGGATTCTTTTGCACAGACGATTCCTCCAGATGTCATTAAGTTTTTTGCTCCTCCACATTCAAGTACTTTAAATCCATGACTTTCCCCACTTTTTCATGATTTTGTATCTGTAACTATTTATGTTGTGGCTCTCATCTCTTTATGCCTATCCAAGCCTGACTCCTCCTCGTCTTAGCCTTTGGCCTCCTCCCCCCTTCTCCCCTTGTTTCTTGTCTATCCCACTCTCTAATTAGGCCTTCTAATCCTCGTAGTTCCCCTCCTGCAACATTGGACACCGAGAATGGCCATGCATCCCCTCCTCCTTTCATTATCCTCAAACAAACTCACCTGCCCCATAAGTCTTACAGCGTACATCCTCTTCTAAAACTAAAGGAAGAAATCCACTCTCAAAGTGGCCTAGCCATGAACCCTATCCTCAACAACCCAATTAGCCACAAATCTCAACTCTTAAAGGCACAACAAAATTTTGTCTTGCACATCTGCAAAGTGAGACAATCTACTATTTTTTTTACCTCTTAGAGCAAGAGAGGCCCTCCAACCCCCCAAATTATGATTATCCTCTCCTTCAACACCAAAGTGTTGGTGGGCACCATAAAAATCTCACCCTCAAACAACTTATCCTTTCAAAAAAGCCAGACATTTTACTCATCCAAGAAACCATGATTGAGGGCTTTCGTGTTCGCTCAATCATCGAGAAGTGGCTCAAGGACTAGTCTTTTGCAACCTAAGACGCAGTGGGTCTCTCCAAGGGTCTCCTCATATGGGCGAGTGCCTGAAGCTAAGGGGCATTTCCTCCTTGATTCTTAATTCCATTATTTTGGTTTGTCTGGAGTCTAGAGAGCTTGGCACCAATATTTTGTCATCAACATATATAGGCCATATGTAAACCAAATTCCTCATTAGGAATCTCTAGCCTCAGCAAGAGCTCCATCAAATCAAAATCTTATTATTGGAGGCTATCTTAATCTCACAATATCCATCCGTGAGGTCTATGGCCCTAATTTCAGAGTCGATCCCCTCAGTAGTTTTTTCTCCAGCCTTTTCGAAGTTATCGGCTCATGGACCCAAAACCACTTAAGCTCTCTCCCATTTGGCGTAACCTCTAAATTGACGATGGAGCTATTTCAAAACGTTTGGATAGATTATT
This sequence comes from Pinus tabuliformis, assembly GCA_031772625.1. Classification (NCBI taxonomy): domain Eukaryota; kingdom Viridiplantae; phylum Streptophyta; class Pinopsida; order Pinales; family Pinaceae; genus Pinus; species Pinus tabuliformis. The sequence goes on from CM062816.1 coordinate 1,444,852,465, forward strand.
GCTTTTAGTGGATCTATTTACCTCATTGCACTGTATTCAATCTTAGGTTTCCTCGATAGGCCTATTGAATCATCTTCCCATGGTTCTCCAATTGGTTCACAACAAGAACAGACCTTCTCCTCCCTTCCACTTTAACCATTCTTTGTTTAGGGAAGAAATATTTAAAGACCTAGTTTCAAAGTCTTGGGTTCATTGATTGTAATGTCCCCAAATTTTGGATTACTAGTTGAGGTGGTTAGGAGGGTTTTCCAGAGCTAGTGTCAGCGTGGTCATAGGAACAGGATTACTCCATTGGTGGGCCCAGAGGGTTTTAGAGGAGTTCTATGGGTCCCACTGGGATCGCTTACCATATTTCATCATCGAGATCAATTATGCACTGTTTGCTCTTGGTTCCATTGCATTTCGACAATTTTTGTAAAATGGCGTTAATAACATAGCTCTTTTAATTATTTATGCTTAAGGTGTTGTATCAAGCTTATTACTTGGAAAAACACCTTAGTGTAATAGCTCATTGGAATCGGGGTGAAAAGATCTACAGGGCAAAATGATAAAAAGGAGATTTGGGTGTCCAGTGTGACCACAGAGGCGAATTCAGCGTTTTCCAACATTAAAAGTGACTTTAATTAGTTTATGAAAGTCACTTCATTAAATAAAGAAAGGAAAAGTGCTTTCAAATATTTAATTGGAGGGAAAAAGTGAGTTATAAAGAAAAAAAGGGGAAGGTGAAGGTGAAAAGACAACCCTAAACTCATTAAATAAGGAAAATGAGGAGACTCTCCTCATTCGTGCATTGTGTGAGTTTGGAGAAAGAGCTCTTGGAGAGAGTTTGAAGGAGAAGCTGAGGGTTTGGAACCCTAGCTGCCATAGCAGACTTCGGTGTTGCAACGAGACACCCTAGTTTGGGATTTGTGAGTGAAATCACTCAGATTTCACTGCTGAGCTTCAATGGAGAACAAGATTTTCAAGGGATATTGAGGTATCTTTGTGTTATCAGTTGATTTTATGATCTTATTTGGTATTATCTATCTTATTCTTTCAAGTTGAAGAAGGCTCACTAGAGCAACGATTTCCCTAGTCATTGAGGAATCGATTTGCTGGAGGAAAGGGTGCAAAAAGGGACTGAGCATGGGTCGAATTTCTGAAGAATGGTGGACAAGATTTGAAGGGTGAGCTGAGCCGTGTTTCCCTTTACAATTGCTGGACATTTCCACACTTCTAACATGAGTTTCCCTGAAGGCAAAGGAGACAAATCTGGTTGCTGGTCAAGTTATCATCATTCTGGGTCGAGTTTCCTTGTTGAAAGAAGGTCGTGCCATCACTCATTCACCTTGGGCAAGTTCTGTGGCAGTGGAGTTTGAGTGTTGACTGAGAGGACGAGATTCTGGTTACACTTGCTGTGTGGGCATGTATATAAATCAAAGGCTGAGTTCTGAGTTGAATGTGACCAGATCTGCTCCCAAAGAGACTGATTCCTCATCCCTGTGTTAATTACGAGTATTGGAAGAGACATAAAGGAAGCAGATTCCTCCCTGGGCATATTCAAGCTGCTGTAAACTTGCTCTAGACAGCGTGCCATTTCAAGACCAAGTCTGGGTGATATTGCTGGTGTATAAAGGCTGCATTTATAAAAGGAAGCATTGAAGAACTGAGCTAATAGACCAGGTTCCAATTTTCTATTTTCCTTGTATCTTTGTCTGCTATTAAATAATAAGGGACTGTGTATTTCTCAGAACTTGTTTTCTGTAGTGTTGTGTGGTCATTGTGGCAAAAATTATACGTATATCAGCTGTATGCAAATTTTTGGGTATTAATATATCAGATTGAATTCCTTGGAGGCTTCACTTGGGTGCATTTTATTCACTGTGTATTTATTGAGGTGGCAATTGTGAGAAATCATCAACAACAGTGTGTAGTTTAACTGTTCAACAAAAGACACCGCTGAAAACTCTAGTACAAACTCAGAAATTTATTAAGCTTTTTGAATATTAAAGGAATCTTACATCTATCTACCCCTAACCCTATAGAGAATATTTCCTAGCTCAAGACAGTTGTAAAGCCCTAGTCATTCGACTTCAAGAAAAAACAACAGGCTCAGTTAAGAGAGATTGAATATCTCATTATATCAGCCTTCGAAGATACCTCCAATGGCATCTTCATGACGGAGGAATTAGCCTCACTTCACTCCTTGGGACAGGAAAGACAGACTCTCTTGGAAAAGGAAGAATCTGAATGGAGGTTAAAAATTCGAGCAATCTGGATTAAGGGGACAACAACACCAAATCCTTTTCATCTATTTTGCCTCATATATGAGGAACAAAAAATCCATTTAGGGGATCCAAAAGGAAGATGACTCCTTGGCCCTTTCTTTCGAAGATATTGCTAGAGGAATAAGATTCTTCGCAACACTTTTTAAAGATCCGACTAGTTGTCCCATCCAAGAAATACTGGATGTTGTCTCTAAATTCCCCTCCATAGTCAATGAGGAAATGAACAGTACCCTAAAGGAAAAGTTATCAGAAAATGAACTAAAAGAGGCCATATTCTCTGTGCAAAAGGGGAAGAGTCCACACCCTAACAGATTGCCAGTAGATTTCTATTGGACTGTTTTGAGTGCCTGAAAGACAATCTAAAGGCGGTGGTGGAATCCCAACATTCTAGGAAGGTGTTAGAAGTGCTCAACTCTACCTTCCTTGCTCTAATACCTAAGAAACATGATGGGGCTAATTTTGCATACTTTTGTCCAATCTCCTACAACATCATCTATAAAATCATTTCAAAAATTATTGCTAGACAAATCAAACCTTCTTTTTAGCGACATCACATCACAGGAACAATTTAGTTTTTTTACTGGTTGACAAATTCATGATGTTGTTTCCCAGGCTACTAAGCTCTTCATTCTATAAAGACTCGTAATTTGTCAGTTGTCACTCTTAAACTAGACTTATCCAAAGCTTTTGATAGGGTGAGTTGGACTTTCCTATGCTCAGTGCTTATTAAGATGGGAATGGGGCTTCCATTTGTGAATTAGATCATGGGATGTCTTCAATCAGCGTCCTTTGCAGCGCCTATAAATGGAGCCCCATCCCCTTTCTTCAGGGCTTATCGAGGTTTAAGACAGGGGTGTCCTCTTTCTACCCTCCAATCTCTCCTTGTCAGAGAAGCAACCAACGTTCTAATACATGAGGCTAACTCAGATGGAGTTTTTGATGATATTGAGGTATCTCTGAACCATTTTCTCACACATCTCCTTTTAGTTGATGACATATTGGTCTTCTCTACAGGGAATCTGGGGTATCTGTTCCATCTGAAATCGATTATTGATATCTTCAGCTCGGCAACTGGGACGCTGATTAATACACCAAATCAGTTTTTATCCCTCACTCCCTCAGCGATCAGGTTTCTTCACGAGCTGTCTATATTTCTCTTTCTCTCCTATTCCGCTGGATATTGGCTTCAAACTCTTGGGGTTTTGACCTTAAACCCAATGCATACCATTACACAGAATGGTACTGGCTCATCAAGAAAATCAAAGAAAGAATCACATTCTAGGTTAATAGGTTTCGCTCAAGAAGCGGTAGACTAACCCTTCTGAAAGTCGTGCTGGAAAGTATTTTTGTTTACTTACTGTTGCTCAACAGCACTGATTCCCAAAGGCATTCCATCTAAAATTTAAAAAAAAAAAGCCAGTTTTCATTTTCTGAGGGCGAGAGCCCGCCGGGCAAGAAGCATGCCCTTGGTGAAGCGGATCAAGATAGCCCTACCCAAAAATCTAGGTGGCTGGGGTGGTTAAGAACATATTCTTATTCAGTAAAGCACTAACCGCCCGTACTCTCTGCAGGCTCATTCAGAACACGCCATTTTAAGGAAGGACTCCCAATGCCAAAATACATTCCCTTTCTCTCTCCTTTGTAGACTGGATAAGGCAGCCCCAAAAATCCTTCAAGGGGTCCAACATTTGGAAAGCTCTGGTGTCGGCCTCCCCCCTAATCAGAGCTTGGACCCATGGCTGGGATCAGGGAATGACTTCCATCTTTCTCCCCTACACATCGCAATTTGCAGATTCACCAGGCAATTTTCTTTTTTTTTGGAAGATATCAAATCCCATTCTCCCCAACCCTAGGGCAGATGAATGGGAAGGCTTCATAGGCCTTCTTACATTGACTCTCTTTTCATACACCAAAAAGTCTGGTGGTGGGAAAATCTTTGGAGAATTCATGCCCCACTTAAATGCAAAATTGTTTTCTGGTTAGTGCTGAATAATAAACTTCTTACTTGGGGTAATCTCCGAAAAAGGGGCTGGGAAGGGCCAAGCAGATGCCCTCTGCGTAGATCAGCAAATGAAGCCATCACCTATCTTTTCATTTTCTGTCCATACACAGTGCAGGTTATGAATAAGGCTTCTGCAGAGCTGGGTTTTCAGTCTTCTTGGGGCCAAGATGACCTTTCTGAATGTTTCAAAAAGTGGTGAGAGGACACAACAGCTCATCACTTTGAAGCCTTCCCATTCATTCTTATAAACAGAATATGGTGGTCAAGTAATAGCAGCATCTTCTCCTCTGTGGATTTACCTGCTGATATAACAGTTGGATTGATCACAAAATTATGCAATGAATTCCAAAATGAGCAAAAGAAAAGAAAAGAAGATTAGAGTTCCAGTGATGCCGCCTCTCAATCAGTCCATTCCATGGGGTTATTGTGACAGTGCCTCACAACGACACTCTGCCAGCTGCAGAGTGGGTAAAATATTATTTCTCTCTTCATCGCACTATTTGCAGGTCAGATATGCTCTGGGGCTTTGGATCTAACAACCGGGCAGAGTTTATTGCCATGCGAACTCTTCTTTCCATTGCTTCATTAAAAAAAGTTACAAAGCTCCAGGTTCTGGGAGACTCCAAACTGATTATCGACTGGGCAAACAACAAGATTACCATTAAAGACATCTTCTTACAGCATATTCTGTAGGACATTCGGGAAGGTAAGGCAGATTTCAAATGGCTATCTTTCACTTACATACTCGGAGAACTAAATTCCGAAGCAGACTCTCTCTCCAACGAAGCATTGGAAATGCAGACAGTAACCATGAACATTTCATAATTCATTGATAGGGAAGAGCCTGAACACATGGACTTCCATTTCTAAATATCGCTGTTTTGTTTATAAAGGTTTAAAGGATTTGCTGTCATTTTAATGTTTTCTGTCTTTTCATATGTTCACTGTAAGTTGTCATGTAAAAAGATACATCTGAATCTTCCTGGTTAGAAAAAGTAATTTTGTCAAAGAATACATAGATCAGCCAGGTAGGAAGAAAATCCTGGTCCTAGTTTTGATGGTAAGAGCCAGAAATATGTATATTCAAGCTTTGTGACTATAAAGTTACTTTTCCAATGGAGAAAACATTTTTATGTGTTGATTTTTACACATTAATAGATCAATCAATTTCCCTTTTCCGTACTATCTCCAAGCATTTAGTTTATATGTACTATGTACAAATTGAAGAAATCCATGACTTCAAAGTTTTCATTAAAAAGTTACCAGAATGCTAACTGTCAATATTCTTCACTAAAAGACAATATCCCCATCATAATCATACAAAGAAATTAAAAATCTAATACCATGATGATAAAAATCGAAACAAAACATGGAAGCATTTTTTCCATTTAAATGAACTTGCCACTTTGAACATTACATATATATCAGCAAATGTGATCAACTGGATTTTATAGAAGCTATCTAAAAGCTAATATGTAGAAATAGCTCTAATTTTACAAATAATATTATCTTAAGGTAATAAATGTGGAATTAAAAATAGAAACTAAATTGTCAAACTTTATTTGAATTATGAACATAAAACAATCAATAAATTGCACAATTGAATCCCAAAATACCTTTACAAAAGAAAAAAATTCTTCTTGAACTCGTGCTACAACAGCCATTCGTTTCAAGTGAGATGCAAAATGATGCCTTTGCAATATCTGCACAGGTTGTCCATTACCCCTGCAAGTGCCACAAAGCAAACACTATTCATCAATATCACATTGTCATTCTTAATAAAATGTACGCAATTTGACAGACACTATATTCGAATTAACATTTCAAGGTCAGAAGAGATCATGAAAATGCTGTGTCAACTAAGAACTTTGACAACAGCTGAAGATAAGATTTATTACTCTGCAGATTTGTTTTCACTGTTTGAGAAATTTTCAAGGCCCCCAACCACATTAAGTACCTTGCATCAAGCCAATATGATGAGGTTGATGGAAAAAAATTTAGCAACTTTTCAATGAAGGAGCTCAGAAGAGGGCCAGTACATAGACTGAAACCACACTTGGTTGTCATTCAAGGGCAAGGTACACATTCCCTAACGTCTCGGATGATGTTTGACAGTCAATGCAAACTTCTACTGAGGATGTGAAGGAAAAAAAGGCCAACCAAAAAGAGATTAATGATGAGATGGGGAGATGTGAAGAGATTACAACAGTGGAAGTGCAGGTATAGACCCTTGTTTTGAAGGCTCCTTCACTCACCTTTCTGTTATGGATCCCTTTCAATATATTTCTCCGACTCATGTTGATAACAACCCTACGTCAAAGATGAGGAAGATTCACGGGTTGTAACCCCGCAGGTGTTACCAGACTTGCAAGTCATACTCATTGGCTCATGAGTTTGACATGGATCAAACTCACCAAAGAGTCAAACTCGAAGTTTGACTCTTGGTTCATTCTGTTTGACTCATAATTTTTTGAGTCAAGTTTCAAGTACTTCCAAGTCAAACATAGTGATCCCTGACCCAAACTTGAAGTTTGACTCGCAAGTTATCACAGGTCACATACAATTCACAAAAGCCAAGCACAGTTGACCCAAGTTTGACAAATCTAGTTGTCTATGAATGCCAATAAGTCTTTGAAGCTTGAACTGCTTATTTTTTCTTATATTTCCCTGTTAGTAGTTTTCACTCCAACAACAAATGCAACCACCAGGTGACCAAGAGGACTCAAGGACAACAAACTGAAGTAAATAGACATTCCACAAACTCAACTAGGACAACATAACAAAGGTACTTTGCAGAGGTTTCTTCTTTCACTTTACATAAGGAAACATGCACTTCTAATCTTCTACTGTTACAGCATGCTACCAAGCCCAAGAGGCACCCCTCCAAGCAGATTTTCTTCTTTCTTAACCATTGTAAGGCTTTTACAAGTTGAAATTTTTAGTTTCAGTGTTCTTTTCACTGTTTTTAGAGTTTTTATTAGGCTGTTTATTTAGATTTTCTTATGTTAATGTTTTTCAACGCATTTGAAAAGTTCCTATTGTCCATAACAGCCCCTAACTGGAGCAAAACACTCCAAAATTCCAAACAGTGGCAAACCCCATCAATTACACACTTTCTATGTTGCCATAAAACCTAACAGCAGCAAAAAAACTCAGCCAAAACCTTGAGAACAATCATGAAGAAAGACTTCACATGGGCTTATTATGAAAAGATTACCCAAAAACTGAAGTTTAGAGTAAATTTTTCCTTTCTGACAATGGTGGTGACATAAACAGATTCAAATACCACCTTGCTCAAAGTTTTGGGCATCACATTAATCCCTGCAGGTGTCCACCAAGATGCTAAGCATCAAGCAAACTTGGCACCTGAAACCCTTGATAATGTTAAAGCCAAGAAAACATAAATAAACAAAGATCTGGCAGCGATTGGAACTGCACAAACTTCGTCTACTACCCCCTTGTCACCTCCATCTGTAGAATTTCCAAAGCCATGCCCAATTTTCTGTTACAAACACCCCACAAGCTCAAAACAAAGCCAAGTGCCACATCCTATTCATACAAATCTCAATTGTGGTGTGGCAATATAAACACCTTTTTGGCTCCCTGCACACAACCTTGTTCTCAACCTAGCACGGAGAGCACAAGTTAGAAAAAGAATATACATGCCCATGCAAGGAAATTCATTGCCTATTTTGGGTATTACTCAAACATTCCCTTCCACTGTCCTAGAAACCCTACTGGCAAGGTATCATTGATGTTATTGCTACTGTGGATGCAACATTCAAAACCCCTACATGTGCAAACCTTAGAAATTGATTCATTAGCTGAAACAGTTGAAATGTGAAATTTGTGCTTACAAATTATCATTGACTCATGGGAAAATACAAGGTGCACCAACAAAGTGATGGTGGGATAGATACCAAGAATATGGCCCTAATATATTTCCTGATGTCAAAAGGGAAGAATGTTCCTTAAATCTATCAGTGCCTCTGACAAATAGAAGAGAACTCAAATGCCTCGAGGTCTCATGGCTAAAGTTGTTCAAGAGGTGGCTGAAAAACATGTTGTATAGATTGTTACCAATAATGCAATGAATTATATAGTTGATGGTAAACTTTCTTCAGATAGACATCCTAGCATATTTTGCACACCATGTGTTGCACACTACATGGATTTGATGATGGACATAGGTAAAAGAATCTGCATGCCCAGGCAAGGAAATCCATTGCCAATTTTTGGTATTACTCAATTGTTGAGAAATCAATGTTTAGGGTTGGATTCCTCTTTCTTGATAATTACTTGTGATTTACATTGGCTTCTTTTACTTCTTTATTAGTCTTTCATCAAGCAATTACCAAAATAAATGTATATGAAGACCACAAGAACAAGACACACAAGATGTAGGCACTCAGCCAAGGCAAAACCCCTCCAAGGGGAAAAACCAGTCCAACTCTTCCACTAATAGATTCAAATCAAGATGAAACAATCCAAGACCCTTTAGACCTAGACAAAGACCTCCAATCACCAAGTTAGCCCTTCCTCCTTGTAGATGATCCCTTCCAAAGTCGCCAAGTGTCAGCTTCCTAGTTGCAGCTTCAATCCAGAATTGCGGCCCCCAGCGACAGTTTTTTGGCCCCTAGCTTCAGATTTTGGGACTTACAGTTCAAATTTTTGGTCCCAGCTACAGCCCAAAAACTCGATGTAGGTCTTCCCAACTTCTTCCTTCCTTCTCCAGCAACTTCACTCTTCTTTTTTGCTTCTTTCTCTTGTACATCGAGCTTGTTGAGTAAGTGCTTCAAACTGGTCGAGTTGCCTCTCTATATATAGCCTTTTTGCTAGGTCAAATTGCCCTAATTCAAGCCGACTTCATGAGGACATGGCCGACTTGGTGTGGAAGTGACAAATGACCTTTTTGACTCAAAAATAATTCATTTTTACATGATATAAAAGCCCAAGAAGGGTTTAAAAATGATAATGACTCTATTGACCCAAAACAAAACCTAGAAGCTTTCAATAGAGGCTTTGACCTAGAAATCATTGACCCAAGCATGAAACCCATGCTTTAATAAGTCATTTTCTTTAATAGTAAAATTTCTTTTGACAAATACAATTATGAAGACCGACACTAGTTACATTCTTCAATGGCAATTAACTTCAGTTGTGCTAGGAGCCTTACTAGTAGGGTACCATTGATGTTGAGAGCAATGTTGCACGAAGCAGGAGCGAAGCGGAAGCGCGGAGCGCGGAAGCGTCATTTTCCAAAAATCTAGGAAGCGAAGCGTCCGCGGAAGCGTCTGCTATATATATATATTTTTTTATATTTTTTTGCATTTATACTCAAAACAAACATCCCAAATACCAAATTAATTGTAGAAGACATGAAAACATGCATATTTTTGCATAAATCAAGATAGATATGGCATCCATGATTCCATTGTAGTTACTAGTATGTACAACAATCATCTATATTCTAGCTATTACAAACATACATCAAATTTTTAAGCATTACATGAATTTAGCAATTCAATTGTAAAATTAAATGGGAAAATTTTGATTTAAGCATTACATAATATCATCGAAACTCTGAAGTGCCTTGATCGAATTTCTATGTATGTGATGCAAAGTCCTTATCCTTGTAATATCATTGTTATGCGTCAAGATTTTGACAGTGAAACCTTCTCACCGAACCCTTATCATTGAGACTGTGTTAGGTACCAAGATCTTCTTATTGTGATGAAAACTTTCTCACTGTTGTGATACCAAATTTGTATCACTGTAGTTATACCAAAATCTATTGATGATTGTTCTTACTGTTGAGGCACCAAGACTGTGGTAGCACAAAACCTTTAATCTGCATTACCTTACTGTGGTACCCAAATTTTATTTCAGAGATAATTCGAGTTTCTGTGACTGCATCACTGCACTGAAGTGTGATCACTGTAATATCACCGAAGTGTGATCACTGTAATAGCATCGAAATCAAGGTAGCATCGAAACTGTGATAGGAATAACATTGAGTCACTGTAATACATAACAGAACTGTCTCCATTGCAATCCGCATTCATTGTGATACATAACAAAATTGAACCCAATCTTCAACGCAATCTTCTATGAGATCCGAGATAGTAATCTCAGTCATATCACCGAAACTGCTCTCTAAAATCCTTACCCGAATCCCAGGAAGCGCATTAAAATTTTGGAATCGCGCTTCGGAAAAAATGGAATCGCGCTTCCTAGGGCGCTTCCGGAACGCTTCCATACGGGACGCGATTCCGGCCTAGGATCCGGGGGGGGCGCTTCCTGCAACACTGGTTGAGAGCCTTACCATTGATTTGTTAGTCAAAATTGTTCACATGTAAACCTTGTGTTTACAAACTATCATAACTCGTGGACAGATACAGGTTGCACCAAAACAAGTGATGATTGGATAGGTATCAAGGACTGTAATAAATTTCCTTTTCTCATGTTGAAAGGGAAAAATGTTCCTTAAATCTATTAATGCCACAAACAAAATAAAGAGTGCTCAAAGGCTTTGTGATATCAGGGATAAGGTAGTTCAAGAGGTGGGTCATGAAAATATCATATACATCATTACCAAGAATGCAACAAACTATATGAGTGCTAGTGGAATTTGACGGACAAACACCCCACCATATTTTGAATATCTTGTGCTGCAAAGTGCATTGATTTGAAGATGGGCATAGGTAAAATTGTTGGGTAAAGGAGATCATGGACAAAGAAAAAACCAAACGAAATACTTTGAGAAGCACACTAATCTCCTTTCCCCCATGAAAATAAACACAAAAGGCACTAGGTTTTCAACGAACTTTATCTCCTTGCAATTTTCATGCTCAAAAGATTATTTTTGAGAGGATAACTATGGAGCCATGGAAGAGGAGCAATGCAACATGGGGGCAACAACACAGTGGAAAGTGCCAGTGGCATGAGTAATATCCTCACTATGTTTGAACAGGGCATGACATAAATAGTTATGTGGTCTCTTCTTCAATTGAGGTATGGCGCTACCAGGCATGGCAGCTAAAGGTGTTTAGAAAGTAGCAAGTTGTTTATTGGACTAAAGTGGATAGCTTCAAAATAGCCAATAACGCATGTAGATCAATACCCTTCTGTTCAATGATGATTTCTGGGAAGATGTTGACCAGATTTATTTCAATTTCACTTTCAGGTGTTTCATACTTTAGGATGGTGAATGGTTAAAAACCCACTATAGCTACTTATACAAGGCAATGGATCGTTCCATGGAGGCCACAAATTGCAGCTATCGGATGATGAACACTAAATTAATGTTTCGTTAGGAGATTATTGATGTGTTGGGATAGCATTGACATTTCCAATTATATGTTGTTGGTATCTTATAGGCCCAACATACATTTATGATGAGACTAGACTTAATGTAGATGCAGAGGCTGGGAGAGGCCTTTGACATCCATTAAAAGGTGTTTTCCTGAAGGAAGCTAACCCAAGTCATGTCATTGAGCATTTGTGAAATTACAAACCACCATGAAAATCATTTTCTATGTCAGTGTTATTTGTGAGAAGGAGAATATGTTGCCACCTATGCTTCATCAATGCTTCAAATCACCAAATTTCTAACTTCTTTTTCTATTACAATTTGTTATTTTATCATCTTCAGTCTTGAAAATAGACTCTGAGACCCTCGCCACTTGCTAGATGTTTGTTAGAAAAACTTCAGTAGTGATATCCTTAAGCTAAAAGAGGTTTTCCATCCAAACATAAATGGAGGCCACACGATGCAAATACAGGGATGACAACACTAAATATATGCTTCTACAGTAGATTATTGATGAGAGATGTTATTCCCCAAGAAACAAACTATTTGCACAAAAGCACTTAACACTTAGTACCTATCCATTATGATATTAGTGACTATTCTCCACAAGGAGCATAGTTTAGGTGAGAAATTTGAGGCTTGTTTAATTTAACTACAATTTTGAATCTCAGTTTTTGAATTAAATCAGTATTAGATAGTAGAGTTTGTTGACCACTGCATGTCAACGATCCATAATAGTACACCCACTTTTTCACAAAAGGGATAGCGCCTGATCGATGTGTTCGTGTCGTCCAGCTATCATCATCAGCTTGATCACCATCTTATAATGTAAACCCAGTCTGCATGTGCATAATGTAAATAATCTCAGCAGATCCCTGTCATGTATGTAATCACCTAGGTAAACCTATTTTTCTAGTGACGATCTACATTCCGAGAGGTTTTTTGTCTCACCGATCCATTCTCAAATGGTCGGCAAAGTTTTCCTTCAGCCTTACCCCAAAGCCGGAATGGATTTTGTCACTAGAATCTTAGAGGAGTCATAGTGTTCTAAATCGAGTCTATGTAAAAGTGATTTGGGAATAATCCTAACTATTTGGTTAGGTTATTTTATTACAAATTGCTTGATATGCTAGATTATATTTGTGTCGCGGAACTGGGTATTCTATGAGGGTCTTTTGCAAATGGGTTTTCCCCCTTGAGATGTAAAAAATGTAAAAATCATGATGTAAAGTGTCTTGAGGGTTAGAAAAATACTTTATCCCCTCAGGGTCTTTTGCAAATGGGTTTTCCCCCTTGAGATGTAAAAAATGTAAAAATCATGATGTAAAGTGTCTTGAGGGTTAGAAAAATAATTTATCCCCTCATAGGTCCTAGGTCCTAGGTAAATTTAAATTTTCCAGAGGTAAAATTCGTGGGTCCTTTAAAAAATTAAATCTTAACAGGTCCAGGGACTAAGGTTAATTGATTATTTTGCTAAATTTTATGCCTTGGGTCCCTAGAGTTAAGTCAAAGTCAAAATTTTGAGAAAATTAATGCATAATTTTAATTTTTGAATTTATTAAAATGCATTTAATTGAAAAATTCGAAATTTCCTCAATATTTAAAATTTCGACGGATGAAATTAAAAGAAATTTTGATCCTCATCAATGGTCGAGATCACTTTTGACAAGGATCACTCGAACTAACTGTTGGAAGATTTATCTTTAAATAGGAGGTCATTTGTCAGTTGAGATCAGTGTTGTTAAAATCGCGATAAAATCGCGATTTTTTCAAAAAATCGCGATTTTATCCCCAACCCGACCAAATCGCGCCACTTTTTTTTTATACCGATTTTTTCCAAAAAATCGCGATTTTTACTCAAAAAATCGTGAATGGCGCGGGCAGCGGGCTTTTTATATGCAAAATCGATTTTTTTTTAATTCATTGTGTTGTCCGCGCGGAGGAGGAGGAGAAGAGGTGAGGGAGAGGAGCTGAAGGGTTTCCGTCGGATTTGGGAGCGAATCCAAGCGTTTTTAGGAGGAATCCAAGCCAAGATCACCAATTTGTCCATAAAAAAGGTATGTAGATTAATTTTTTTTTGTTTTGCTTCTATAAAAACTTTGTTTTTCATTGTTTTTAAAGAATTTTTTGAAATTTTTCATTGATTTGGGATGGGTAATTTGTTATGACTATGAAAACCAATTTTTTATTTTTATTTTCTCATTTTTTTTAAACATTGTTTATTTTTTTTGAATTTTCATTGTTTTTTGGCATTTGCCATTGGCATTTGGTTGGGTAACTTGGGTTTGGAAATTGGGATTTTGGAAATAATTAACTTGTAATTTTGTAAATGCTAAATTGTAATTTGTATTATGTAATCCTAAATTCCTATTTCCTAATCCTTATTTTTCCATAGGTTTGCAAATTCAAAATTCAAAAACAAACATGCCAAGGAAATTGGATCCTTTCTGGGAATATGGTGAACCTAAAACTCCGAATGATAGACAAAACTTGTATTGCAAGTTGTGTGGAAAGGAGATATTCGGGGGGGTGTACAGGTTGAAGTTCCACCTTGCACAAATCCCTGGACGTGATGTGGTGCCCTGTCAAAATACAAATGCTGAAATTATCCGAAAAGCCATGAGAGCATTGGGAGAATTAGAGCACACTAAAGAGGCCAAAGAAGAACTCAAAAGGCAACTAAAAAGGTCAGCTGAAGGAAGTGGGCCAAGTGGCACTGGTTCTACTGCAGCGTCAGTCAATCCGGTAGCTGCATCATCATTTTTTGTTCCTCGAACCACACCTGGTGCACAACCAACTATCGGTTCAATGCTAAAAAGAAATGAAAAACAACAAGCTGACAAGTTGATGACAAAATTTCTCCTCTGGAGTGATATTCCTTTCAGCATTGTAAGGAATAATCCATTTTTCCAACCTACTGTTGATGCTATTGCCAGTGTTGGCTCGGGGTACAAAATCCCTTCTCTTCATGATTTCAGAGGCCGGCTTCTTCAAGATGAAAAGCGTGACTGCACCCAAAGATTGGAGGATTTTAGGGAATCATGGGCACAAACAGGATGCACTGTTATGTCAGATGGTTGGACTGACCAAAAGGGGAGAACCCTTATAAACTTCTTGGTTAGTTGTCCCAAGGGGACTATGTTTATCAAATCTATTGATGCAACTCATCAAATCAAAGATGCAAAAACTTTATGTGATTTGTTGGATGTGTTTATTTTGGAGGTGGGTGCAGAAAATGTTGTCCAAGTCATAACGGACAATGCTGCAAATTATGTCGCTGCTGGTAGAATGCTTATGGACAGGCATCCTACTTTATTTTGGACACCTTGTGCTGCCCATTGTATTGATTTGATGTTAGAGGACATAGGGAAAATTCCCTTTGTCAAAGAGACTGTTGACTCATCAAAAAGCATCACAAAATTTATTTACAATCACACATCTGTGCTTAGCTTGATGAGAAAATGCACCAACAACAAAGAGTTGGTGCGCCCCGCCATTACACGGTTTGCGACGAGTTTCATATCTCTTCAATCCCTCTTGAAATCTATGTGGGATTTGAAGAGAATGTTTCTTTCAGAGGAGTGGCGTTCTTCGCCAATGAGCCGCAAACCAGAAGGAGAGGCCGTGTGCAGACTTGTTTCATACCAAGAAGACTTCTGGGCGGGAGTGCAGGAGGTGTGCGCTGTCACTGAACCTTTGGTAAAGGTTCTTCGGTTGGTAGATGGTGAGAAGCCCGCAATGGGCTATTTGTATGAAGCCATGGACAGGGCCAAAGAAGCCATTCGGTCCTACTATGATGACAAGGGAGATGATGGGTTCCAGAGACAACTCCTTCTATGGAACGTCATTGATGAGCGATGGAACAACACACTCCATCGTCCCATTCATGCTACTGGGCTTTTCCTGAACCCTACATTTTCTTATGCATGTGGGTTTGATTTTGATGTTGAGATCATGGATGGATTATTAACCTGTGTCCAGAAGATGGTGAGATCTCCAGAACAACGTATAGAGATCTCTAAACAAATTGAGACGTATAAGATGTCAGGTGGCACATTTGGCTTTGAGATGGCTGTCACTGATAGGACGATCAAAATGCCAGGTATTTTTTAGTTTGTAACTTTGTACTTTGTAACTTTGTTTCAAATTTCATTGTCTCTTCAAATTCCATTTTTTTCTTATGTTTATTTAAAATTTTATTTGTAATTTTGTTGTAGACGCATGGTGGAAGATGTATGGTGGCAGAGTACCCCTTTTGCAAAAGCTTGCCGTACGCATCCTCAGCCAAACATGCAGCTCCTCGGGATGTGAGCACAATTGGAGTGTATTTGAAAAAATACACAACAAGAAGCGCAATAGGTTAACAACTTAACACTTAAACATTTAAAATATTGCAAATTTCCAAATAAATTTTTGAATTCATTAAACAATATTTTTTTATAATATTAATTATTAATTATTATTTCATGAACTTTGTACAGGTTGGAGTCCCGTAGACTTAATGACATGGTCTAAGTCACCTGACACGAGGATTCGGGACACGTAGGATTCGGGATTCGTGGTGTCGGATTCGGGAAACGCTGACCCCGGAACAAGACACGGTTAGGACACGTTATATATTATTTTATTAAAAAAAAAATATATATATATATATATATATATATCTTAAAAATTAGTTATTAGCATATTTCTTACACAAATTTTAATTAATGATACAAATTTATTGATTTCAAACATAGATCTTCATCTATAGCTATTAGCATGCATAGTACATACAAAATTCAAATAAATGTCAGTGGTACTGGTCACATAAATGATAAATGATAAATCTATTAAAAATTTAAATCATGATTCATAATTCATAACTGAAAGACAACTTACAACTACAAGATACTAAGATAGTAAGATAAACACACTGACAACTGTAGTTTTCTCATTAAGTCATCAAATCAAAATCTGTTACATAGGTAGTGTTGGTGCAATGCCAATGGCAAATAGAAATAGAAAATATAAAACAACTATAAGTCTAGACTCTATAGGTATAAAAGCCTCAGGCCCTCAAGCCATCAATCAGCATCAGAATCAGCATCACTGTCCACATCATCATGGTCCCCACTGCTCTCCTCTGCATCCTCCTCCTCCCCTGTATCCATAGTCGCCTCTGCATCTGCTGGTATGGAGGTTGAGTCATCAAAACTAATAGGGTCTAGCACTGGATCACCGAGATCCATGTTGGCCAATGCCAACTCAACAGTGGTGTCCAGACCCATATCTTCAGGAAAGACATCCCACATCTTTGTCTTTCCCCTCAACCACTCTTCCCTCTGCCTGTAAATAAGACAAAGGTTGGTGTGCACATACACCATTGTCTCTGCCCTGGACTGCTCAAGCCTGTTCTTCTTCACAGTATGCAAATTCCCATATGTGCTCCAATTCCTCTCGCAACAAGAGGATGAAGTCACCTGAGAGAGGAGCCTCATGGCTAACTGCTGAAGAGGACGGCTTGTTGCCCCATGATATGCCCACCAAGAGTAGGGCTTCTTAAGCCCCCTGTCTCTAATCACATCATAACCTGCAAACCCACCAGTGCTAGTGGAAAACTCTGCAAAGGAATCCTCCACCTCAACAAGCAATGCACTATCCTGAAAAATCCGCTGAAGCGCCTCTTTCCTCCCCTGTGAGATTTCACCATCCATGTGAGGAGGGAATCTGCGGGAAGGTCCACCATTCAGCCACTCATGGCTGTAGTATTTGGGGTTCAATGAGTGAGCCAAACAATGTAAAGGTGTACAATTCTTGTCCCATCTGCGGACAAGAATATCATGTATGGTATCGCAGAAGGCCTCTGGTGATGTCTCATACGGGGGGCACTCACTCTGTAGAATAATGCTCCTCACAGACTCAATCATGGAATCCCATCCCTCATAAACCTCTCCTAGGATGGGTTTGTCTGTATCTGCAACTCGAAGCAAAGAGATGATAGGGTCCATGATCCGAATAATTAGATCTACCCTCTCCCACCAAGCATCATCTAGTACCGTGTCCTTCACTCTTTTAGAGGCTGCCTGATCTGTCTTTCTCCAAAAAGACCAAAACTCAGAAATAACCATGGACCCAAGAGCAGTCTTGACCTCCCTCAACCTCTTCAACATCATGAATGAAGATGCAAACCGTGTATCAGCAATCTTCAACAATGATAGATTGTTGTACTCCTTGTAGATAGTGAGGGCATTTGTATGATTTTGCACAAAGTTACGGATATGTCTTGCATCCTCAATAATGCTTCCAATCCAAAGCACATCAGAAGCAATGGATTTCAGTGCTAAGTTCAATGAATGGACAATGCAAGGTGTCCAAAACACTTGTGGATATTTAGCTTCCACAATCATGCCAGCCGCCTTGCAAACAGGTGCATTATCTGTGATGATTTGCACACAAGAATCAACACCTACCTCTTCAATAACTCTAATAAATAACTCACCCATAAATTGTGCATCCTTGTATTCGCCAAGTGTATCCACTGCTTTCAGGAAAACTGGACCATTCAAGGAAGACACCATGAAGTTGATGATTGGGTGTCGTGCTGGATCTGTCCATCCATCAGAAACAATGCTAACCCCAGATGTTGGCCATGATGCCTTAATAGGCTCGAGCATTTTTTGCACCTCTTTTTTTGCCTTCGTCAACAATGTGGTTCTCAGCTTCTCTGACCCAGGAGGCACATACCCTGCTGGAGCCCCTTGAGTTAGAGCTCGGCACATCTCAACAAATAAAGGTGAACGTGCAACATTAAATGATATGAAGTTTTGATAGAAAAAGAAGGCAATGGTGAGATCAAGCTCGTCCCGTCTCTCTTTTTGGAAAATCCTGTCCATTGGACCAAGTGATCTTCTTTTTAATGCTTGTCCCCCAGTAGAAGTAGAACTCTCAAATGGAAATTTGGAGGTGGCTTTCCTCAAAAATGGAAGGGGGTCTTCATTCTTGCCCTTGGGTGCTTTTGATTTTGAAGCCAGTGCCACATGTTCCATACCAACATGGGCCTCCTTTACCAATTCTTTTCTCTTTGGTTTAGGAATACCTTCACAAGCTGCAATCCCCTTACGAGGTATAGCCAACAAATGTGCTCTCACACGGTGATATGTGCTTGTGAAAGAAATGTTACAAAAGCTGCATTTCCATTGCACATTGCCTCCTCCCTTTCCTTTGTTGTTTGACCCATCCTCTCTTGCGACATATTTCCACAATGGATATTTTTCATTGTCTTTAACTCCTCTTCCCTCAAGATTACTTGCAGCAGACTCTGATGATATTGGGGGAGGAAGAGCATCTCTACCCATGACATTCTTGCCCTTCCTTGCTGCCCCTGCCGTTGATTGAGCCATGTTACCTCAACCTGTAAAAAAAATGAACAAACAGTCAAACTGCTGTAACAGCAGCAAATAAACTTATAACAGCAGCAAATAAGACAACAGTGAGCAATAGGGTAGTGATGAGTTACTAATGAAATTTCCCTGTGCCAAGTGTGCCAAATAATTAGAAAATTTTCAGTACTTTCTGAGCTGTACTGGAGCACTTTGAAACAAACAGTGAAAATTATACTTATGCCACTGTCATATTAGATTTATGCAGATGTGACAGTCATCAAACTCACCAAATCTTTGCCAAATGAATAGTGCTTTATTTACCTAAATTACTTGTAGTTGTCATTGGTCAATATATTAGCAATGTGTGAGGGGTTTTTATGTTGATTTAAGTTTGATTTTCTCACTGTTATGAAACTAATAGGACAGCTGTAGCAAAATGATGAAGTAGGAAACATTAGGAGATCAAACCCTGGAGGCTCAACCACTAGAACCCACTTGCACGAGAACCTAACTTCAATGCTTCTGCAAACCCACCAGGGATCAGCTCAAGAAACAAACATTTGCTGACAGTGACTGATATGAAAGAAAAGGAAGAAGATAAAGCAAAACAGTCATATATAAGAGTCTTATATATCAAACCACAGATGTGCGAGCCACTATGTAATGAGAGCGAGAGCCTCAATGTATATTAGAGCAAGAGCCTCAGAATATGTTAGACCAAGAGCCTCAGTGTATATGAGAGCGAGAGCCTCAGAGACGATGGCACTGTGATGTAATACAAACCTTAGGATATAGCAATGATGCCATCAATCTATATAATCAAGTGATGCCACAGAGCTATATAATTAATTGATGCCACAGTCAAGCGATGCCACAGAGCTATATAATCAAGCAATGCCACAAAGCTATACAATGAAGCGGTGCCACTGTAATTATAATGCGAGCCATGGGAATATAAGTGCAAGCGAAGTATTCTTCCAAAAACAAAGGCACAGAAGAGTCCGACTTGACCCGGGATAAAGAGAATTAGCACTGAATCGTTGGTACGAATGTATGTATCATGGCGTTGCTCAGCAAACTAACCTTGGTCTCCGCCGCTGTTACTCGCTCCAAATCGCTGTTAGTCGCTCCAGATACAGCCTGTTACTCGCTCCAAATTGCAAATGCGATCAAATGCGAATGAAAACAGCGAACTTAAACCCCGAAAAACGAATCCGAAACCAAAAATCGTTCCAAAAATCGTGACACGTTCTTCATTTTTTTGACACGCTCATGACACGACGTACCCGGATATGACACGACGAGTCATTGAAACATGACACGTGTCAGGGCAGAATCGTGTCCGATTCGTCCGATTCGGGATTCGTCCAGGGGTTTGGACGAATCCGGTTTCATAGGACATGGTCTATGTCTACTACAATCTTCGATTGTGGGTGAGGCAACTAGACAAGACACCTGATATGGATGCCATCTCATTGGATGGGATTGACACCACTGCTGAATGGAGGGTTGAGACCGAGAGGCCTCTCATGGATCCCACTGAGGATTGGTTAGTGCAGGATGAGGGGGAGGAGGAGGGGGAGGAGGAGGAGGAGCAGGAGCAGGAGCAGGAGGAGTTGGAGGAGCAGGAGGAGGAGGTGACACCGCCTACCCGGGCTACCACTACCACCAGTAGAGGACGTGGTCTCCGTCTACCTACAGTAGTTGCTACTTCTACAGCTACTTCTTCAGCTTCTAGAGCACGTCAGACTCCACTGCCATTTCCACCACCACAGGCACCAGCATCTTCATCTAGGGGGAAAGGGAAAGCAGTGACATTTTCTCGCAAGAGGGGCAGAGGAAATCAATAGGATTAGAGTCTTAGACTTTCATTTTATTGTATATGACATTATGACATGATGAGATACATTATCATATTTTTTGTTGATATTTTGAGGCTGAGTTGGGACTCAGGACTTACTATTCAGGACATGATTCAATGTTATGTGTGATTTTAGCGCTAGAAATGATATTAAACATCTTATATATTAGTTTTTTTATCATATTTATGTGTCAATGTATTTATTTTATGTTGTAGATGGTTTAGATATTAAAAAAAATGAATATTTTTGTGCCAAACGATTTTTTCCCGATTTTTTCCGATTTTTTCCCGATTTTAACGATTTTTTCCGCTTTTTTCCCGGCGCCGATTAAATCCCGATCACGCTTTTAACAACATTGGTTGAGATCATCCGATCTTTTGATCGTGTACTAAGCGAAAAGCTCTCTCTTGTAATCTTTTTATGAACAATAAAGAAAGACTTTGGGGTTAAATTTCACCAGTGTTACTCTTCATGGAAATGTTGTAAGATGTATTATTTTCGTGCGTAATTTCTTTTTTGTCATTAATAATAGCTTCTGAAGAGCGATTTGAGTACAGGTATCTTGCTCAATCGCTGGGGTTTGAATGATAATTTAAGTTTTGAATATAATAGCAGGTATCTCTATTAAATTTGAATTTTATTATCATTTTCTCGCTCTATGTTGACGGCTGAATTGAGTTTTGCAAGAAAATCCTTGATTATTAGATCATCAGTCATTCGGGGAAGTTCTCGGCTAAACCAACCAACTCTCGATCCATGTTTTCTGAAGAGCCCAGTTTAAATTTGATCCCGAGCTTATCATAAGATATTTTTTATGGGTGATGCATGTAGGGTTTTGGCGATTAGTACCTCCACTAAAATTCAAAAAAAAAAAAAAAATTGTGCTAAATTGTTAGATCTGGTTGTTGAGAGCCTCAGATCATGTTATGAAACCAGCTCACAAAAAGATAGAAAAGATAAATCAACGCCTTAGAATTTAGCCTCTTCGAGGGGGCAACCCCCTTTACATTACACAAATGAACGATTCCTTGATGATTCAAATGACAAAACCTCCTTTTTATATATAGGAGTCTAAGGAGTCACAATATAACCCAGCCGACCTAACAATAATAATATAAAGGCACAAAAATAACAATAGAGGGATTCTATGGGGCACAGTAATAACAATATGGGGACAATAGGGGCACAACAATATTAATAAGGGATACAACTACAATAGTAATAGGGTAATCATTAGTATTCTAGGGACCTAACATGCCCCTCTCCTTCAAAAAAGTGTTGTCCTCAACGCTTGAGTAGTTCTGGATGCTTCTGTATAAAATTCTCATCCTCCCATGTGGAATCTTCAGCGGATAAGTTCTTCCACTTGATGAGATATTCCGAAATTGATCGATTTCGTAGCTGTCGAGTTCTTGTTTCTGTGACTGCTTCCGGTTCCAATATAATTTTTCCTTCCTCGTCAAGTTCTGACAATATTGTTTGAACTGGGAGCTTGTCACCTATAACCTTCTTTAAACATGAAACATGGAAAACTGGGTGCACTCGAGAAGCTGTACGAAGCTCCAATTTGTATGCCATAGTACCAATCTTTTGCAACACATTGTACAGACCATAATACTTTGGAGATAATTTATTATCCTTCTTAGCTTGCTTGAGGAACATTTGTTTATATGGTTGTAGCCGTAGGAATACCCAATCACCTACATGAAAACTTCTTTCGCTGCGATGTTGATTTGCCTGTTGTTTCATTCTATTCTACACCAACACGAGGTTATCCTTTAAGAGTTGGAGGACTTGTTGTTGATGCTCGATGTGATGTTCCAATGCTTGAACCTTAGAATTTTCCTTTAAATATGATGTGATGGATGGTGGTTGATTTCCATAAAGTGTCATAGCTGATTTCCATAAAGTGTCATAAATGGGGTCATTTTGTTGTTGTATGGAAGGAAGTGTTATACCACCATTCAACTAGAGGCAACCATTTGACCCATTGTGTCTGTTTATCAGATACAAAGCAACGAAGATATCCTTCCAAACATTTGTTTACTATCTCAGTTTGCCCATCAGATTGAGGATGATAAGATGAGTTATGAGCTAACTGAGTATCGAGACAAGAAAATAATTCTGTCCAAAAATTTCCAGTGAAAATGGGATCTCTATCACTTACAATAATCTTTGGGTTTCCATGTAGCTTTTGAATTGTTTCCATAAATGCAGTAGAAACTGTACTGGCTTTAAATGGATGCGATAATGCACAAAAGTGTGCATACTTGGTAAGTCTGTCAACTACCACCATGATGACACTCTTTCCCTCAGACTTGGGTAAACATGTGATAAAATCCATTGAAATCTCCTCCCAACGTTGGCTGGGAATGGATAAAGGTTGTAATAGACCCAGGGTCTTAATTGTTTCAACTTTATTTTGTTGGCAAACCAAACATTCCACCACAAACTTTTGAATATCTGATTTAAGGCCATCCCAAAAAAATTCCTTCTTAACCCTGTGGTAAGTTTTTAAAAATCCTGAGTGCCCTCCTAAGGGAGAAGTGTGCAATTCCATAAGAATCTTTTGTTTGAGTTGGGAATTCTTACAGAGGTATAAGCGATCTTTGTACCATAACGAATCATTTTGCCAGCTAAATGTATCAGATGTACTGGAATCTTGTTGTAACTTTCGAATAAGTGCCCACACTTCTTCATCATTCTTCCATTCCTCCCTTGCTTCGTTTATCCAATCTGGTTGGATAATAGAAATGGCGCACAACAATGCTTCCACATCCTCATCCTTTCTTGAGAGTGCATCTGCCACCACATTTTGCTTCCCTTTTTTGTAGATGATTTCAAAGTCATAACCCAACATCTTTGTGACCCACTTTTGTTGCTCTTCAGAGGATAATCTTTGTTCTAAAAAGTATTTAAGGCTATCATGATCTGTTTTTACCTTGAAGTGTCTTCCCATTAGGTAGGGTCGCCATTTCTTAAGTGCATGGAGTATTGCCAACATTTCCTTCTCATAAATAGCTTTGTTTAAAAACTTTCCCTTGATTGGACGACTTTCAAAAGCAATGGGTCTTTCATCTTGCATTAGAACAGCACCAATTCCATTTCCTGAAGCATCACATTCCACAATAAAGGTTTTTGTGAAGTCCGGTGTAGCTAAGACCG
Source organism: Pinus tabuliformis (assembly GCA_031772625.1). Lineage (NCBI taxonomy): Eukaryota > Viridiplantae > Streptophyta > Pinopsida > Pinales > Pinaceae > Pinus > Pinus tabuliformis. The sequence continues at coordinate 1,444,876,437 of CM062816.1, forward strand.
GTGCTTGGCACATTGCCTCTTTAAGATGTTTAAAGGCCTTTGTTGCTTCCGGAGTCCATGAAAATGAATCTTTCTTCAATAATGTTGTTAGAGGTGCTGCTATTCTCCCATAATTCTTAACAAACTTGCGATAATACCCTGTCAACCCAAGAAATCCTCGCAGATGCTTTATGGATGTGGGGATTTTCCATTCCTTAATGGCTTTAATTTTGCTAGGGTCTACCTTAACTCCTTCATGAGATACAATATGACCCAGATATTCCACCTCTTGTACTCCAAAGAAACATTTGGATCTTTTTGCATATAATTGTTTCTCCTCCAATAGTTGTAGCACCCTGTCAACATGTTCAACATGATCCTTCCAAGACTTGTTGTAGATTAGTATATCATCAAAAAATACTAACACAAATTTTCTAAGGGTTTGAAAATGGAATTCATCAAACCTTGAAATGTAGAAGGTGCATTGGTAAGGCCAAAAGGCATGACCAAAAATTCATAATGACCCTCATGAGTTCTAAATTCTGTTTTCAGAATGTCTTCAGTCTTCATTCTGATTTGATGATATCCTGAACGAAGATCCAACTTGGTGAAGTAAATTGATCCATGCAATTCATCCAGTAATTCATCAATGACAGGAATGGGAAACTTATCTTTAATAGTGAGCTTGTTGAGCTCCCTATAATCCGAACACATGCGCCATGATCCATCCTTCTTGTGCACCAATACTACTGGAGCAGAGAAAGAACTTTGACTAGGTTGAATTATACCAGCCTCTAGCATTTCTGCAACCATACGTTCAATTTCACTCTTTTGGGCATAGGGATATCTGTACGGCCTGATGTTTGGAGGAACACTTCCTGGAATCAGATGAATAGCATGATCATGATCACGAATAGGTGGGAGACCTTTGGGAGTCTCAAATACCTTGGAATGATTGTCCAAGACTTTTTGGAGATCTGGAGAAATAGATGATTTCAATGTGGAAACATCTAGCGAACATAATTGTGCAATTACACCTCTTTGTTCATTTTCTAGAAGCTTTGTCATACCGTTAGAGCTGATTATCTTTCCCGGTTTCCCTGCAATACCCCTTAATTCAACTTCCTTTCCTTCCACAGAAAATTTCATGAAAAGTTCTTGAAAATTAAAAGCTATTGTACCCAAGGATTGTAGCCATTGGACCCCTAGTACAACATCAACACCTCCCATTGGAATGGAAAGCATTGGGCTAGTCAATACATATTCTCCCATGGATAGCTTGATATTATGGCACTTTCCAGAGCAATTTATTGTTCCTCCATTTGCAATCATCACTTGACACTCTGATGCTAGATATAGGAAGCAATTCAATTCTTTTACTACCTTACAATGAATAAAATTGTGTGTACTTCCTGAATCAATCAACACTATTACCTTTTTCTTCTTGATTTGTCCTTCTATCTTGATGGTTTGAGGAGTGGTAATTCCAGTCGATGCATTACAAGATATGGTCGGATTCATTTCTTCTTTATCTAGGCTTTTTTCCTAGAGTATATCCTCTTCTTTTGACCTTTCTTGCTCCTTTTCTTCTTCCTCTTCACAATCTATGTAGAATAATTTCTTCTCAGCACACTTATGACCTTTAGTGTATTTGCTATCACAACTGTAACAAAGCCTTTTTGCTCTTTTTTCTTCCAATTGTTGTGGTGTCAACCTTATAGGTTGTGGAAGACTAGGGGCAACAACACTTCCATTTTTATAGTTGTGAATGGTATGCTTCCTGTTTGCCATAATTTTGCTTTCCATTTTTCTTGCTAACCTGAATGCCTTCTCTAATGAATGAGGTTCCCAAAGGCGAACTTCAGGTTGGATATTATCCTTTAAAGTCCCTATGAACACATCAATCCTATGCTCCCGTGGAATATTTTTTACCCTTATGTTATATTTTTGAAACTCCTCAATGTGCTCCATTGTTGAACCCTTTTGTTTGAGACTTATCAATTGGCTAAAAAAAGTGTTGCTTTTTGTATCCTCATAATGTGCTGTCAATTCTTCCGTAAAAATTGCCCAAGTGATAATTTGTTTACGAGAGCAAAGCCATTGATACCATACAAACTGATTTGGTTCCAAATATAAAGTTGCAATACGTACCTTTTGTGTGTTTTGCACATTATTGAGATCGAAAAATTGCTCCATCTGTAATATCCATGTTGCGGGATCCTTGCCATCAAACTTCCTCATATCGATTTTTGGAATATGGTGGGTTTTCAATCCAACATTAAAATCTACGAAATCATGATTAACATTTCTTTTGTTTGCATCATGAGTTTCCTTTACTACCCTTTCACCATTAGTAAATATTTCTTGTAGAAAATTTGTCAAATCTGTCTTCAAATCTGCCATGCCTGTCTTCAAATTTGTGTTCAAATCTATCTTCAAATTGTCCATCTTAGCTTCCATGCCATTCATCTTAGCTTCCACGCCATTTATCTTAGCTTCTATTAGCTTTTGTGAGAGTGACATTTGTTGCACTTGCTCTTGTAATTTTGATATATCATGTGGCATTTCTTCCTCTTCTTCATGAGTCATGCTAGAGCTTTCAGGTTGCTTACTAGGAGTTTGCATTTTCTTTCCTCGAGGCATCAGTTACCAATAATAGTTTTCTACTATGCCCTTTGAATTACTTCAAAATAATTTTTCAAACCAAGCTTAAACAAAAATTTAAAAAAAATCTACACACCTTTTTTCACTTTGTAGGACCTCGATATTGCCTCTGATGTATCTCTGTAATTTCGGATCATCCAGTTTTGAAATTGTGACCTGCAGTAGCTCTCTGTGTCCTCTTTCCAATGCCACCAGTCTGATCCAAATTGAATTCTCCAAGGAAGAGTTATGCCAAATCTCCCACAATGACCTGATTATAGACTAGTTTAGTAAAGCGAACTTGTACGACGTGCCACATGTCCCTGTTTCGACCTTTGGCTCTAAAAAATATACACAAGAAACTATAGTCCATCCTCTTCCTGTACCTTCTTATGAAATTTCAATCCGGTCCTCAGAGAATGTCATGCCAGGAGTAACTCCAGACTTGGCAGAAAAACTGATTCATTTATTTCATTAGGTAGTTATTGTTATATACATGAATGTGACTGATCAGTTCATCTTCTTGATGACTGTTCACATTCCAAATTCACCCAATCGGCGAGGATTAGGTGTCAACATTCCCCCCTTAATCTGAAGCAATGTTGGTGAGTCCAAGCATCGTTCTGAATCTTTCAAGCTTTTCTCTTCCAAGCGCTTTGGTGAAGATGTCTGCAATTTGCTCATTTGTGGAACAATGACGGAGATGGATTGTTTTGGCCTCAACATGATGTCGGATCAGATGATATTTAGTATTGATGTGCTTTGTACGATCATGGAACTTTGGGTTCTTGGCCAACTTTATTGCAAAGGTGTTGTCAATCATGAGGGGAGTTGATTGTACTTGTTTTACCTGCAAATCTTCAAGAATTTTCCTGACCCATACAATTTCTTTCGTTGCTTCAGCTGCTGCCACGTATTCTGCTTCTGTTGTGGAATCTGTTGGAACTGATTGTTTGCGTGATCTCCAAGAAACAGCTCCTGATCCAAGATTCATAGCATATCCTGAAGTAGATACTTCGGTTTCTTTGTCTCCATCGAAGTCTGAATCAAAGTATCCAATCAAGCTGAAGTCGTCCACCTGTATATACTTGATTCCAAGGTCTTGAGTTCCCTTCAAGTACCTTAGAACTCTTTTTGCAGCAGACCAATGTCCCTCACAAGGCTTTTGCATGAACCTAGAGAGAATTCCAACAGTAAATGAAATGTCTGGTCTGGTAGTAGTGAGGTAGATGAGACTTCCTAAAAGTTGTCTATACTTTGTTACATCCTCAAATTCCTTTCCTTCAATAGATGTGAGCTTTAAGTTTTGTTCCATTGGAGTAGAAAGAGGCACTCTGTCATGCCAAATCTGTTTAACAAATCTCCAATGTATTTCTTTTGAGAAAGAAATATGGATTTTGGATGTTGGGTTACTTCAATGCCAAGATAGTAATGAACATAGCCCAAATCAGTCATTTCAAAACTTTTTCCTAATTCTTTCTTTATGGATGCAATATAGCTTTCATTGTTCCCTGTCATTAAAAGATCATCTACATATACCACAAGATATACAACTGTTTTGCCAACTTTCTTGACAAATAATGTTGCATCATCAAGATCAAAATGATTGAAGCTGAGTTTCAGAAGATGCTCGGTTTTTCATACCATGCTCGTGGTGCTTGTTTGAGGCCATACAAGGACTTCACAAGTTCGCATACTTTATGTTCATGTCCTTTCACAGCAAATCCTTCAGGCTGGGACATAAAAACATTTTCTTTTAGATCTCCATTCAAGAAGGAAGTTTTTACATCCATTTGATGGACTTTCCAACCGTTCTGAGCTGCTAGTGCAAAGAGTGTCCGGATGGTGGCCCATTTTGCTGTGTGGGCAAAAGTTTCCTCATAATCGACCCCTTCCTTTTGTGCAAAACCTTTTGCCACAAGCCTAGCTTTGTGCTTGTCAAGTGAGCCATCAGCTTTGTGCTTGTCAAGTGAGCCATCAGCTTTGTACTTGTTCTTGTAGACCCACTTGCAGCCAATTGGTTTGGTTCCAAATGGAGGATCAACCAGTTTCCAAGTGCCATTCTTTATGAGGGCATCATACTCCTTTTTCATCGCTTCTTTCCATTCATCATGAGAAGCAGCTTCTTTGAAGGAAGTTGGTTCAAAATCTGTAGACAAGTTCAATTCACAATCATAAGTAACATCCATATCAACAGGTGAATTAGAGTCATCTACATCACCTCCATTTTGTCGGTTTGAATTTCTAGTTCCTGTTTTTCCAATTTCATCAGGATGAACACTTTCAAGTGTCTTTGTCAGCCACTTTGGGGGACCTTTCTGAGATGGTCCAGGCTGCTCTGTTGATTGAGTTGGGACTGAATCAAGATTGAGTCTCCCAATTCTATCAATTACAACACTTAAAGCATCATCCGTTGTTGGAGTTTCATGCAAAGGAGATTGTTCTTCAGAAGAAGATTCCACATGTTGTTCTAGTATAGGAATCCCCCCTTCAAGATGTGGAATCTGATTATCAAATTCTTGAAATGATTTCGTTTTTGCGAATCTATCCAAGCGATCAAGTTGCCGCTCAACAACATTGTCAAATTTGGATGATTCAAGAAAAATGACATCTCTAGATACAACAAACTTTTTATTTACTTCGTCATAGAGGCGGTATGCTTTAGAGGTGTTTGAATACCCCAGGAAGATACACTTACGACTTCTAGCACCAAGTTTGTTTCTATGTACCTTTGGTATCAAAGCATAACAGGTGGAACCAAAGATCCTGAGATGTTTTACCGAAGGAACATGTCCATACCACAATTCATAAGGAGTCTTGTTTCTTATAGCATTAGATGGACATCTATTCTTTATATATGCAGCACATAGAACAGCATCAGCCCAAAACATTATCTTTACATTTTTGAAGAAAAGCATGGATCGTACCATATTCAAGATTGTTCTATTCATTCTTTCAGCTACACCATTCTGTTGGGGATTATAAGGCACAGTTGTTTGATGTTTGATCCCATGTTGGCGAAGATAGTGTTCAAATTCATTTGATGTATATTCTTTTCCATTATCAGTGCGAATAGACCCAATATGAGATTGTGCATCATTTTCAATCCATTTATGAAAATTCTTGAATGTTTGAAAAGCATCAGATTTGTTCTTCAATAAATAAACCCCAACACATTCTGGTGTAATCATCAATAAATGTCATGATATATTTATTTCCATTTGCAGAAGGAACAGGCATTGAACCACATAAATCAGAATGAATGAGTTCAAGCTTCCTATGTGCTCTTGAATGTGAATCATGAAAAGACTGTTTGCTATGCTTTCCTAGAATGCAAACATCACATTGCTTATGTTTCCTAGGAATTGTAGGCAAACCAGTAACACCATTTTTCTTTAATAAACGGAGACTGTCATAGTTTAAATGTCCAAATCTAGCATGCCATAATAAACTTGATGGAAGTGTACCTTCTTCATGATGAGAAATATATGAGAAATGTTGTGCATGAGCAGAGGTTCCTTGCAGTTTGAGAAGTCTTTCTTCTTCTATTCCCCTCATGACAAGTGAGTGGTCAGATGCTTTTCTTACCTCAAGCTTGCCATCAAACATATGAATGGGAGTGACCTTGCTGGCGGATGTGGACCAAGGACAGCAAGTTTCTTTTGAGCTGTGGGAGATATAGAACATAATCCAGAAGAAAGTCTGGAAGACCAGGCAGTTTAAGCCTGATTGTGCCAAGCCCTAATGGCTTGATTTTTGACTGATCTGCAAAGTACACTGCTCCATCAACATTGTCAGTGAAATCTTCAAAAAAATCTTTCCTATGAGTCATATGACAGGTTGCTCCTGAATCAAGCAACCAATCATTTTTCGAAGAAGCAAGTGAAGCATTAAACAAATCTTCATTTACTCCAATGTTACACTATGCCTCAATATAGTGAGCGGATTCAGGTGCTTTACCTTTGTCTGTAACATCAGTTTTACCTTTCTGCTGGTTTCTTTTCTGCTCAAATTTGTCCCATGGTAGCTTGCATGTAGAAGCATCATGTGATCCATTTCGTTTGCAGCGAATGCAATGCAGATCTGCTTTTTCTCCTTGAGAATGTCTGCCCCCCCTGCCTCTGATGTATCTTCCTCTTCCTCTTCGTCCACCTCTTCCTCTTGTAGAATCTTGAGCAGGATGCTTTTCTTTATGAGCAAGGCAAACAGTCTCTTCAAAAGATTCAGGGACTGTCTTCTTTCCAAAGGCTTTCTCTCTTTCAGCAAACTTTTTCACAAGAGAGTCAAAGGTTATATCTTTAAGATTTCCATTTGCTTGTAAAGACTCAAGATAATTGGAGTAAGTAGGATAGAGTGCCTTGAGAAAAGCAATAAGAGGGATATCCAGCTCAACCTTAGTGGATTTGATATCATGCATTATGGATTTTACTTCAGATGCAAGAGCAATAGGATCATTATTTTTCAGTTCAAGAGTGAAGAGTTTAATCATGAGCTGAACAAATTCAAGTGCAGAATGTGAGTCATAGAGTTCTTTGAGCTTTTGTAAAGCTTCAAAGGAAGTTGAATATGATGAAATATGGCGACTTACTTCTTCATTTACAGATGTTGTGATTAATGCATATGCTTTGTTGTTCTTGTTATCCCAAATGACGAGCTCTTTGTCTGATGTAGGTTGTATTGGGTCATTGTCTCCTTCTCCGACGCACACTCCTTTCCACAACTCATTGAAGATGAGGGTGTGTTTTATCATCCGGGACCATTCAGGATAGTTCTCCTTGCCAGTGAGAACTATTCCTACCATAGAGATGATTGAATGCATTCTGTAAAAAAATACTTCTGCTGATAAAAAAAAATTATGCCAATATACAGTAGAAATGTACTCAAAAGGGCATTCTCAAAGGGTATTATCATCCACTAAAATTTCTAACATAAGATTTTCATATACCCGTTGAATCACTGTCATCACAACTTCAATACACAGACAAAAAATGACTTTCAAAAATGTACACAGCTACCAATAAAAATCATTCCATGCATGCGCAGCAGTAAACAGCATGGGATGCTCAATCTTTTCACACGAGTTTAAAATTCAACAAAAGATCTGTGGTGCTCAAATATCTCAGTGGTCTTCCCAATCGCCGACTCCACAATTTTAAACTGTAAGAGACTCCATATCTGTCTTGATGTGGCCACGGTATCGCAATATATATATGAACACAAATAGCAGAGTTATGTTCAGAACATTATCACGAGAAACAATATTCTGCTGAATGCAGGATTGAAGGCCAATATAACAAAATTCAATATGGGGACCAAGAATAAAATTTCAGGCAGTCTTGCGCTCACAGCTTCTAAATACCTTTCTCATGGGCTAGTGACTACACAAACCAATATCTATGTCGTAGGCAATACCATGTCAGACCATGGATTAAGGTTCGTTTGGTGACAAAATAACATATCGTTTGAGTTTAGACCCCACAGCCTCCAAAGCCTGACGGCCGAATCAGTGAACGTTAACATTTAATGCATCCTCTCTTGCATATAACTACATGCATCGAATATTTTGCACAGAATTAATATATTGTCATTAAAGGAATTTTAACTATAACATAATGGAGGACAAACTTCAAAACACGCAATTCGGTAGCAGCAGTTTGCTTGTATTGAATGTCGGACAGAACTAGTATCATCGACCTCGGGCCTGGTTTAGTCGTTGCCATTCCAGGTAGTAAGTCGTTGCCATTCTTGGTAATTCATATCGTGTTGGTAAGGAATCAATCCCTTCGGTAAATCCCTGATGCCCGAGCTGCAGCAGATTGGAGAAGATTCGGTGGCGCTTGAGGAAATGACTGCAATTGAGAGCAGGCTAAATATCGCTGCCACAAATTATCCTATAGCGTTTCAATGGATTGAAAAAGGGTAGCACAGCGTTTACGTTTGAGATGGAATGAAAAGAGTAGCACAGCGTTTCAATAATGTCAAAACAACGTTCAGTAATGAGGTGTAGTAAGTGAGTTTGCAGTGTGTGGCATCAGTTTTTTTTTTTGAATAGCGTTATGAATAGAGGTAGCGCTGGAAAGGAATATGGCAGAGGGGATATGGCAGGACAGAGGGGATATGGCAGACAGAGGAGATACATCTATTTTTAGAACCTAGGAGCTCTGATACCATGTCAGGCCAAGAGTAACTCCAGACTTGGCAGAAAAACTGATTCATTTATTTCATTAGGTAGCTATTGTTATATACATGAATGTGACTGATCAGTGCATCTTCTTGATGATTGTTCACATTCCAAATTCACCCAATCGACGAGGATTAGGTGTCAACAGAGAAAAAGTTATGACGATTTTCCCTAGGTCACCTGTTTGGAATGTAATTCAAGAGTCTACAAAAAGACCAACTTCCTCAGATCATATCTCCACAAATATAGCGCAAAAAGCTCTAAAATTTGGACCCGAGGTTCAGTGCGATTTCGTCTCAAATGGGTTTTTTTTGCTTCTGAAATGTCGCAGAAAAAACGTTATAGCGAAAATACCACGATGACCTATTTAGAGCAGCGAAACCCTAGAATCCAAAAGCTCTGATACCAAATGTTATAAAACCAGCTCACAAAAAGATAGAAAAGATATATCAACGCCTTAGAATTCAGCCTCTTCAAGGGGCAACCTCCTTTACATTACACAAATGAATGATTCCTTGATGATTCAAATGACAAAACCTCCTTTCTATATATAGGAGTCTAAGGAGTCACAATATAACCCAACCGACCTAAAAATAATAATATAAAAGCACAAAAATAACAATAGAGGGATTCTATGGGGCACAGTAATAACAATATGGGGACACAAGGGGCACAACAATATTAATAAGGAATACAACTACAATAGTAATGGGGTAATCACTAGTATTATAGGGACCTAACAGATCATCAGATCTGGGAATGGAGTCGGACTCACTCCCTAGATTTGATAGATCTGCCATTTATGTACATAAATCTATAAAGTTTTAAGTTTTCTAACTTGGGTGTTTTTTGGGTCATTGTATATATCGTTTGGGTGTTTCTTGTTGTCCTGTAGCTGCAGATCTAAAGCTGAAAGTTGTGCAGAGTCCAGATCTAAGCCCTGGAGGGTAAGATCTAGATCTCTGAGGGTCCATCAGCATCATTTTGGCAGGGATCATATCCAGATTTCACAGTCCAAGGGTTTAAATTTATTTTCAGATCTGGAAATTTCATGAGGGTTTCAGGATCAAATCTGAAGCAAGCTGATTCAAAATTTTAAATTAAGATTTCTGGAAAATTCTTAAAGGAGTTCTGGTAAATTTTAAGGGGTTTTTCGGCCACCAGTTTGCTGATTGGTTTTTGGGATTTGTTGCCTGGTTTTTGGGTTTCACTGTGCATTTCGAATTTTTTTTAAGGGCCCAGCCCTGCTACCTGCTTTCTCTTCGAATCCGCGTTGTTGGCCGCCATTCCAAACCTGCAAAAAGAGAACAAAAAACCTCCTCAAATCCCTTTCTTCGCTGCCCATCAAATCCGCATTTTTTTATCATTTGGCTGCCAAACCCTTCTACGTATTGTTGCCTTCATCGCAGTCCCTTCTCCCTCCATTCCGTTGTCCATTCCTTCTCTCACGCAACATTCAACATTGCACGTCAACTTCTATTTCTGCCCACGCTGGCCATTCCGCACCCTCTCTACGCAGTCTTCTCCCCTATCGCTGCCCAGCTTACCAAACCCGCATCCTCTTACTACCTCTCCGTTATACCTGCGTGCTACCTTGGATCACCTGCGGCTCCCTCACACGCTGCCTTTCTGCTCCATTTCCCTTCCATCCTCAAGCACCTCCTCGTTTCCATCATGAGCCCTTCCTTTCAAACCCACACTTATTTTCTGTTCCACGCACTTTTCTTTTCCTGCAAAATAAGGTTGTTGCCATACCTATGCAGCTCTTGTTCTCCACGTGAGCTGCTCCTCCATCATTTCTTTGCCTCTACCCTTGACCTTCATCTACATTCCACGCAGCAATCGAACCCATCATCCGTTGTGTGCTTAACTCTCCTCACCATTTTTCCTCTGCCGCTGCCCACGCCTTTCATTCCACGCAGTCTAGCCTTTCTCCCTCGTTGCTCTGAAATCCCTTCTGCTCCCCTATTACCGTTGTCCAAGTCTGCAAGCTCAATCCGCTGCTCGCTCCTCTATCATCTCCACAGCCTCCATCCGCGTGCCATCGTGAGTCCCTCTATCCCTGTCCATTGTTGCTCAGCCTTCATCTCCACTGTCTGCCAGCTCCTCCGTTGCCTTCACCGGCACACACTAAACAAACAAAGCACTTCAATTTTTTTATTTGGCTTGTATTCGTATGACTTAGTTTAGGTTTTAGACTTGATTTTTTATGTTTCATTAGAGTTAGGTTTATAACATTTTGATTTTTTAGATTTCTTTCATTGCTTCAAATTTTATTTCGTTTGATTTTCTCTTTTTAATCTTTGTGACATTCAAAAAAATATATATTATTTTTTTTATTTTCATTTTAAAAATTCATTAAAAAGTCATAAAAATTTATAACATTAAAGAAAAATTTTAAAAATTCCTAAAAAAGGGTAAAAGGGAGTTCACACTCTGTCACTTTAAGAAATCCTAAAGTATTAAATTGAAATAAGTTTCATAATTAAGTGTTTTAAATTTTTTATGTGACCTCTGGCCCATTAAAAAAAATTAAAATTATTAAATCTTTTTCGATTTATTTTGGTCACATTTAGTCTTGCTTAACATATCAAGAAATTCACCTAAGAAATAATTAAGTTGTCAATCTAAAATTTCTTCTTGGTGTCTTTTGTGCTAAGGTAAGATCTAAAGGTAAATTTTTGTGGTATTTGTCATTTCTCTATAGTTAAATATGCTTAAATTTTTATATCTGAAGATTAACTATTTGAAAGTGGTAAATTTCCTAGATTTGGGATTTTAAACACAATCATTTAAATTCTAGGATCTGAACTAGTTAGCTTTTAAATTTCGTGGTTGATTAAGGTATTTGGATCTCTAGAAATTTAATTGCTAAGACATTGTGCATCTGTTGAATATCTTGCATCTATCTATCGTCATTGCTTGGATTATTTAATGCTCGTTACATGTTAGATATATTGTGAATATTTTCAAGCGATTGTTAAAGATTTTTATTGTGGAATTACAAATAGATCTCATTTTCCTAAGCAACAGTAGCTAATCAATTACTTGATCATTAACTGCATAAGGCACTGGTATTAATCATTTAAAGTCTAATCAAATCTTAAATCTTGCTAAGCCTTAATCAAGTATTTGGTTGCCTCGCTGTGTCTCCCAAACCGGTTGATTCCCAGCTGATTCTCCTTCATCCCATTTCGCCATAGGGTCTACCTCCCTTAGCTTGTTGTAGGGAGACATCTTAAACGAAGAGATCGGGGATCAGGGTGACAGTCCACGGTCTAAGCATTGTCGTGGTGCCTAGACACTCTGTGCGACAACAGAGTCTAGCTAATTGCAACTTCATGATTAATGGCAAGCATTGATTCCAATTAATTTTGTATAGACCTTCACATCTAGATCTCAGAGTGAGAGCATCTCTCGTGTTGCATCTCGATGGCCAAGTGAGACCTTTACCATTTATGAAATCAACTTTCACTCCTTTATCTTCTAAAGTTGATATGGAAACAAGATTCTTCTTTAAACCAGGTACATTAAAAACTTCTTGAAGAGTCAAAGTTTTACCTTGATCCAGATGGAAAGAAACAAAACCAAATCCCTCTATGGGATATGTAAAGTTATCTCCAAGAATGATCTGCAAATCTATCTCTCTCACAACCATATTAGAGAGTACTTTGTAACCAGTAAAGTGCCTTGAAGCACCACTATCAACCAACTAGCTATCCCAAGAATCTGCAAGAAATGAACTAGAAAAAGCAGAAACAGGAAAGTACTTTGATTGTGTCTCAGTTGCATTATTATCATACCTTTGGTTCCTTGTGGAACGATGGTTTCCTCTGCAAGCAGAAGGAGCTTCTCTTCTTCTTATGTAATCAGATTTGTTGGAACGATTGTTGAAGTTGGATTTTGATGCTCTTTTGTTTTCTAAACAGTCACAAGTATAATAGTGGCCATGCTTGCGACAGTTGTAGCATTGGACTTTTGATAAGTCTTTGGTCCATTGAGAGGAGTTGATGGGAGCAAACTTTCTCAAATAGTGCATTCCTCTTATTCCTTCCTTCTTCTTGCCTTGTACAACAAAGGCAGTAGGTTCTCCCTCCTCATGCTTGGGAATCCTTCCTCTGGAAATCATTTTATTTTCTTCTTGAATGCACTTTCCCAGGAGCTCGTCAAATGTAGGAAACTTTTCATTATTATTGATGGTAGTAATAAAAGTTTCCCAACAAGAAGGAAGACCTCCAAGCATAATCAGTACAAGTTCTTTTATCATAAACAACTTCACCAAAAGTTGACAACTGATCTTTGATTTTTTATATCCTCATGAAGTATGCTTGAATGGTTTCTCCTTTGTTTATCTTAACATTCTTGAGTTGATTCTTCAGATCAAGAATTTGGCTAAATTTGTTACTTGATACATTCCAATCAATTTGTCATATATTTCGTTGGCTTTCTTCAAATTGGAGACATAAGTGATGAGGTGGTCTCCGAGAGAGTCACGGATAATATTTTTAGCCTTGACTTCTCCTTTCTTATATCTGGCCTTAATAGAAACATTGGAGTTTTCCGTTGGTTCTGCTACCTCTCCTTCAACATACTCTAGACCATCATGTTCCTCAAGAGTAATATCCAATCTGGCCTTCCAAGGGAGACATCTTGACCTGCAACAAGAGATAGCAAAAGGGAAAAGAAATTTCAGGAGAAAATGAGCAGTAAGTAGAAAGAACAACAAGACATATTTCAATAGAAAGAGAGTTGTAAATGGAGCAAGCAGCAAGTTATATTTCGGCAAAAAGAGAGTAGCAAATAGAGCAGACAGCAAGCTATATTTCAGCAGAAAGAGAGTCGCAAATGGAGTAGACAGCAAACTATATTTCAGCAGAAAGAGAGTTGCAAATGGAGCGGACAACAAGAGATATTCTAGCAAAAAGAGAGCTGCAAATGGAGCTTGTCTTCACCAAAGCTCTGATACCATGTTGAAATTCTAATGTTCTATGTTGTTACAATCACCTAAATTCATAACTTCTTTATGCTGCAAAATAAGTTAAGTAATTGTAGATAGAACACAAACCATATGTAGAATGGAAGACAACCAAGAACTCAATGAGACACAGAGAAGTTAGGTCAATGACCAGAGAAGAACCCACAAGGGGAAAACCCAACCAGATTCTTCTTCTATTAGAAGTCAATTGTTCAGCAGAGATACAAATTACAATGAGAGAATGAAGAAGTTGACCCAAATCTGAAGAAGAGCCTTGATAACAGTAGCTGATGCAAACACTAAATCACTTTGGCTCTCTAAGATTTGCTCTTACTCTTCAACACTCTCTCTCTCTCAATCTTCCTCTGGACTCTCCAACTCTCTCTTTCTCAAGTTCAAATTCTCCTTTCCCAAGCACAAGTAAGTGTATTGAGTGAGAATGAAAGGCACAAATATATAGTAAGAGCAAGGAGGTTGAATTCATGATGAAGTAACTCCTATGCCTTGAACTGGAGTCACATATGCCTAAGTAGGTGTAACTTATGCCATAAAGGCATAGTCACCAGGTTCGAGTTCGAGTTCGAGGACCATGAAATTCGAATAAAGTTCGGCAACTCAAATTTTGTCGATAAAATTCGACATATAGAAATTCGAAAAAAAAAATGTATATTAAAGATAGATATATCATATGCATATGAGAAATGGTATGGAGTGAATTTTATCATGATTATCCTTATAATCAGACTATTAAATGCTTAATATCAAATTTTATATCAGAATAGATCAATTTTTCAATAGCTGCACTCACCAATTGTTAGCTCAAAACCAAATATCAGACCTTTATGACTGCTGCAACCACAGTTTGTTAGCCCACATACACATGCCAATAACAGATCCGCCTTATAGAGAAATAACTAGCAGAGCTAGGGAATGAAAATTTGGAGATTTGACCACAAAAAAGTGATGTTTAATGCTTGATACTTAGTGACCAACCCTTGCAAGGTCTGAAAAACGCCGAATTTCCCTTGAAAAACGCCGAATATGTTCGTTTTCCCTTGAAAAACGCCGAATTTCGAATTTAATGCTTCAAATTCGGCGTATCTGGTGACTAAGCATAAAGGAGAGGAGTGTAACTTATGCATTTAGGAGAGGAGTGTAACTTATGCATTAAAGAGGTGTACAAGGAATATTTTTATGACGAGTCATTAGAGTGTTTGAGTGTAAGAGGTGTGTAAGAGCATTAAAGAGAGAGAGGAATGAATCCATTGAGAGAGAGAAACATATGAATTAATTGAGGGGAGTTACATATGTGACATGATTGAGAGACTTGCATTTCTTTTTAATAATAATATCATAAAGAGGATAATAGTAGTAATAATAATAATAATACTGATGATTAAGTTAAAAATTAAACAATTGAGATTGATAAAGGACAAGTTAAGTGGTTTTCCATCATATATATATGATTACAAATTGATGGAAGGTGATTTACTATTTTTGAAAAGTCGTGGTTACAAAGATAGACATGACTTTCTATTTTTAGAATTGTCAGAAATGAAATTTTATTCAAAGAAATTCATCCCATAGAACCCAATTTTCAATAGACCATTCAGTGTACACTTATACATGTCACATGCTATAATCTACATGAATTTCTTTATTTTATCCTAAATATCCAATTTGATGTTCATTATAATTATATAGTAGGCTAGGGATGAGATTGAGGGGGATGGGTAATCAAAAGGGTCAAGGAAGGTGTGGTCGACAATGAGGAATGGAATGGAGACAAAAAAGTCTTGGATAAAGGAGAATGTCACTTTTACCTTAAGAATTCAACATTATCATTAATGGCATAGCATTAGTAGGGCCATAGGGTTGACTATTAGGCTTACCCACTTATAAATTAATATTTTCAAGCAAAATTCAAGGGTGATGCCTACAAGCACCCCTTTTGGGAAAAAGTGTCCCCACATTGGGAAAACATTTACCCATGTGTCTCCTCGAGTTTCCCCAAAAAAGGGACGTGAGGAAACATTTCCCCAGGTGTACCCCAGTCCCTGGTGTGTGGAAGACGTGGGGAGGACACACGCCACCCAAGGGGATGTGTCCTTGTGGAACAATGGATTTTAGCTAATCGATAGGCAAGACTTCATGAGGATGATTACCACTGTTGAAATTTCCTTGCACCCTAGGTCAGGAGTATGCCCTAGCTAGGAACGCAAACACACTAGCAGTGCCCAACAATAAACCACTTTGCATAACGGAATATAACAGCAGTGAAATCAACAACAGTACACGAGATTATTGGCCCAAACACTTTTCTTACCAGTCCATTAACAAGAAAATCATAGGGCTCTCGTACTAGGGATCCTGGCCCTTTAGAAAGCCTGATACAATGCTATAATATAAATTTGTCCTTTGACTATTACAACTATCATTGAGGCCTAATCCTTCAGGCCCTCATCTGCCCATAAAATCAAAGACAAAACAACTCAACTTACATGTTATTTGATTCCTTAGCAAATCAAACCTTTCAGTCCTCTTTGTCCTCGATCCTGGTTGTCCTTTGCCACCAAAAACTACCCAGCCAATTCACTTTAGGCTCATAGCCCACTTTTTCCCACTTGGAAACTCCTCTAATAGCTCCTGAAGCATGTGTTCATCCCTTCAGCCCACAAACTACTTGTTGTCCTTTATTTAGCCCTTCTTAGCAGTGCTTATCTTGTTGTCCTACTCGGCCTGCTACAACGACCTTTGGCTAGCCTCAAATCTCCCTCAGTCTATGTCTTGCCTTCTTAGGTCCTCGACCTATTCTATTTAGCCTCTTTAGTCCCTCAACCTGCTCTATTTAGCCTCTCGTCCTTGTATGATCTGCCCTCGGCCTACTCTTTCTTACCCTACGTCCCTTCTCCAAGAGCTGAAGCAACCTGCAGCCAACCCTAGAAACACAAACAAACCATTTTTCCTTGTTGTGAATGGCCTTACTAGCTCTCACAAAAACTCAGCGTACTCTAGGATAGATAACTCGGCTTTCTTGAACAACTTCCTGACCAAAAAACCTAACTTGACCTCCTCTTGTACAGTTGCAGCCATTAGGGCTTGCCCTTCTCCACAAATGAAGTCTCTTCACACTTGTGACTAGGCCTCTCCTTTGGCCTATATTTATATCTCTTGTGTGAGTGTCTTGGGAGTCTTCTTTTCCCTTCAAGAAACCCTCACTTCACAACTCAACAACAAATTAGAACATAAAATTAGTTTTCTTGGGTTCCAAGCCCACAACTTTGGGTCCAAAACCCCAAACTTGGGTACTTTGCCCAAAAACACTCCATTTTGTGGGATTTCTCCTCACAAACCTCAAGCAATTTTTTGAGAATACTCCAAGTTGCAATCATTGAAAGTAGTTGAGACAAGCCATGCCTCAAACTTAATCATGTTGTCACATCTCGTAGAGGTGTCTATGGTGGTGAGTGTTATTTGGGATATTTCAAGAAAATCATATTCTAGGAGTGGAATTCTTGTTCATCAAATGATGGTCGATGAGGAATGGTAGAGCAAGATAGACTTCTTGATCAAGTTCTTATCACTAGCATTTGAGCTCTCTAAAATGTAGACACTAGCAAGCCCTCCTTTGTAGAGGTTTATGACTGCATCAACATTATGATTGAGAAAACCATGGAAATAATTTTGCAAAGGTTCTAATGAAAATCAATGTTGATAGGTGGAACCAATTTAACACTCCCATGCACACTAGCTCAAGCTTTGAAACCTAGATTTTATCATGAAGACCTCATTGCTCAAAGTAACAAGAAGACGAAAACCCCACATAAGAATAGGGACATAGCTACTACAATGAAGAAAGCCCTTATGATAATACTTCCATGTTATCTTTAGATTAAGGTTATGAGAAGAGGAAGACCATGTATAATGGTAGGGGCATAGCTACTAGAGTGAACAAAGTCTTCATGAGAATACTTCCAACTTATCTTTAGACTAAGGTAGAGAAGAAATTTATCAATTTTGGTCCTATAATTGATAAACTTTCGAACATATCAACCTTGGATGAAAGGAGGACAACCAACCCTATTCAATGGTGGACTTTATATGGAGCAAATTGTTTACATTTGCAAACACTTGATGCTTGTCCTTGATCACAAGTAGCAAGCTCTTCATCAACAAAAAGATATTGGAGCGCGTACAATTTTATCCACTCTATAAAGCACAACATGTTGGGATCACAAAAAGGGAAGAAGATCTTGTCTTTGTGTAATTGAGCCTTCATATAAAATGGAACCCCTAAAGAATTGAATGTGCATCCTAAAATTCCTAACTTGGACCTCTTACTTGTTGCTTTATATATTTGCTAGCAATACAACTTATGTTCTACAGTCCACTACTAAGCAACTCTCTTAATCTACTTTCCTTAAAGCAAATGATGAGTTTGATTTGTATGAGAGCACAGTGTGGTTCAATTGGTATTTTGGTAGATATACCTTACAATCTGAATTTGGAGTTTGAACAATGTGATCATTTACGGGAATTCGTATCAACATAATTTTTCACTAAATTGTCATTTGTCTATAATTTTGTGCTTCCTAATCATTTTATTCTATCTTTTCAAATAATGTGATATTAACAAAATCTATCTTTTGTATTTCTAAAAGCTCAATTTCCACATTTCCTTTTGTCTTTTCTTCCACTTCTATTTTTTTGGAGAGTCATCCTTTTGAGCCATATCATTATAAGAATGCAACCTACAAACAGATGTCTCTTTTTAAGCCCCGGGGATTATCTCAATTGGTTGAACCATCCACCCAAGGAATGTTTGCCTATATGGAGGCCATAACTCACATTTTCAATTTCAATTATGTCCCTTAAGGTCTTAGCTACAACTGTAGCCAGAGGTTAAGCCAACCTCCATCAAAATATTATGAGGAAGAGAGGAGGAACCCACAAGGTTAGTAGTCTAAATATACGATTAATGCAACATTTAGAAGTTATTGTGAGTGGTTGGGTGGTTAAACCACCAAAACCAACCTAGGATATTGTATAATGATATAATGATGGATGAGGAACTTGAGAGGTTGGTAAGTGTAATTTATGTAGCCCACCTCACGCTATATTCATGTGCATATTACATCAATAATACATTTAACACTATTATTTTCTTTCTCCACGAGAGGGGACCCTGCATGCATTGCCAACTTCTTTTCTATTATAGAAGTGTTCTTAACCTTGGATGTTAAAGGGGTTTCTAGGGGAGGCACTCTACCTCCATTAAGCATTGCTCACCCCAACCCACTCATCCTTGGGCATTCTTCCATGGATGTTATCAAATCTTGTATTGATTTTTCCAAAGTGATAGATGATTAAATGATCAATCCCTCTACTTCCATTCGAAGCATTGATACATACATGTGACAAAACATTATCTCTTCTCTTAGATTATCATCTTCATTTTTCTTGAAGGAATCATCATGTACATGTAGTTCGAACTCATAGTTTAGGCTTACCCCATCTTGATATGTTTACAACATTCAATGTGTAAGCATTATTTTAGCATTTTAGGGTTTCGCTATTTTTTCAATCCCTAATATTTTCTTATTCATCTCTATTTTATTGGAGGTATTCAAGTCCCATTGACCTACTTTGGTCATTTGTAGACAATATAATTTCCTTTTCTTTCTCCACGTTCATGTGTTTGTAGCTTTTTCTTTAATACAATGTATAAAATCTTATAAGTCAACACTCTCGTCCTCTACCATTGATAACTTGGACATATGTCCATTTAGGGGATGCAAGATTTAGGCCATAATAACATGTTTGAAGGACATAGAACCATAATGCAAACTACATGTTGAGCTTTTTTGAGTGATGTTGCTCAAAAAACAACACAATAACACCTTTGATTCAATTGGGAGACAAGCCAAAAAGTTGTTTGCACTACAACATACAAATATACCAACCAGCGAAAGTTTGGAGCTTATTTCTCTTTGCTAGTACATATAGACTTTCATTGACAATTTCTCTAAGGAATCTTGGGTCCATTTTCCAAAGATAAAGTCTAGAACCTGTCACATATTTGGGTTCAAGGCTTGTGTAGAAAACGACACAAACATGATCTACTAGATGTCTTAATGGTGACAATGGTGGGGAATGTTGACTAGATGAGTTTGGAGTATTCTATAATGAAATCATTCTCAATCAAAACTCAACCCCAAATGAACAACAATAAAATGAGTGACAAAGATGAAAATAGTTTTTGATGAATCATTTATGCAAAATTCATGCATACAATCACTTACCTCAACAATTGATCACTGATAGTATCCACGCGCACCAAAAGAAGCTTGGTCATGTTAGAAACCATATGCATTTTCACATGAGGATTTTCACAGTTAACAGTTTGATGTTGAGAGTTTCTTCTGGAATACTGTGTTGTAACTTCTCATTGAGGTGTTTGACGCTTCAAATGAACACTTCACCCATCTTCAAGGACAGAAAGCTAAAAAATGTTGATACGAAGAGTGCAAGACCGTTATGGATAAGACTGTTATGGAACATGAGAAGAACTCAGCCTCCTCAAAAGTCAAAACATCCCTGCTCAGCCTTCATACACAGGGCCTCTTGGCTCTCCACAGGCCTGAGGCCTACTCGGCCTTCTCCTCCATAAGATGCTCTCTTGCCAACCAGAAGAATGAATCACTCACCCTTCTATTTTTCCAAAGAGTGCAATACAATGGGTCTATGAGTGCAAATCCCCATCACTTAGCCCACTCACCCCACACGTGGAAATACTCCCGATGCTACCGAAAAAATCAACATGTTTAACACGGCAAAAGAAATTGTTTTGAAAATGAAGAAACTCATGTCAACGGTTTAATCTTAACATTGACAACCATATGGAATACATATAAATAGAGCTCAAATAGCCTGCCAGAAAAAAGGAGGTATAGGAAACACCCCTCAATGGTTTCAAAGACATCCTGATGCCCCTTGTCTAAACGGATGGCTATGTGACACCAGTTCTCCATGCCTGAAAAGGGATCCTTAATGGGATGTTAATTATCATCATTGTTAAAGTTAAATTCCAACAAAACATAGTTACACATGAAATTTTCAAATAAAACATTTGAAGGTCCTCCCTATAAATAAACGGCATTTAGCTTGAAGAAGACAACACTCTTTCTTGCCTTCACAATCAATTGAGACGTTTAAACTTAAAGTTAAAATACAACTAGCAAGATTGCCTGAGAATGCTTGATGAACAATCTGCCCAGATGATGATATTTGGCGCGTGCAAAAACAATCTTCTTCAGTGGCTTCTATAGTACTGACTTTTGAAGGACTTTATACTACCATGCAAGAATGATCACCTAGGTCTTGGATTACATAATTAATCCATCAAAACAAACAAGCTCATCTGCACATCTCATTCAAATGGTATGGCTCCCAACAAGAATGTGAAATTTGGCGGGCAGAAGACAGCATCCACCAATCACTTCACACAATGAATTCTACAATTTGTTAGATGAGTAAAGTAACACAAGTATTTTATTATAAATGTCATCTAGAAATCAAACCACTTGCCACAATGACTAAGGGTTAGCTGCATTTGAAGCTTGAAATTCAAATTTAGGCGAATATGAAACCCTGGTTTGGGGGCACATGTTCCAGGGATTAACACAGGACGGATGTTGCCATTTGCTGTAAGCTTTAAATAAGGGTGGTCCAATGCCAATGTATGGAAGTAAACTAATTTTGTCCCTGGAAAAGCTCTTTAAGATTTTTTTTTGTCTGCACACAAGCTGTAGTGCCAAGTCAACAACATGCTTTCAATGCTCCAATCTCCAACACTAGGTTCCAATGTGCCAATTTGTCTTAGATTTGAACTTCTAGTACTGTACAGGTTTTGAGCTATAGGTCTTCAGTTTACAGTGAGCACAAATCACATTTTACACAATGGAGGATGGTTGAATCAAGTCACGAAGTAAACAGTGTTGACATAGAACATATTTAAGTTATGAATATATAAAAGATTGCTTATATATATATATATATATATATATATAAAAAATAATGAATTTTATCCAACTTCTTTTTGTTTAGATGAACTTTTATCAAATTACATTGCCCTCAAAGTCGAACACATACCAGAAGAAATGCTCAAAGGAGAAACGCTGTATAAAGTATTTCAATAATCCTAAATATTGATCAAGGAGAAACGCTGTATAAACTTTTCAAAACAAAGGAACAAAGAAATATAGGAAATCAATGACTGCAACAAAACATATAAAACAGAAAAGTAACAAATGGCAACCTATCTCTATGAGTGACAAATACAGAGTTCACATGTCTACTTACTTCCGAGGCATTGCTTTTTCATCAGAAGTATATATCCAATCAATTCCTTTGAGTGCTGCCTTTTCTAGAGGGTCACCAACCTACAATATAATCATGGACATTATAGTAGTTTGAGATATTGCAGACAAAGAAGTAGATACCAGATCGGTTTGCTTTTCACACATACATTTCAAAACGTTATTAGATGCTTAAAGCCATTGACTCCGTAGAAGGTTAGTAAGAGGATATACCAGTTTGTTATCCACAAACACCAGAGCATGGCACACAGACAAAACTTCCAAAGTACGCTCTGGCACATTATTCATGTCTGTTTCTAAATTCAAACTGCCATCAAGACCAACAATTCCTCGAAATTCCTAACAGAATTTGATGAAACACCAGCAAGTGAGAATTAATGAAAGCAATATATCAACATCACTATAAACAACAAAACTTAAACTAAAAGATACCATGTCATCTGTTGTAAGAGTGCCAGTTTTGTCAAAGCAACATATATCCACCTGCATCATAAAAGCATACAAAACATAAACAAATACCTTCATCGAACAGAGAAAAAGGTTCAAGCATTTACACAAAGATGACAACTGCAAGGGAACTGCACAACAAGTATGCAATCACACTGACCTTCCCAGCAAATGGAATTCGGAATGGTTCTGTACAGAATATTCCACGTCTCGCCAACGCAATAAGAGAAGTATTCACAGCAATAGACAACTCCATAGGCAACTCTGGGGGGATCACTGAAGTAATTATCAACGAACAGCTAAGAAAGAGCTTGTATCTGCTCCGTGTTGGATCCTCGAGGCCCTATGTCAATTAAAAGCCAGATTCCGTAACTTAATATATGTACTTTCAATTCAATGATACATAATTGAACATTCCCTGAAAAATATTTAATAAGGAAACTTTACAAGCTACGGAGACATTTTTCATTTCAATCTGTTCCACTACAACCTCACTATCCTTGCAAACATTCAGAAATTTTGATAAAACAACAGCGTGAAAGACTGAATTAGGATTTGGTCTTGTGAAACCCTGAGAAAACCACTTTCTGCTGCTGTAAAATAACTATGAAACAAATGTATTAAACGTCCTTAACTAAATGTGCTCCATTCCTGGAGATATATGAGCATTATGCAGCAAGAAAAAAGAAAAATCTGAATACTGCAAGAAATCAGCCAGTTACTAGGAAAGAAAAAACTTTCTCATCAACATTTCTAGATCAAAAGCATAATTACCTTCTTCAGAACATATCCAGCAGCTATAAGTGCAAAGACTACAAGAAAGAGAATGAATAGGCCACTTTCCCAACTGTTTGCGGTAACCTGCGTGTAAAATATATCATTTCAGTTTCCAGGAGCTATACAATAAATACATTTCATATATGAGGGTTAAGAATATACTAAGTAGCAGTTTTAGATCTGCTAAACAATTATCAAGTATTAAAAAAAAAACTACTTTTAAAAATGCAAGCAAATAGGCAACAAAAAAACTAAAGGGCAGAGAAACAGCTTCACAGACCCTTTCTGTTGAGAACAAAATGGTACGCATCAATTTTCCCTGACTTGTCTCAAATCCAGTGCGTAGAACTATTGCCAAGCACCCTCCATCAGGAGTTTTGAGATGGGCACCCTATAAAGAAACAATCCCAAAGTGTTACCAAAAGATTCAAAAAAAAGTGCACAAAAGTGATTTATTCAGGAACAACCCGATTCTTAGAAAAGTTGGAATAATATGCAAGTAAAATCCGTGAGGCACACAAATTTTAAAAAGTGCAAATGTGCTTCCAAGATAAAACAGGCATAGAAACAATAACAGAATACATTGCAACTATTTTGTATGACAGGTTGTCCTCAAAGAACAAGGTCGCACCTTATCGGCCGTATGCTGCAGTATCTTTGTTCCACCAAAAAGTACGTGATTTTTATCACGTCGTGCTGATAACCTTTCTCCCAATTCCCTACCTTGGATGGAAACCTGAAATAGCATCATCGTTCTTTCCACATTCAACATGACATGAATTGAAATCCCGTTTAACTAATCAACCTTAAAACATTACGTATGATAATGCAACTAGTAATTACGATAAAGTACTTGATTAATGAACGCTCAAATTTA
Source organism: Pinus tabuliformis (assembly GCA_031772625.1). Taxonomy (NCBI): domain Eukaryota; kingdom Viridiplantae; phylum Streptophyta; class Pinopsida; order Pinales; family Pinaceae; genus Pinus; species Pinus tabuliformis. Next base: position 1,444,900,694 of record CM062816.1, read on the forward strand.
GAGTCATCAATTAAAGCACAGGAGCAGTATTAAGGTTTATGCTGCTGGTTAAACTGACATTTGTACTCGGATAAGGGCACAAAAAATGTCCATGCAAATCTGAGCTTTTTAACATGGATTGTGAACATTCTTTGCAAGTTTTCAGTGTGCCAATACAAGCTCTCAATTTTTTCCATAGCAAAGTTTTAACATTAGCAAGAAATTGTCCCTCATTTTCTATTACAATGAAACAACTACGTAAGTTGAGTCCAGCTTATTTCCTAGTCATTCATTGTACAGTCCAAAACTGATTGCCATATTTTCAACATTTCCTAGCATTTTATAGTTTTTAAACAGTGTTCAAGAATTTTTTATATCCATGAAAATGTTACAATATTGAAATATTAAATTTATCTTGGGGCTTATAAATCTATTGCATCATATTTACAAAGCTCAAAATTGAATTCGGTACTCAGATGGAAAAATATTGGCAGTATACATCTTAAATGCCAGTGATTTCCTTCTCAATGGCAACAGTTCCTTTATAATTACTAGTTTGATCACTTGGATTACTAAGATTAAAAGAGATTATTCTTAACAGTACAAGGGTAATAATGCAACACCAAACCTGTAATTTGGCAACCATGTCCTCATTGGTCTTGCCATGACAATTCCAGATCATCTCAGCAATTTGTCTCAAAATGTACTGTAACTGTCCACATTAGTTCAGCCTTTGGGCTTTAAGAGTCAAATGCCAGAGGGGACAGCTCCCTCACAGACCGCAAAAGATATAAGATTTAACCACACGTGGGGTTTTGACAGTCAAATGCCAGCAAGAACCGCCTCCCTCAGATCCCAATCAACATGTGATTCAACAACACATGGCTCTTAAAGCAGCGTCCATTTACAGGAATCCAGGAATGGTGAAGAAGCTTCAGGATTTATCAGTTAACCATTGTTATTTAATATTTTAGATCAGCTGGAAACAAGGGTTTTACTTCAAAAGTTGGGCATCAAAAAAACAGAATCCACTACAATTCAAGCCAAATAATTCTGCCAAACCAAATTATTCGTGAATTTTGGAGTTTTCTTGGCCCAACTAGACCAAACTTGGTAACTATGCATTGAAGAGTTTTGAGGACTTCCACAACAACAAAATTATCAGACTAAGAATGGTGCTTGTCTGGTAGTATTCAATGACTTCAACCAAATGAGACCATGTCAAAATAAGAAACTAATAAACAGCAAAAATAATAAATGTCCTCACAGCCACAACAAACAAATTATCAGACTACGAATGGTGCCTGTCTAATATTCAATGACTTCAACCAAATGAAACTATGTCAAAATAGGAAACTAATAAACTGGAAAGAAAGTGCACTGGAATATAATACAAATGATTAGATAAGAAAACAACAAAGTAGTTAAACAACTATTATTGCCCTTCAAAGTTGCAAATCACATAGTTATCCAACGTAAACATCTAAAGGATGCCCCACTCCAAAGGTATAAGATAACCCAAGCTACAACAACTGCCTTTGCTTCTAAGAATGTCAAACATACAAGAGAGCACCATCACAAGCTGTGTAATGCAAAATTTGCTATGCTCTATAATTTTATTTAGATCTCTGTAGAAGTTAAGACACCTTCCATTGTGGGGTAGATTCCCCAGTCAAAATGGCCTCATTTGTAATTGCACTGCCAGCCAGTAACAACATATCAGCTGGGATCGTCCTCTCTTCTCCACTTTGCCCTGCAGAACGACCAATAGATACAACATCTCCAGGAAGAAGATCCATTCCAGATAGCTTCACCCATCTGCAACCATAAAGTATTTAAGATGATTTGTTGTTTCCTGGAAAATAATCCTGGCAGGAGAAAAATGAACAAATATTATCTCAGAAAGACAAAAGAGCATACTTTCCACATCGATGCACCATTAATGTTTGATTATCTACTCGAACCCGCCGAAGCTCTGTTAAAGTTTTCAATCGACTTTTTGCCATTGTGGATTCAAATAAGAAGAGCATAAAAAGAGTGAACAAGCTGTAGTACCAATACTCGTCTAGACACCAAAGGCAAACACAAAATACCTGCAGCATATACATGCTTAAGTGTCAAAGGAACACAAATATAACAAATTAATAAATAAAATTGAATTAAAAGCTAAAACTTTATACTAAAAGTAATAATACAAACCAAAGACTAACACAGAATATTAACCTGGAACACAAAGAATGGTTCCATACAGTGTTCCTTCATCAACTTCTGAAAAGTGGGCTGTGGAAACTCAAATCTGCAGCAGTTAGCAGAGCAGGTGCAATTCAAGATCCAGAGAATGCAATCTTAAATGTAAAAAATAAAACTTCATATTGGAAATTTATATTATCTAGAAGCACACATATAGAATGAAAATAGAGTTTGATCTCAACGGCATACAATCTGTCCTTTCTCTTTACTTTTGCATAAGCTAGAGTTCACGTAGAAATGAAAACCACAAATCATGTAAACACAAATGGAAGGTAAACAACATGAGAATATTTTCACCCTTTCACCATCAAAAGACGAGTATTCAACTGGTCAGTGGTAAACACAGTGTAAGGATGGTTGCATGTTAATCAAGGTTATCAGAACCAGAACAGGTCATGGGTCAGACAGGGACTGGACTGGAACCAGCTGGAAAAACAGGTTGTAGAACTGGTGTATCGAAAATTGCATAAAAGATGTATATTTTAAATATCTATACACACACACATCAATGTAAATGCAAACCATTGGACAACATATATGCTAAGGTTGCTCATATATATAGCATGTAAGAGTGAAAATAGCAGAACAGCACAAAGTGTGATATATATTTGAAACAAAACACATAAACATCAAAGCTCTAAATAGCCTCTAGTCCAAAAGACATTATTTTACAACAAATAACTGCATATCATCAACATCATCCCCGATATTGGGATCCTCGTCACAGTAGCACCCTCCATCTTAGTCCTCCAACGAAGCCTGCCTTGATCCTCCAAGGACATCAGTATTAGTGCTTGGTGCTACTTCTAATTCCAAGTCCATCCACCATGTTGTTGCTCAAAGCAACTCCCTCCAATTTTTATGAATATGGCAAATCCATGTGTTAAAATAAGACTGAAAGCTTAACATGCTCAATCAGTAGTACTGGCTTGAGGGAAAATTGCATTTTTACTAAGGTTATGACACATGAGTTCAACAATCAACATCCCCAACATCAGGGTACATAGAGAGCCTGGTGCTCTTGATTAAAAGGCAATCCCATACCCTCATGCATGATAGAATTTGCTATTAACTCAAATAAATCAAAGGGAACCCAAAAATTTTATTTCCGAAGTATTTGATCATAGAAATAACTTGATAAACCAATACGCAATTATGTCTATAGGTCCAACAGACCAAAGTTGGACTCAGTGGAGAGTAATCGTCATTGTCATCGTCATCAGATCCAAAGCTGAATTATTTCAATACTGCCAATCCTGAAATGTTGAAAACCTCAAAACCATCAAGTCTTTTGGAATCTGAATGAGATATAAAGTTCTACTTTCTTCATGTGAGATCTGATGAGAGGTCAAAACCACGCAAACATATCTTGGAAATATTAAAGGTTCCGTCTCGCACTGGCTGGTTCAGCTGGTTGATGTCCTAAACAGATTGGTTCGTACAGCTTGGGGATCATCTCTCTTTCTCTGACACACATGTGCATGAAGGACGGATTTCTGGGACAGATTGCGGGCCGAAAATTTCAGAGTTTCGGGACAGGTTTGACCAGCGTTGTCCAAGGCCTTATTGACCAAGTTTGACTGCGTTTTTTAGGGCAGAAGTTCGATCTCCTTAGGCCACATTTATGGGCACAGAAATCGAGGAATTCTGGGCTAGTTGACCAGCGCTGATTTCAGGGTCAACTGCTGTTTGACCGCAGAAAATTACAGCTGATTTTATCTCTCCTTTGACTGAGTTTGACCGAGCTGTTTTGGGCTGCATTTGACCTCCTGTTCAGGCCGAGTTTGACCAAGGAAGACCGAGCTGCATTGGAGAAGGTTTGCTGCTGTTTTGACCAGCATTGACTTTCTGGTTAGGGCTGAAGTTTGACTGCAGTTGACTGCAGAATTTGACAGGGCTGATTTGACTGTGTATTGGGCAAGTGAATTTGATTTTTGTACTCTCTCTCTCTGCTGAACTATTGAATAATAATAAGAAGATTTGATCAAAGGGTTTTCCCCACATTGAGGTTTTTCCCTAGCATCTGCTAAATCTGGTGTCCTCTTGTCTTGGTTTGTCTTCTGCATATGTTTTTATGTTTTATCTGCATTCACTGACAATGTGATTAAGTTAATGTGATTGCTACTGCAAATAATTGGAAATTGTCATTGGGTTGCTAAAGGAACATTGAAGTAAATTGTGCTATAAGCATACAACATGCCATTGTTATCTAAAATTAACATGGTATCAGAGCTCAAGGGAAGACAAAGCCCAAGCAAAGAGTGAGTTAAAGCAATTACTAAGGGAAGTTGTTGGACAAGTACTTGGAACTAGTCTCAATGGTGGCTACATCTTATTTCAAATCCGAGAAAAGCTTAAGGACAAATCCGACTATCATGCATGGAAGATGTCTCTGGATTTGACTTTAGAAGAAAATGATGCTATGGACTATGTCAAAGGAAGAGTGGTGGAGCCTCTTTCAAGAGCACCTGTTGCTGCAAAAACAAAGTACAAGAAAGGTGAAGTCAAAGCTAAGAAAGTTATTGTTGATTCTATTCATAAGCCTTTGGTTGCCAATATTTCTGATTTGAAAACATCTAAGGAGATGTATGACAAGCTAGTTGGATCACTAGTTGATTGACAGTGGTGCCTCAAGGCACTTCACTGGGTACAAGGAGGCCCTCTCAAACTTAGTTGAAAAGAAGACAAATATGGAGATTATACTTGGGGATAATGCCACTTATCCCCTGAAAGGAATTGGGAATGTTCGTGTTTGGCAAAGGAACCCGAAAGATACATTTACACTTGGATTTAGGGTTGAAGGTCTCTATGAGGTTGGAGGAAGTCCATTGGGAGAAATGACTTGCGATACTTCTCTTCAATCTGAATTATGGCACCGAAGATTTGCTCACCTTCATTACAAAGCCTTACCTGATTTGAGGAAGATGGTCACAAGTATGCCCGAATTCATCATAGATCATGAAAGAGTTTGTCAGGGTTGTGCAGCTGGAAAACATAAAAGGGGACCATTCCCTTCAAGTAAAAGTCAAACTACCGATATTCTTCAATTGGTCCATTCTGATCTATCTATCAAGTATGTTGCTTGTAACATCTTTGGGAGGACATTTGTACTATGCAATTTTTGTGGATGATTTCTCTCGCAAAATATGGATCTATTTCTTAAAGAAGAAGGACAAAGTGTTCAAATGGTTCCGCTAATTCAAAGCCTTGGTCGAGAATCAAATAGGGGAAGAAGATCAAAATAATGAGGACTGATAATGTAACCGAATATGAGTCAAATGAATTCAGTAACTCTTGTAGAGAAGTTGGCATAGAGAGGGAGGTTACTACTGCATATACTCCTGAGCAAAATGGCGTTGTTGAAAGGAAGAATAGAACTATCATAGAAGCCACATGTGCCATGCTTTATGACCAAGGCCTACCGAAGTTCTTATGGGGAGAAGTTGCCAACACCGTTGTGTATGTTCAAAATAGATGCCCGCATCAAGCATTGGACTTCAAGATACCCGAAGAAGTTTTCACTGGTAAGAAACCTGATGTTTCTCATTTTAGAATTTTTGGTTGTCCCGTATATTTTCATGTGCCGAAAGAGAAAAGAAACAAGCTAGATGCATCTAGGAAGAAAGGAAAGTTTGTGGGCTATAGTGAAACTTCAAAGGCATATAAAATCCATGTGCCTGGTCAAAGAGAAGTGGAAATAAGTCATGATGTCACTTTTGAAGAAGATTTTTCCCTTGGGAAAGTCCGAGATCTTCCTATCCCTAGGAAGGACAATGATGATGATGATGATGATGCAGTGAACCAAGGAGAATCTTCGACAGATGATCTAATGCCCGATGTTGAAGGTATGATGGATCCCATTGATCCACCTCCTAGTGATCCCTCTAATTCAAGAAAAAGGCCTTTGTGGCTCAAAGATACTCTTGAAGATGTCGAGAGACATGTGGCACCAAGGGGGACATTTCATGAAAGCAAGAAGTCAAACAGGTATCAAGGATACTCAACTACTATGAGTACCATAGTTCAATCTGAGCCATGTGCATTCGAAGAAGTCATGAAGCACCAAGTTTGAAAGGATGCAATGAACGAGTAATAAGAGTCGATCATGAAGAATGATGTATGGGATGTGGTTCCTAGACCCAAGGACAAGTCAGTGGTCACTTCAAAATGGCCTTACAAAATCAAACATGGCGCTGATGGGAGTACTGAAAATTTTAAAGCCAAGTTCGTTTCTCGAGGCTTCTCTCGAAAGGAAGGAGTGGACTATGATAAGATATTTGCAACGGTTACCTGATATACCATTATTCGTTCAATCATAGCCCTTGTTGCCTCGCAAGGATGGAGCCTACACCAAATGGATCTCAAAATTGCTTTCTTGCATGGCTCGCTTAAGGAGGAAGTCTATGTAGAACAACCCAAGGGGTTCAAAGTTCAAGATCGTAAGACACATGTAGGAAGGTCGAAGAAAGCCCTTTATGGAATGAAGCAAGCCCCTAGGGCTTGGTATGAGAGGATTGATAGTTATCTTATGAAGCTTGGATTTACAAGGAGCGACGCTAACCCGAACCTATACTTCAAGCTTGAAAAGGACAGGCCTCTCATTTTGGTCCTTTATGTGGATGATCTCTTCTGACAGGGAATGACCCTCTCATTCATCAATGCAAGAGGGAGTTGGCTTCCGAATTCGGGATGAAGGACCTAGGACTAATGCACTATTTCCTAAGGCTGGAGGTCTGGCAAAAACCAAGTGAGATTTTCCGTTCTCAAGGAAAATACATTGTGACGCTGCTTGAGAGATGTAGGATGGTGGATTGCAAGTCCATGTCTACTCCAATGGAACTCAACTTCAAGAAGTTATGTGGAAATGTTGCAGGGCCCAGATTAGCGAACCCATCCGAGCATTGACAACTTCTGGGGGGTCTTATGTCCTTGGTAAACACTCGTCCTGACATATGCTTCATTGTGAACACGCTGAGTCAGTTTATGGTCGAGCCTCATCACATTCATTGGATTGCTGCTAAGAATTGTTAATTTTAGGTATGTTCTATGCGTAGAGCAATTTATTTCAATTTTCACAGTTAGATCAATATCTTTTCAGATTAGCAATCACATTAGCATTAAAATAAACTGCAGATAGAACATAAACATAAATCGCAGAAGACAAGGCAAGACAAGAGGTCACAAGATCTGGCGCTAGCCAAGGACAAACCCCAATGTGGGGAAACCCTTGATCAATTCTTCTTATATGTTCTTCAATAGTTCAGCGGAGAGAGAGAGAGTACATTTACAACAGAAGTCAACACTTCAAATTATCTAGTTAAGAGCATAGATCATCTCTAATAAGATGATACATGAGATCAATTGAAGACATGCTGCTTCAACTGATTCTCCAAGGTGACTTCTTCACCTATCATTGTGTTGCATTTCGTCATCATGCTGCACCTCACCGTGCTGCACCATGCTGCACCCATCATCACAATGTTGGACCTCATGACCATGTTGTACACATCATACTGTTGCACCTCATGCCGCCACTGTTGTCCCATGTGCATTGTTTCGCTATGCTGCCACAATTGTCCCATGTGCCATTGTTGTACCATGCTAGCCATTGTTGTCCTATGTGGCATATTGTTGTCCCACTGTTAGTGACATAGCCATTCTTGCTATCCCATTGTTTTATTGTTGTCCCATCACAGCTTGCTATACCTTGTTGTTGTCCCAAGTGTCTTAGCATACCTTGCTAATGTCCTATGTAGGAATATAGGGCTAACACCAGCACCTATACTCACCCAACAACCCATAGATTAGGGCTCTGACTCTTTGTGCAATCCATTGTCACAATCATTCCTTGGTAGAACTCGTTGTCACCTAAATCAACATATATCCTTCATGTTGTAATACTAGGTTTAGCCTTCTGATTAGGGCCTCACAAACTGCGGTTAGAAGGCTGTGTATTAGGGCCTTTTGTGACAGCAATAAGAACCCTTTCTGATCTGCTTATGTATCTTCTTGACATCAGATTAGGGCACAAAGGGACTGTGTGTGAGGCCATCTTTAAACAACGTATAAGGGCAGTTGATTAGGCCTCTTGCTTTTAGGGCATAATGGCACTTCTAAGATAGCAGATGTGTCTCATCCTTTAGGACAACGCTTAGGTCATCATTAGGGCTTCATGAAACAGTGATCTTGGATAGCGTTCTAGCCTCTCCTCGCTGCGTTATAGAAGTCTCCTCTAGGACAGCGTAGGAGCCTCTCTTTGCTGTCATAAGACTCTTCCAAGACTACGGCTAGGGCATGCTTCCTTGACAGCGTTTTAGACTTCTCTTTGACAGTATTTAGGGCTTCCATTGACAGCTATAGAAACCCTCTCCTTGCCGCTAGTAGAGCCTCCTCTTGACTGCATATAAACCTGGGTAGAGCCTTCTCCTTTTGACTGCGTCTAGGGCTAGGGCAGCGCCCTTAGTCTTCTTTCCTCCAACGTCTAGGGCTTCCACTCCTAGATTCCTCTTCCACTAAAACCCAAGACAAGTGGAGAGAAAGCAAGATAGAAGTGTGTGTGAGAAATGACTCTCAAGTCATCTCCTATTATACTAAAACGTTGAGCACATGAGGGGTTTATTTGGTTGCTAGCCGACCTTGACGAATTGTCTTATAACACAAATAAATTCATAACTCCATGAATACTTATCGGAATCGGATGATCTTTAGATCAATCCTACACCTCTCGATGAGAGGGATCCAAGAAAAATATCAGCTGCCATAAATAAGACGACCCACATGGAGTTTGGCCCTAGTTGCCAATTTTAACACTGCCTCTCAACTAGGGAGAACTCCATCCGTTGATCCATCTATCCGATTGTACTATCTCTACCATCAATGCCTTGTACTGCTCTACTCTGATCTACTTTGCTATGCTGAGCTCTGTTCTGCTGAACCATGAAGAACAAGAATTGATCAAAAATGTCTCATACCATTCCCTACTGACCTGAAGTTAGTTCCATATGAAGAGAGTGTGTCATATCACTCTTACTGACCCGAAGTCAATTTCATTGATTCCAGATCAATATCACAAGAGAGTGTCTTGAACCACTCATACTGATCCCAGATCAGTTTCATTGATCCCAGATCAATGGAGGTCATCCTAGCATAGGGAGTACGGTAGATACAACGATGCATCCAACGATAGTACTACTATGGTCCCTAACCCCATTTCCATGCTCATTGGACAGATGAAAGGTACTTCCCATGAGTCCCAGACTGCATGGGTAGGATGCCTCGACAGGAAAACCACTCATCCTATCCCTAAGTCCCCACGAGGTATCACAAGGGAAGGCTAAACCATTCAACCTCTACACATCGCACCATTAGGGTAGGGTGAGTCGCCCTATGGTCGCTTTTTGCTCCAATAAGTACCCCAAGCCCCCCGAAGCTCCCAGAGCTCAATGCATGCAACATGCAGGACTCTCATAAGAAGGTCTCTCAACGACTCCAAGTCGTTCGAGAAAGTCACAAATTTGACCTTTCCCCAGGGCTTTCACAAAATGTCTACGAATTGTACACCGGTCTCAAAGCGATAGAGCTTCCCCGCTCATCGACGTACCATATCCCAGATAAGGTAGTATCTGATGTCTATATACTGGAGCAATCATAGAATACAGGATTCCTCAACAATCGAATCCCCCCCTTGGTTGACACAGAATATCACGGTGATATCCATCATGTGTACAAACAACTCACTGAAGAGCTTCCGCAACCAGGCAGCTTCACACGAGGTCATACTCATATCTATCTATTCAGTCTCAGTGGTGCTTATAACAACCGACTTCTGCTTTCTGCTCATCCAGAATATCGAGCAGAACCTAAAGAGAATCAGCACTCATAAGTTCTCTTGAGATCTCAATTCATGAGAGATTGTGCCCCGAAGATATCTCAGAATATTCTTAGCACCAATCCAGTGAGGCTCAACCATATATGAGCTCATCATGCTAACTGCAAAGCATATGTCCAGACGGAAGTTCACCAAGAACATCAACGAGAATGAGTCTATGAAACTCAGAGGCATTTCCCAAATCTGGTCTGGCATCACTACCATATAACTTTTGAAAGTTTAAGATCCTCGAGGTAGTCACGGGCTTGTAGTTTACCATTCCAAATCTGGAATCCAACTCCCTCTTACTTTTGAAAATGAGAGGGTTTGCACCTGTCAAAAAGAAGTTGTTCTCAGAAGGTGCCAATATGAGAGGCCTATCATCCACAACCTTCAAGCAATCGTTTGGATCGACTTCATTCCTAGTGAATCTCAGCTTCATCAAACGGTTATCAATCCTCTCATACTAAGCCCGACATAGAGGGCTTTCTTCCACCTGCATACATGAGATTCCCGATCATGAATCTCAAACCCCTCAAGTCGTTCCAAACCTGTGGACCTGGTACATGAGGGAAATGGTTCCCTTGTAAGATTTTCCTTCGGTACATCTCAGACATGTACCTTCATGCTCTTCTTGAATTCAGGCATCTCTGTCACCATCTGACTCACATCGGGTAGGGCCCCCATAAGTAGACATCCGGTGCTATAGATGAGATGTGTCAACTGACATGGTCCCCAATGGACAATCCTGCAACTTGATACAAATTTCCAACCCTGAACCCATGAGAAAAAGCATCTTTGAAAATTCTATTTTCAAACACGTACCTTTCCATCGATGAATGCCACCATGAAACCTTTGACTTTCATTGCCGAAATGGACACCAAGTTCTTCTTGTGATCAGGTACATAAAAGAGATTCTATAAATGAATCGAGTTACCCTCATTCAATTGAGGGGTAACATTCCCTACACCCTTTCCGAGATAGGTGGCATCGACTCCAAGTATAATCCCACGATTGTTTCCATCTCTACCAAATTATAGAGAGCACCCTTTTATCCGATGAAGTGCGTTGAAGCACTACAATCAATAAGCCAGATTCCCAAAGTGTCTGAAGGAGAGGGCCAATACAAGATGACGCTTCTTTATCTTATCAGAAACAACATTTGATTCTTCATACCTGGGATTCCTTGCTTTCTTGAAGAGTCGATCGTTTCCTTGATGACCTGCATTACCTGTCATTCCTTCAATCATTGAAGATGTCCCTGAATGATTGGTATCTTCATCAAGAGATGTGTCCCTGCCATTCAGACACTCCTTCACATAATGGCCGAACTTATTACAAACAACGCATCTGCCTTTCTTTCCACCCTTGGATCCAAACTTCCCATTGAAGTGATCTTTAAGTGGGCCATCAGAAGCTTCCGCTGCGCCATTCTGATAATATTCTCTGCTTCGACTTCACCCTTGGTGTTTGAAGAGGGATGAGGAATCCATTAATCCTTTTGTCCTTTCCCCACTGTCTTCGGTGATTGCTCGTTCACTCTTGCTTGGGCTTTGTCTTCACCTCAGCTCTGGTACAATGTTAATTTTAGGGATGTTCTATGCTTAGAGCAATTTACTTCAATTTTCACAGTTAGCTCAATATCTTTTCCAGATTAGCAATCACATCAGCATTATAGTAAACTGCAGATAGAACATAAGCATAAATCGCAGAAGACAAGAGGACACAAGATGTGGCGCTAGCCAGGGACAAACCCCAATGTGGGGAAACCATTGATCAATTCTTCTTATATATTCTTCAATAGTTCAACAGAGAGAGAGAGAGAGACTACATTTACACAGAATTCAACACTTTGACTTATCTAGTTAAGAGCATAGATCATCTCTAAAGTGACTCCTTCACCTATCATTGTGCTATATCTCGTCATCATGCTACACCTCACCATGTTGCACCATGTTGCCACAGCTATCACATGTGCCATTGTTGTACCATGCTAGCCACTGTTGTCCTATGTGACATACTACTATCCCACTGTTAGTGACATAGCCATTCTTGTTGTCCCATTGTTTTGTTGTTGTCCCATCACAGCTTGCTATACCTTGCTGTTGTCCCAAGTGTCTTACCATACCTTGTTGTTGTCCTATGTAGGAGTATAGGGCTAACACCAGCACCTATACTCACCCAACAACCCATAGATTAGGGCTCTGACTCCTTGTGCAATCCGTTGTCCCAAACAGCCTTGATAGAACTCGTTGTCACCTAAATCAACATATATCCTTCATGTTGTAATACTAGGTTCAGCCTTCTGATTAGGGCCTCACAAACTGCGGTTAGAAGGTTGTGTATTAGGGCCTTTTGTGACAGCAATAAGGACCCTTTCTGATCTGCGTATGTATCTTCTTGACAGCAGATTAGGGCACAAAGGGACTGCGTATAAGGGCATCTTTAAACAGCGTATAAGGGCAGTTGATTAGGCCTCTAGTAAGGCCTGCATTTAGGGCATAATGGCACTTCTAAGACAGTGGATGTGTCTCCTCCTTTAGGACAGTGTTTAGGTCATCATTAGGGCTTCCTGAAACAATGATCTTGGACAGCGTTATAGCCTCTCCTTGTTGCGCTATAGAAGTCTCCTTTAGGACAGTGTAGGAGCCTCTCTTTGTTGTGATAAGACTCCTCCAAGACTGCGGCTAGGGCATGCTTCCTTGACGATGTTTTAGACTTCTCTTTGACAACGTCTAGGGCTTCCATTGACAGCTATAGAAACCATCTTCTTACCACTAGCAGAGCCTCCTCTTGACTGCATATAAACCTGCATAGAGCCTTCTCCTTTTGATTGCATCTAGGGCTAGGGCAGCTCCCTTAGTCTTCTTTCCTCCAACGTTTAGGGCTTCCACTCCTAGATTTCTCTTCCACTAAAACCCAAGACAAGTGGAGAGAAATCAAGATAGATGTGTGTGTGAGAAATGACTCTCAAGTCATCTCCTTTTATACTAAAACGTTGAGCACATGAGGGGTTTATTTGGTTGTTGGCCGACCTTGATGAATTGTCTTATAACACAAATAAATTCATAACTCCATGAATACTTATCGGAATCGGATGATCTTTAGATCAATCCTACACCTCTCGATGAAAGAGATCCAAGAAAAATATCGGCTGCCATAAATAAGATGACCCACATGGAGTTTGGCCCTAGTTGCCAATTTTAACAAGAATCTTTTGAGATATCTCTGAGATTCACTGTTGGGAATTTGAAGCTACATCGATATAAAGATGTTGATTCGGTTGCCAATGTGGTGGATCGTAAGAGCACGTCTGAGTGTTGCTTCTCTTTGGGGTCTGCTTCAATATCCGGGATGAGCAGGAAGCATAAATCGATTGCTTTAAGCATTGTCGACGTCGAATACATTGCTGCGAGTATGGCCTATTGTGAAGTTGTTTGGTTGAGGAAGCTCTTCAGTGAGCCATTTAAGCACATGTTTAATACCATTGTGATCTTCTGCGACAACCAGAGTGGGATTCGCATTTCCGAGAATCCTGTGTTCCACTACCACTCCAAGCACATTGATATCAAGTACCACTTTATCCGGGATATGGTACAACAGGGAGCAATAAGGCTTCAACACATCAGGACAGATGAACAGGTCGCATATATTCTCAAGAAGCCTTTGGGGAAGGTCAAATTCTTAACCTTCCGAGAGAGGCTTGGAGTCGTGGAAAGACCCTCTTATGAGGGTCCCGCATGAGTTGGACACTGAGCTCTAGGAACTCCTGGGGGCTTGGGGTACTTCTTGGAGCTATGAGCGACCATAGGGTGAGTGGTTCACCTTCTAGTGGTGTGCTATGTACAGGGTGAGTGGTTCATCTTCCCCTATGATACCCCATTATCATTGACGTGTGTGTCGGGTGAGTGGTTCACCTTTCCCTACGATCGTGGACACATGTATGTAGGGTGAGAGGTTCACCTTCCCCTATGATTGACATATGCATAGGATGAGTGGTTCACCTTCTCCTATGGCATATGAGCATGGCGAGCGGTTCACCTTCTCTTGTCGATGCCCCAGCATACATCCTACCCATGGAGTCCAAGACTCATGGGTAGTACCTCTCATCTAGCCAATGAGTTGGGAAAAGTGGTTAGGGACCATAGCACTACCGATGAACGCATCGTGTAATGTCGTACTCCCTATGACTAGGATGCATTGTGTTCAACAACTTGATCTGGGATCAAGGACTGACTTTTGTCAGTGGAAAGTTGTAAGGCCTTGTGACTCACTCTCGATCACTTCTTCATTATTACTTCATGGTTCAGCAAAGCAATGACGAAAAAGATGGTACATGTTGAAGTTTCTAAGTCTAATAGTTAGAAACCCTCCATGTACTTTCTGATTTATTCCTTCCTACTTGTTCTGATTAATTAACAAGTTATTTACCATGTAAATACTGAAAATAAACACAAGTACATGCTCAACACATTACAGATCATCAACTGAAGGAAACAAAAACAAGAACACAAATGACACCGTTATTTTTGGACTAATGTCCCCGGAAAAACCCAATGCCGGAAAACCTATGCAGCTATCCAAGGGTGTGATTTATTAAGCAGTTTCAGAATACAATCTGGGTGCCAAATCTGGCTCACCCAACAAAGAAAAATCTCGGCAGTTCCGGCTTCTGCCCTCTGCGTCAACTTTCCCGGCTATTCTGGCAATTCTCGGTAGTTCCGACTTCTGCCCTCTGCGTCAGCTTTCTCGACTGTTCCGGCAGTTCCGACTGTTCCCGGCAGTTCCATCTTATGCCTTCTGCATCAGCTTTTCCGATTGTTCTGGCAGTTCCGACTTCTGCCCTCTGCATCAGCTTTCTCGGCTATTCCGGTTGCTCCCAACAATTCCGGCTTCTGCCCTCTACGTCAGCGTTCTCGATTGTTCTGGTTGTTCCTGGCAATTCCAGCTTCTGCCCTCTGCGCCAGCTTTCCCAACTATTCCAACAATTCCCGGTTGTTCCCGACAATTCTGGATTCTGCCCTCTACATTAGCTTTCCCAGTTGTTTTGGTAGTTCCAGCTTCTGCCCTCTACATCTGCTTTCCCGGTTGTTCCGATAGTTCCCGGCAGTTCTGATTGTTCCCGACAGTTCCCGGCAGTATTGCCGACAGTTCCGGCTTCTGCCCTCTGTGTCTGTATTCATTGCCCCTCCACTGCAATTTCGATTACTCTCTCAACTTTCTTAGCAAACCCAGCCCCAGAGAGTTGAAATCTCGATCTCTTGGTGTGTTCCCTATGTAACCCTCAAGCCTCCTCTTATACTTTTCTCGTTGACAAATCAACAGCCGAGATTAAGTCCCTACTCAATGGCTAAGATTAGATCTGGCTTAACCCATGACTTTTGGACCATTCTAACCCAGTTTTATATTAATTCACATTAATATTTTAATTTCCCTAAGTTTAGACTTAGGGACTCCATTAAAAATATTAATTATTTTAATATCTCCCAAACTATTTAGAATCTGCCCAAACCCTTTCTAGGTATTGGATTTCTCATGTGCCTTAGCCTCTCCACCAAATTTCGTGGCTAGAGCATATCCGATGCTACCCCAAATCAACACTCCCTCTTAGCGAGGATTGTGCTCTAGCAATACTCCTTACTGAGTATTACTCTAATCATCCGGCATCGGTCCCTGATGCTAGGCCTACTGCCCATCATCTGTACTACTGCATCTCGTACCACCACCCATGGCTCTGGCACTGCCACTGCTGCATCTATACGACAGCTCCCTCTACATCTGTGTTGCTGCCCATGGCCCTGCCACTGCCACTACTACGTCTGCACTGCATCCCCTCTCATCATGTTGCATCGTGCTGCCCATAACATTGCCACTGCTGCACTGCAACTCAATTACTGAGAAGTAAGTAACTGATCTCCCAACTCTGACATCTCTGTCAGGCTAGAAACACTTCCGATGTTGAAGCTCCCTCTATCACTGACAAGTGCTCCCTCGCTGACCTCTGCGTTGCTGCAACAACTCCCTGCGTCTATCACCATTGCACACCTCTCTGTGCCTCTCACATTGTTCCAGCCTGTTAGTCTCGCACTGTCCTGGGAATTTTGCATTGTTGCTCTCTCTGCCACTCCATCCTCATCCGTCTCTACCGACATCCACCAGTCTTGCTGCTCCTCTTTGGGGCTCCCGTAGTCGGGTATAATCCAAGAGGTTGGGTACCTTGAAGATCCTGCCCCTCATCTGCTGTAGTCCGCCTGACTACATCTCGATGTCTCCCCACTTCTTCTGAAATGGCACATGGGCACTCATGGCACACAAAACAGAAAGGATCCTGGCCTTCCAGATGACAAAGTTGGATGTCTCATCCAACCTGTCCTGATCCCTCAGCCCATTCATGGCCATCTCTCTGCTCTTCTTGTTGACTCCTCTGAGTCTCTCTACTTCCCACCGAGAAGTTCTATGTTCAACTCCTACTGAGTCTACTTCCTGTCTGGAAGTTCTCTGTTCGACTCCTGCTAATTCTACTTCCCATATGGAAATCCTTCTGTCGATGTCGAAATGCCCCCTACTCTGATCGTCTGTGCAACCACACCACTGATCTGGATTTCTCAGCTAGAAACCCTCGATAGCAACTCCCTCCTCCTTGGCCTTTCCCTGTTAGGTATTGTTCTAACAACAGTACCCCACCAGCTCCACTCTGCAACTTATCCACAGCCTCCTAAACCCCAGCAACCTGAAGGTGAGAGCTCCTAGGCTCTGCGTAGTCCAGCATCGGCAAACTAGCTCCCTAAGCCAACTATGTCAGCCCTCATGGGCTCTGCGTGAGCCTGTCTTTGCCTCCTCAGCCTCTGCGCAGTGTCTTCTTGGCCCGAACTTGATGACGCAGGCTCTACATCACCCCTTCCTTGATGTTTCGTTGCTAGGAACAGCTTTTGTCACTCAGGATAGCTGTTTTTTGCTGCTACTACGCTGCTTGGCCGATGTCCTCAGTTCTCCTACGATCTGCAACCACCCTCTGATACCATGTTGAAGTTTCTAAGTCTAACAGTTAGAAACCCTCCATGTACTTTCGAATTTATTCCTTCCTACTTGTTCTGATTAATTACAAGTTATTTACCATCTAAATACTGAAAATAAACACAAGTACATGCTCAACAGATTACAGATCATCAACTGAAGGAAACAGAAACAAACATACAAATGACACCGTTATTTTTGGACTAATGTCCCCGGAAAAACCCAATGCGGGAAAACCGGTGCAGCTATCTGAGGGTTTGATTTATTAAGCAGTTTCTGAATACAATCTGGGTGCCAAATCCAACTCACCCAACAGAGAAAAATCTCAGCAGTTCCAGCTTCTGCCCTCTGCGTCAGCTTTCCCAGTTGTTTCTACAGTTCCCAGCAGTTATGGTTGCTCCCAGTAGTTCTGACTTCTACACTCTGTGTCAGCTTTCCCAGTTGTTCCGGCTGTTCCGGCTTCTGCCCTCTGTGTCACCTTTCTCGGTTGTTCCCGACAGTTCCGGCTTCTACCCTCTGTGTCAGCTTTCCCCATTGTTCCAACAATTCCAGTTGTTCCCAACAGTTCCAACTTCTGCCCTCTGCGTCAGCTTTGCCGGTTGTTCCGACAGTTCCGGCTTTTTCCCTCTGCATCAGCTTTCCCCACTATTCCGGCAGTTTCAGCTGTTCCTAGCAATTCCGGCTTCTGCCCTCTGCGTCAGCTTTCTCAGCTGTTCTAGCAATTCCCACTGTTCCTGGCAGTTCCATCTTTTGCCCTCCGCATCAGCTTTCCTGGTTGTTCCGACAGTTCCCGGCAGTTTCGTATGTTCCCGGCAATTCCAGCTACTACCCTCTGCATTTGTATTCACTACCCCTCAGCTGCAATTACGATCATTCTCTCAACTTTCTCAACAAACCCAACCCCAGAAAGTTGAAATCTTGATCTCTTAGTATGTTCTCCAAGTGACCCTCAAGCCTCCTCTTATACTTTTCTCATTGACAAATCAACGACTGAGATTAAATCCCTAATCAATGGCTAAAAGATTAGATCTGGCTTGTTTCATGACTTTTGAACCATTCTAACACAATTTTATATTAATTCACATTAATATTTTAATTCCCCTAAGTTTAGAGTTAAGGACTCCATTAAAAATATTAATTATTTTAATATCTCCCAAACCGTTTAGAATCCGCCCAAACCCTTTCTGGGTATTGGAGATCTCATGTGCCTTAGCCTCTCCACCAAATTTCGTGGCTAGAGCACATCCAGTGCTACCCCAAATCAATAGTACATGATGACAAGATGGCATGATGATGACAGATGAATTGGCAAGTGGAATTCTCCAGAGTTGAGAGGGAGTGTTAAAATTGGAAACAAGGGCCAAATTCCACCTTGGAACAGCTCATATGATGGAGATGATTATTGAATTGGATTCCTCATTTCGAGTGGTCCAAGTTTGATATAAAGATCATCTCATTCGGACAAGCAGAAGTGAAATTTTAAATTTATTCTTTCACATGCACAAATTCTTAAGGTCGGCCTCAATTTAATGTATGCTCAAGAAGCCCAATAGATGTGTCCTTTAACCCTAAACGAATTGTATAAATAGGAGTGACCTCTCACCTCATTTGGACATAAATCACTCAACCATTCTTCTCTCTCCTAACAGATTGGTTCGTACAACTTGGGGATCATCTCTCTCTCACACACATGTGCATGAAGGACGAATTTCTAGGACAGATCGCAGGGCAAATATTTCAGAGTTTCAATATAGATTTGACCAACGTTGACCAAGGCCTTATTGACCAAGTTTGATTGCGCTTTTGAAGGAAAAAGTTCGATCTTCGTAGGCTGCATTTCTGGGCACTTAAATCAAGGAATTCTGGCCTAGTTGACGATCGCTGATTTCAAGGTCAACTATTGTTTGACCACATAAAATTACAGCTGATTCTATCTCTTTTGACTGAGTTTGATTGAGTTGTTTTGGGCTGCATTTGACCTCCTGTTCAGGCCGGGCTGAGTTTGACCAAGGAAGATCGAGCTACATTGGAGAAGGTTTGTTGTTGTTTTGACCAACATTGACTTTCTAGTTAGGGTTGAAGTTTGACTACAGTTGATTGCAGAATTTGACTGTGTATTGGGCAAATGAATTTGATTTGTGTACTCTCTCTCTCTGCTAAACTATTGAATAATAATAAGATTTGATCAAATGGTTTTCCCCACAATGGGGTTTTTCCCTGGCATCCGCCAAATCTGGTGTCCTCTTGTCTTGGCTTGTCTTCTACATATGTTTTTATGTTCTATCTGCATTTACTGTCAATGTGATTAAGTTGATGTGATTGTTACTGGAAATAATTGGAAATTATCATTGGGCTACTAAAGGAACATTGAAGTGAATTGTGCTAAGCATAGAACATACTATTGTTATCTAAAATTGACATTAATTAATGTGCCTTTCCTAAGTTTAACTTAGGAAAAAATCATAAAAGTCACTTGCTCAACATAAGCAAGTATCTAGAGATGCTTTTGGACATCTTTTGCATGCTCGACACCTAGCCTATGCACTCTGAGCTATCAACATCAATGGTGAGAAAACCCCAATTTGAGGCAATTATTATCTTTGGGGCAAAGGTCATTACCCTGTGACATCTATCACTTCCTTCTTCCCCTCAATCTCAATACAGATCATGTAAGCCATGTGCACAGCCCGAGGGACATCAAGTTCAAAAATGGTGAGACCTCACACCTACTCCATACCTACCCCACTTGAGTACATCTCCCCCAAGGCCTCGAGGAGGTTGCTTGCACAGCACAACTCACTTGCTCACCCCTCCACCATCTTCAGTACTCATAGCTCCATCACCAAAGTCTTTCCAGTGGCCTCAAGTGTTAGGAAAGTTGTGATAGCCAGTCAAAGTTCACAAAGGATCATTGTAGCAGAACATTTATACATCTAGAATAGTAATAACAAAAAACAACCAAAGGTTTCATATCTAGACTCTAAAATGCATTGTCTATTCAACTGTGTGACCATTTAATGTATACTTATCCACAATGTGACATGCTATTGTAATCATCTCTCATATCTTTTATGTTATATATTCAATAATTTATATTCATCCTATATGGATTTCTCATTGTTATCCTATTTAATTTGGATATTCCATATATGAACAACTTCGGCCATTACATTGGTATCATAACCCAATAATGGGCCAATATGGTATCAAAGCACTCGTGCCTAACCTTTGGTCTAATTTTCACTGCTTGTGGCAACCAAAAACAGCTTACTCTAGGAAATACAAGGAGGGAATAAGATTAATCTGTTGAACAATCTAAGGCAAGATGATGTTGACACCTAATCATGGGGATTTGGTGAACATTTGTAATACTCGCAGTCCAAACAGCACGCCGCCCCTTGTTCAATGGTGCTTCCATCCTCCACTGCTTGGTAAACTGCCATACGTTGGTTATTGTTGCAATACCGCTCTCTCCTAAAAACTTCCCCATACTTTCGTTACACACCAGTTCTCCTATCACAACTATGCTCTCCCATGCACAGTGCTCGATCTTTTTACCACCATTGTCCATATACCACCGTTGTCTCATGTGGTTTAATATGTAACATTGTTCTTTAACTGCCCTCCCATACTACCTTCCCTATATACACCTCTTCCATATATATATCATAACTGTACTTTTATCACCAGGAGTAATTTTTTTTATGTATTGCAGCAGAGAAATTTGTTTTTTGAGTGCATAGATTTTAAAAATGCACTCATTGATATCTTGTGAGAGTGGTTCTCCCCGGGAAGGAGAACTATCCTAAATGGTCTCGGAAGATCAAACACACTCTCATTTCAATGAGTTGTGGAAAGGAGTTTGTGTAGGAGAAGGAGACAATGAACTCGCAAAGACTACCTCAAAGAAGGAATTCACCATTTGGGAAAATAAGAACAGCCAGTCCTATGCCTCGATTACAGCATCTGTAAATGAAGAGGTGAGTCGCCATATTTCACCATTTTCGAATGCTTTTGAAGCCTTACAAAAATTGAAGGAACTCTATGACTCACACTTTGCGCTTGAAGTTGTCCAACTAATGATTAAATTGTTCAGCCTTGAATTACAAAATGATGATCCTCTTGCTCTTGCATCAGAAATAAAATCTATTATGCATGATATCAAAGTCACTAATGTTGAACTAGACATTCCTCTGACAGCTTTTGTTAAGGCACTTTATCCCACTTATTCAAATTGTCTTGAGTCATTGCAAGCAAATGGAAACCTCAAAGAGATTACCTTTGGCTCCTTGTGAATAAATTTGCTAAGAGAGAGATTTTGGGCAGAATACAACTCCTCAGTCTTCTGAAGAAGTTGCATGTCTTGCACATAAGAGAGAAGAATCATGATCAAGATTCTTCCAAAGGAATAGGTGCTCGAAGAGGCAGAGGAAGAAGAAATTTCAGAGGCAAGGGGGGCAGACACTCTCAAGGAGAAAAGTCTGATCTTCATTGCATATGTTGCAATAGAGATGGATCACATGATGCATCCACATGCAAGTTGCCTTGGGACAGAATTGAGCAGGAAAGAAATCAACCCAAAGGTAAAACCAATGACAAAGGGAAAGGTAAAGCACCTAAATCGCTCACTATGTTGTGGCACATTGTAGTATTGGAGTAAATGAAGACTTGTTTAATGCTTCACTTGCTTCTTGGAAAAATGATTGGTTGCTTGATTCAGGAGCAACTTGCCACATGACTTTTAGAAGATATTTTTTTGAAGAATTTACTGACAATGTTGATGGAGAAGTATACTTTGCAAACAAATCAAAACTCAAGCCATCAAGGCTTGGCCCAATCAAGCTCAAATTACCTGGTCTTCCAGACTTTCTTCTACATAATGTTTTATATCTCCCACGGCTGAGGAGAAACTTGTTGTCATTGGTCCACATCCGCCAGCAAGGACACTCCATTCATATGTTTGATGGCAAGGTTGAGGTGAGAAAAGCATCAGATCACTCACTTGTCATGACGGGGACAGAAGAAGAAAGGCTTCTCAAGCTGCAAGGTACCTCTGCTCATGCACAAAATTTCTCATACAGTTTTCATTATGATGAAGGTATATTTCCATCAAGACTATTATGGCATGCTTGATTTGGACACTTGAACTATGATAGCCTTCGCTTGTTGAAGAAAAATGGTGTTATTGGTTTGCCTACAATTCCTAGGAAACTTAAGCAATGTGATGCTTGCATTCTAGGAAAGCATAGCAAACAGTGTTTTCATGATTCACATTCCAGAGTACATAGAAAACTTGAACTCATTCATTCAGATTTATGTGGTCCAATGTATGTTCCTTTTGCGAATGGAAATAAATATATGATGACATTTAATGATGACTACACCAAAATGTGTTGGGTTTATTTATTGAAGAACAAATTTGATGCTCTTCAAACATTCAAGAACTTTCAAACATGGTTTGAAAATGATCCACAATCTCATATTGGCTCTATTTGCACTGATAATGGAAAGGAATACACTTCAAATGAATTTGAAAACTATCTTCGCCAGCATGGGATCAAACATCAAACAATTGTGCCTTATAATCCCCAACAGAATGCAGTAGCTAAAAGAATAAATAGGGCAATCTTAAATATGGTACGTTCCATGATGTTTTTCAAAAATGTAAAACTGATGTTTTGGGTTGATGCAGTTCTATGTGTTTTATATGTAAAGAATAGATGTCCATCTAATGCTATTAGAAACAAGACTCCTTATGAAATGTGGTATGGCCACATTCCTTCAGTAAAGCATCTCAGGGTCTATGGTTCCACCTATTATGCCTTAATACCAAAGGCACATAGAAACAAACTTGGTGCAAGGAGTCGTAAGTGTATCTTCTTGGGGTATTCAAATACCTCCAAAGCATACAGTCTATATGATGAAGTTAATAAAAAGTTTGTTGTATCTAGAGATGTAATCTTTCTTGAATCTTCCAAAGCTGACAATGTTGTTGAGTGGCAACTTGATCGTTGGATAGATTCGAAAATGCAAAATCATTTCAAGAATTTGATAATCAGATTCCACATCTTCAAGGGGGGATTCTTATACTGGATCAATCTGTGGAATGTTCTTCTACAACACTCTCTCCCCCACATGAAACTCCAACCACTGATGATACCTTGAGTGATGTGATTGACAGAATTGGGAGACTCAATCTCGATTCAGTGATTCAGTCCCAACTCAATCAATTGAACAGCATGAACAATCTCAGAAAGGTCCCCTAAAGTGGCTAACAAAGACACTTGAAAGTGTTCATCTTGATGAGGTTGGAAAGACAGGAACAAGAAATTCAACCAAGCAAAATGAAGGTGATGTAGATGATTTTGATTCACGTGTTGATATGAATGTTTCTTATGATTGTGAACTGAATTTTGAACCAACTTCCTTCAAAAAAGCAGCTTCTCAGATGAATGGAAAGAAGTGATGCAAAAGGTTTTGCACGGAAGGAAGGGGTCGATTATGAGGAGACTTTTGCCCCCACAGCAAAATGGGCTACCATCCAGACACTCTTTTCCCTAGCAGCTCAAAATGGTTGGAAAGTCCATCAAATGGATGTAAAAACTGTTTCTTGAATGGAGATTTGAAAGAGAATGTTTTTATGTCCCAACCTAAAGGATTTGTTGTGAAGGGACATGAACATAAAGTATGCAAACTTGTGAAATCCTTGTATGGCCTCAAGCAAGCACCACGAGCCTGGTATGAAAAGTTAACTGAGCATCTTCTAAAACTCAACCTCAAACATTATGATCTTGATCATGCAACTTTGTTTGTCAAGAAAGTTGGAAAAACAATTGTATATCTTGTGGTATATGTAGATGATCTTTTGATGACAGGGAACAATGACAGGTACATTGCATCCATAAAAAAGGAACTGAGGAAAGGTTTTGAAATGACTGACTTGGCTATGTTCACTACTATCTTGGTATTGAAGTAACTCAAAATCCAAAGTCTATATTCCTCTCTCAAAAGAAGTGCATTGGAGTGCAATCCTCTGACTACTCCAATGGAACAAAACTTAAAGTTCACATCCATTGAAGGAAAAGAATTTGAGGATGCAACAAAGTATAGACAGCGTATAGGAAGTCTCAACTACCTAACTACTACCAGACCAGACATTTCATTTGTTGTTGGAATCCTCTACAAGTTTATGCAAAAGTCTTTTGAGGGACATTGGTTTGCTGCAAAAAGAGTTCTAAAGTACTTGAAGGGAACCCAAGAATTTGGACTCAAGTATACACAGGTGGGCGACTTCATCAAGATTGGATACTCTGATTCAGACTTCGATGGAGACAAAGAAACTAGGGTATCTACTTCTGGTTATGCTATGAGTCTTGGATCAAGAGTTGTCCCTTGGAGATCACGCAAACAATCAGTTCTAGTAGATTCCACAACAGAGGCAAAATATGTGGTAGCAGTTGAGGCAACAAAAGAAATTGTGTGGCTCAGGAAAATTCTGGAAGATTTGCAAGTAAAACAAGTACATTCAACTCCACTCATGATTGACAACACTTCTACAATAAAGTTGGCCAAGAACCCAAAGTTCCATGATCAAACGAAACACATCAATACAAAATACCATATGATTCGACATCATGTTGAGGCCAAGACAAACCATCTACGCATTGTTCCACTAATGAGTAGATTGCAGACATCTTCACCAAAGCACTTGGAAGAGAAAAGCTTGAAAGATTCAGAACGATGCTTGGACTCACCAACATCCCTTCAGATTAAGGGGGGAAATGTTGACACCTAATCATGGTGATTGGGTGAACACTTGTAAATAATGTAAATAGTAAATAATGGAAAATGAAGAGTCATCGGGAGGTGAAACCCAGGAGGCACTCCCTCATGTATATAACCATGAGTAATCTTAATGAATAAGTATAATTCATTTGAGGAGTTACCTCCTGGCCAGACATATGACATTAATGATTCTTCTAACTATGAAACCTGCTTGCGATGTCTTTTTACTTATTAAAATTATCTTCTTCTTATTATTATTATAGTGTGTCCTTCAATCATCAAACAACAACCAAAACAGGGAGATCAACAAGATACAAGTACACAAGATGTAGACTCCAATCCAAGGCAAAACCTCTCCGGTTGAGAGGAAAACCCTTCAATCTCTTCTTATAGATTCTTTATTGACGAATACCTAGACACTTGACCAACACTCAAGCCCTTCCAAGACCAAGATCAACTTCTCAAGAATGTGCTTGCTTCACTGCTTTCCAAACCCAGCAGAATCTCTTCCGGCAACACTACTTCGAGCTTCGGCCACTGCTCTTCGGCCCTAACTGCAGATTTGCAACTTCGCCCCCCCCCCCCCCCCCCACCCCCCGCAACAGCTGCTATTTCGCATGTGTGGACAAGAACTGCTTCTTCTTTGCCTCCAGCTGCTTCGCTTGACCTAATTTATCTTCTGGATCTAGAAGGGGACTTCTTTTGCCATTCCTTTAGCTCTTTTCCACTAGATCGAACCTCCACAACAAAACCCTAGCCCGACAGCAGAAACCCCAGAGAAAAACTGCAGAATTTCAGCCATCTTCTTCGCACGTGTAGAGAGAAAGAGAGAGAGAGGAACCCAAAAAACTTATTCTCCTTCTTCTACCTTCTTTGCTACCCTTTTCTTCTTCCTTCGCATAAGAAAGAGAGGAATGAATGTGTCCAAGTGAGGTTGAACTGTCTCCTATATATAGGTCTTCTAGGGGTACGAAATCCAGCTTCTAAGCCGACTTGACAGGCTGGCAAGTCGACTTGGTCCTGAAAAGCTCAGTAAAATACAAAAATAATATTTTTTTTACAATTTACAAGATGCCCAATGGGGTCTCCATATTATGACAATGTCCCTATTTGACTTCTTTTCCTAGCACAACCCTAAAATCACTTTCAATTAGTGCTTGAGCTAGAAAACAAATTTCTTGGGCAAGAAACCCAAGCTCAATAATAATAATAATCATTTTTCTTTCTTTTACAAAATACAAGAATCAAAAGTACATTTCATATTTATGAAGACCGAACCTAGTTACACTTTCTTCAACACTCCCTCTTAACTAGGGAGGTATTCATAAATGGTACATGGCTATTCTCAATACTAAAGAGATCTCATAAGAAGAGTCGGACTAGTAATCCATCTGTATAGCATCATTATAACCAACATTGTCACATAGCAAGGCCTTGAATAACAATGCTATCTCTCAATAGATCAGAGCATAATGTTGGAGAGACCAATGATTATAGACACCTTCATCATTGTCTCTCAAGGTACATACCCACCCGGGTGTTCACCAAGTATGACCTTCTAGGACTATTCTTATCTTGGGTCCCTAGCCCTCAAAGAATATCGGTCCTCTTGCGTGCTCTTACCTTGGATGCCCTACCACATCCTCAGAGTATTAGATGCCAGATGATTACTCAATCATCCATTCTTTTTTCCAAAATGAAGAAAAGAATGATATGTCCATGTCTCCCTCTCAACTAGGGAAGATAAGTCAACCAATCCAAGCTTGTTTCTAAAATACACAAGCTTCTTATAGGGAAGATATTTTGTCAAAATATCAGCAGTTTGATCATCAGTGAGGATATACTCCAGCTTCGATACACCATCTTGTACCAACTTTCGAATGTAGTGGTACAGTACTTGTTGTTTATGTGCTTCATCTTTCCATGAAATATGAGGTCATCATACAGTCTTATATAGTTGGTATTATCACAATGTATTATGGTAGGGTCCAACGGTCCTACAAACAAATCAGATAACATCTTCCTTAACCAGACTGCTTCCCTGCTCACTTCACAGGTTGCAATGTACTCGGCCTCAACACTACTCAAAGCCACAGTCTCTTGCTTTTTGCGCATCCAAGAGACCATGGACGATCCCAAGCTAAAACATCCTCCAATAGTGCTTCTTCCATCCTTCTCGCTGCCTCCCCAATCAGAATCAGTAAATCCTTCTAGATGAACATCTTTTCCTTTTTCATACTTTAGGCAATAATGGACAGTTCCCTGCAGATATCTCAGTATATGCTTGGAAACTATCCAATGATCATGTCTAGGCTCCATCTGAAATTGACTGAGAACATTTACTGCAAAACATATGTCTGGCCGAGTATTCACCAGATACATCAGGGAGCCAATCAGTTGTTTGTACTTAGTAGGATCCACTAGACTAGATTCGGAATGCCTTAACATTTTCAAGTTTGTGATCATCGAAGTTGTCATGGGTTTGCATTCCATCATATCAAACCTTTTCAATAGCTCGATCACATACTTTCCTTGTCACAGGAAGATTTCATTCGGTCCCTGCCAGACTTCTAGTCCCATGTAATAATGCATAAGTCCTAGATCATTCATATCAAATTCGACTGCCAACATTTTCTTACATTCTTGAATTCTTTCTTGATTACAGGTTAATAGAAGATCTACATATAGAAAAATGATGACGGGTTCATCATTCTCTACTTTGATGTGGTGATTGGAATCTGTCGTGCTTTTCCTGAAACCCAACCTTTGCAAGTATGCATCCATTCTGGCATACCATGCCCTAGGAGCTTGCTTGAGGCCATAAAGTGCCTTCTTCAATCTGCACACGAGTTTTGAATCTACATCAATTGAGTTGGAAGGAGGAGGTAACATTCATCTCAACAACATTCTATATGTTCCAGGTTTGTGCAAAAATCTTATTTATGTTTCATCATTAGAAGAAAAAGGAGATAGAGTTGTTTTTATAGATAGGTCTTCCACGTGTACGAATTCCAGCTTCTAGGCCAATTTGACAGGCTGGCAGGCCGACTTGGTCTTGGAAGGCTCAGTAAAATACAAAAATAATTCTTTTTACAATTTACAAGATGCCTGATGGGGTCTTCATATTATGACAATGTCCCTATTTGACTTCTTGACCTAGGACAACCCTAGAAGCACTTTCAATTAGTGCTTGACCTATAAAACAAATTTCTTGGGAAAGAAACCCAAGCTCAATAATAATAATAATCATTTTTCTTTCTTTTACAAAATACAAGAATCAAAAGTACATTTCATATTTATGAAGACCGAACCTAGTTACACTTTCTTCAACACAATTTGCTGCAAATTTGATCACATGAAATATCAAACTTTTAGAAGGAAAAAGAAATTGTACAAGTGAATATATATACAACAAAAAACAAATTGAAGTGAATGTATGTATGTATGTATATCAGAAAACAACCAGAAAATCATTCATTTTGCATCCAAAACAATAATTTTAGTTGGGGTTGTCCGCCTGGGGTAGCTCAAGTGGCGATGGTTGTGGAATGAAGTCGCACCGAATCGGAGATCTTGGGTTCGAATCTTGTCCTACCCTCCCCCCGTTGCAGGGTGAATAATGGACATGTAAAATCGAAAATGAGAGAGTCCTACCAGGCTTAACAAAAAAACAATCAGTTGGGGATAAATCTAAAATAGAGGTGATTATCAGTGATCAATAAGTCTATGTGGAAAAAGAGTCGCATTCCTTACACTTGGGAAGCATGAGGGAATCTATAAATAGAGGAGAGTTGGAAACATGTTGGACATCATCAATTTGGACTTGATATCTATGTTTTCTTGAGATGAGGCTCTGAAGGTTTCATACCCCTTTTATTCTTGATTAGCTTTAGTGGAGGTTATCCCACCCTATCTAATCCTTTCATCTAGTTTCAATGGAGTTGATCCCACCTTACCTAGACATCTCTCTCTTTGTTCTGGCACAACATATCAATTGAATTATTTATTCTTTGGTTCAGTGGAGTGTTTGAATTAGCAATTTTGGCTACGAGGAATCCTCAAACAGCAAAGTCCTTTGTGTTTTTTATGGCCTGGACACCCAGTGAAAGTCAAGCCCAAGGTTCTGAGACCCATTTTGTGTACAGTAGGGCACATCTTTGTGTTATCGATGGATTGGTCATGACTTCAAGGAGTAGGCATATCTTTTACCGGCTCGTGACAGATAGAGTTGTAGTTAGCGATTCTCCCAGCTATAGTATATGCGAAGGCTTGGAAAGGAGGATAGTTAGTGAGTTCCCCTTCTATGATGGTTATCAGGTAATCAAATCAACAAGGAGAAAAATATGTAATTATGGCTTCCCTAGTAGTAGCATATACTAGCGCAAGGGTTGCAGAGGGTACATGAAAGTCATAACCTTCTCATCATAAACCACGAAGGACAACTGAATTACACCGGAGACAATGAGGGAGAATTAAGGAATCAAAGCATGGGTCTACGGCCCAAAACCCGAAGATCAATCTACAGCATCATTACCCTCTAATTAGTCAGACACATTGATTTGGTAGACTCCCAACAGCAGTCAAATCAGAGTAGCGATAACATGATCTACACTAACAGAGTATCTGTGCGGCGAATTTGAGGCAAATCCTACGTGCCCAAGGATTGTCGCAATAGATTCGAAGGGGGTAATTGACAGTTGAACAAAAGGGCATACCCTACAATGCCCTTGTTAAAATTTGGAAGCTCAGGGATGAATTTCTGTTAAAATTGGCAACTAGGGCCAAACTCCATTTGGGTCATCTTATTAATGGTAGCTGATATTTTTCTTCGATCCCTCTCATCGAGGTGTAGGATTGATCTAAAGATCATCTGATTCCGATAAGTATTCATGGAGATATGAATTTATTTGTGTTATGGGACAATTCATCAAGGTCAACCGGCAACCAAATAAACCCCACTTGTGCACAACGTTTTAGTATAAATAAAGGAGGACTTCAAGACATTTAGTCACTCATCTTCTTGGTGATCTCTTCCTTTCCACTTGTCTTTGGGTTTTGGTGGGAGGAGAGACCTAAAGACAATACGCTACCATAGAGGATGCCCTATCCTATACGTTGTTCTCTCAATAACTACTCTACTCCAAGTTCATTGATCTTAGGCCCAACAAATCAACCCTCTAACTATGAACAAGGATAATTTTAGGGGTGAATGTTCGCCCTTTGGCGAAATTAAGGGGTTTTAAATTTTTAGTGGGCGAATATTTTGTATCATAGTACATTTTTACAAATCACCTCAAATAGCCCACCTTATTTTAAGGGAGAGGGTAAAAAAGGTCAATTTAGCCCTTGAAATTAGGACTTACAACCTTCCATTCGCCCATTTTCAAGAATAGGTTTTATTTAAGTGAATCCATTCACCCATTTTCAAGAATAGGTTTTATTTAAGTGAATCCTATGGGCCAAATACCATATTTATAAAAGAGGTATGGTAAATTAATAAAAATATAAATAAATGAGAGGTATGGTAAATAAATAAAACATTTTTTATATTTACTCCATAAGTCACCTTATATACATGTAAGGATGTAAACAAATAAAAAAATAAGTAAAGTGGAGGTATGGTAAATAAATAAAACGTCTTTTTATACTTACTCAAAGGGTATGGTAAATAAATAAAAATATAAATAAACTAGACGTATCGTAAATAAATAAAACCTCTTTTTATATTTAGTCCATAACCCTCGTTCTATTTATGAAGGCTCAAGAAAGAGGTTTTATTTAAGTGAATTAATAAAAATATAAATAAACGAGAGGTATGGTGAATTAATAAAAATATAAATAAACGAGAGGTATGGTAAAAAAGTAAAACATTTTTTTATATTCACTCCATAAGTCACCTTATATTTAAGAACACTCAAAAAATGGGTTATATTTAGGGGAAACCTATGGCCAAAATACTATGGGATAAATACCATGGACTAGATTGTTATTAATACCATGCAAAAAACCATTATTAACCCTAATATTAGAATTTATAAAAATAAAAATGGCACATGGTATTGACCCATGGTATTTAAAAAAATGGCACATGGTATTGACCCATGGTATTCACCTGGAATGTAGCCTATTTAAATGGGGGAATTAAATCAGCATGTAGCCTATGCTAAGATTCGCTAGGACTTTACAAAGTTTTATTATTTAGTGAAAGACTCGCCAAGATCTTACAAGATTTTATAATTGAGTAAAATATTCGCCATGCCTGGTGAGAGATTCGCCAAAAAATTATATATACATATTATATTATTGATAAAATCACCTTCCATTTTTCCTATATACCATGGAGATTCGCCCATTTATTATATTTATAAATTTAGGGGGGGTTCTTAAAATTTTCCCTGACTATGAATTTTCCTCATCAAATCACTGAACATAGGGCACCAAAATTATGCCCTCTCACACTATCTATGTTGCTCCTTAGATCATTGTTCAAACTTCATGGTGTACAAAAGTACATTGGTTCCCAATGCTCTGTCCATACACCACTTAGATGAACAAACTTTCATTTCCTTCTTGCAAGTTGCAATCATCAACATAGAAAACACAACCCAAACATCAGCTCAATACTTCCTTAACTGACCTCTGCCCAATTTATAAATTATGGTCATTGAAAAAAACTAAATACTTCCACCCTCAAGTTTATAACTTACCTATGCATTTTTCATCATTCCCATTATGATTGTGCACTCTTCTCTTGTTGTCAGCTAAAGCCTGATTCCCATTCTCGTCTTCCTGCTCAACTCTGTATCCAGATTCCAGACATACTATTGAATTCAACTCCACATTGATACATGCTAAAAACAGTTAGATCTGAAGTGTATGGCCTATTATGAAAATTCTGAACTGTTTTTAGTTAATTGACTGAATTTTTCTGTATTGTTTTTAGTTAATTGACTGAATTTTAACTAAAAACAGTTAGGGTCCTCAAATCTTTTAGATCTGAAGTGTATGGTCGGTGTAAGAAAAGAAAAAGCCACAGCAGTACAGCCTGCTCTTTTCTGCCTATTTTGAATCACTCTTCCTTCCTCTAACTAATGAAAATGTAATTTCAAAAAAAAATTGCAGACATTTCATACTTCAAGCCTTCACCAATTTTCAACAATCAGAGGTTCAGAACCTTCAAATTTCAATGGCACCCCCAAAAATCAACTGTTGTAGGTTGGAATTTTGTCCAAAAAGATGGTTATAATCTTTCATGTCAGCTGTGTAGACATAATTTCACTGGCACTTTAACTAGAGCAGTGGATCACCTTCTCGGTATTAGTAATGGAAGTGGAGGTGGTGTTGAAGCCTGCACTAAGATCACCAATGAACAAAAAGTCGCAGTGCAGAAAGACCATTCCAATTCACAGATGCAAAAGGAGAAAAGGATAAATAAGAGCCAGCGAATTGAGAGGGAGATTTCCATGTCTTCCTCCAACACCATTAATTCAATTTCAAACATTGGTGGATCAAGTTCTAGTCAAGCAAAAACAGGTGGAACCAAAACATTAAATCAATTCTGGAAACCTATTGAGAAACAGGAAGTTGATGATGCTATTGTAGAATATTTTTATGTATGTGCAATTCCCTTTAATGTGGCGAGGAGTCCATATTTTAAAAATGTAATTAAAAAGGCCATTGATTTTGGGAAGGGCTATGTTCCTCCCGGATCTGAAGCTTTAAGGACAACATTGCTAAAGAGAGCAAAAGACAGAGTGACAAGAAAATTGGTTGATATTAAAGAGTCTTGGAAGCTTACACGATGCACAATTTTGAGTGATGGTTGGTCAAATTTGTGTCATCACCCATTGATCAATGTGCTTGTTTATTGTCCTCAACGGGTACTTTTCTTTAAGGCAATAAATGCAATGGATCGAGTGAAGACATCAAAATTTATTTTTGGAATTTTGGATGAAGCGATTCAAGAGGTTGGGGTGGAAAATGTTGTCCATGTTGTTACAGATAATGCATCAAATTGTGTTGGTGCAGGGAAGCTGATTATGGAAAAGTATAATTAGATTTATTGGACCCCTTGTGCAGCTCACTGCTTGGATTTAATGTTGCATGACTTAGCCAAATTTCCTTGGGTCAATGAGACAATCCGAAGAGCCAAAACAATTTCATACTTCATCATCAACCATCGTCTCACTTTGAGCATATACAGGAAGAATGCATCAAAAGAGTTGTTGAGGCCTTGTGATACAAGGTATGTCACTTTTTATATTACTCTGAAAAGAGTTGTTGAGGAAAAAGCGAGCCTAAGAGTTGTTTTTTGCAACACTGAGTGGGAGAGATCTACCCTCTCAAAAGAAACTAAGGGGAGAAATGTTGAACAAATAGTGCTCAATAATGGGTTTTGGGAAAATGCAAACAAGGTTTTAAAAATTTGTGGCCCAATTGTTAATGTGCTCCGCATGGTTGATGGTGACAAACCTTGTATGGGTTTTGTTTATAAAAGCAATGATCGTTGCAAAGAGACCATTGCAACTGCTTTTAATAATGTGGAAGCTGATTACAAGGAGATATGGGATTTAATTGATCATAGATGGAAGATGATGCATAGTCCATTACATGCAGCAGCATGCTATTTGGACCCTAGATTGTTTGGGTTACCAAGACATAGGGATGAAGAAATCATGAATGGACTTATCTAGTCTATTGAGAAACTAAATCCAGATCCAGAAATTGTAGGTTTGATCAGAAGTCAGTTGAGGGCATACAGGTTAGAAGAAAGGTTATTTGGAACACAATCAGCAAAGTATGATAGGAGCAGAGGTGATCCAGCAATATGGTGGGAATTTTATGGTTTAGGGGCACCAAAATTGCAAAATTTTGCAACTCGTAGTAACTTGCAGTTGGCATTGAAGAATGTGGCTAAAGAGTCATCCAATTCTCCTACTCCGTGGATCGATCCTATTCCAAATGCAACAATGGATGATGTTGATTTGTACATTGATAGTGACATAAACATTGACAAGGAATTCACTAATGAATCCGATGTTGAAGCATCTAGCGGATTCACAACTCATACTGCTCTTGATGACATAGAACATTTTGATATAACAAGTAGGCAACAGGAACATCAAGAATAAAACTTGTGTTCCTGTTTTAAATTTCTAGTTTACTTTTTGCATGAACAACTTTCTAAAACTGCCAAGATACTTTAAGGTTTAAACTTTCGAGTTTATATATAATTATATTTTGATATATTGAGGAACGAATTGCTCTCATTATTGGCTCACTTCATGGTTTACTGCTCAATGTCATAAACGAAAAGAGGTCTAAAAACATATCAGAGGCTTAAGTTTATTTCCACTGTTTGCTTGCTTCAATCTAACCTGAAAAGGAGTGGTGATTTTAGGACTGTTTTCAGCACTTGGTATTAAAGTTCACTGCTATCATAAAGGCTCTTGGCATTGGTTAATGTTCAATTTAGTTGTTTTATGATTTCATAAGAAGAACACTATTATACTACATTACTGTCATATGAAAATTCTGAACTGTTTTTAGTTAATTCACTGAATTTTTCTGAATTGTTTTTAGTTAATTGACTGAATTTGAGCCACTGTATTTGCAAAGATTCTTTATTCATTTTCTGAGTTTGAACTTCAGAGTTTTGTAGTGATCTTTTGTCTCCTAGGCCATGGGCATTTTTAATTGTACATTTTCTTTTTGAAGGCTGAAAATCATTGGAAATCTGAAGCATATAATTTGGAGGATAATTACAATAAAGATTAACATTAAAAGGCTTGAAAATGACCAAAATTGATCACACATAATTTATAAAATTTAATAAATTTTCTAGCCTTTGTTCTCTTGCTAAGCCAAAAATTTATCGACAAAATTTTAGTTGCTGAAATTTATCAACAAAATTTTAGTTGCTGAACTTTATTCGAATTTCATGGTTGCCGAACTCGAACTCGAACTCGAACATGAACCTGGTGACTTATGTTATAAGACAATTCGTCAAGGTTGGCCTGCAACCAAATAAACCCCACATGTGCTCAACGTTTTAGTATAAATAGAGGTGGCCTTCAAGTCATTTCAACACACACTTGGGATCTCTTCCTCTCCCTACTTGTCTTTGGGTTTTAGTAGGAGGAGAGATCCTAAGGGATAACGCTACCCTGATCCAGAGGGCACAAAGCCGGAACTGCTGGAAAAGCTAGAAAAGCCGGAACTACCGAAAAAGCCGGAACTGCCAAAAAAGTCGGAAAAGCCGAAACTACCGAAACTACCGGAAAAGCCCAAAAAGCTGGAAAAGTAGGAACTACCAGAAAAGCCAGAAAAGCCGAAAAAGTCAGAACTATTGGAAAGTCGAAAAAGTTGGAAACGTCGGAACTGCCAGAATTGTTGGAACTGCCGAGGACAGCCAGAACTTGCAGAACTGCCGAGGACAGCCAAAACTCGCAGAACTGCCGTGAACTACCAAAACAGCGGGAGCATCTGTCTCCAAAGGAGAGCAGCATGCAAGGGACAACTAACTAACATTGGGACAATTGTATGGTACTTAGCAGCAAATACACCAAGCATGCAATGTTACAGCTAGCATGCAATGTTACAGCTAGCATGCAACAGCAAGCATGCTAGGGACAACAAGCAAGCAAGGACAATAAGCAAGCAAGGTGCAACCAACACATAGGTCAGGATGGCAACATGGTGCAGCAATGGCACATAATGCAGTACAGTGATGGGTACAGTCATGATTAATGAAGCGTGATGAGATGCAGCATAGTTATGATGGCTGCAACATGGGCAGTGCGGTGAGGTGCAACATGATGACGAAATGCAGCTCAACGATAGGTGAAAGAGTCACCTTGGAGAATCAGTTGAAGCAACATGCCTTCAACTGATCTCATGTATCATCTTCTTAGAGATGATCTATGCTCTTATATAGATAAGTCAAAGTGTTGACTTATGTTGTAAACATACTATCTCGCTCTCTCTCTGCTGAACTATTGAAGAACATATAAGAAGAATTGATCAAGGGCTTCCCCACATTGGGGTTTTTCCCTGGCTAGCGCCACATCTTGTGTCCTCTTGTCTTGGCTTGTCTTCTGCGATTTATATTTATGTTTTATATGTAGTTTACTTTAATGCTGATGTGATTGCTAATCTGGAAAAGATATGGAGCTAGTTGTGAAAATTGAAATAAATTGCTCTAAGCATAGAACATACCTAAAATTAACACATTATCAGTTCTGATTTCGTTGTCATGTCTTGGAACGTGACCATCTTATTCTTGTAAGGAAACACCAAGAATTTGTTTTCTGCGTTTGGAATGAACGTACCTAATTCCTTGAACCAAGGTCGGCCGAGAATTATGTCAACCTTTTTGTTAAGCATAGTTACGACACGAAATTCAAATATGTACTCAAAATGATCAATTGTCACTTGTAAATCATTAATTTCATATTCTTTTCCGCCAAAAAGACCTTCTCGTTCGCCTATATTTGGCTCTAGAATTAATAGTTGATTTGCCAAATTAATATTAATGTAATTATGCTCAATATTTGGATTAATAAAGATACTAATCTCTTTCCTTTAGATACACCCTTTTAATGTAATTCATCTACAATTAGAATACCTTTATAGGAGAATCTTCCTTCTTTTATTTGTGAATTAGGCTCCATTTTGCCTTTGTTGATAATTTGTTCGAATGATTTATGAAACTTATATATTCTTCGTGTGAGTAAGGAACTTCTTCAAAATATAATATGTCTCTTTCTTTCTTTCTTTCTTTCCTTTTGATTCTATTTTCAAATTGACTCCGTATAATTTTTATAAAAATTATTCATTCTTTCAATAACAATACCCCTTTTTTTTCAAGTTATAAAAACCTTGAAACCCTTTGATACCTTTTAACTTTATAATTTCCCTTAATAGCTCTCTCTTTTTTTATAATTTTTTTTAACTTTCTTTTTCTTTTTTCTTTTTTAACTTTATTTTGTTTTTTTAATAAACTTCTTTTTCTATATATATTTATATTTTTTTTTCTTTTTGAAAAGTTACAACCCTAGTGAAATGTGGCTATTCACCTCTTTGGGGTATAATATAAAATATATGTCCACTTATGTGCCTTTGACCCGGTGAATTTTCTCCACGTAAAAAGTAAAACTTACCATTCACATAAAGAGATTTTGTATTTCTTTTGTTCTTCTTTTACCTTGAAAATACCATGGGTTGCTAAAACCACGAGCTTGTAAACCACTTAATAAAGAATCAAGATAATCTTATCTACTCTTCCTTCTCTTACATATAGTTTTAAAGATATTTGGAAAGATTCCCTTTTGACTTTATCATGCACTTTTTATCAATAATGTAGAACTTTTATATATATATATGAATGTTCTCCTTCAAAATTTACATCGACTACTTTTTTTACTAGAATCGTTGAAATGTCAATGGCCAAAGGCCTTTTTATTTTTAATTAAATAAATCTTTTTATTTTTTAACTCTTTTCTTTTACAATTTGTTTTCCAATTCTTTTTTTTAAGTGGCCAAGGCCCTGACCAAAAATGGATAAACTCTAAACTCTGAGCAAAACGCTTCAATTACACAACAACAAGGTTGACGGGAGGTTGATGGCCAAAGGCCTGGTGATCAACGAACCTGGCTCTGATACCAAATGAAGTGGACAAAGTGTGTTCTTCAAGTTAAATACTTCAGAAGACTTGGATTATGTAGATCTCCATTTAGGATACAAGAATATATATTAAGATGTATGAGTAGAAATGATGGTACAATTGGGAGTGAGGGCCCTATATATATAGCCAGGAAGTACCCTTTCACGAAGAGTCGTGTCTGTAGAGACGTGCCTCTTTGTTTAACTAATTATCATTTAATTACATATTATTATGTTTATTATTTATTATCTATATTTATTACTTTTACATAGATTATAT
Organism: Pinus tabuliformis; assembly: GCA_031772625.1. Classification (NCBI taxonomy): domain Eukaryota; kingdom Viridiplantae; phylum Streptophyta; class Pinopsida; order Pinales; family Pinaceae; genus Pinus; species Pinus tabuliformis. Next base: position 1,444,938,534 of record CM062816.1, read on the forward strand.
TCATATCACAGACACATGCCCTAATGTGCCCTGATTTTAGCACACGTGTCCCATTAAAATCCCAAAGTAAAAAGCATCGCGTCCTGATTTTTTTTCACTTTTTTTGTCAATTTCGTGTCTATTTGTGAGGCGTTAGCCAACATGGATCTTAGTGACCAAGTGCTATTGTCAGTCACTTTTGATGACGAGTCCCTTGAGGGGTAATCCTCCACACTAACAAATGTAGCAGGAGATCTTGGATTGGGCAGAGAGGAGGATAGAGCAGAGTCAGATGGCAATGGTAGTGTTGGTGATTATGACATGGAGAACTTGGACTATTGATAGAGTCATGACCAGTACCACTGACGAGATATCATATTCCTACCTATTTTGTATCTACTCTATTTTGTCTTTTCCAGTGGCATTCCCTTGGTATCTATATAGTGCATCTTGATTGTAATGACTTAATGAAAAATCTGCAATTTATGGTTTTATGGTTTTAAATTTCTAGTTTTATTATATCAATCATGATAGTTCTAAATCTCTAGTTTCTTATGTGCTTGAACAATTGTTAATGACATGCACAAAGAACATTGAACTGTGAACATCATTGAAGTAGTAAATTAATAAGCTAACTAGTTCTAAAATTGTAAATACTAAATTAATAAATAAATATCATAAAGATTCATATTTGTATATGTTCTAATTTCTAAAAAAAAAAGATCAAGCACTATATTTCAGAGTTATATATGTTTGTGTGTGTGTGTGTGTGTGTGTGTGTTGCAGTTATCGTTATTGGGATATTATCGGCGAGGGGAAAAAATCGGAAAAAAGAACGGTAAAAATCAAGAAAAAATCGTAAAATACAAAAATATTCAATTTTTTTAATATCTAAAGCATCTACAACATAAAATAAATACATTGACACATAAATATGATAAAAGAACTAATATATAAGATGTGTAATATCATTTCTAGTGCTACATCACACATAACAGTGAATCATGTCCTGAATAGTAAGTCCTGACTCCTGAGTCCCAACTCAGCCTCAAAATATCAACAAAAAATATAATAATGTATCTCATATCATGAGTCATAATGTCATATACAATGAAATGAACCAAATAACTAAAGTCTAATACTATTGATTTCCTCTGCCCCTCTTGCGAGAAAATGCAATAGCTTTCCCTTTCCCTCTAGATGTAGATGTCGGTGGAGTTGGCAGTGGACTCTGTTGTGCTCTAGAAGCTGAAGAACTAGGAGCTACAGGAGGTAGACCACGTCCTCTACTAGTGATAGGGGTAGCCTGGATAGGTTGTGTCACCTCCTCCTCCTCATAAAAAAATCGGGGAAAAAATTTCCAAAAGATTTTTTCCCAAAAAATCGCGATTTTTTCAAGTTAGCGTGATTTTATCGCGATTTTTTGAGAAAAAAATAAGCATAAAAATCGGGCAATAATATCGCCAAACTCAAACAATCGCAATTTGCCGATAATATCGCGATTTTCCAACACTGATATATATATATATATATATATATATAAGTTCATCAGTCTTTTACATAAGTTCATCATGCTAGTAACATTTTTTACAACTCCCCCATGGGGGTACGAAATTTGCATGAAGAAGACAGAAAAATAGAGAGAGAAGGGGCAAAATTGCCCTGCTGGTCTTTTGAACTTTGAAAAAATGACTGGTGCCTTGTCCATTGGGCCATGGAGTCTTCATTCCTGCTAGGTACATATGGTAGGTAATAGGGTGAAACTTATCTAGACACTTTGGTATCTTTTCTTCTTGGATTACCCAGATGTTTGGATTGTTAAGGATTAAAATATTGTCCATTTCCACTGATGTTTTGTATTGTATTTCATAACAGACTTAATGCTGAAAATTCACACAGTTAAGATCCGAGAAACCTCTAGGATACAGGTGAAATTTCTCGATTACATAGGTCAACTTTTCAGTTATAAAATTTCAGCAATTCCCACCACAATTTGTTGTTGTCCTTGCTTGGTTGCTAGTACAACTTAAGTGAAGCGAACAAAGTTCCTTCTATAGATTAATTACTCCAAAGGACTTGGAATGTCAAGATATCCATTTAGGATATAAATATTATATTAAATAAAATGAATAAGAATGAGTTATTTACAAATGAGAACGAGAGGCTTGCTTATATACCAAGAAAGTGTCTCTTCATGAAGAGTCATGTCTCTTCATGAAGAGTCATGAAGAGGCTTGCTTGTATCCTTGTTTTTTCTTTAACTTTTAAAATACCATGGGTCGTTTTTAAAACCTCCATAAAAAGTAAAACGTATTCCTTTTGTTTTTTGTTTTTCTTTTTTTTCTTTTAACTTTTTAAAATTGTTTTTTGTTTTTCTTTTTTTTCTTTTAACTTTTTAAAATACCATGAGCAATTACCATTTTTCTTTAACTTTTAAAATACCATGGGCTATTACCATGGGTCGTTTTTAAAACCTCCATAAAAAGTAAATCGTATTCCTTTTGTTTTTTGTTTTTCTTTTTTTTCTTTTAACTTTTTAAAATTGTTTTTTGTTTTTCTTTTTTTTCTTTTAACTTTTTAAAATACCATGAGCAATTACCATGGGTTGTTTTTAAAAACACAGGCTTCTCCACGTAAAAAGTTTTAAATACACTTGGTATGAGATTTTGTATCCGTTTTGTTTTTCCTTTTACTTTTTTTTCTTCTTTTTTTAATTTATTTACTTTTATATTTTTTTTGGTTAATTTTTTTATGGCCAAAGGCCTAGAAAAACGGAGAAAAGGAGAAACTCCCAAATATTGAACAAAATGCTTCAATTATAGGACAACAAGGTTGACGAATTTCGATAGTCAAAGACTTGGATAGGAGAACGATCTCTGTGCACCGATTAGGCAACCTAGAGGACCGAACTCCGAACTGTTCTGATATCAAATGAAGCGAACAAAGTTCCTTCTATAGATTAATTACTCCAAAAGACTTGGAATGTCAAGATTTACATTTAGGATATAAAAATTATATTTTAAAATGAATAAAAATGATAAGAATGAATGAATTACAATGAGAACTAGAGGCTTGCTTATATACCAAGCAAGTGTCTTTTCATGAAGAGTCATGTCTCATTTAGACATGCCTCTTCAACCTAATTACTAGTTAACTAATAATTATTTATGATTATTATCATTTACATTATATTTATATTATTTATATATTTTATTTGTTACATTAAGGCAGCAAATCCTTCAATTTGTTCAGTGTTCTCTTTGTTTCCCAATTTTTTCCTCTGAAATGGCACTAGTTCTTAAAAATCAATGACTTTCCTCAACAGCAACCATCAACTTTTTACTCTGACCTCCACTATACAAATAAAGCCCTCTCACCGCCACTTCTCAGACCCTCAACATCTACAAAAGCTTGGATAACATGTTGATTTTTCTGAGAACAAAAGCAATAGAAGACTATATAATTTTCACACTAAACTTTATTCAATTTGTATTACATAGGATTCTAGGAATACATATTTATACTATATAGTTCAAAATATGTCCCAAGATTGGAAAATTGAGGATAAGGGTTATCTTCCAGCCAAAAATAGGCCCGCCCAAATTAGTTTGATCCCCCTAAAACTGTCATTAGCTTCTAATTTTGGGCTTACTTTTAATTTTAACCAAGTAGGGTACCCAGCTACATATGGGAACTACATCTTAAGGCTTTAACATATTCTAGCTACAAGAATGAAAGAAACAGCCATAAGGATTCTCAATCGAATTGTTGCTAAATTCTGATAAATATATGTATCAATCATGGATATTCTTGGACAATTTGATAAATCAGCTTTGGATATGGGTGAGTTGACATAGGCCCATCAAGACCAAACTATTGCAGCGAAGTAGAGCTCAAAGAAAGGAATATGACCATGGAAAGAGGTAAAGAGAAGTATGGAGGCTCTCAAAGTCTGCACCACTTCCGTTATCTAAACTTCAAAAGCCACAAGAGATGAGCAATGTCCTTACAAGGGTCATTTGAGCCTTAGTAAACTTACTTCTGAAAGGAAGTATTATCAGTCACAAACGGAATTCTGAATCTATTTATCTTTGGCATCAACCCTATAGGAATATACGGTGCACAGATTCATAGACACGATAGTAAAGAGAGAAAATAATGAATTGACTTTATTAGCAATGCTGTAAAGATACATATCTCACATGCTTCCATCATGTCCCAGTACAATTATAACATCACTAAGAGGTTAAGGTGATTTAAAACCTAAACACTTATCACATCACTTTAAAACCTAAACCTAATCTCCACATTGATCACATCACTTATATAAGGTGCTTATCATACATATATTTATAGCTTTAGAACCTTAGTAATCCTTCTTATAGGAGACAGTATTATCAGTCACAAAAGGAATTGTGAATCCATTTTTCTTTGGCCTCAGCACTATAAGAATATAGGGTGCACATATTCATAGAGACTATGATGGACAAAGAAAATAGAGAATGGGTTTTATTAGTGATGCTGCACACCGAACTCCTAACCTCAGCGTTTTGTTGTCAGTGTGCCATGTCACTAATATAAACTTTAAAGTGCCTGTCAAACGTACTCCTGAATAATATTGGAACATTAATAATCCAATTTCGCTCCTTGCCATGAAAATAATATTTGTCAGACATCTATCCCCCTTAATACGAAGGCTCAAAAATTCTTCTCAGGTATAACATTTAGGTAGCATAGACTCATCAACTAAAAGATGACTACAAAATTAAGACTGTATATAGGTGTACCACCATCCTTGCAGACCCCTGGGGAACCAACAGCCCTGCTTGTTGGTTTTCTAGGATGGAAACCTGTGTACATGTCATATCTTCAGTTTCCTCTCATCTCTAGATCTGGGTCTTTTCACCAGTGCTCTATACTGCCACCTACCTCATTTTGATAGTAGAATTCCACCAAACACAACTAGACAATCATTATATTCTAGAAGATTGTCATTACCCATGTGCATTCTAATGTTGAAATCAGAAGATAGCTGGTTTCACCATCACTATCAGTCAAATTCCGCATTCCAACTCTTGTACCCTTTGACTAAATAGTCTTAGCAGCTAGTCAAAATAAGTAGCCTTTAATATTGGTACTCTCACATTTCACCTCCTTTTTTCATGTGTCTTAATTCCCTTAAATAAAACAGATTATGGGGTAATCTCGAAATGTTTCCTAATAATATTTTAGAACTGTGTTACAGTGTGCTCAATTTCAAATTAAATAATTTGTTTTGGTAATTGTAATAAATATTAAAATATATGCAAAAATTCTCGCAATTAAGGATTACACCTGTGTCTATGTGTTAAATTTTCTTTACTTCTCTATGAAAAACTCCAAGAAGTATGAAATAAAACAACTCTAACTGCAGATTTCTCCAACACCAACAAAGAATGCTGTGGAACAAACACCTATCTGCAGCAATCATGTGTGCCCCAGATCTGGGTGATCCTTTGCAGGTTGTCTTTTTCTTCTTGGGTAAGAATAATAATGTTCTGTTAGATTTTAAGCTTCTGTGGTAGTTTTTTGCAGTGGTATGATCCGGATTATCCACAGTTTCGTGTTCATTCTGTCGACGTTTCAAACCCCAAAGGGGGTCCATCATCAGGACTAAATCAGAAAAGAATATGAATGAAAACTTATTGAGAGAAGGGCTATAAGGACCTGGGTATAAATAAACCTAGATCCCTAATTTTTAAGAAGCCGACACTTATATAAATAATTTTTCATTTATTTTTATTTATTTATATTATTATTATTATTTTCAAAAAAGTTTTTATAAAAGTTTTAATTAATTATTTATTTAGCTTTAATTATTCCTATTAATTTACCTAGAACCTAAAATATTTTAATTGATACATCTGATTCATGAATAAGTTTAATTTTTCATTTCTTCCAATTGTTTTTATTAATTTAATTAACAAATTCTTATTTTATTTTATTAATTAATTAATTAATTTAATTCTTACTTATTGTTTTTATTTTCATTTAATTAATTAATTTGAATTTAATTGATTAATTAATTTAATTTATTGTTATTTACCATTCTTCATTGTTTAGCCCTAAATTTTAATTAATTACTTTAATTAATTAAATTAATTTATAATCTTAATTTTACTTATTTATTTATTAATCCAATGTTAATCCTTGGTTATTATTAATTCTTTTAATTAATTGACTAATTTTATTTAATTTTTATTTTAATTAGAATAGAATAACTAAATTAATTAATTTTGATTTAATTGATCTACTTAAATTAATTAAATAATTGATTTATAATCTTTCCTATTATTTTTTATTTTTTTTATTAATTAATTAAATTAAGTTTATTGATTAATTAATCTTATTGATTAATTAATTTTATATTTAATTGATTAATTAATTTTATTTAATTTAATTATAACCATAATTCTTTTTAATTAATTATTGATATTTACCATTTTAACCTATTAAGCCTTAATTGCCTAATTAATTAATTGATTAATTAATTTATTTATTTATTTATTTATTTTATTATTATTAATTATTTGAGAAATTCTATTTAATTCTTATTTAGAATTAATTACAATTTTTATTTAATTAATAAAATTAAATTAAATTAATTAATTTTGATTTAATTAATCTAATTAAATTTATCTAATTAAATTTTATTAAGAGACCCTGATACTATGCTTCCAAAGGCCTGGAGGGGTTTATTTGTCTGATCAGGGGAAGCCAGTTTCCACTAATTTCACTCCCATTGTCCCTGTTGAGGTTTTGAGGAAATTTCATAATTTCGATGGCCTCTCTTGTGATAATTATCCTCTCTTGCAATCACTTTAGCGTCCTCCAGACACACATGATGTTTGGTTTTGGACGAGTGTTCCGCAAGGGCCGATGTACGGGATCTCTCATTCTTTATATCAGCCGCGTGCTCCTTTAGTCTTATTTTCAGAGATCGACCTGTTTCCCCAATATAACTCTTGCCACAAGAGCAATCAATCTTGTACACACCCTTGAGTTGTTGACGATCAATGTTATCCTTTACTGACCTCATCATCTGCCTTATAGTTCCACATGTTGTAAATTGAGTGTTTATGTTATTCTTCCTTAAAAATTTTGCAATCTTATCTGTAATCCCCTGGATGAATGGAAGGTAGACCTTCCCAGAATCTTCTTTCTTGTCTTCAGGAGGATGCTTGGAGAGGGCCTTATCCTGAGCTCTTCTTATAGCTTTCTTGATACTCCACTCTTTGTATCCAAGGTTTTTGAAGACAGAGGTTAAGTGCTCAATCTCTTCTTTTAGGTGATCCGGGTCAGAAATCCTGAAAGCCCTAACAGCTAGAGTGTTTAAGACGCCAGATTTTTGGGAAGGATGATGGTAAGAGTCAGCGTGAAGATAGCTATCAGTATGAGTTTTCTTTCTATAGACCTGGTGTCCCAAAGTACCATCCTCTTTTCTACTGATTAGAACATCTAGAAAGGGGATCTTACCGTTCTCTTCAAGCTCCATAGTAAATTTGATCTCGGAAGATATAGAGTTAAGATGACTGAAAAACTTCTCCAGCTCCGCCTTACCATGAGTCCAATTCAAGTTAGTGTCATCGACAAATCTTTTCCACCAAGCTGGCTTCAAAGGGTATGAGTCAAGGGCTTTTCTTTCAAAGTACTCCATGTATAAGTTGGCAACAATAGGTGAGAGAGGGGAGCCCATGGCGACACCAGATATTTGCTCATAATAGTGATCTTGAAAACTGAAAAAAGTGGACCGTAAACAAATCTCTGCAAGCTTAGTTGTCTCAGGATCAGTGGCCATCTTTATAACATGAACAGCTTCATCTAGAGGAATCTTTGTAAACAAAGAAACCACATCAAAACTTACTAGAATATCGTCTTTATCCACCCTTTTATTCTTAATGAGCTTTACAAAATCATTTGAGTCTTTTATAAAAGAGTCTGTGTTACCAACCAGAGGTTTCAGGAGCTTAGCTACATACTTAGCTAATTCATAGGTAGGGGAACCAATGGTGTTAACAATTGGTCTAAGAGGGACCCCTTCCTTATGGATTTTTGGTAATCCATAGATTCTAGGAATAACCTCACAGGAGGGAATTAGCTTCTTTTTTATTTTATCATCCACGCTGGTTTCCATGATAGCTTTCTTGACTTGTTTCATCACCTTGGGAATAGGGTTGGAGTTGACTCTTCTATAACTCCCACAATTTAGATGCTCATTCATTTTATGAATGTAATCTTCCTTATTTAACACAACAGTGGCTCCTCCTTTATCAGCTTTAAGAACCACTATCTTATCATTATTTCAGAGAGATCTAAGAGCCTCTCGCCCCTCTTTATTCAAATTACTCTTCGGACGTTTGGATTTCAACATAGCTAGGGAACATTCTTGTCTTAATATCTCTTTATTGTTTGATGAAAGGTCTTGAGTCCCATACTCAATGTTGAACATTCTTGTCTTAATATCTCTTTATTGTTTGATGAAAGGCCTTGAGTCCCATACTCAATGTTGTGTCCTAATATCTCTTTATTGTTTGATGAAAGGCCTTGAGTCCCATACTCAATGTTGTGTCCCCTAGTTTTCACATGGCAAGCTACTGATCTTCCCATCTGCAAAGCAATTCAATAAACATCTCCACGTCCCACTGCTATCATCGTGGGGATTTTCTACCTTATTCACAATTCCTGGACATTGGTGTGTGTTGTGCCCAAGCTGTAACTTATTTCAGCCAAAAAAAGTTAAAAAACAGAGCATTTTTTTGGCCTACTGTATGTGCCTGAATGAGTGAATTCATGCCTGCCCTTGACAGCTGCAATCTGTTGGACAATTCACATCTGCAAATGTTTGAGTAACCCTACTTCTGTTCAACTACCCACATCATAGTTTCAGTCATGCTTTTTCTGGGCATGTACAAAAGACTTCACAGGGGATTTGTGCATTTGTATGCAGTTTGTAGCATCTTCTTTAGACTACATGCAGCAATTGTGAGCATTCAAGATCCCATGTCTAGGAAAAATCTGAGTATTTGAGACCTCATGTTTACATCTGTGCAGCATTGCCTCTCACCAGCTTGATGTTCTGATTTGTTACCTGCTAATAAATTATGTCAGTCTGGAACTTCTTCATCTTGCTCTCATTGTGGATGTTTCTTATGGAATCAGTAGTTAGGGCATCTTACAGATCATGCTTCCTCAAATTCAAGTCCAAAAGGTATTTCCTCAGAGTTCTCAGCAAGTGTAGAGCATTTCCGCATCTGCTCTTTCAGAAGCTCAAATGGCTTTACTTGTCGGTGTCTCTTAATCTTCTATTCAGTGACAACTCCACCATTTCTGTGGAAGCCTATGCTACATTCACTTGCCATGTTTAGCTCCAGACATAATCATCAAAATTAATTGCAGACAAATCTCTCATTCTTAAATCATAAAGTCAGGACCAGTATGGCTCTGATACCATGTAAGACTTTAGAGAATTGAATTTAATATTAGTGCTCCATAAATCCATTTCTCGCCCACTTACATCATGTCTCATTACAATTATAACTCCGCTAGTGGTTAAGGTAGTTTAAACTTTAAACACCTCACACTAATCTCAACAACTAAATGTTGCACTGATCACGTCAATAATATAAAGTGACGATTATACATACATTTATAATTTCTCAAGGTTTGAGACAACATGCCCTACTTTGTAAATTCAAGAGCATGCTGGAAGCCATGAAGATGTACAGTCAGATAGGCATTAGACCAATCTATGTAACTTCAATATCCTTGGAAGGTAATACTCCCTCTTAAACACACATATAGATACATAGATGGATAGATATGCAAAGAACAGAACAAATAAAGGTTATTTAGCTCTCAAAAGTAACTAACAGTTAGTTTTAACTACAACCAACAGTTCATTAATGGAATAAATATTTGACAGCTTCAATGCTTTCTAAACATAGAAACATAAGTAAATGAAGATCAGTTACATACACATTTCGCCCCCACTTCTCCACAGCTGCATTCACTTTTGCATCTGATCCATATCCAGTGTTTTTAATATAAAATCCAGCTGTTTCTTTTGATGGATATGGGAGTTTGAAAAATCTGTGATTCTCTTCAGAAAAAATGAACCGCTGCTTCCGAAAGTCAAAAGAAAATTCTTCAACCTCTGTTGTCGAGGATGGTGGCGATCCTGCCAACTGCTCAACTGTCAATTCTTCCTGCCTTAACTGGAAAGTCCATTGAACTTCTATTTTGGAAATTACTTCAAAGACTTAAACATGCATCACCCATATTGTAGATGGTTAAAAGATAAAAGAAATTTACAAATCCTCTCTATACAATCAATTGATCCAAAGAAATGGACAGAAGTACTATTAAATCTTTGAAACCTTTACCAATTTCTCAGATTTCACTAAGCTTAAAAAGTTACATAAAAAATTCAACAGTATCAAGGTAAAAGTCCAGAAGATGCAACTAAAATAGTTGCTTCCATTTGCATTGAACATTTATAATTTAAATTCAGCTTCATTGATACTTCGGCTTTGCTTGCATTACACTTCAACTCACAGAGGTTCAAACAAACATAAACAATTTTGGTCATTAGCAATGTTGCTGGCTTCATGTATGCCATCAACTTCATCATATTTTGGTAGCATAAGTCATCATGCATGTAACAGAACAAACAATTAACCCAGTTTCTTAATAATTATCATGCAAAGAAAGATTAGCTGGCATTTAGCTGGCATGCTCATTTTGTTAAATTTAAACACAACTTCTAACATTATTATATAAAGAATAAACAATGATTTGTCAATTGGGGTTATCTTGGGTGGTTGGGAGGAAGGAATTTAATCCTCCCAACCAAAATTCAATTCCCGCAAGTAACATGACGGATGTTGACAGTATTGACAGTATTCATATATTTCTCATATAGAATATACAGCATTGTACCTGTGGAAAAAAAAAACATAAACATTGATTCAAAGTGAACTTGACATATATGAATTGAGAAAATCCATAAATTTAGCAACAACAAAAAATTAGAGAACACATCAGATCTCAGACAACAATCTATAAAAGACTAATTTGGAGGACGGAACTGTAGTTTTCAAGTGCTCGGAGGCAGAACTCTTGGAATATGTGACTCAGGATGTTGATTCTGTTGAGATGCCACTCCCATTTAAATCCATTGTCAGTGCTACTAGAATTCCAAATGTAGCAGCTTTAGCTTCACAACCTCCACTGTTGTATGGGGGTCATGCAGCTCATGATGGTGCTCATCCAAAAGCTATACAACCACTTCCAACTATTCTTATCATTAGATCACAGGACAAGAAATTAAAATTTGCTTGTGGCAAAAGTAATAGTAGATGGTAGAATTATTTGTCTTTTTCATAATAAAACTTTAGACTTATTGACTCACTAGTTGTTGAAGTTTGTAGCTCGGAGCAGGCACTTCTGCACAGGCCTTGTGTCTAGGCGTGTAGAAGTCGCCCACATATCACCTTAGAATATTTGCTGATGTAACTTGGGATAAGTTAAACTGAGGAAAAAGCACATAATTACATGTTGGCTTATTGAGCTAAAATAAAAATTTAGATAAAGTAAAATAATTACTTTAGTGATTAAATTTTAATCTTAGCCGTCGATCTCAAGTGAGGCGAGATCTAATCTCGACCATCCATCACTTTGAGATTAGGCTTAGGGTTAAGATTAGGGGTTTGGCTCAATGTAAAGTTATAAAGCAAGGCTAAGGTGAGGAGGTGAGACACAACAGCAACACAAGATTAAGAGAGGCTTCTCAGCAAGCGTTTGTTGGGTCCGAGAGGGTGTAGTGACATTGGTAATCATTAATGTATTTTCTCAATTAAGCCATTATCCCTAGTATGGGAGCCCAAGTAAGTTCCATGATCAATTTCTTAATGAAGAAATGTTGATTGGCCACAAATTTGTTTGTGTGTGATTCATATCGAGTAATTTTTGCTTCCGCTATATTTATTGTGTTAGGAATTGGTTGTGTATTTATTCTCAGAATCACAGGTCAAGGTTGTATCGGATTGTCGGAGCTAGGTTGGCTAGGATCATACAAACAAGGAAAATAAATAAAAACAGCAAGATCTTTTTTAAAAGGGCCGAGAGGGAAATAAAATTAACGGTTTTTGAGTCAAGAAAAAAAACTACAATTCAAAAAATGTCAAGATGAAAAAGGGGGACCCAATTAAAAAAATAATAATAATTAATGAATTAAAAAAAAGGTGAACAGCTGAGTGGTAGTTGACACTCGAGCTAGCTAGTCGTCGATCGAGCCAGCAGCCGATCGGCTAGCACAGTCACAACCGTGACACCCGAACCATGCGCAAAGAAAGGACCAAGCCGCGAGAGCTATTACTATTATGATCAGGCCGGAATTTTTTATTGGTCCGGATTTTTTGGTCAAGGGCGGCAGAGTTTGAAACTTGCGCAAAGGATTGGGGGCGGGGGTTTAAAACTAATCTGACCGACCAGTCAAGTAGCCCAATGACAGACCACCCATGGACAGAGCCAAATCTAGCATGCACAAAGTGGACTTGATCGGGGCCAAACTCAGAAAACTGACAGCAAATAGCAATCCAGCGGGTTGGCCAACGACCAAGTGGCATGAGTACAAAGGTAGATCAACAAGGGATCCAAAAGCAGCAACCACGAGGCCTAAGGAAAAGTGGATAGGGGCAAACAATAGATCCAGCAGAACACATGTCGGCGGGGGATAGTCGTCATCGTTTAGTGGCCGACAAGAGAGCAGTTGAGCTAAGCGAAAGGAATCAGGAGCATAGATTATTAACGAACTGCAACAGCCCAACCATGTAGATCGAGAGTCGATTGGAGGAGCAGCCACTAAGGATAGGTCGAAGAGGGACAAGGCAGTTGTAGAGAAGCAACAGTGTTGGGTTGTAGCCAACAGCATTACGTGAGGTTGTGGGTCAAATTCGTAGTGGTGGCTGAACAACAAAACATAGATTCTGTGCAGTATCGAATAAAGTAACGGGACAGTGAGTTAATAATAAAAATTAATTGTTGGTCAATGTGGCCGAGATGACTACTAGGCTATGTTATGGGGACAGGTTGGACGGGGCAGGAAATTTCAGCCCGAGCGAATTGTTCTGTTATTTGAGGAGCAGGAGTTGTGGGACATCATTGAAAACATTGTCCCAATTCCTGCAGATCCTACTCAATTGGATGAGTTTAATAAGAAGAACATGAAAGCCAAGAGAATAATCATGGACTCCATTAGAGACCGTGTTATACCTCATGTGATGGTGAAGAAGTATACCCATGAGATGTGAGCATCCTTAACCAAGTTGTACCAAAGTACAAACCAAATCAAGAAGATAGTGTTGAAGGAGAAACTGAGAAACGGGAAGATGTCTGAAACTAACATAGTTGCATCATACCTAAACAGATCACTCAAATTAGAGATGATTTAGCAGCATTGGGGGAAACTATTGATAGTGAAGAGTTGGTTAGATCAGCATTGAGTGGCTTTCCCCCAAAGTGGGATGCCTTTGTTGATGGGATCGTTGCACGGGAGAATATGCCCAATTGGGATAGATTGTGGGAAGACTTCGTTCAGGGGGAGACAAGGAGACTTTCCAAAGCTGCAGGCCAGCATCATAGAAGGGATGATGAGGAGAATTTTACTCTTGCTGGAAAGTGCAAAGGTAAATTAAAGGGAAGTGGGGGATCTGCTTTCATGAAGGACATGAGCAAAGTGAAGTGCTTTACCTATCACAAGAATGGTCACTATGCGAGCCAGTGTCCACACAAGGAGGAGGAGGATCAAGTGGATGCATCAACATCAACTGAGATTGATGACTTTACGGAGAAATTCGAGAAGGAAATTTCTCTAGCTTCCTGTGTTTTTGACAATAGTATTGTTGTGTATGAGGACAGTGGGTCATGGCTAGTGGACAATAGAGTGTCTAGTCACATGACAGGGATGAGGTCAGTGTTCTGCAATGTTTCAAAGACAGAATCAGACTGCCATGTGAGTTGTGGAGTTAGTACCACGCATGCACTAAAGGAGATTGGATGTGTGAGAGTTCCGATAGAGTTAGGAGGATTTCTGAAGGTGACAGGGATGTTGTTTGTTCCAAGGTTGATGGTACACGTGCTTTTAATATCAACCTTGGAGGATGTTGGATATAGAGTTTTGTTCTTAGATGGACAGGTGCTTCTATATTCAGAGGGAGCAATCTTGGATGCAGTTGTAGTGCTTGGCATCAGACAGAGGCATGCATACCTGTGGATATATCCAAGAAGATCTTGGATACAGGATCAATGTCAATTACTAAGAGGGAGCAAGTGGCGAGGAAAAGTGATTCTTCAGGAACTATCAGTTGCCTCAGTTGGTATGATATAACATTGATGGATGCTCAGGAGTAGGATCCTTGAAGCATGGTTGGATGTAACAAGTTCTCAGCTCAAGTTTCAAATCAAGTGGCAGGATAGGCTTCAATATCAGAGGGAGCTGCTATAGATATTGAGATGGGCTTGAAGACAAATCCAAGTGGAGAAGGTTCTTCCAAAAGTACCTCCCTCACTAAGAGGGAGTGTTGAAGTTTGTAGCTCAGGCAGGTACTTCTGCACAAGCCTTGTGTCTAGGCGTGCAGAAGTCGCCCACATATCACCTTAGAATATTTGTTGATGTAACTTAGCCTAAGTTTAACTTAGGAAAAAGCACATAATTATATGTTGGCTTATTGAGCTAAAATAAAAACTTAGATAAAGTAAATTATTTACTTTAGTGATTAAGTTTTAATCTTAGTTGTCAATCTCAAGTGAGGCGAGATCTAATCTCGACCATCCATCACTTTGAGATTAGGGTTAGGGTTAGGATTAGGGTTTTGGCTCAATGTAAAGTTATAAAGCAAGGCTAAGGTGAGGAGATGAGACACAACAACAGCACAAGATTGAGAGAGGCTTCTCAGTGAGTGTGTGCTTGGTCTGAGAGAGTGCAGTGAGGTTGGTGATCAATATTGTATTTTCTCAATTGGGACATTATCCCTAGTATGAGAGCCCAAGTAAGTTTCGTGATTAGTTTATTAATGAAGAACTGTTGATTGGGCATAAATTTGTTTATGTGTTTGAATTAGATTGAGTAATTTTTGCTTCCATTATATTTTTTGTGTTAGGAATTTGGTCGGGTTGGTGATCAATATTGTATTTTCTCAATTGGGCCATTATCCCTAGTATGGAAGCCCAAGTAAGTTTCGTGATTAATTTATTAATGAAAAACTATTGATTGGGCATAAATTTGTTTATGTGTGTGAATTAGATTGAGTAATTTTTGCTTCCATTATATTTTGTGTTAGGAATTTGGTCGTGTATTCGTTTCGTTAATAATTGTTTGGAACCGAATACTAGGTGACAGATTCGAAAAGTCTAACACTGGTGTTTTCACTTTTCAGTGTTTAGTTTCAAGTTTTTAGTTTCTAATATCTAGATTCTAGAATCCATTTTATCAACTGAGAACATGGACTATTTTGTAAACATTATATGATAGTTCATTACATATTACAACTCTCTCATCATAATGGTTGTTTCGTTTCATGGTTGATGTTATTTATTACAAATAGAAGTCAACATCAAATCAAAATGTTATATGTTGAAGCGTGAAGGTTGATGTTATAGTTGATTGTTTGATCCCAATGTTATAATCAATAGATGGTTGATGTTATCTTTGGACTAAGTGGTTGATGCTTTAATGATTAAGACACTTAAAATGAATTATTGATCTACAAGTACATAAAAGCCTATGTAGTATGTTTTCTTTATCTTATGCAATTAAATCGGCATTCCCAACGATGATCTGAATATATATGCATCCAAATATATGTGTGTGATTTAGATGGAGTAATTTTTGCTTCCGTTATATTTTTTGTGTTAGGAATTTGGCCGTGTATTTGTTTCGTCAATAGTTGTGGGCAACCAAATACCAGGTGACAAGTTCGAAAAGTCTAACACTGGTATTTTCACTTTTCAGTGTTTAGTTTCAAGTTTTTATTTTCTAATATCTAGATTCTATAATCCATTTTATCAATTAAGCACATTGACTATTTTGTTCATTGCATATTACAACTCTCTCATCATAATGGTTGTTTCGTTTCATGGTTAATGTTATTTATTACAAATAGAAGTCAACGTCAAATCAAAATGTTATATGTTGAAGCGTGAAGATTGATATAGTTGATTGTTTGATCCCAATGTTATAATTGATAGATGGTTGATGTTATCTTTCGACTAAGTGGTTGATGCTTTAATGATTAAAGCACTTAAAATTATTATTGATCTACAAGTACACAAAAGCCTATGTAGTATGTTTTCTTTATCTTATGCAATTAAATCAGCTTTCCCAACGATGATCTAAATATATATGCATCCAAATATATAAAACTCTAAGTTACCACGATTCGGATCAATATCCAAATTTGGACTCGGATCTATTAGTTTTTTGAAAAGTCAAGATTCGGAAACCATGAGGAAACGGCAAGTACAAACAATATAAATATATTTCTTATAATTTATAAAAGTAAAATTTATATAAAAAATACAAATTTTATAATATGTAACTTACATATTTATGTAATATTTATAATAATTGATGTATTAGGTTAATAAACTTATAACAATAAATATTAATTATTTTATATGAATTAAATTATAAATATTCTTAAAGCTTTATGACTATCATTAGGAATAGTTACTGATTAATGTAAAATGTATCATTAACTATCATAAGAATTATAAACATAAACTAAGGGATCCAAACTACAAACTATTGGGGCCAGCTATTTAGAAACATTTGTTTTTTACATAATGACATATACCAAGCCATTGTCTAAACTAGAGTGCCAAAGCGTTCTACAATAAGCAGTACAACAATGGATTTGAGGTGGCATTGTTGCTCGCAGTGCAATCTTATCTCAAGGAACAAACTATTGACATAGAAAGGGAAATCATATAAAACGAATTGAACAACTAAGCAACCATTGTTCTCTATCAATACCATGGTCCACCCATTATCAATACAACAAGGAGGATTCGGGGTGGGATTTCTCCTCGTAAATCAATCTTAACAGAAGGATTTAACTTGACCAACAATGCATAGTTGTATTCACTATTCAAAATTCATGGCTCAAAAGAGTTCACTTATCTAACTACGATACTGAACAAAGGCGTTGTAGTTTTATCTATTGGGCAGGAATTCACATTTATGCACAGGAGTTTGTAATTGCATCATCCTGAGAACATTTCATCGTATTGATCTCGAGGAGGGTTTAAGAGAATGGCAACATTGCCCAATCAAGTTGTCAAACTAAAATACATGTGCCACAAAGAGAATCCTAGGCAGATCCTGGAAAATCCAAATCCAAATCTATATCCAATCCAACCCCACCAATCTAATAACAGAGATAAAACTATTTATTAAATGAAAAATGCTCCAAAGATAATTCACTACTGATAGTTTTTGGAAAATCATGTTCACACCCACTCCCAATAGGTATAGCTTTAGCCAATCAATAATAACAGATAACTTTCCATTGTCCAACATATTGTTACCTCCCAAGATGTATCAGGGAAGACTTGCAGTGAGACACCAAGGTTCAAAAAGAAACATTTTCAAATTTCAAGTTCAGAAGCCTTGCAGGACAATTTTTCTCTTTCTTCTGTTTTTTCTTCTCTATGCAATTTTCATAACCCCATGGGGGAAATGTAATAAATGATGTTAGCATGATAAACTTATGTAAAAGACTTAGCTCCCTAGGACTTAGCTATAAGGGAGGTTACTCTAGAGTGTTTTTTTCACTTGGTTAATTATTTTTCGCTTCTTAGCGAATAACAATTTCCTAAGTTTTTTCGCTTATACCTCCAAAGTTGGAGTACGTCCTAATGGCTAGGCTTTAAGTGGTGTTGTCTACGTCTAGAGTCAATGTATATTACCATGCTAGTCATTATCCAGAGACTTATGGAATAGCACTAGAATTTTCTAGGATTTTTTTATAATTAAAAAATTCCTGATTAAAAAATTCCCGCAATCAGGAATTTTCCTTATAAAATTTATGTAACAATTAAAAAAATGGTACTAGGAGGTGTCATATGCCTACGGGGTACTCTTTTTCTAACTCTAACTCCAGAGTACCCACTTTTCCTTGGTACCCCCTTATTGAAAAAAAAAAAAAAAAATTCCTCGTGAGAGTCAATTATTCACTCAAAAAAGGTGAATAAATTAGCTCCCTATTTTTTAGGAAACATGTTTTTAATTGTCTCTAGTCTCATTAAGACTCACAGTGAAATAATAATGAGTTAGAGACAAGTTAGGGAGAGTTAAGTGCCAGATTTTAAGTTGTCTCCAGTCTCACTAAGATTCACAATAAGTTAATAACGAGTTGGAGACAAGTTAGGAGGAGTTAAGTGACAGGTTTTTACTTGTCTCCAGTCTCACTAAGACTCACAGTTAGTTAATAACGAGTTGGAGACAAGTTAGGAGGAGTTAAGTGGGGCATATGGCGAGTTTTCCTCTTCTAGAGATTTGCACTCCTCATTGTAAACTCCTCCCGCTTGGTCTATAAAACAAAGCACTCTCCTCTGTTGCGAGGGAGGTTGGAGAAGAAGATTGGAAGAGAGATTTGCTAGCATTTTTAATTGTTCTTATCATTTGGAATAAAAGGCTTTGGAGGCAAATAATGGTGTACAAGCTTTGTGTGGATGCTTGATGATTAACATATGAGGTAAAATTGCTTTGTGTTGTTTGCTTTAAGCTTTGTTATAGGCCTTTGAAGGGGTATCGTTACACAGTAGGAATAGATTTTTCAAAGTTGATTATTTGTTAAATTTATTTGTTCTCTTACATCTTCGAATTCAATATTATATGTGCTTCTAATTTGATTGGCATATTTTCTAGATTTCATATGTAGGAAACACCTACCTCTTAAAAAAGTTTATTAGCAAGAATTTTTGTTAAGCTTTACAAGCACCTCAATTTGGAGAAGTGGGTCACTTTGGCTAGATGTTCCATTAACTTCAAACAATAAGAAGCAATATCCCACCATGCTCCAACAAGAGGAGCCATTGCCCAAGGATTCTTCCTACAAGCTTCTTCCTCTTCCTAGGAGGAACAGGAGGAGGGGGCTATAAAGGATCCAAAGGTGCTACAAGCTCATCTAGAATGTCAAGCTTGTTGAAAATTGGGCAAGCTATGGAACGAATTTCCCATAGCCTTAAAAGAAGCCCATCATGCCCCAACTAGAATGCTCAAAAAGATTTATTATTTAAGGGGAAATTTATTTGGGCGAATAAATACAAAGGGGATAGTCAATTATATTTGAATAATATTTAAATTTAAATTTCCCTCTACAAATCGATTTTTATATTGATCATGTTGGCTTCTTCAAGTCAGCCTCCCTAACGGATGCGACTTTTCACATATTGAAACAACTATAAATTCCCCATCAATGTGGCTCATTTGATCACTAGGGCTCTGCAGTTTGTATGCTCTACCTTTTACGGTAATTCGTATATGGCTCGGTTCTGTGGCACGCATTCTATGGGACAGTTCTAGCTTGCATCTTATGGAACAATTTTGTTGCACGCATCCTATAGCTCGCATCTCTATGGATTGATTTTGTGGCTTACACGCACTCTGTGGTTAAGCTTTGTGGCTCAATGATCTTTTATGTGGCACGCTGGACACAATCCTTAGTGGTTCGTTTAATGAATTCTAGTGGCTCACATCTTTTATGGCATGAAATAAATCACCAGTGACTCACATTTGCTTTATGGATCATATTCTCTATGATGTGGCTCATATAACCCTACAGCTTGCTTTTCTTTGTGGCTAGTAACTCACATTAGATTCTCGGTGGAAGGGAAGTCAAGAAGAACACTAATAATCTAACGAGAAGAAGATCCTAATATAAAGAAGTAAAAAGCATTCACAAGAAGTCACTGACTGTTAAAATTGGCAACTAGGGCCAAACTCAATGTGGGTCATATTATTTATGGCAGCTGGTATTTTTCTTAGCTTCCTCTCGTCGTGAGGTGTAGGATTGATCTAACGATCATCTAATTCCGACATGTATTTATGGAGATATGAATTTATTTGTATATACATGACAATTTGTCAAGATCGACCAACAACAAAATGTGTCACACACATCCTCAACGATTCATATAAATAGAAGACACCTTGTGGCATCATTCGCTCATCTCTCATCTCACATTCTTCTCTCTCCTTATTTGATTGGGTACACATCTAGGAGCAGCATCTCTCTCACACGTGTGGAAGGACGAAGTGATTTCTGGCTAGGGTTGTGTTGACCGAGTTTGACCAGGGCTGCAGAAAGACACTTTGACCAGCGTGGACTCCTTTTGGACTGCGGATTTGGTGTGGCTACTTCTCCTTGGCAGGCCGCACATTTTGGCACACAAACCGAGGTGATTTGACCTCAGGTTTGACCAGCATTGACTACCCTAATTGCTTGTTGTAGGTTGACTTATGTTGACCTTGGTTTGACTGAGTTCTCGGACTATTTTTGGGTTGCCTCTTCTTGTTGATGTAGGCCGAGTTGATTGGGATATTGACCAAGTTGATTGGAGGTCAATTCTGACTTGTTTGACCAGCTTTGACTTTGTTGGTTAGGGTTTTGTTGCTACAAAGGGTTTACCCACATTGGGGTTCGTCCCTGGCTAGCCGCCACATCTGGTGTCTCTTGTCTTGGCTTGTCTTCTGCCGATTTATTTATGTTCTATCAGCATTTTACTTTATGCTAATGTTATTGCTAAACAATGAAACTGACATTGGGTTAATAAGAAGAAATTGAAGTAAATTTCACTAAGCATAGAACACACCATAACTTAACATGGTATCAGAGCCGAGGTGAAGACAAAGCCCAAGCAAGAGCAAGAGCGAGAGCAAAGATTGATGGAAAAAGTCTTAAGACTTCATGGGTCCCTCATCGCACTTCCTTGCCGAAGACAAGCTCCATGAGAAGTCTAACTATCACGGGTGGAAGATGTTTCTCAATCTGACATTGGAAGAGCAGGAAGTGTTGGACTATGTGAGAGGCAGAATTATTGAGCCTCCATCAAATGCACCAGTTGCTGCAAGGAACAAGTGGACAAAGGGTGAAGTCAAAGCAAAGAAGATCATTTGGGACTCTACTGATAAGCGCCTGGTGGCCTATGTTTCCAAGTTGAACACCTCCGAGGAGATCTACGATAGACTGGTAAGCTTGTTTAAAGTTAGTGATGCAAATCAAGTTTTGTTCCTCAAAAATAAGCTGAAGGAAATTAAGAAGGGCAAAGATGAGAATATGCAATCCTACTTCTTAAGGATCACCGAGATCAAGAATGATCTTCTATCGATTGGGGAAGTCATTCCTGACAGGGAATTGACTATCACAACTCTTGGAGGGCTCCCATCTGAATGGTATGTATTTAGAACCACTCTTCTCAACAATAATGTAATTTCGGGATTTGAGGAATTGATGGCAAGATGCATTCAAGAAGAGACTAGGATGTAAGAGTAGGAAATGCCTGCATTTAAAGGCAACCCCACTGCTTTCTCCTCTGATGCTAAAAGGAGAAATAATTATGGGTCT